>OX421907.1:18336805-18979421 GCA_949128165.1 Lathronympha strigana
GCGAGCAACGTGAGTTACGATTATTATGACAGTCACCTCTGTGAGGAGCACTACGAGTTATACGATGTTTGTCTCGCGCCTTGCCCGCCACTCTGCTGCGATGTCGATGACTGGGTGATGCGCTGCGCAGCACCGCCGCCTTTGCCCGGTGTCGAGGCTTGCAAGCCCGGTTGCCGCTGTGCTAACGGTTTCGTTTCGCCCAGACTAGCCAACGTCGGGTGCTAAGGGAGCAGTTCAGTAGAATGCGCTTGAATAATAACTTTTTTCGTGAAATCCTACCGTAATCGTACGTTACCTCCAAAGGTCGTTATTCTTTATCAGAGACAAAGACCTATCCTGGTATCCGGAAATAGTCCAAAAATATTATCCACTTGTTGTCTAAAAATCTACACCTCATAAACTAGTAAAAAATGAATATGAGGGAATATGACTGTGTTACGTAGTGTGGAATATCTGACCTAAGCTGTAAGCAACTTAACACCTTCCTCAAGCATATTTTTCTAAAACAGACGAAAGGCACTGGTTTATGGAACGCTGACAAAAGTAGAAAACTTTTTTATTTCATTTCCAGCTCTTAAGTGCGACTACCAAGCTAACGAAATATACGACTCATGTCCCGCGACTTGCCCCGCCCAAAGCTGCAACGTGGACCCGGCGCTGGTGCTGTGCATACCTAACCCGGAGTACGGGGATCCTCGGTGCAAGCCAGCCTGTCGCTGCTTGGACGGATATGTACGAAACAGTGCTAACCAGTGCATTCCTAGAGACCAGTGCCGTAAGTTAAAGTATTAAATTGTTGTATTATAGTTCAATTAAAATAATATTGTTTTATACGACTGGTGTCCGGTGCTGTAAGTAAAATATTGGACTACTCGTGTCCGGTCAGATGCCTCACCCATACCTGCGACGTCGACCGGTGCTCGTGATGTGCGCGCCGAACCCGGAATACAGGGCTCCCTGGTGCACGTTAGATTGTTGTTGCTTTGACGGATACCTTCAGTAAGTTACTAGTAATCAGGTTGACTGCTAGAAAATCCCTATAGCATTAAGTCGGCTATTTGTACGATAAGTTTTCCTTTTGTGCTATAAAGATTAAATAATAAAAATAAAAATCGCGTTGAGTATTTATTTTGTCACCGGAACGGTGGTAACATTAATTGCACGTGAAAATACGCAACTAGGAATAATGGGTTGGCGATTTTTCAACATAATCAAACGTAATATAAGTAACTTAATGTATTTTTAGCTCAAAACCAATGTAAAGGACAAAATGAATACCTCGAAACATGCATAAGTGGTTGCTCGAGCCAAACCTGCGATTCAATCGGCAAGATATACAATTGCCCCATCCAACCAGCTGTGTGCCGAGTTGGTTGCCGCTGCAAGCCCGGGTATTATAGGAATGACAAGAATGTCTGTGTGCCGGAGAATGAATGCCGTAAGTACCTTTTCTCAAACATGCAATGAAATGTTGTTATAACGTTCGTTATAATAGGCTTCAAAGTACCACGTTTGAGGCGGGGCAACTGGAGAGACCTGTAATGGAATTTGATGGCGAGACCTGTGATGGCGGGAATCAATATTTTTTTAATTTTATTCCTCATAAATGTGTAACACAGCACCATGGCTTTTAGCCATTATAACAGTTTCATTACTATGGTTCATGATGACATATACCTCTTTCAATTTATAAAAAACAATAAATTATATTTTGCAGTTTTATTAATATAAGTCGAAACTTAATCGACATCGACATGAACATAACAAATAACACATTATAAATTTGAACATTAGCGGTAAAAGTGTCTACTCAAACTGTGCTGTTTTGTTTCATGATAACATTCTGCCACTACGCCTATTAAAAATAAAAATAAGAAATGATATTTTGAAGTTTTATTTATATAAAATGGACATCGAGATGAACATAAGTAACAACACGTTATTGCAAATTTACTTACACAAATATAGGTACAGTCACCTGCAATAGTATATGACGCTGTGAAGGCCGCAAAAATATGTGACACGCTCTTATGGCGGTACAAACAAGACTGTGTCACATATTTTTGCGGCCTTCACAGCGTCGTATACTATTGCAGGTGACTGTACATTTCAAATATTAAATTTAAACGTAAACATGGGTTGGCACTAATTAGCTAACATGTTACAGTGTGGTTTTACGTATTTTTCAACAAAATCAAACGTAATATAAGTACGAGTAACTTACTGTATTTTTAGCTCAAAACCAATGTAAAGGACAAAATGAATACCTCGAAACATGCATAAGTGGTTGCTCGAACCAAACCTGCGATTCAATCGGCAAGATATACAATTGCCCCATCCAACCAGCTGTGTGCCGAGTTGGTTGCCGCTGCACGACCGGGTATTATAGGAATGACAAGAATGTCTGTGTGCCGGAGAATGAATGCCGTAAGTACTACCTGTTTACTAAATCTTTGTGACCCTCATTGCAGAGACAGGCAACAAAAGTATGTATATTGTCACCTAGTTCCCGTAGTACAAACTTTGCTTAAATTTGGGCTAAGTTGATATGTGTGACATAGTTTCCAAATATTAATTTTATTTATTTATTTGTTGTTGTAGGTACTACACAAATGAAATGTGTTAGTCCATATTCTTAGTATCCAATTGCATATTCTGTTGAACAAGGTGCATTCACGAAAGTCTACATTCATTATTATCATTACACATAGCGAACCTCGTAGAGGCAAAACGTGGGTAGGCATAGGCACTAGTTGGCATATTAATATTTTGCGGAATAGAAAAGCAAAGTCACTGTAGCATGATATCCCAAAGATCTTGCTGAAATGGTATCTCATAATACCTAAGTATTATGCTATCTAAAATAAACTTATTTAATTTAATTGAATAAAACCAATTACAATTGATACCACCTAACCTAATTATGTGTTTTACTAGTTTATTAAACAGAAATAGTGGTGTATGTTTTAATTAAGGTTTGTGTCTACATATATTATGTAAACATAAACCTTATCGTGTGTATCACTATCACTACATAGTATAAAACAAAGTCGCTTTCTCTGTCCCTATATCCCTATGTATGCTTAAATCTTTAAAAATACGTAACGGATTTTGATGCGGTTTTTTTGTAATAGATAGTGTGTTCAAGAGGAAGGTTTATATGTATAATAATAACCCGTGCGAAGCCGGGGCGGGTCGCTAGTTTATAATATAACCAATGTTACAGCTTCACCACCGTGCCCTGAAGGCGAAACCTATTCCCGGTGCCCAACCGTTAAATGCGAAGGAGATTACTGCCAAAAAACTAGAGATTCCCCTAATAGTTGCCCTGTGGGAATAGTGTGTGACCCGCCTAGATGTGTTTGTGCCTTCGGTAGGCGCAGGGACCACAAGACAGGCAAATGCATTCAGACACAAGATTGTCGTAAGTAATTAAACGTTTTTCAATATAATTATAGAGTTAGAATTGGTTTTCAATTTTTTTCATGACCCCTTTGGTCGCAAATCCTATTGCCTTTTTAAATATTTAAATACTTTCAGCACCCTTCAAATGCGACGGCCCTAACGAAGAGTACAAGTCTTGTCCGGCGACCTGCCCAAGCGACAAGTGTAGCGACTACGTAGCCGGGAAAGGATGTCCGCGATTCATCATCGGTATTCGCGTACCGTGCCAACCGCGGTGCATTTGTAAGACCGGCTACTACAGAAACGATGGTGGCATTTGTGTACCGGCGCCACAATGTGGTATGTGTTTCTTACAAATTGATATAAAAATATTCTACTCGTGCATGATCACAAACTAGACAATTCTTTCAATTTTCAATTTCTCAGTTATTTTACACACAGATAATTCACATGAATGAAACCTCACGCCAGTATTCTCATAGAGGGTAGGCAGAGCACATAGAACTGATCAAGTTTTAGTCTTCGTTATTTTCCGATGCTTCGGCCGATGAGACAGAGAATGGGCATATATGGGAATTAAGGTGTGAGATGGAAAATAAACACGCTCGTGGTAAAACGCGTAAATGCAGTAGATATTTAGTTCTTGTGAATAACTAACTTATTTTATTAAGACAAAACATAGACAGACGTTGCTAATTTTTCTAGGTAATGTTAATGCCTATACGTGTACGCAAAAAACGGGTAAAATAAGTTCATAATATAGCTATACTACTCAAACAATTACAAAAGTAGAGGTTACTTTGGGGTTTTTTTTATCGATCGAAGTTTTTCTAATTATGTTTTTAAATGCGTGTTTATAACAGATTTAAACGCGCATTTTGAGGTTACAAGTACAATAAATATAACATGACTTTATACTATATAGTAATCCAGCCTATGTGTGTCCCACTATTGGGCACAGGCCTCCTCTTAAGCACCAGAGGGATGGGGCTATAGTCCCCTTCTGGCCCGAAAGTATCGTCCCGGCCCGATCTGGTGACTCACACCAGATCGGGCCGGGACGTGACCGGGCCGGGCCGATCTGTCAGTATATATGGAAAACGTCACGTGACCTCCGAGGGCTCCAAGTTCGGGTACATAATTATTTCTATAGAAATTGACAGATCGTCTCCTCTCGCCCCGTCCCGTCCCGGTACAGTGTGAGTCACCCTTTAGAATTAATTAAAATAGATTTCTTATACATCATATACATTTTCAGGACCTAAAATCACCCGCCCTCCGGTAACAATAGAAACGACTACTGTTGAGCCAACATTTACAAGTAAGTAAAATTTTCTGAACTTTTATACTTAACTGGAAAAGACAGGAATATACAAAACAAGAGAAAAAGGACCCATTTATATACCATTTAAAGAAAAAGTAAACTAATTTTCTTAGTCTGTTGTTTCTTTATTACTGGATCGGATCGCCAAGCACGTGGCACAATGAACCATTCATTCATTCATTCATTCATTCATTGGTGCCAGCATAGGGGTGTAATTGTAATATCAATACAATGAACAAGGGATGAGTGTGGTGTGGGTATGTGTGTACAATTAACTAAAGCCACTGGACTTTCTTATTTAACCTTACTAGAGAGGTTTTGTTTCACGCATCTAACGCATAAAAAAGGTTGCAAAAAAAAGTATTCAAATAATTTTTTACAGCTCAAACAAGCGACCAGTGTCAAGGACAAAACGAATTCTTCGACACGTGTATAAGTGGTTGCTCGAACCAGACCTGTGAAACCATCGGCAAAGTGTTCCACTGTCCCATCCAGACAACAGTGTGCAGAACTGGTTGCCGGTGCAAACCCAATTTCTATAGGAATGGAAATAATGTATGCGTGCCCGCATGCCAATGTCGTAAGTGGGGATTAGAACATTTTGTTTTTTTAAAACTAAGAAAAAAATACCAATGTCAGAAGTGCGCCACAAGAGTTTTATACATTCATTTTCATTAAATGTTACTTATTTTCCTAAGACCAACTTGCTGGAGGTGTTGCAAGTGTTCATGGGTAGCGATAGTTTCGTACCATCAGGCGACACGTCTGTTCGTTTTCCTCATATTTCATTAAAAAGCTCGCACTTAAATTTTGTTATAAGCTTTTGTAACATCTAAAGAGCGGCCAGGTTTAAGAATGGTTTTTCTTTATACACCTGTTATTTTTTCAGAAATAGGTTCCACAACGACAACCACGCCAATTATAGAAACTACTATCACTACGGATTCTAGTGTCAACGATGGAGTTGGTAGACTGCAAGCCGGCGTCACTAATTTCAATAACAAGTTCCTATGTGTAAGAACTTTGATATTTTAAGATGAAACAGCTTATCTATGGAAAGGAGGACGCAAAAATGCCAATTGTTAAAAGCACAATAGAATCACTTCCCCAGAAAAGTTAATAATTTTGCTGTACATCGGTAAATTACCGATGTACAAACGGTAATATAATAACATTGAAGATATGCCACTAATTGTGTTTATTTTATACTTACTCGCATGAAAACATATCTGAATCTTTCAGAATGATCAAATAAATACCTATGTTTATTTTATCCTGCAAGTACCTAAGATTATTGGTTATTCTTAGTACTATTACCGGCCAAAGATTTTAATGCAATGTAAACATTGCCACTTTCCAGTGATAATGTCTCTTGCTGTTGCTTTACATCATCCAAATGATTAATTATGAGTAATATATGCACTATTCTCACCACCTACGTATATACTTACGTATATATAGTTTTCCCAAACCTAACAAATATAAACATTATTACTGTCACACTAACAACTTGACACCTGTGTCAAATACAAAACATTGCCATGCTTAGTTTTTAAATGTTTCACAGTTCATTTGTTTAGAAGAGATAGCTTTTACTCGTATCTCAAAAAATCGTACCCACTAAAGTGCAACCACACTATCTTTGCACTGAGTTGGCACATTTGACAGTGACCGAGTATGAAAATGCTAAACTTCACGTAAAACATGGAAAGAAGACTTAGCGTATTTTGTCTATTTCAGGAAAGAATAAAAGCCGATAAAGGAAATAACCTCATCACGTCACCATATTCGGTGTTCACCCCTCTTGTCCAACTAGCGTTGTACTCTACCGGAGACTCCTTCAAAGAATTGTCAACAGTTCTCAATGTGCAGACCAAAGAACAGGTAAGTGCGAGAAGAAAATAAGTGTGAGAAAAAATGACATGACAGCGCATGGAGATTTGTAAATTACCTCCGACGTTTCGATAATAACATTGCCCTTAAACTTAAACAGTATGCATACTAAGAATGTCAAATGTGCATTTGTGTAGTGCACTATTTTGAGTAGGTACCTAGGTACCTTTTGACAGCTTAACTTATCCCTCCCTACTAATTTGATCAATACTTTCCGACGAGTAAAATATTTTCTTCGTATATATCTTTTATGTCGCATTTTATAGACAAATGCGTGTTAACTACTAATCTATAATGTAATTTTTTATTTTATAGATCCGTTCTGCGTTCCCCGCCTATGTCGCTTCTTTTGACGGCCAAACCAGTGTTAACTTTTCCTTGGCCGCCAAAGTGTACTCTAATGCACAATACCCACTAAGTGACGCTTTTAAGACCGACTCTATCAAAGTTGTACACGCTGGAGCACAAGAACTCGACTTTAGTAAAAATGCTGAGGCAGCTGATACTATCAACGCTTGGGTAAATAAATAGATCTTTTTAATCACAAAATAACACGAAACTTCATATTCCATTCGAAGGCAACACGAACTGTGTTGAATGATAACTAACAATTTACATATCATTTGCTCAAAAATACCTACTACATCGATTAATTTCACTCATATTTCCCTGTTTTATGTTCCGAGTTCTTACAGATGACATTGACATCAAAATATCTATTTGAAAGTTTTAAAGATTAAAACTTAAATGTTTTATTAATAAACAACACATAAATCAAAACCAATAAAACTTACAATCTCCTTAGCTTTTAATCGCGTCTCAGATAGTTTTCTGCAGTTAGTTTGTTCATTATTAGATTATTAAAGTAATACCTATTTGTACTTTTTTAATACGATAATAATTTATTACAGGTTGAAAGCCAAACTAACAATAGGATTCACGATTTGATACTAGCTTCTGACTTATCACCATCAACGCGCCTCGTGTTGGTCAATGCTATCTACTTCAAGGTATTTTATTTACATTTTTTAGTTGTAGCAATAAATAGGTACTCGTATCGGAAATCATGCCTACTAGACAACTAAGATTATGGCGTAAAGACCACAAGGGAAAGAGAAGACATCCTCCTTTAACGTAACAACCACTTTTTACGATAAAAAAGTATATCTAATCAAATTGTTTATAAATGTAACCGTATCATTACAATAATGGGTAACAGTCGGATAAACTTCAATATTTTTAGGGTGAATGGCGTTTTGCCTTCAACAATACAGACACCATCAAGGACGCTGATTTCTACTTGAGCGATGGTTCGACTAAGAAGACTGACCTGATGTACCAGGAAAGGGCGTTCAACTATGGACAGGTTCCTGAACTTAACTGCACGGTATGTTAAATGATAAATATCTATATTTTGCAGTTATGAACGTCAAAAAGCAATTACAACCGGTACTAACCCTACACCACAGTCCGAAAAGATTATTACCGCCAAGATACTCGGTGGGACTTATTTTTTCAAAATAATTGACAAAATATCTTTAGAATATACGATATTTACATGTATATAAGCACAGTAACTATCTGTATCTATATTATAGAATTAGTTTGCCATCAAAAAGTTGTCAAAATTTTAAAGTTTTAAAAATAGCAAAAGAAAAATTAAGTATTCATGTGTTAGAAGTTAGAAGAGAAAGCTCATGAAAGAGTAGTATGGAAATTGCTCCACCAAAAAGAGAAACCTTAAATATTATTATGTACACAGTACATGATTTGGTGTTTTCCTCTCGGGCGTAGGTAAATTATATCTTTAGCAAACTAAAGATTCAAGAATTGAAACTCGTGGTCCTACGCTCCAGCGTAGTAAAGTGGAAACTTGGACGTTGAGAGGGTTTTAAAGCTCAAGAGGTGAATGAATTTTTCTGCTGAGTGAGATATTATTATGTATCCCACTGTACCTTGACGAGTAAAATATAACCTGAATATTAAAAACATGATACAAAATATAATACTACCTATTACATAGTTTAATACACGAATTCAATGTAGTCCTCCAAACAAAAATTTGTTAACGAAGCACTTAATTAAATGTATACTAGTTATTTCTGATTATACCGAATGTAACAATATTTTTTCACGTCAAAATATAATTATACTAATTATGGTTAAAATTTATTATTTTTAGGTCCTCGAAATGTTTTACAAGGGTGATAACTTCAGCATGGTAGTAGTCCTACCAAACGCAAAAGATGGCCTGATTTCGATTGCCGAGAAACTGCAGATCCAAGCAAACTTTGACAAAGTCATGGGAAGCATGACGAGCCAAAAAGTGAAGGTCTACTTGCCACCATTCAAAATTGAAACGACGACCGACCTTACTGCCATTCTTCAAAAGGTGATTATGAAATTTGTTTTCTGAAAATGTATGATGCAGAAGTTTCTTTCCTTATTTATCTATTTGGGAATAAGTGTGTTGAAACTTAATAGTAGTCTTAAATATTAGATAAAACTACGTAGGCATAAAAAATGTTTTTCATAAAAACTATATTATTATAAAAGAAGTTACCTACTACCTAGCAATAAATGCCAAACAGAATTGGCATTCTCTACCAGTTAATGGCGGGGTGTTCATAGAACTCGATTCCCGTCGGCTTCCCTTGCGTAAGCCAATTTAGCACATTTTTACTTAATGACTCAAAAAAAAGATCGTTTTTTTTCCGCGCCGCGCCGCATTGCATCTCTATCGTGTTCACTCGCCTATGTAAGGTAAACGGCACAATAGATGACACTGACCCAGTGGATGACATTTTGCAGTCTATAAAAACAATAAAGATATCTCTATTAATATAACCAAAAATAGACAGCTAGTGACATTTGCGAATTGTGTTATCGTGTTCAAAAACTTCCGTTGATTCAATAAATAATTTACTATTTGAGAGTTTACTACTCACTAGGTGTTTTAGCGAATTTGTTAAGAACTTGTATCGTGAAAGACAAGATCATAAACACAATTATGCGTGTTCTTAATAATTGATTATTAAAACTGTTAGATAATTTATTAAACTATTACTAGATATTGCGTGTTTGTATCTAATTATATTGATAAAATTACTATTTTGAAGGCCGGATGTCGGGTAGAGGAAATTTTCCTGTCATTCACTGGTACAATTTCAGAGGTAGAAGAAAACTGAAATAATTTGACAATGGTAAGAATATAATACATTTTATGGTTCGCATAGCATGCAGAAAAAAGTAGATTACATATTTGCACAAGTATGCAGTCGGTAAGTATATTTGATAGTTCAGAAGTTATTTCCAAAAATGTCTGAATTCCCTCCTTATAGTGTCATTCACTGGGTCGTTTACCTTAGTATACTGCGTAAGACACGTTTAACTATTATTACAGTACATATGGTGCTACATTACCGCACTGGTGCGATAATGAGCACTTAATGTGCATATGTCAAAAATTCAAAGGGCGAATAGGTAAATTACAACTCATCGATGGCGACTCGTGGCGATAGAGAGAGTGGCCAAAGTGGGCAAAGCCACTCTATCCGTCGCCACTCATTGAGAATTTTCTCCTTTTCGCACTTGTATCGAAAAGTCCTATTGAGGCACAGTTGAATCCAAATTATAATTATACTTCCTTCAGTTGGGTGTTACCAAGATTTTCGACCCGAACAACTCCGGTCTCTCAGGCATGTTAAAGAGCCCAGAGCAGACTTACGTTTCGAAAGCAGTTCAGAAGGCGTTCATCGAAGTCGATGAGAAGGGGACTGAAGCTGCTGCAGCTAACGGTAAGTAAAAACATGTATATCCTCCTTTTAGCTTAATTTTTAAACCCGATGAAAAAAATCTTGTAATTAGCTGTTAATTTATGTATTTACGTTTTAATTTAATTTTAAGCGTATCATTTTAATTTTAAAAGTAGTTGCCAAAGCGGACCCTAGGCTTCTTGAGTTTTGTTATAATCCGGGAAAATGCTAAGAAAAATAAGATTATTATTATAAATTAAAAGAGATGTCATATACAACAGAAAAAGTGACCAAGGCCCCAGTGCCCAGGGCTGGGATCAAACCAGGGATCTCCTTTTTTCGCGGCAGAAGTTTATAATAAATAATAAATGATTCATGCTTTACAATTGCAATATTATTATTGTACCTACTTTAAAAAAAAGGAAAAACTCACCTGTAGTAGTTCGGGCCTCGGATGATGGGAAATATGTACACGCGAACATTATTTATACTTTATTAAAATAACTTACACAAAAGTATTACATTATTAATTTACAACAGAACAACATGAATTCAGTTCAACGTCGTTGTGACAATATGATTATTCACAACTTAAAAAAAACACGCGCGATTCGCGCTGGGCTTACACTTTTCAGCCAGTATGCAATGCGCGCGGACCAACGAGGTTGAGCTCGTCGCTTACACCACCGAAAACAATAGAATAGTAAATGCAACTGAAATTTATTAATCGTATAACCAATATTTGGGGGCTTAGCTTAGCTTAATATATTGACGCGATCCTGTGACTAAATTTAACTTCAGCGGATTACTTTGGAGACGACTGCTTTAACATCCACAAAACATAGCCAAGAACTATTCCGACAAACAAGACACAATCGGTTCAATAATTTAGGCGCTAATATGCCACGGGCAGAAAGATATACGTGGAAATTGTTAAATCCTTCATTTTCCGTAGGGGCTAAGTGGGGTTTAAGTTAATTGAGTTTATCTGTATGTTTGTGGGGGGGTGTCATTAGCTGTGAGCGTAGATGTTTTTTGTATAGTAATCAGAAATTTGAGTTAGATAATATTTGCGATCGGTATAAATAAACTTGTATTGTAATAAGCTAACTTTGATTTCAGGCGTAGTCGTCGGATTGACGGCGGTCTTTCACCCACAACCTCCTGAAGAATTTGTATTCAAATGCGACCACAGCTTCTTGTTCTACATCGTGTGTAACGACAATGTGCTCTTCGCTGGGTCGGTCGTTGACCGCGACTAGTGAATTGTAAGTAATATTCATAATTATAAATTGAAAGAGATGTCATATACTACAGAAAAAGTGACCGAGGCCCCCGGTGTGCAGGGCTGGGATCGAAACAGCGACCTCCTGCTTTCGCGGCAGACGCCCTAACCACTGCCAAGCCACTATTCATAATACTTATTTAACTTTTCAATCACGTATTATAAAACTAAAAGTTATAAGTAAATAGGCTTTTTAACTCTATCTTACGAATTTTCTTGCATACCTACAAAAATTATCTTGAGACGGAAACACCAAACGTGGTACTATTCGTAGGTATGTTATCATGGAAACCGAATAACTGGAAAATGAATACCTGCAGGGGCTATTCATAATAGTTTTAATCCATTTAATGTATCCAAAAACATGGACGGCAGTAACTTACAGTGCGATTTGAAAAAGATAGAAATTACAAAGTATCAACATCGTAGTCTTTTAAATAAATCAATATAATATATGTAAGAAATGTCTACGATGTCGCCTCTTTTTTATTTCTACGTTTTTTTGTCGCATTTTATTAATGTCTTAGCTTACACAATTTTAATGTCGTAATTTTAGATTCTAATTTAAAAGCGGTTATTTTAATAGGGGTTTAAATCACCCCAGACCCTCAGGGGTTAATTGAGCCTATGCATTACAACTCCACTTCATTTCTGTTTCTTTCTTTTTCAGATGCTGTTATACATCCATCTAAGGAGGTATCAAGCTCGAGATTCTTACCAATTAATACAATTAAATGTAAGAACCTAACGATTGTATTATTTTGCCCAACTTATTCTTAATTAAACTCCGTCAGCTATTTCGTCCGGGTACATCACTAATGTCACTATAAACTTTCGAAACGGAATATTTACTATTAAAATTATATACGCACACCAACAGTAGGTCGTATCTAGGAGACAAATAATTTAAAAACATTGAAACTTTGTCCAAATAATGTCAAAATTTACGAAATTTCGAATATTTCGTATTTTGCCATTCTTTATTGCATAAATTGAGTGATAAGTTCCGAATAATTGAAATATATAAACAAAGTTTTAGTAATAAGTATCTCACTGTTGTTTTAATCCGTGGCAGCAATAAATATTATCACGCTCCCTAACCGCAGGCCTGACGAGACTTTTATATTGATGATTTAATTAAGAGCCCCTTCGCGTGTTGGAACTAGTGATGTCTCTTAACCGGGAATATTCCCGAAAACCTACCGGGCATCCGCCCAGGCGAGCCTCTGTTCGTATGTGCTTTACTCTACAATGCGGAAAGTCGCTGGAATTGGCTTTGAACTTAGCGCGTAGCTAACGGTGGTTGCGAAAATACGATTGCTGTAATGGATTTGAAACGATGTTATTTAGTTAATATACCCCATTTTATTCGTTCGAAACTGTGTCATTTCAGTTAACACTAACCGCGGTAGCCGGAGTAAATACTAGGCCTACCTACCTACTTAATCGGAAGATCTACCTCTTATCTTAATATGAAGGTACCTCTATCCCTAAAACACTAATGTGATGACTATTAATAAATATTTACATTTAAAATATGCAACAAGACGCGACGCGACGTTGAATCGACGATATGTAACTTTTTATACTAAACAGAGGCATTTTGAGAAAAATAAGATGTCTTTGTCTATTCCACCCAGTCTATGGGCCTTACCATGACATCTTAACGCGATTCAGTTAAGGACCTAACGTGAGTCGCTGCCATACAACTGAGCACAGCTAAGAACCTAAACTGAATCGCGTTAAGACGTCATGGTAAGGCCTTCACCCTAGACAAGTATAAATTCCTCGTCGTCAGTCCCCCAGCAGTACGGCCTACTTTTACTGCAAGACTGACGAAAATATAGCCAGATTAAAGGGAAGTAGATGGCGCTGCTGTCATGGTAAACAACGGCTCCGCATATATTGGCGAATTAAAAATAGTTAAAGTAAACAAAAGTGCAAAAATAGTGAATACAATTATATACAACATACTCTTTAATAAGCGTTATCAAAGTGGGAACTTATAGTGCAGTGAATTTAGTGAACAATCGAAAAAACAATGTAACTAATAATATGTACTTTTCTCATTGATATTGGCGATGGAAGAATTATTGCTACATTGAAAGACACTGTTTGATCAACGGACAACTGGAACTAAACATCAGTGACTTAATAGTGAAGTGATCAGAGACTTGGAATAAAAACAATCATAAATCAAAATTGCAACATCATTGTCAAACGCTTTTTTTAATTACAACGCCATCTAGCGAAAGTTGCCTACAATACTAAGACAGCCTAAATCACTAATCGAAAAGAAGAAACAGTCCGACGTAGCTTCTAATAGTACCAACACAATCCGCTGGAGGGTGCTTATATCGAAATCATGGATCAGATTTTGGAAGGAATAACTAACCTTACAAAACAGTTGACGGAAACTGACTCTAGACTATGTAATAAAATCGACGACCTAGACGAAAAGCTATCCTCGTATAAGTTGGAACTCGACAAAATAAAAGTAACCTAAGAAAACCAAGAAAAACGTCTAGACCAGCTAGAAAGAGACATAAGAGAGCGAAACCTTGTCTTCTTTGGTATCGCAGAGACAGAACACTCTTACTCTGAGCTCGAAGACATTGTTATAAAATTTATTAACGAGGTTTTAAAGGTAAAATGTCAGGAGAATGATATTCAACTCATCAAACGGCTGGGAAAAAAAACTGACAGACCCAGACCGATAGTAATTGGGTTTACTACGCTCGGTAAAAAGATAAACATTCTCAAAAACAAGAACAACCTGCGGGAATCGGGTTATTACATTAAACAAGACTTTCCTCCAAAAATATTGAAAGAGCGTAAATTACTCCAAGAAGATTTAAAAAAAGAGCAAGAAAAGGGAAATAAGGTGGTAATTAGATATAATAAGCTCGTTATATTACCTCAGAAACCCATGAAAAATAATGAGAAAAAATCCTCTGTTGAGTCAAATTCTAAGAAGCGGGTACTAGAAGCATCACCGCTCTCGGGAACTAACAATTGTAATCGCCAAGCGCTAAAGAAAAATAAGCCGAGTGCAGGCGGAGATATAACTCAATACTTATCTTTTCAAGAGCCTTGCTCTTCAAAAACAGACGACAAAAACGAAGATATAGATAAAAACTTATAGCAATTACCAGCGCCTCTTCCATCAAAAAAGATAGAAAATAAAAGCAAAACAGAAAAACCACGACATTCCCCAATCCGGCCGGTCACCGTGGGGTCTTACGACCAAAACCCTCTTCTCCAACCACTCTACGTCTGCACATATAATGCTAGGTCACTATTATCTGATGCGAAACTACTTGAATTTACAACTGCGATATCAGATATAAAATATGATATAATTGGATTGTCTGAAATAAGACGAAATGGATACAACATTTCAGAATACGAGAACCATATTTTCTGTTACTATGGTGAAACCAAAGGCCAGTATGGCGTAGGTTTCTTGGTAAAGAAATACCTGAAACCACATTTAGAAAGCTTTATTGCAGTATCTGAAAGAATATGTATACTTAATTTAAATTTCAACGCAACACCTGTATCAATTATACAAGCATATGCACCTACATCAAACGCAAGTGACACCGAAACCGAAGCTTTCTACAACCTACTTAATCAAGCTCAAAAATCAAGCGCTAAAAATGTAATATTAATGGGTGATTTTAATGCTCGAGTTGGACAACGTCAAGCTGGCGAGATACGCGTATTGGGACCCTACTGTTATGGAAAAAGAGATATAAGAGGAGAAAAACTTATACAACATGCACTGGAAAACAATCTAGTTATTATGAACAGCGTATTTAAAAAGAAAACCACTAGCATGTGGACTTGGAACTCACCAAAAAACAATAAAAGTCAAATAGACTATATTTTGACAAATACGAAGAATAAATTTACTAATATTGAAATAATAAGCAAATTTAACTTTTCTAGCGACCATCGTTTAATTAGAGGAACTTACAACATATTTTGGGCGCAGAAAAGTAGAGTTAAATATAAAAACGCAAAACATACTTTAAACAACATTGAAGCAGAAAAACTATTTTTAGAAAATCTCCAACAAAACATAAAAGTCTTAAAAACGGGAAATGACGAAACAGTGGAGTCCCTCTACTCAAAAATTAAGATATCAATTACAGAGAGCTTAAATTTCCCTACCAAAACTAATGCCACAACGAAGAAAAAAAAGGTTATTTCGGACAATACCCAAGCTCTTCTACAACGAAGGCAAGAGTTACAACACAAGAAACCACGGACCAGAGCAGAAAAACGAGAGTTAAGTTTTTTGTACAAAACAGTCCACAGGTTTATAAAAAAGGACTACCAAAAGCATAGACTCAATATATTAGAAAAACATCTAGAAAACTCAGGAAGTATAAAAAAGGGATTTAAGGAAATTAACAAGTCAAAACAATGGGTAACCTACTTAACAGAATCGCATTCAGGAAACAAGTTATATTCAAGAACTAAAATTATTAACACAGCAACGGAATTTTACAGAAATCTTTATTCCCATAGAGCTACAAATATATCAACAGATTTAGATAAAACAAACCAAATTACAAACTTCACAAGATTGGAAAGATTCACAAAAAACGAGCTATTAAAAAGATAGAGTCACTAAAAAAGGATAAGAGTAGCGGTTCTGATGAGATTACTAACGAAGTAATACAAACCGGTAGGTTTTTGATAACTGAGCATCTAACGGCTCTCTTTAACAAAATCTTGGACTCACGGACAATCCCCACAGAATGGGCTAAATCGGACATAATACTATTATATAAAAAAGAAGACCCTGCAAATATTGGCAACTATCGGCCCATCAGCTTACAGCCTACTTTGTATAAACTATTCGCCTCTATGATAGAGCAACGAATCTCAAAATTCACGGAGGAGTACCAACCCGTAGAGCAAGCTGGATTCAGAAAAGGTTTCTCTACCATGGATCACGTACATGTGTTAGACCAAATTATAGAGAAGTTTCAAGAGCGAAGGCGACCGCTCTACCTCGCTTTCATAGATTACGCAAAAGCGTTCGACTCGATCTCTCACACTAGCATGTGGACAGCTCTAACAGAATGCAATGTACCTTTAGAAGCAATAGAGCTCATTAAAGACATTTACTCTAAAAGCGTTAGTAGAGTAAAGTTGGACAAGGTGGGCACGGAAATAAATATCTGCAGAGGAGTAAGACAAGGTGATCCCTTGTCGCCAAGAATATTTATAACCGTACTACAAAATATAATGAAAAATCTAAACTGGTCTGCTATGGGAATAAATATAGAAGGTATTTTCCTAAACAACTTACGATTTGCGGACGACATTGTACTCTTCTCGGAATCAGCCGAACAACTACAGTCAATGATCGAAGATATTTACTTCTGTAGTCAAAATATAGGCCTGGAACTGAACACCTCTAAAACTAAAGTCATGACAAACCACGTTCAGGACTCTATCAAAGTAAATAATATAACTCTTGACTATGTTGAAAGCTACATCTATTTGGGTAAGCAAATATCGTTCAAGAAAACCCGACATTTAGACGAAATAGACAGACGGGTTAAATTATCCTGGAATAAGTACTGGAGCTACAAAGAACCGTTAAAATCTAACCTACCACTGAAACTAAAAAAGAAAATCTTAGATTCATGTATACTACCATGCCTTTCTTATGGGTGCCAAACATGGATCTTTAACTTATACACGAAAAATAAACTGAATACGTGCCAAAGAAGTATGGAACGGAGTATTTTAAATATAAAACGTATGGATAAAAACAAAAACACAGACATAAGACAAAAAACAAAAATAATTGATGCTGTGACATACTGCAAAAAATTAAAATGGCGCTGGGCTGGCCATGTATCAAGAATGAATGACGAAAAATGGACAAAAGCAGTGACAGGATGGGCTGGTCCGGATGGAAAACGTAGGAAAGGAAAACCATTAGAAAGGTGGTCAGACGAAATTTCTAAAATAGCTGGACAAAACTGGATGGGAAAAGCGAAAACTAGGGAAAAATGGAAGGAGATGGAGGAGGCCTACACTCGAGGAGAGGTTCTTAATACATGAGACATACATCTTTATAAATATTTTTTTGACGAACATTATGATTATGACATGGAAAACGTGATATTAGTGATAAGTAATAAATAAATTCAAAATAAGATGCATGTATAAACGACTGACAATTGTAAATTTTCTATGATGATATTAAGAAATAAATGGCTTTTTTATTTATTTATTTAAAGGTAAGTGATTTTTCGCTTCAAATCAGTTCGGCTTATCCGGCTGCACGTGAGGGTCGACCGATGTGAGAAGTAACGATAAACTGAAGTCGAATTGAGGTTTTTAACCTCATTTGTAATGTAAGTAATTTGGTTTATGTTTTAAGGACTGACTTTACGTTGTCTTCTCTCTTCTTCCTAGCGATTTTCCGGCTTATGCCATGGCTGATGTAGGGAGCCTGGGGTCCGTTTTAGCTACTAAGATTTGGCGTAGGCACTAGTTATATGTTATTTTACGTTGTCTTCATTCCCGTAATTCCTGGAATGTTCTTTTGAATATTAGTCTCATCACTAATCAAGAGCGCTTTAGATTTCGCGGTCTCGGATCGTATCCGTCCGGAATTTGTAATTAAGAAACAACGTCTCGGACAGAAATCTGTTTACTGACTGAAAGTATTCTTGTTTCTCCGGCATGTAGATGTGGGGAGCGATTAGTTAGCATTCCTTGAGTTGTTTATGGTTTTTGATTGAAATGTATTCGGAATATTTTATAAAGGAGTGATTCCTATATTTAGACAATCATATAAATATTACTAAATGCCATGTTTATCTAACTTTACTCAATATTGTTCCTTAAAGATACATTTATATTAAAGTCGCGCTAATGTTTAAGACTCCGGTCATGATTCAAATACGCGCGAGGTACGACTTTTGCTGAGTAACGCGTGAAAATACAACATTTAAATACTATATTAAATAAATACCTAAGGATCACAACGATGCAACGGGTTACTCAGTCACCCAATATTTTACATTTTTTTTTCTGAAGTTCATCTGCTATGTATCCGTAACGTATCATATCTATATTTTTAGTATTTAAAAAAAATTAAGCAATCCCGCAAATGCTTACCAATTTTTTTTAATCAATAAAATTAAGCTAATACACTGCGGTTTCATAAACTGGGACTGAACTTCGCAAGTTGCAGAGACTCAAGCAAATTGCCCTTATCAGGAGGCCCAATGTTCATAGTTAGTCTATAGACCATTGTAAAATTCGCAGGCAGTGCCGCTGCTTCATCATATTCCGATGTATTTCATAGCGTTGGAGAACTTTTAGACCTAGCGATACAGATCCAGCCTAAAAATACTTAGTTGACAAAGTACTACGCAAAAAGTTCTCGATGTATCTTTACGAACATCAACAGAAACAACAGGGTGCGTAGCCAAGATGCCAATCGCTCACGCTCGGTCGCTAACGAAACGCAACTGTCATTGTCACACTAATAAGGAAGAGTAGATAGAGAGAGGTAGCTACGATACGTTATTAAGCGTGAGCGATTGGCATCTTGGCTACGCACGCAGTAATACAAAACAAAAACACTGTGTTATTATCGCCTCCTTTTTAAAGCCATCACTCAATATTATTTAAGAAGTTGACAGTTGCCATCATACGATTCTTGCAGCACAAGTCATAACGCAGCAACAGCAACCGTGCTGCAGTTGCCATCAGAATTTCCTGTAAAGCATGAGTTTTACCATGTTTCTACGGTAACGTAGTCAAACTATGTTATCTCTTCCGAGCAAACGAACTAGCTAACTTCACACCGGTTTTAAAGTGTTATTTTTAACGTCAAAATTCTACGTAATAATGACGTTTACTTCACACTTTCACAGTCTGTGCGATTAAAATCCAGAGACGGTCTTTATTCAATATAACCGTTATCAGGGCATTTTGCACGAACCAATGTAGCCTGAGCGAGACGCACTGAGACAGTGAGTTTAAGCTGACACTAACGAATACGGTTGCGTTATAAAACTCATGGTATGGCTACTAGAGACCAACCACGTTATCTATTTTTAGCAAATGAACTGTCAAATTTAAAATTGTTATTTTAAATGTCAAACTTCTATTAAATCATGCCGTTTACTTAACACTTTCACAATCTGTGATATCAAAATCTAGGAAACTTATCATCGACGGACTCTACACATATTACACATAGTTGGGGCTGCCTATGAGATGGCAGCCCCAACTATGTGTAACCCGAAACCGGAAAAAAAAGTAAAAAACCCGGACGTTTCATTAAATTCGCGGTCTCTCCCCGGACACTAAAGAAATCAAATTTAATAAAAAAATTAAGCTTTTGCTGGGGATTGACCTGAACATAAAAATGTCCGGGTTTATCCCGGACAGTTCTAAAAATCCGGGCCGGACGCTCTCCGGACGGGCTCCAAACTAGGACAAATCCGGGGAAACCCGGATGGATGTCAGCCCTACACATAGTGAGCCATAATGAGGCGAGATCTCGCTTAGTTTTGGGGTTAACAGCAATACCAACCAAGTCAGACGGTCGACTAATTTACCGAGCGACCAATCTTTACTTTAAAAGGTACGGCAAGTTTCTCCACAAACTTTGCGAAATTCAGTCTGTTCATTATTTCACTCGACCTTTTTAAACTTTGTGGTTTCTATTGTGGATTGAATATAATGGTAAAACAAGATACACACTAATTAGCAAGAGTAGGTTATGTGCAATGCAATTGCGACTTATTTTATAAAGTACATAATTAATTAATAATAGGTAGTGGATACTTCTAATCTAATAATCTTAACCAACCACGGAGCCCGAGCTGACTATCGTGATTAAAAAAATATCATTTGGACTATTTTTATGATCCATGTGACTTTACAATAGTCTTATACAGAGTAATCCAATGAAGTAAGTTTAAAATACATGTACCTACCATAGGCCGGTTAAAGTTTTGAATAAAACGATGACTAAGAATAAATGGGTCACTAACTAAGGGAAAATCCACAAACCCTTCTTTTTAGGGCTCCGTACCCAAAGCGTAAAAACGGGACCCTATTACTAAGACTCCGCTGTCCATCCGTCCGTCCGTCTGTCTGTTCGTCTGTTCGTCCGTCCGTCTGTTACCAGGCTGTGTCTCTTGAACCGTTAGTTAGACAGTTGAAATTTACACAGATGATGTATTCCTGTCGCCACTATAACAAAAAATAGTAAAAAATAATAAAATAAATATAAGGGGGATCCTATACAAAAAACGTGATATTTTTGCCGTTTTTATAGATAATGGTACGGAACCCTTCGTGCACGAGTCCGACTCGCACTTGGCCGGTTTTTATTATTGCAGATCAGGAAGGAGTACTTAAATTTAAATAATATAAAGAATTTTATTATTAACCTCTTACACAAAACAACAATTCTAATGATCTGCTCGTTCGTTATTACCACCTATTTGCTAAATAAGAAAATTAGGGGGCAACATCTTATGTATATACTCCTTGTGGTAGGTTTTTTTATACATAAACTAAAATTATCACAACATTTTATTAATAAGATTAACCGACCAGGGTGCTTAACCAAGATGCCAATCGCTCCGAGCGATTCGCTCGTGCTACGTAGCATATCGTAGTTATCTGTCTCTATCACTCTTCCTTATTAGTGCGAAAATAACAGTTGCGTTTCGTTTGTGACTAAGCGTTAGCGATTGGCATCTTGGCTACGCACGCTGGTGTGTCGGTAAATATCTGTTTTTTTCTGGAAAGTTAAGATATTATCTCGTCTAGACTGGGTGAATGGCTTTAACTATTTGCAACTTAGATAACTCCGTAGAACATTGTTGAATCGTGATAAAAACTTATTGAAAGATCAATGATAATGTTTGACTGAGTCTTGAATTGAAGAAAATATAGAGGTAGAGTTTCAGAATTCATTTAAAATTGATTTCAATGCGTTATCAATAAGTTTATATTTGTTTCGACAGTCAGCGTGGTCCTAAGAATTCTTATTCACCTTGGATTTGTGAAACTGCGAGATAAAGAATTTAGAAAGATTTTAGACTAGGTAAGTAGGTACTCACGACTCCGTAGAAGTTTTTAACATTTCAATACCGAATTCACTCCCTAATAATAATAAAAAACTATTTTAGAATATTCCTATTTAACAGTGCCGTAAAATGGGGTGAGTAGTAGTTGTGAGGGTAGTTGGCCTGAATGGGGAGAAGAGGGATGGTAGAGGGGTGAGTTGGTATTTTTAGATCAGAGTTGTCATATTGTTACAAAAATACTCTATTCTCTTGGCAATTCAACATATTATTGTAATATTATGTCAATTTAAGCAACTCACTCAGTTCCTATCCTCGTAACTTCAACGTAATTTTTTTGAAATAAAATGATAGAAAATCACTGAAAAACAAAAATTTATACATCGGAACATTTTATAAGTATATAAATGAACCTGCCACATATAAATGTCAACTTTAATCCAGGTTTGAACTTAGAGTTTGTCCCATCTCACCCTATTTAACGGTAAGTATTTCAAAATATCCGTTACTTCTAAATATAAGACCTGAAGCCCTGTTCCAACTATTTTCCTTAACTCATCCGCTGCCACGAGAGTGTGATCCATTTAAGTTGTGTGCGGATGAACTATTTCGTAGATTAGGGTTCTAAATGTGCTTACCCTTAAATATTGAACTTATAACTTTGTCATAATAATATCAATGTTTATACTCATTAGGTACCTACTCATACGTTCTTGTCGCAAGTAATTCTCTTGTGACATTTTTTTAAAATTTGTAAATGTTTAATGACTGTGATTTCTACTCAGAATCGCTTTTGATCCTAATTGGAAAAAAAATGTGTCCTAAGGTTTTTTTTCCATTCCGTTACCATTTTCATAGATTTTATATGACGATAACGGAGGAGTTCGGATAATGTATGGAAATTATGGGACCGTTTTTTTCTCCTATAGGAATCGAAGGAGCTCTCGATTCTGAGTAGAAATCACATAAATAACACCCATGTTAAAAAAAAATTGTGGGGACAAATTTGAAAAACATGGCCCATTTTCGCCTCTTTGTTACGAATGTAAGTAGCTTTTACGGAGCTTGGGGGTTATATACTATAGACTTATAAATAACGCAGAGACAAAGTTACTGATTAGCGCCTTATTAAAAAAAACTGCGACACATCTTTTCGTCCAATATTCCGCAGTGCCTGAAGACGAAAGTCTTCGATCAGTGTGTTTTGCCAGTGATGACATACGGTACTGAAACGTGGTCGCTTACAATGGGCCTCATAAGAAGGCTCAAAGTCACCCAAAGGGCAATGGAGAGAGCTATGCTGTCTCTCTGCGAGATCGTATCAGAAATGAGACCATCCGCAGCAGAACCAAAGTAACCGATATAGCTCTCCGAATCGCTAAACTTAAGTGGCAGTGGGCGGGGCACATTGCACGTAGAACCGATGGCCGTTGGGGCGGAAAGGTTCTCGAGTGGCGACCGCGTACCGGAAGGCGCAGCGTGGGTAGGCCCCCCGCAAGGTGGACTGATGACCTGGTGAAGGTCGCAGGAGTCCGCTGGATGCGGGTGGCGCAGGACCGGTCATTGTGGAAATCTTTGGGGGAGGCCTATGTCCAGCAGTGGACGTCTTTCGGCTGAAATGATGATGATGATGAACAGCAAATCCAAAGGTACTCGTATGCACACACCACATCTCCTCAACACAACTTTTCATATTTTCAAGACTGATAAACTATCTCTTCAAACGCATCTTCAAACGGGTAGACGGAAAGACTTTGGACTCGAAATTTTCACTTGTAATTTTTTTGTGCGTCTCTTTCGCACTCGTGAAATATTCATATCAAAGAAGCTTCTGCTCGCTTTGTTACTCTTTAAAATTTGCGCGAAATTATAACTCAATGACCAATCCGCGGTAACATGTCAAATTCTATACAATAAAACGTTTAACTCCAGTTTAGTTAGTAAACATGGCGTTAAGAAAGAAAATTCCACGCGAACGACGTCGCGGAAAACTCTCAAATAATCCCTTGCATTAGTTTGATTGTCCATTATTATTTCGTTATTTACATTCCTAGAAGGTCGGACAGCCGGCGGGGTCAAAAAGTACTCGGCTGGCGACCACATATCGGAAGACGCAGTGTGGGCAGACCTCCCACAAGGTAGTCCGATGACCTGGTCAAGGTCGCGGGAACCCGCTGGAAGCAAGTACCTACCACAGGGCTGGTCGTCATGGCGATCTTTAGGGGAGGCCTGTGTCCAGCAAAGGACGTCTTTAATTTTGACTAAAATGATAATGATGACGATGACATATTATTATTTTATATTACTAACCCAGACGACTGCACTGCACTGACTTTTATAAATGTAGGTAAGTAAATGGAGTCTGAAAAATGCACTATCGCTACCCGTTCATTCAACGATTTGCGTTAAACATTTCGATTTATAATTAAAATCTGTTAATTAATAGTCACCAACATTTAATTCGAATCTATAATAAAGCGTAATTGTCAAAAGCACTATGCGATAAACGAAACCGCGTTTACCACAATAGCTAAATCGGAAAATGGCGGAGCAGTCGACAAAATCAACACAATGAAACATGGAGTTTCAGGACCCAACACTGAAATAGTACATTACGATACTAGTGCGAATAGGTGAAAATTCGCAATGAGTGGCGATAGAATAAAACACGACCGAAGGGAGTGTTTAAAATCGACACGAGTTGTGAATTACCTATTCGCACATGTATCGTACGACGTTTTACAGTACATATGGCACTTTGAATCAATTGGCGTATAGATCATAAAGATCGGTCCACGCGTTTGATCTCTAGTTAGCCACAAAGGAACAAACATACATACATACATATATAGACTGTTAAACACATTACCCGGCTTTGCGTCGCACAGTCGGGTAATAAACCGAGAACGTTGCGATGTGCAAGACAATAGACAGCGAGCGTGAGTGAGATGCATATCTTAATGAGTTACGGCTAAAATGGCATGTTGAATTTAGGTTAATTAAAGTAAAGCCTTGTACAGGATAGGTCCGAATACCTTTAGCCATAGATTCCGGTGCCTAATTACGGAACGGAATTAGAACGGAGACACACGATGTTGCCGTTAGCAATATGTGGTTAAATCCTTTGGGGTTGTTCATGCCCGTCCTGTTTGTGCAATGTAGGTACTTGCAGTTGATGACTTAGGTTTTTTTACACTTTCGAGCCTTATTAAAAAGGTGCAAAAGTGTCAACATATCATTGACGTCGAATGTGCGTGCACAGATAATATCTTTTTCACCTCAGCAGCTCGAAAAGGCTTACTTTGATATGCGAAACCAAGCAAAATGCGATTTTGCTGCGAGCGTGAGGAAAATAAACGTCAGATTGACAATGTTCAGTCAAGACATGCAACTCTTTTATTAAATGGCATCCTGGCCCATTCAGCCAGATGAGGCCAATTTTCTAACAATTAGATTATATCGTTCACACAATCACATCAAAGCCAATTTGATTGACCTGTCTGTACGGACATGTCTAGACGGTGCGTTTTGTCGGGCCCGTCCCGTCTTACCCTACTATGCAATACAGGAATAGGCAATGTGAGATGAAGGGAGTGCACGAAGGACGATGGCAGTGACGGCTCGCGATAAATCGCCCCGTCTAATATCATGTTTAAACAGAGCCAGAACCACGTTCAAAAAATCGTACGTTTTCATTTTTAAATATTTCTCACTTTAAAATTTTATGATTTTTATTTTATATTTATAAGTATAATATTTACCATTTGTTGATTCACGTTTCCTCACGTGTAAATCTGTAGTAAAATAATTTCTACAATTTTCCATTTACGTTGTTGTGAACGATATCTAGTATCCGAACGGGATTAAAAACAATGAAGTGTTTCGGCTGTTATCCTCAATTTAAAAATTTCCTCAATAGCTTCTCTTTTGGTTTGCTTTAAAGATAAAAGTTATCTGAACTGAAAACATGAGTGATACTAGTAGTGATAGTGATGAAGCTACTGCAACATCCGAAGAATTGAAAGAAGCGGTCAAAAACGCCGAATTAAGTTTCCTCCCGGCCAAATCGCGGGTAAAGGTACTACTTTGTTGGTTGTTAATAAGGACGCAAATGCCATAAAGATTCATTTGAAATCTAACCTCATGTTCTTAAATTTAGTAAAAGGTAATATTTTGTTAATATAATTTGTAATTACTAATTCAGTTTAGTAAAAGATACCACTAATTTGTTAATAAGGTACTTTAGAATCATTATGGCATAAGCAACTTATCAACAATCAACAAAGTGGCATCGTTACCCGAAAAACGTCACGTATAGCAATACTAATGTGTAGTATTCTTAAATTAATAAAGCCTTCCTGGCCGTTCATTTTGGTTTTAATTTATTTTTCTTCCTGCTGAGGTGAAAAGTTGTATGTTCAACTCGAGACCAAAGTTATTTGCATCTCGTGCCTTTGAGTCCTTCACTACGCTCAAGATTCTAAATTAGAATCACGAGCGTAGCGAGTATTATAGAATCTTTCGCTTGCTCAGGGCTCAAAATTGGCACTCAGATCAGAACTAATACGAACTTTGCTCTCTTGTTGTACAAATAACTATTATCAAGAAGGAACTGTACCGCCAGCAACTGTAGTAGCGTCACAGAAAAGCTTTGTGATTGCGACTCTGCGATTGGATGGTCCCTGTATTTTTTTCTAAAGTAGATTATCGCTTTAATTAACATTGTAGCTGCGGCCACGGTGATGTCATTGGTTTTTGAATGTTACCTTTAATGTATCATTCACACATAAATTTACTCTCAATTAAAATATTTTTGTAAGAAATTGTCGCGTTGCTTCACGTTTTTTCCCGAGTATGGGTACAAAACGTTACTGCAAAGATAGATTCTAATTTTATAAATTAAGCCTCCCCAATTTCACGCCACTGTATTCGATCTTCGGCTGCTCGCATCCAGCACCTGCCAGCCATCTTGCGCAAATCGTCACTCCACCTTGCCTGAGGGCGCCCTACACTACGCTTGCCGAGATGCGGTCTCCACTCAAGAACTCGTTTACACCAGCGGTTGTCGGTTCTACGGCTAATATGGCCAGCCCACTGCCACTTTAGCTTGCTAATACGGTGGGCTATGTCGATGACTCTGTTTCTCTGCCGGATCACTTCATTTCTGATTCGATCCCGCAGAGAGACGCAGAGCATAACCCTTTCCATAGCCCGCTGAGCGACTTTAAACTCGTGGACCAGCCGTACCGTCAGTGTCCACGTTTCGGCTCCGTACGTCATGACGGGTAGGACGCACTGATTAAAGACTTTTGCCTTTAGGCACTGTGGGATCGACGAGAAAATATAACAATAATTAATTCAACATTCACAACAAAACTGTAAGTGGAGCATTCCACGGGGCTGTCCCGTACAAACGCTTTTTTTTAGTTCGTTAAAGAATTATTTTCTACATTTTAAGTCGATAATTAGTTCTCTGAGTATTTTTTTACGCCTATGCCGCAAAGAAAGAAACTCCAAAACTTACAATGTTCATAAAATTCGTGTTCGTACGGGACACGCGGTTGACAATTCCGTGGAATACTCCAAATAATGGCGCAAACCACCAACTATTATTTTAACGTCAATATACAATAAGGGTATGCCCCTTATTGTATATTGACGTTAAAATACAGCTCACTACGTCTAAGTTTGCTTGTCTAATACGGCGGTGTGCGGCAGGGCCCTCCGGTATTGCGGAAAAGTACTATCAAAATCCATTCCCACACTAGTGCGGAACAGTACTCTCCGCAAGATATGGCTCTTTTTGAAAAATCACTTTTCGAGCACACGCATTAAAGAAAACATTTTTAAAATTAATCTATTAGTTAGGTTAACAATTCTACGAAATGAAATATGATTTGTAACAATCATGTGTTTCCTGTGCTATTACTAATGCAATAAAACTAATGACTAACTCCAGAAAAACTCGAGAACACGCAAACACGAAATTAATTATTTCTGTTTTGTCAAGGAATTTTATTTCAAGTATTTTCTGATGATAAATTACTTGGGTATAGAAATGGATGCCCAAGGACTCGTATAATTTAGTTATTCATTAAACATAATGATTTGAAAACCAGATAAAGCTTTAACCTAATTAGTGTCAGCGTGTATATAAAATAGCAATTCATCACAGTAGAATACAGGGTGGTTTTTGAATGGACCCATACGAGCTGCTAGCAGATACCGTACCGCTACTCGAAAATGACCTTTGCAGCTATTCTCTAACTTTGTAATTTATGAAAAATGCCGTTTTAAGTTTTTTAAGAAATATGCAATCAGTAAATAAATCACAATTTAAAAACATAATCAAAGGCATTGAAATTTATTTTAACTAAAAAGAAAATGATTTACTTCTTTAATAAAAATCCACTACCTATGTATAATTAAATAGTTACATTACTGTAAAGGGTTCCGAGTATTTGTGGCATTCGGCGGCTTAAATTTGTAAATTTGCTTAGATTTTATTAGAAATGTGAATATCTGATGAGTAGACCGAGGCAAATCGGGTCACAGGGTGGATCGGATCAAAATTAGGTTCGACGACTTATGCAATGGCAATAAATGTGACGCCTTGCGAGCTATTGCAGGCTGTGGCTAGCCACAATCTTTCAAAGGTAGAAATCTTATTTTGATCCGATTTGCCATTTGACACGATTCACCTCTGCTTAGTCTACCCTACATAATCGCACGGTAATCGTATACTCAGCTAAAAGATCTCCGGTATTTTAAAATTCATCGCATAACGAGGGGTCTACATAAAATGGCGGTCTCTACGATTGCTTGTGGAACCAGTGTGCTTACCATGAGTAGTACGTAACCGTTTTCGATGGCGACTGCGGCATTCGAAAGTATATCCGTCTCGCTCCTGCCGGAGTATAAGAGCGGGATGGACATAGTTTTGACTGCCACAGTCGTTATGGAATACGGTTTACTTACAATCTGCTTACCATGAGTCGTACGACTTGTACCGTACAAGTACAAGTCGTACGAGTCACGTACAAGTTGTACGTAACCGCAGGCGTTAGAGACTGCACGTTTCTAATGTATGTCCGTCTCGCTCCTACCACTACTTTGGCAGGAGCGAGACGGACATCCTTCAGAAACGCGCAGTCGCTTACGCCTACGGATACGTATGTACAACTCATGGTTAGCACCAGTAGCGCAGTGTAGAGCTTCCAAATACCGGACCTTTCGCGATACCGGTATTCATACCGAAATGGACGACTTCAATACCGGGATGCCGGGATCCCGGAATTTTTGGAAAAAATGGAAATGTAGAAACTTTGAAAGTAAAACACTATTTTTTTAACAGTTTAATCTGAAAAAGAACTTCTTGATCTCTTGCAAAGGGATAATACAATAGTAGCCGTTTTTTTAATGAGAAAACTCACAATATTTCTGAACGTTTGAGGAGAGCACAAATATGATTATTTGGTTAATTTATTTGTAATCTGTGAATGTGTTAGTCTATAAAAATACCGGGATCCCGATATTTTGAAATAAGTATAATTATAGCGGGATTAAAAACTGTCCTGAAAAAGGCGTTATCTGGTATTTAAAGGCATAGTGGAGCGTCAAAATGTTATTTCGGCAAGCCGGAGCTGATATGGCATACTTTTTCTTTAAGTTCTTAAGAAAAAATGTTCTAGATTGGCTCACGCAACTTAAGCCGGCAGGAATCGAGTTCTATGAACGCCCCGCCACTGGTAAGCACACACAACTCATGGTACGCACATAGTTACACAAGTTTCGTTGGAACGGATTAAACCGTGCCGGGCGGGAAGAACTGAATTACGTATATACCTACTCACTAGCTGATTCAAAGAGGCAATATATTTGCATGTACTTACTTATTTATACTATTAGTGCACTCCAACGAGTAAGTTGAGCAAGCGCCTGTAATGGTAAAAATGTGCTTGTTGATACTAAACTAGTGCAAGCTCACCTGTTTATTCTTGAAACTTAGCAAATTGATGAAATTTTATTAAATTTTGAACAACTCTCATCCTTTTAGATTGGATAAAAGCAGTTTGGATTTGACAGACGTTTATACGCCATTATTTAATCCCAATGAGCGAAGTGAGATCAAGTGAAAGTTCAAGCGGATTAATCACGAGTATTGAGTACATCCAACAAAGCCTTGGCCGTACCATCCTTTTCTCGAAGCAGTTCAGACCATTTTCAACCTCCTGTAATTTCGCGTTGATTAAGGCTAGAACCCTGAATTTTCAGTGACATGTTGGTTATAATATGACATCGATATATTCTCAATTTTTTAAAATTTGAACTTATAGTTTAAGAACTATCGCACGTCAAAGTTCCTAAGTTGGGTCACTCACTCACTCACCGATCATCAAAAAATTAAATTCTCCATTAATTGCTCCAAATTTTAAACATAAGTAGTTTATACCGCTTGAATGTAGGAAATCTCCCGAAATTCAAAATTTCTAATACAGGTTGTTACAAAAGCTTCGAACGATACTTCAACAGCTGATAAACTCAAATAAAGAAAAAAAAACAAATTCGTTTTTTTTTTTCATTTTGTATGGAACATCTGAATACTGCTTACAAAGTATTTTTTTTCCCAGAATCGAATTTTTCCTTTTGCACTGCACTCAAAATCTACAAATTTTAATTTCGCGCGGTTTCTACTGACAGAGCTGGATTGTCAGGGCATATGGAAAAATTTAATCAAAAAGTAAAGAATGCATTGTAATGACATGTATAGCGACCGCAAGGATGAGGATACGTAATCAAATAATTAAATTATTGGCAATGTTGATACAGGATTATGACTTGATTCTTGATTGGACCCCGTGGTTTACCATTCGTTCGACTCCAACACTGCTTATGCTGTAACAACAGAACTGTCATTACAGACTTCATCAAACAATTTGTGAGGTCATAAAAACTTATCCAATCTCGTCAAGTGCCTGCGCGATTTATTAGCCCTGATGTGTTTAGTGTTGTTGGTATAATCACCGTCGAACTTGGCCTGGCTATGGTACTGCTTCATATTTCAGGGCTCCCCTTCTAATAAGTTTTTGGACTTTCATAACGAATCCAAAGACCAAATAAACTTCTGTATAAATCCTGGGTTTGAATCCCGGTATCTAAGGGTATTTATTTGTATGATGAACACATATATTTGTTCCCAAATCATGGATGTTTTCTATTTATTTATGTATTTGTATATTATGTATATCGTTGTCTGAGTAGTGAGTACCCGAAACACAAGCCTTCTTGAACTTAGTCAATTTCTGTAAGAATGTTCTGTATTATTTATTTATTCCGAAAAAAAATATTATCTACAATTCTACCTACCAGAATGTGTAGTTGTTAAAAATGTAGTTACTCCAATTAAAATCAGGTAGTGATACTCAAAAATATTGTATTAAGTACAATGCTTTGTAAACAACACTGTATGATTCTAGTAAAACGCCGTTACGTGCTTATTATGAACTAGTACAACTACATTGTAGAAATAAAGATGCAATCGTAATTAATACAAAATGTATGTTTAACTTACATATGTATCGTAATACGAACAAAATGTTACGTAGTAAGAAATGATACTAGTGTAAATGACAGAAAATATTCTGTTATTTTTACTATTTGCTTCATAAAATTAACAATATTATAGAACCAGTACGTTGTCGCTAATACGATCACTTCAGTCTCAATCAGCAGTTCTATTTTAAAAATCGTCTCATCAGGGCGTTAATGACTTCAATTCCGATTTGCGATAATCCTGACTTTGATTTCATCATTATGATTCTATAAGAGACTTAAGCCCCTCATTCACGGCAGTCCGCCGGCACCTCCGGCACGTAATATAGCATCGTGAATGTCGTTGCCGGATGCGTGCCGTACGGCAAAATCCTGCTAGCTCCGCCCACCTCCTTGCAGTCCGAATTGCACTAAATTACAGTAATAAACAATTGAGAAATGCGGCAATGCAAAAAATATTAATTATTCATTTTTAAAAATGACATAAGAGATGGCGGCATTTTTTTAATTTGAGTACAGTGTATGCGCTAAAACGCAGCGCTGCGCATCTTTCAACGAATAAGTGCGAATTGGACTGCCAGGCTGGGCCACTTGCACACCGTGTGTCCGCTACATCCAGCCATGCCGGAGTGCCGGCGGACTGCCATGAATGAGGGGCTTAACGGAAGTGTTATATAGGTAGTTTCACAAGAGTTGGGGTGAATAATTATGCACACAGTTACATGAAGTACTGATAACAAATAGTGAGTGATTGAAATGAATGAGTGAAACACTTACTTAAATATATTTTTTGATAGGAAAAAAAATGTTGGTCTATTTTGCAAGTCACTCTTGAACTTGCTATCGATACGAAGAAAACATGAATTTCAAAATCCTGATATCATAACATGAAAACGTTGTTGTGTGCGTCACTCAACTCAAATAGGTATATATAATACTATACTATGAATATTTACATCTGAGGGCACCGATCATCTTGTGGCGCTCTTATTTGGGGATTGAGTTTTCTAATAAATCCACCAATAAACCAATCAGTGTGATTCACCACTGATTGGTTGAAGTCCTACTCATTTTCCAACTTTTGATATGAGTCCTATACCTAACTTTTTAAACTATCGTGGTTATTTGACATTCTGACTAATGAACACGGGTTTTTACCACGGTTTTTTAATTGGGAGCTCAATTTGAATTTAAAAAAAGAACGGTTAAGTGCGAGTCACAGTAGTATCATTATTTTTAAAAACGTCTAAAAATCACGTTTGTTGTTTGGAAGCTCCCTTAAATATTTATTTTATTCTGCTTTTTAGTATTTTTTGTTATAGCGGCAATAGATATACATAATCTTTGAAAATTTCAACTGTATATCTATCACGGTTCATGAGATTACAGCCTGGTGACAGAGGGACGGCGGAGCTCTAGTAGTATTGTCCCGTTTAACCCTTTGGGTACGGAACCCTAAAACCATGGTAAGAACACGTATTCATTAGTAAAAATGTGTCATATAGTTTTATATTACTAACGTTTAGCTTTAACTATCACCTAAATTGAAGAAAACTCGCAGAAAGTAGAAGAGATTATCATTTCTCATTAAATCGTGTAAGTAGCTACATGTCCTGCTCATGTATTCTTGTTTATGGTCATTCATTACACAGTTTCATCAAACTTGTCGTGGTGTTCATATCTTAATAGCGACAGGTAACTTGCAAAACAACACTAAAACATTGATGGCTTGAGAATAACGGACGAGGCAAACTTACTCTGTTAACTTAGGAGTTATAGCTAATCAATGCATATACTCAGTATTTATTATACATACTAATGTAGGTACTTACCCCATTAAGCGCTAACCACGACAAGTTGTCGGGAGCGGGAAATGCGCTACTAGAAATCCTTAGCAGTAGTGGCGGTGAAGCTGAGTTAATGTATTTGTGTACGTATATTCAATTTTATTACGACTGAGCTCTTTTACTTACAAAGGCTTTGTATTAGTACAATAGTATTATCTACTTTTGTTTTCATAAGCGCCAACTAGCTACTTAAAATATTTTTAAGAAAAAAACCGGCCAAGAGCATATCGGGCCATGCTCAGTGTAGGGTTCCAAAGTTTACCGTCCGTCACAATAGGCAACCTTAAAAATTGTTTTAATAGATACCATGCTCAATATGCTTATAATAATTAACAATTCGATGATACTTTCGATCACACCCGTCCCGACCCCATCAACCCCGTAAAAATCTTAACAGCGCGATGTAGACCACGGTACAGCGCCATCTCTCGGGAAATTGAGTTACTAATTTATACAAACTAGACGGATTATGTATGTTGGGTTTTCGGGGGTAACTTTTGATCGCGTGAATCGATTTGAATCATTCTTTTTTTATTAGAAGGAAGATACGTGCGGGATGATAAATTAAGTACTCAAGATATAAAAAAAAATGTTTACATATACGGTTAAATTACAAACTTCATTCAGAAATTATTTTGTACGATTTTTCAAAAACCGTTTAACCAATCAAGTTCAAAATAATTTTACAATAAAGTTCTTATTAAGTTCTACATTTGTAATTAAAAAAAAGGGTACTTACCCTAAAAAAAATATAATCACTTTTTATTTTACCACTTGGTTGGCGTGACCGATATACATATTATTCGTACAAAATTACAGCTTTCTAGTACTTACAGTCACTGAGATAGGCTAGGCATCAAAATAAACCGCCTAATCAAATAATTCCTGTTTTAAACTACTACTTTTGTAAATAAAATCTTTTCCAGATTTAAAAACTAATTGTTACTCAACTATTTAACTAAAAATCCTGTTTTTAAATTCATGGGTTTCGATGTTCTGACCAATACCATGTGAAAAGGACGTCTGTTATGAAATAAATGTATCGAGGCTTTTGTTAAAAACAATGTTTTCATGTTAACCAGTTTGCGGGAAATATCTTGAACGTTTATGTACGTATAAGTATATAAATATCAGGTAAGTACACACGCGTTCAAAAGTTCATGGTCAATTTATGAATGAATTTATTCATAAACTACCCGTCTGAATGATAATAATTTGACTACTGTGGCCTCTCGGCGCTCTTGTGCTAGATTTGGAGGCCGTTAAAATTAAGTCATAAAACTAAATCATCTTTGCCCTGCACCCTAATAAAGATCCTTTACATAATTAGCTTCGTGTTTAGTCCCCAACAATTTTCCACCGACAACCATCATTAGTACTTACAACCAACATCATTCTTAGGTGGCCATTGGTAGACCGTATGCCATTGGAATAAGGACTGAAAGTTATCAGTTAATAGTGGTACTTCAAAGCAATTCGACCTCATTTATGCAACACCCAAACGGTGTCGTGTAAAGTGAAGATTTACGATGAAGTCATTACCTTTTATGGACCATAATTGATAGAGATAACATCTTTGACCAATGAAATTGCAGGGTAAAATCATTCTTTTTAAATATCCCGTTTAATGTTACTTAGTTTCTGAGACGTAGCAAGCAATTTTAAAGTGACGTCGAGCGGCGTTTACTTATAAATTCGAGAAATAAAAAAACTGGGAAAGTGCGAGACGATATCGCGCAATCAGGGTTCATTAACACCACACAATTTTAGTACGGTACGGGACCCTCAGCGGGCGAGGAACTACCCTATACATTATAACATATCTTTTGGTTACGTTGACTTAGCGCCACTTGGGACAACTTAGGTTAGCCGCTAACCCGCCGTTTAAACTGTCAAATACCATATACGCTAATAAATGCCTAACTCCGGGTTGGTTCGCCAACTCCGGTTGTTGCAATTGGTCCTTAGAGGTTAGGTTTTTCACAGCTTCAAGGGCCGCAGACCTCAGTATGTGGTATCAATTTAAACTTGTTATAGGCTTTACCCTCCAAAAATATAGGGATAATCTCGGCAATGAGACTTTGCGGATTAAAACCGCTTTAAGACTTGGTGCTGTCTGCGTCGCCCCGCATCAATGCCACTGTGGTGCCATGGTCACTGATAAAAGCCTACGTGGGTTGTTGTGTACAAAGACCGCTGGCCGGATTCCTCGGCATGCAAGCTTAAATTACATCCACATCGGGCCTTTGTCAGGTCTGGCTAGGGATGACGGCGTGCGGCCTGATGGGTTGACCCTCGTTCCCTGGCGCTTGGGGTGGCCTTTAGTTTGGGACGCCACTTGTGTGGATAACGTTGCGCCGTCGCACCTTTCAGGAACGTCGGCAAGAGCAGGAGCGGCTGATGCCGAAACGGCCAAATGCCTCAAGTGACGCAAATATGCAGCTTTCGATTCTGGCTGCGTGTTAAAGCCATTTGCGGTAGAGACCTTTGGATCCTGGGGACCTAGTAGAGCTCACGGTATTTTCAGGGAGCTGGCTAAGCGCCTCGTGGACGCCTCGGGTGACCAGAGGGCTGGCTCGTATCTTGTTCAGCGAATCGTCTGGCGCTGAGCTAGCTGCTATGTTTTATTGGTAAATAATTGAAAGTATATATATATATACATAGATTTAATTTTTTTTATCTTAGTTTAGTGATTGTTTGTTTGTTTGTAAGCACTTTATTGTACACCAATATAGTAAAAATAAACATTTTGATAAAAATAAAGGTACAAAGGCCAGCTTATCCCTATAAGGGATCTCTTCCAGCTAACCTTTGAGTAATTGAGAGGAGAATCTTTGAGTTCTAGATAGACAAACAACAAATACAGTAATGTACAAAACAACAAGGAAGTACTTGAGTACGTAAAATACAACAAGTTATAATAAATTACGTATATATTTATATATAACAATAATAATAATATATATCTTTAGAGATATATATCTTTTGTAGAGCCTCCGGGCGTGTTGGTCTTAAGATGAACATGGATAAGACGAAAATCATGTCGAATATCCATGTAGCACCAACTCCAGTGACAATCGGAGACTTTACACTCGAAGTTGTAGACGATTATATATACCTAGGACAAACTGTCCAGTTAGGTAGGTCCAATTTCGAGAAAGAGGTTAATCGTCGAATCCGACTCGGTTGGGCAGCGTTCGGGAAGCTGCGACACATCTTTTCGTCCAATATTCCGCAGTGCCTGAAGACGAAAGTCTTCGATCAGTGTGTGTTGCCAGTGATGACATACGGTACTGAAACGTGGTCGCTTACAATGGGCCTCATAAGAAGGGCTCAAAGTCACTCAAAGGGCAATGGAGAGAGCTATGCTAGGAGTCTCTCTGCGAGATCGTATCAGAAATGAGACCATCCGCAGCAGAACCAAAGTAACCGATATAGCTCTTCGAATCGCTAAACTTAAGTGGCAGTGGGCGGGGCACATTGCACGTAGAACCGATGGCCGTTGGGGCGGAAAGGTTCTCGAGTGGCGACCGCGTACCGGAAGGCGCAGCGTGGGTAGGCCCCCCGCAAGGTGGACTGATGACCTGGTGAAGGTCGCAGGAGTCCGCTGGATGCGGGTGGCGCAGAACCGGTCATTGTGGAAATCTTTGGGGGAGGCCTATGTCCAGCAGTGGACGTCTTTCGGCTGTAATGATGATGATGATGATGATATCTTTATTTATACATAATAGATATCCACTAAATACATACATAAATATATATAGCACAAATGAATAAATATTACTATGCCAGTTCTCCATTATTTGAAACTTGGTTGGAGAGCCACAGTCTTTTCAGATTATCTTTAAATGATGCCACAGACTGAGATGGTCTGATGGACAAGGGTAACTCATTCCACAGCTTAACAGCGCGTACTGTGAAAGATTTTGCATAAGTAAGCGTCTTGTTACCAGGAATAGCCAATTTTAAATTAGTACTTGAGCGTAAGCGGTGATCACTACCCTCCGCTAGATAGTTAAATCGCTCAATTAAGTAAGGTGGAGAAGTAGGGGTAAAGAGTATGTTGAAAAGCAATGCGCAAGCGTGATTTTATGTATGTATTGAAATTGTATAAATAAACGTTATACTTGTTACCTCTACGCGTTCCGAAGATAAAGGGTCTTGACAAACGGGAAAAAGACGGGTGACAAGGTGATGAAGAGTTCAGTTTTTTGTTTTTAGGTACGGAACCCTAAATTACAGACGTTTATAGTTCCGAGACTGAAAGGTTTCACCTTTCATATTATTTTACGCGCCTTTAAAGCGCGCGGGACTTAAGTAGCGGGTATTAATGATTTTTATAGGCAAGCAGCATGCAAGCGAGTATTCATGTTTACCACAAATATTGCTTTTACAATCAAAATAGGGTGAAACTGAGTATTATTAGTGATTTTAATGATTTGGTTAACCTATTCAGCGCTAATCACTTTATTTTGTTGTTATTAGTGATTGCAAACGTATAATTGAATCAGAATATACTAAGTTATTAAACTATCTGAAATTTTTTTTTGCCTTTTCAGTACAGCTAAAACCGGCAGTCATGTTTTATAATTTTTAATTTATTTATTTATTAAACCAGAGTTCAAGGCAAGTCAACAAATTTTAATATTGTGTCAATTCTAGCAATTGTCCCAACTCACTCAGTTCCTATCCCCCTAACCCTAACTATGGGGTGAGCTGAGATTTCGTACTATTTTGACTTTATCCATAATTTTTGAAATTAAATTACAGATTATCATTGAAAATCTAAAATTCATACAACTGGAACACTTTTTAAGTATGTAAATTAACGTGCCACATATACATATCAACTTTTATCGAAGTTTGAATTTCGAATACGTCCCAATTGATCACATTTTGCGGTATACCCCTCTTTTCGTTTCATATTTAGCTCATCTAATGAAGGTCGCAATATATCCCATCCTTGACGGACCAACGCCTTGGAGCACTTTGAAGAATCTTATCTCTCTAGTCTCGTCCTACCCTACAAAGCCAGGCAAGAGGTCTGTTTGTAAACCCTCGGCTAGTCCAACCGCACGAAAAGGTGCGAAGATTAAAGATCGTATCGGCCGGAGTGCGTTTCACTTCATGCAAGATACTACATAGACGCTCACTTGTTTGCGGAGGTTGTGTATCCTTTTTTTCTAAAGGTTAGTTTCAGGTATGCGAGAAACACGCATGAGTAAACAGTAGGCAAACGATTACACTTCATAAAAGCTTCTAAGCCTTGTACCTGCTTGAATAAAATAATGTCATTTAACATTTAAATGTGTACCTACCTTGAAAATAATACAGTTTTTAGTAATTTTGACAACTGCGAGTGTTGCAGCATTGTTGGTGCAGCGCTGCGGCAGTTATAAGCGGAAGTTTACCTTTAACATGCGTACGAATATATGGATATCGACTTATAATTGCTGTAAAATTAATGATTGACATTATTATGAAGTTTGCTTGTTTTTTAAGTTGATTCTACTGACGTTGTTTCTGTTTTGATTTGTTATTTTAATTGCTCCTAGTTTTAATGATAATGTCGATCATTATGAGATACTATATTTTTAATAAAATATGTTATTGAGATTTAATTGATTTCCTATTTAAAATTGTAAAGGTTTGACATTAAGTAAAATCGCAATATTTGCCTAGTTTTAGAAATAATTCGTGATATTTTGACGATCATAATATAAATTCATGTAGATTAGCACTTATACTGTAATTTATTATTATGAAATAAATAAATAAATCAATCAATTGGTGAAAAATTCTAAATTATTCAACTCGACAAATTGCAACCCATTTCAGGCCAGGCCCTTATTAATCTCATGTTATAACAAGCACGTACTACTTAGGCGACTTCAGTTACCAAACAAAATGTTTGCCTCCACCGATTGGCAACTGCCGAACACAAGCTCTACTCGTAGTAATAGGATAGTGTAGCAAAATAAGAAGACCATTGTTTTCCAAAACATCTAGTTAACTTTAAAGTTATTGAGATCTGAGAAATTAAAACATTTAATATGCCGCTATGGGCACATTCTGTAGGAAACAACATGACACAATCTCATAAGTATCTTATTGGTTTACCTTTGTTTATCTCCCTCATCTCAATAGGAAAAAACTCATTTCGGACACACAGATAGATTGCTCCACCACAGAAAATTAAAGGAGCAGCGTCTAAACAAAGGAGTCTGTGACAACAAAGTGAGCTTCGAGCCTTAGCGGATGACAGTTTAGTTTACAGAGCGGGACCAGTGTGAGGGTAAACGCGGGTTTAAACTGTGTATAGCCTGTCATGGTTTACTTGACTTAAATGAGTAAAAGTCGGGTTATATGGTAACATAACAGCTAAGAAAGTATACGTATCTATTTATCGATTATTCTGCTCCACAGTTGCAGTCAGATTCAAAGAGGTATTTATACGGCACTAACCTCAGTTTTCTATGAACGGATGACTTTTTGCAATACATAATTTTGTGTGACCTAAAAATGGCTGAAATGGACTGTAAGTACAATTAAGTTGTGTGCATTAGTTTTTTCAAGGAAATAAAAGGATTTCTATTTGTATGTTTGTAAGCCCCTTTTTTTCGGACTTCAGGCTCAAAAGTAAGACGGGAAAAATATTTTTTTCGTACCTAACTAGTGAGCTAACGGAAAAGGATACCATTTAGTGTATTTCTGTTTTTTTTTTAGACACTTAGACACTTACCTCTTTATAAAATTAAGCCTACCACAATAAATATAAACAAATGCGCAAACAGAAATCGGAGGAAAAGGGAGACACCAAACTATAACCCCAAGCAACCGGTACGTCGTATATAAATACGACGAACAAAAGGATAACCTTTTACAACTATTTACATACCTTAAGGAGGAATTAAAAAGGTCCTTTAGGCGGAGTAGGTCACTTTCTTAAAAAGTCACTTTCGAGATAGGTCATGTTCTGATGATGCCACTTTCTGAGAGCGTCTCATTCTGAGAGCGTCACGTTCTGAGTACGTCACTTTCTTTAATCACAAATTTCTGAGGTTGTCATTTTCGGAGTTTGTCACATTCTGACTTCGTCACTTTTTGCATTTTGCCGCTGTTCTATACATTGGCACAAGTTGACCTCTAAAAAACTATTGATACAGGACAAGAATTGGATAGATCGGCATAAAATATATGCACGTTAAAATATATTTTTTTCTTTTTATATTAATTGTATAGGAATAGTATACATTACCTAACTAGTGCGGCAAAACAAAGAAAGGCCGAGATCACAGATGTTTGCGACCCTAGCTGCAAGAGAGGGACGTAAATATGCGATCAAGGGCTTTATTTATTACCTCACGTGTTAGGTACATCATTTTATGCCTACACTTGGGCAGAAATCGGTTTTTACAAAGTTTTTTTTTCTAATTTAGCCTTTCCTAGCAGAAATGCATTGCTCCACACAAGCTTTTGACCCTGGATATGAATGAGATCAATTGAAATAAAAAAAAAATTGGCAAAAAATAACTTTTTTTCGCAACCTGTACTGTTTTTTTCCCTGAAATCTGGTAGCTGCCCACACTGACCGAAAAAGGGTCATGGGTAGGTATGTATAAACAATTATAAATGGATTCTCAAAGATAAGTTTTGAAATACTGGGGTCGTTTATGAAAATATTCCGTTAAAATCTCAATAAAAGTTCAAAATTTTCTTTATTCACTAAACGTTTCCCATGCAATTAGTATGAAAAGGAAAATTTGAATTTTTTAGTCTCTTTTTTATGCCAATCGATCCCATACCTGTCCTGTATCAATAGTGTCTTAGAGGTCAACTTGCTGCAATGTACAGAACAGCCGCAAAATGCAAAAAGTGACGAAGTCAGAATGTGACAAACTCCGAAAATGACGAACTCAGAAAGTGGTGATTAAAGAATATGACGTTCTCAGAACGTGACGCTCTCAGAAAGTGGCATCATCAGAACATGACCTATCTCGTAAGTGACTTTGTGACCTACTCCGCCTAAAGGAAAGGTAACTAAGCCGTTGTCTACGATTTCTACGGACCATAGTGTGCCAATCTAACTCTTATTAATGAAATTTGACCTATTAAATCCAAAGAAAAACAGTATCTAACTCTCATACCTACTTTGAAACTGTCTTACAAAACCAAAAAAACTGCGTTGTTTACTGTGTTACAAAATCAAAAAAGTTCTGATACTTACTATGTAACAAAATCGGCACAATGGATGTCGATTTGCGGAAAAAACCCAGGAAAACTAACTAACTATGTAACAAAATCAAACAAGCACGTCGTAGCTCTCCTTAAAAAAAAACCAAGAAAATGAATACGGAGTCATTGCGGCGCATTATGATTACAAAGATGAAAAAACTTACGTTCAGTTGAGTTTTTTCATTTTCTCAAAGTCGGTTGAAAATAATTTTACTTTCAAACAAAACTCAAAAGTTGATGGAGTGAAGTTGACATTTTAAGTGCTAAAGTGCCTGTGAAGTGCGCTAATGGCTAGAAATGTAATATCATATATCAAAATGCTTTCGACTGTCCAACAGAAATAAATTGCGATAATTTTAGGTAGGAATCACAGTTTTACCATAGTCCCAACTATGTGTGTATGTATGTAGTATACCGTGAACTGGGATTACTTTAATTATTGTGGTAACATTGATTAACAATATTTGAGCTATAAGAACTTGGTTTTTTAATAAAAGATTAAGAATTTTATGATATTCTTGAAAATCTTAACAGCAATACTTACATGATAAACACGTTAAAAAATAAATAGCTTACATATTAAAAATCGTTGAAAAATATTATCCTCTAAATACAAAGCAACCTCAGTTTACGGTACGGTAAAAGATTTAATAAAAATTTCGTCTTACCCTTTACATTCGGAAAAACGTGTAGATCTTCATTTTAATTTCTTTCCTGTTACTTTTCTAACTTTAAGATGTTTTAATACTGCATACCGTGATAACTTTTATTTTTATTTAATTTTTTTTTAATTATCAAAAATATACTACTACTTTACATGTTTTTTCAAATCTACTCGTTGAATAAATACATTTAAATGTGTGTGTTGTTGCGCGAAACTGAAAACACGCTTGCTTTTGGTGTGTAATATTTGAACAGCTAAGCTTGTTAAAAAATTAAATGTTGAATACGAAGTGCGCTTTATAATAAGAGATGTATTATGTAAATAAACAATTTTGACTCCTTAAGAGGTTAAAAACTGAATTTGACTCCTGATCCTGATGTGAAACTAAAATTTTCAAAAAATTGCCCGCGTGCTCAATCTGACGATTACATCTACGGTTAGAGGAATTGCAAAAAATTGAATTAACATTTTAGATACAATTATACTGCACGTTAATCAGCATAAAGTAGGCTTCCAACACTTGGCTACATTTATTATTGAAAGGCATGGATTAAGTATAATTTTATCGGGAGAAACCCTAGCGAAACAACTTGCAACTTGACTAAGTTGGGCAAGACCAGAAGTGAATTAACACTTAAGCATTTTTTCAATTTAGAAAAATAATTTCTCAGTATTAATTAATTATATTTATAATATTATGCTTTTTATTCAATCGACATTTAATAAACTAGGATATAATTTCTGCGATTTCTTAGTATTTTTATACATTTAAAGTTATAGACTATGTTATCAAAAAGTACCGCAAAACCTAATGATTGAACAGAAAACCAATTAATGAACAGTATGAAACCCAGTAGAATATAATGAATATTATTCATCATTAAAATAAATATTATGGGACAATCTTACACAAAACGACCTAGTCCCACTGTAAGCTCAATATGGCTTGTGTTGTGGGTACTAGGCGACGATATATATTATAGACGGATACATAATATAAATTCTTAAATACATAGAAAACACCAATAACTCAGGAACAACACAAATAAATGTCGTGACCAGATTCGAACCCGGGACCTCTTGCTTCGTAGGCAGAGTCACTACCAACCAGGCTAGAAGGCCGTTAATATTTAATTATTTATTTATTTATTTATGTTAAAGTAAATGAACACACTTGTTTCAGAACATATGATAAGCTAGTAATGGAACAGTAAAATTTTAAAACATCTACGCAAAATATGGTAACAAAATGTACATCTATAAAAAGTTTCACTCTTAAACTAACCAAATAACTAAACTTTTTATTGGTAAACATTAGATAGGTAATTCAAGTTGGTAAACATTAGTAATACGTACAAAAAAAACAAAAGTAATAATGGTAAACATAGTTGATAAACATTAGATAGGTAATTCAAATGTAACTGCAAATGTACGCTGTTCTTAACTAAAATCTAATTTATCCATGCAAAATTCAAAATCAGAAACACGTAAACTTCAAACGTATACCTACCGTATTGAATCTGGTTGAAAATAAATTTACAATTTGTTTCCATTGCATAGGAAATTGACTACCGAAAAAGAAAAAAAAAATACTACAAGTAGTAGCAATCGCTATGATTCTTGTTTTTTGCAAAAAAAGTAATTTTGTTCATTCACTGGGGGTTGTTCATTCACTGGAGGGTTTATCCTATATAGAACGGGTGGACGACACTAGAGCGTAATATAAGACAAATATTTGTAGACATATTCCTAAGTCCACACACGCGAACGCCGTGGTAATTGTGTGCGTGGGAGTTTGTGAGCACGTTTTGATCTTACGAGTACCTACAACATACATAGTTAAAAAAGTTAAATTGTTGGGAGCTGCTTCATCAGTTTTGATCAGGGCATTATAAAATAAAATGGCAACAAAGTGTATCAGCGTAACGCGTATTGAATAAGTATTAAGTACATACATAGTTTATTTCTACAAACAAAATTAGAAAGATGTGTATAAACGCAGGTATCGTACCTATTTATTTATAAAGTAGACTGCAAATTCAGTGAATTATTTATTCGCCATCCAAATTGAGCCTTGTTATTTAGTATCGAGTTTAAAACGTTTCGATTCAATTTTTATGATTAAAATAATGCCCGGCGGCTAGTGAATAATTCGACGCTTGAAAGGCGAAATGGTCTAAGCGACATTTTTTGCAAGATTAAGTTATATATACCGTTGAAATCAGCAGATTTTTTTGCGTCGAATGTGCTGGGTCTCGTGTCCATATGACTACTTCCATGTCGCTTATCCCATCGGTGATTTTTCGAATCATGACCTATTTTAGTTACTAAACGACGTCTTTTTCTTCAAATTTTTGAATATTGGACAAAAGATAAAATGTATTTTTACAAAACGCTACTTAGACTGTTTGACTTTATTACGACTTTCTATTCATTAGTCGGTTATCTTGTTTTACTTTACCGTATAACACAGTTTTACTTCAGTTATATAACTTTACTTATAACTAAAATAACACAAAAAATGGCTTAGATCAAATAGCCTAAACGGTTTTATCCGCACTGTTGTTGGTTATCACCTTTTACTTGATTTTGGTATCGAGAGTGATGTCGCTTATCCCTATTAACCTGCAATAATTTATATAACCGCTGTCGCTTATTTCTCTTTTCCTAGAAATAAATTCGGTGTTGACGGTCGAATATATAATTTTAAACACATTGTTTTTATATACGAGCTGGTTGGTTAGACAGTTTCAGCTACAATATTTTATAAAACAGACCGTCTTTAACTAATACTGCGTGTATTTGTAAAGTCGGTTATTACCAATACAACATATTTAAGTGCCGCATAGCATAGAGAAAGCAAGCAGTTATGATCGTTTTAAATCTCATCAAAATGTTAATTTGGCTGATCCAAGCAGTTTATGCGTGAGTTTTGATTTAGACAAGGTCTTGAACACTCCTCATGGGCAAAGTATGCTACTGTATTACTCGCGAAAACTAGCTGTTTATAACCTATGCTTTTATGAAAGCAATACACGTAATGTGTATTGCTTTTATTGGGACGAAGTTAATGGAAAACGCGGGGCAAATGAAATAGCAAGTATTCTAAACACTTACATTAAAATGATCGATGACCGTGGCACAGTACAACATTTACTTTTATATTGTGATTGCTGCCCTGGTCAAAATCGCAATAAGACTGTTTTGGCTATGATCCATTCAGTTTTGCAATCGTGCAAAAATTTGAAAACCATCCAAATTAACTTTTTACTGACTGGTCATACATATATGCCGGTGGATTCAGTACACGCGGTCATTGAACGCAATATAAAAAATATCATTGTTTACGCACCCTCACAGTGGTATACCATATTTTCTACAGCCAGACAAAACCCGATGCCTTACAATGTTAATGTGTTTACTTACAAAGATTTCATGAAATGGGATGGAGTGACTGATAAATACTTCAAAGGAAATCTAACAGGCAAAATTAGTAAAATACGAATAGCAACATTTAAAAAAAGAAACGATTCAAAAATAACCATTAAATATTCTATGAATGATTCTGACGAGGAAATCACTGTGGACGTGCAATGCAAAACTAAGCTTGCACCTACAGCGTATTATAAAGAGCCACTTCCTATATCAAAGGCCAAATATGACGATCTCAGCAAGCTTTGCAAGAACAGTGTCATACCTGCAATATTTCAGGATGACTTTTTGTCCATTCCAACAACAGCTTCTGTCAGAGATTGCCTGCCTGAGTCAGACATTGAAGATGTAGAAGATTTATTATTTATATTTAACATACTCAGAATTTGAATAAATTAGGTTAAAAAAATGTGATTCTTGTGCCTTAAAAAATTTAAAGACTGTTAATTGTTAACTTGTATTACGGTAGATTAAGGTCAGTCATGTTTACGTTTCTGCGTTAATTGTAGTGCAGCCTTCGTTTTAAACAACTAAGACATAATATTAGTAGAACTGACCAACAAAGGTCAATTAATGTGTCTTATTATTGAAATAACGCAGATAATATAATTTATTATATTGTTGATTTTGTTAATAAATAATATTTAATTTGTAGTACATGTTACTTAGGTTTGTAACACCTTTATTACGTACAAAGAAGAAAGTGCAAACACTATATTTTTTTGATCTCAAATGATTGTGATTAGGTCTGAAGTGACCAGTTTTATTTATACTTAATTATGCTTGTGAGTTGTGATAAATACATTTAATTTTCCAAACAAATTGTTTAACTTTGTTTTGTTTTGATTTGTGAAGTGTAGTAAATTTTTTGTTCATTTTTAGCTAAAATAGGGAAGTACGTATAGTTTTTTGTAACCTAGGGGTTTAAACTATTTCAGTTTCTTTTAATAAAGACCCATCGGTTTTCAAACCAATGGTTTCATTTTTATATCACTAACTAGAAATTGGTGTTGGTGCACAGAGGCAATGACCTTCTTTAAGGAGCTCGGTGGTCGTTTGCGGGAGAGGGGACATGATCCCCGTTCTGGGTCATTCCTGGAGCAAAGGCTATCCATCGCGGTTCAACGCGGAAACGCAGCGAGCGTGTTGGGTACTTTTGCGCCTGGAATGGTTCGGGGTGGGTTATTTGACTGAATAATTAATTGACATTTCGTATTTGTTTTATTGTATCATTTGTTTTATTTTAATGTGCCAGGGTTTTTTGTTATTATTAGTAAATGTTTTAGGTTAAGTAACTTAGGTATGTTTTGATGTATTTTTATGATTGTGATTTATAATTAAATTCTTTTAACATGTGAAAAACTATGTTGGTATTAAATATTAAAATGATAATACACTAGAAATTTAATAAAGGATTTAACTATTTATAAGTAAAGGAAACTATAAGGTCAATTTTAACATAGATAAAATAGTTCCATGTTAAAAGTAGTCGCACCTAGCCATAGACTATTTGTCTTGACTTAATCTGTGGCTTATAATGACCTTGTACAATCTGACCTTACTATTTATTTGACATTTTTTGTAGTTGGATAGTTTATCCTAGTACTTTCGCAGATTATTTTTCCACTTAGACTCTTTTACTTTAAACATTTTTTATCACAAATGTTGGTTAGATTATTTTACCTCTAACAAAATTTTAGATCAGTTTGCGTAAGCGACACTAAATCCTCAAATAATATTGTATTGGGTAATATATTGAATACAGTGTATAAAAAACATTACTATAATCTTGTACAAAGTTGTTTGTTTTAAATCGGACAATAAAATAAATTATAATGATTTTTTTTCAAAAAATTGCGCGGTTTTTTGGCTCTCCTGTAAAGTTACCATTTTGTCGCTTAGACCATTTCGCCTTTCAAGCGTCGTATTTTAATTATTCGATTTGATATCGATGATTCGGTGTGATATGAGCTCGGTTTAATTAAATATTTGTTGGACAATACGTTCAATTAATGAAAATATTCAGCATATGACAGTTGCAATAGTATCGGGTAGACAGGAGTTTTATAAATCATCATCATCATCATCATATCAGCCGTAAGACGTCCACTGCTGAACATAGGCCTCCCCTTTTGACCTCCATATTTACCGGTTGGAAGCGACCTGCATCCAGCGTCTCCCGGCGACCTTCATAAATGTTTCGTACGTTTGGTGTTGAAAAACAAAATATATAATGAATAATTTGTAGAATGGGGCACAGCTGCTCTGCTTAAATTTAAGTAAAAATTTTTTTGGTCTTACATGCAAGAATTGAGTTTTGTATTATTGGTAGTGGTTTGTTATATTTATTTGCGTATTATTTTTTTGCGGCGGGAGAGTGGGAACATTATTTGCATGCAATAAATGCGCCAGGAGGTATAACGGGTCGGCACTAATTGACTAGCACGTTAGGCGGAATAGCAAAGTAACATTATTGTCGTCATTAAAATGAATATTAGAAGATTTAAAAGTTTCAGAGACTTTCCGGGATAGTGTAGAATACACTGTATTTTTTATAATCAAAGTCGCAGACAGTACAAAACACGATTGAAACAAAGCTTTGCATGCCTTTGTGGTGCAATCGCGCGTTATGGGTAAACTCGGAACGCGGAAAATATTACACTGTACATCAATAAACGCTAGAATTGGATTCCAATTTCAATCTGAGGCCATCAATAAGGCCAGGGCCAATACCAATTCAAAAGGGGTCACGGTATGATTCGCATGACGTACTATACTTTGTGAGGTCTAAGAACACCTTTTGACACATGTTAACGTCCATAGAACGTAAACGCGTCTGAACGAAAACTATTTGTATAAAAAAACCGTGGACTATATGCGTGACCCACTGGTGATTTATATATGAAATGAATTTTCCCCTAACTAGCTCGGAAAGCGCTGTTTTGTCCTTTAAAACTAGCGTGGAAAAACGCAATTTAATCCACATGTGGGGCAAAGTAATCTAATTCTTATCACTTACCACCAGTCCAGTATAAGTGAGTCCTATATATGCCCATAGTAAATATGCGCAATCGGAGGTCACACCTTAAATTGGTCATGTGATCATGTCTTATCCCGCACTTGGTAAGCTGTTGGCAATATCTAAGTATCAGGAGCGTACCTACTCTATGACACATTTTGAAATTGATTTTTGATGGTTTCTTCAAGATAACTTACATGTGGATAAGATTTATAATCGTATGTTGTCTGTATTTTCCTCGCAATAGTGAGGGGAAAAATGTTGTATTACACTCGGCGGCAAAGTTTGTTCAACTCTCGTGCCTTGAGACCCTCGTAAAGCTCAAGATTCCAGTTATTGAACCACTCGCTACGCTCGTGGCTCAATTTTGGAATCTTTCGCTTGCTCGGGTCTCAATATAAGCCCGAGAGTTATACAACAACTTTGCCCCCTTGTATAATAAATAACTATTGTAATTTTAATTAAAGACGCCTAAGTACAAAATTAAACACAAAAAACCATTTAATTATGAATTTAAGACTAATCTTAGCAGTTATTTTCTATCGACACGATTTCGTTAAATTAAAAATCGGCTACGTCTACGGTTCTTCAATCATGATGAATATTATCAAATTTTTTCGCAGTAATCAAATGAATTGTTTTTCTTATAAAACATGAATTAGGTGTGGCAGACGCTTAAAGAGGTGCCTATGAAGACACGGGTTGTCGAGTTTTCCGAGCTTCGCTCGGTAGCTCAGATCTTGTTCTCCCGTATGAAGCACCCATTCGTCCGTAACGTAACTCAACCTATGAATTATATACCTACCTAAATTAATCGCTTGACTGCTTTACGATAAATATAACCAGCTTCCGTACGAATTCCTCCCTTCCGGTGGTTCATGACAAGGAATATATTTTGGGATGCCGAAACTAAGCCCAAACGGAACTTCATGAACGTAAGTGTAATTATTATTTGGGTCCAAAATAGACTGGAACGGACTTGATTTTGACTGACATAAACGGTATATACCACTAAAGAATGAACCATGAGCTAAATGCGCTAATACGACATAAGATCGTAGTCAGGTAGGGTAGGGTCAAAAATTACATCGTTCGATTAATAGTGTATCAGGGCATATGTTTTAAGGAATTTTGTAAATTAGCAATCTTGATTTTCGGTATTATGTATATAGAAATTTCGTACTTAAGATCTTTGTTTTTAAAAATTATCTTACAGACCCTTACGAATAATGCCGGATTCTAGAGCCTACGATATTAACTAAGTGGAAACTGCAGCAAAAAGACCAAAAGAAAAAACGGTGGATACACTGCGTAAAGGAAGCCTTAACAAAAACGGGAAAGAGCACAAATTGAAGGAAGGAGACAAAGGACCGCAACAAGTGGCAAAACACTGAAGATGCTAAGGCCCACAAAGGGTTAAAGCGCCACATAAAATAAAGTAAGTGACATTGATTTTGTAAAATATTCGAAACATGTTGACGCAATGGGAGGTATAATAAAAGAGATGTATTAAACGGGACCTTAAGAAGAGAGGACCGATCCGGATTCCGCACTTCTGGACTCTGTTGTGTTAGAGCCGTAGTTGCATTACATCGCAGCACTATGCAGCTAAACAGCTAAGCCCAACTCTCGCTGCAAAATCTGCATGTAAAGACCAGGTAAGACAACATGCCTTTGTGATTCGATTTAAATATTCAGCTCTTACTGTAAAACGGGTGACAAGTTTACTTACGTAGGTAAAGTTACGTTACGTCAGCGTTTTCTGGCTTATGCCAATTTTACGGCATTCATAGTATATAAATTCAGAAAAACACATTAGTACGACCCGGGGTTTGAACCAGCGACCTTCGGATAGAAAGTCGCAAGTTCTTACCGCTGGGCTACCAACGCTCCATGTCTATGTAAATATTTATGAAGTTGTACCTTTTTAAAAGAATAAACCGAATTGAGTGTGGCTTTCTTAAACCAAAAGCTTTGTCAATATGCTTGCTACGTAATTGTAAGTTTTTATTTCAATGTTTAAGTTAGATTTATTCAGTCTATGAACATACTTAAAACGATTACAAAGAATTAGGTAGTCAAACAGACTAAATACTTTCCTAAGAAATCTACACCCTTAATTTTTCAATTTCCTCTTCAAGTAAAATATAAGGATTTACGTGTGTTTACATTAAAAAACTCTTCGCAGAAGTATTTTATAGAACGCTTACACCTATATTGCTTTCAGAGAAATTAAATTATAACTTTAAATCTTACCGAAAATTATTCTTATTTTAGAAAAAACTAAGCTAAGCTTTACTAAAACTATATTAAAAAAAGTTTTGAGAGTTATTTTCTTATCTTTATCTATTTTCATTCTTGCGTCTGGTTTTATAATATTGTTATAAAAGTAAAAAACAAAAAACACTAACGAAACCATACAAAATACATATACCTCAACATATACAAAACATAACCTAGAGTGCCGCCGACAAGGGTCCAGGCTGCCGGCGGTTAGGATCGCAGAGAAAGGAACCGCCGGACTATACGCGCGCGCCGTGTCTAGGATTACTGCCTTCTGCATCTGACAATTGATCCATCCACCTAGCGAGAGTCTCTCCAAATGTTGGCCGAGATTGCGAGATACTACTATTAGTTTTAAATTTTATGGTCGGGGTGGGGCACGCATGGAGATGGTTTATAGCTAATAGGCTGCCTGCACTGTGCAGTCCATATGGCTTATAACAGAATGGTTTATGGAGACAAGATAAGCTACATGTGGATCGCGATGACAAATGAGGGAAATAATTTAATAATATCGATTCATATTAATTCAAACTTTCGTGAGTCATACCTACTGACATTAAATTGCAACGGTTAACACTCACGTATTTTTATCACAATAGGCGACCCTCTAGGCAACCCGGTGGTGTATGAAATACCCTGCGACTGCGGTAGGTCGTATGTGGGGGAAACGGGGCGGAACGTGTCTACGAGATTGTCAGAGCATATTTAAAGCGTGAAAAATCAGGACGTAAGGAATTCGGCGGAACATATTAGTTGCGGTACGGACGCGACGCATTTCATTCGGTTCGATAAGGTGAGGTTGTTGGTACGGGAAAAATGTTACGTGCCACGCAAGATCCTCGAGGCCATTGAAATTGGACGTCACGGTTGAAGTTAGGGCGACGCGTCGCCCTAACTTCAACCGCGATGGAGGTTGGACACTGCCACCGGCTTGGAAACCAGTGCTTCATAGATTGAACGTGAATTTGTGTAATGACGATTTAGTGGACAGGGTTAGTTCGGTGTGCTTGTCGTTGATCCTGTCAGACGACCCGACAATTCAGACTCCCGCAACGATGACGCTGGATTGCTTGAATCAGCCTGCTTCAACGCGCGCGACCCGTTACCTACGCCTGTAGTGTCTGTCCGACAATGACTGCCCGATGCAGTCGAAACATGTCACGCCTATTTTGAATGAATGAATGAATAAATGATGATTTATTTGAAACACACAACACAACGATGTTACAACTTGCTTAAAACTAGTTAGGAATGTATATAAAATTTAACAAACGTTGAGGGTGGTCTCAAAAAGGAGTCCACTCAGCATGTGCCGAAGCCTGAGGGGCCACGACGCTGGTTTTCAGTGAATCCATTTAACATTTACATAAACATTACAGAACAGAACAACAATAACAAATAACACCAAATTAAAAACAGAATAGTTTCACAGCAAATCAACATTTTGATGAGAATAACGATCCGAAAAATAGAGGAATTGAATAATGCAACAGACTACCATGCTCCATCTTACGATACGAGCTCAACACTCTAGGAGATTTCGGCCCACCATCCGGCCGCTTCATAAGCAACTGACTCCGCTAACCAAACACTACTTTGGTTCGCCTACACACTACACGATTTTGTAGGTATATTGTTTTTTATCAAATAATCGCCTACTCGTTCCAATTATTGGTTTCAGTAGGTACAGTAATAATTTAATATTTTTATTCAAACAGCTAATGAAAGAAAAAAAATGTGGTCATGTTATTTAAAGAAAATGTCATTATATCGCTAAACAGGTTGTTTCGCTAGACTTGTTATTCTTTAATCTTAGCGAGCCCGCGGCCTTCGATGGGAATATTGGTACCGCGGCAAACTTTTATCTCTTTTTCAAGTCGCTTTAACATCTCGTTAAGGCTGTACGCTCGTAGCAGAAAAGAAAATTGAATTACATTAACGACTCCGTTGGTCCATGGTTATTTTTCATATGCTTTGGAGTAGGATATTTTACAGCGCAGTAGTTTGATATTGAATCCAATACAAACATCAGAATTGATACTAAAATCGATTAAGTAGAACTTGAATCATGATTAACCGAAATATAGATCGATTCACCAATTTATGTTAAGTTTGAATGTGTATACTGGATCTAACAGAGTACTGGCTTTCGACGATATTTAAATTTGAATATTAGATTTTCTTCAAGTTCCAATTGTTTGCTTGACGTTATCATGTCAGTCGATCAGTTTTTTTACACTTGGATACACGTTAGTCAATATATTTAACATATTTAAATAATGCCATGTTATTTTACCACTGTGTATTATGCAAGAATTAGAAAAACATATTATAGAGCGTTACTATAAAGAATGATATAATGATACACTTTTAACATTATTCGCATATGTTAGAATATGTTGTGAGCCGCCGGTTTACTCGTACAGATCGATTCGGGAAAGCTAACGTGGAATGTCAATAAAATTAATGACAGTTTCATACATTTTCCGCGCCAGCTTTCGTAATTTGATCTGTGCCTCATCATAATTTCAGTCAGGGAGCTCTAAAAATACACTTCGAGTCACGGGGATCTTTTGAGTAACTGCCCCCTACATGGAGAAAAAAAGTGTGACAAAAAGATTTTTTTATTTGTGATAACTATATTTGTTTTACTCATTACAAGATAATTGTGCTCTTAAACCTATTTTGTACTAAGCAGGGACGTCTTCGAACACAATTTAAAGATCTTTCTTTAAATGTGGTTCGAATCCCGCTCGACGCGGATAATTATTCAATTTTTCTTTCAATTATAAAATTGTGCTCTTTACAATATTCTAGCTATATATGTTGCTGTTAATAAAAGGATTCAATTAATGAGTAAAAAAAAATTGGTTGTCACATATACAGCAATAAATATGGTATAGGGAACGAGAGTTTTTTAACCATCTCCACGTGACAGACGATGGACTTCCTGGGGCCTTACCATAACGTCTTAACGCGATTCAGTTTAGGTTCAGTTTAAGCTGAGTTGTATGGAAGCTAAACAGTTTAGATCGTCAACTGAATCGCGTTAAGGCGTCATGGTAAGGCCTCGGGGGTAGAGCGAGACACCTCTAGGCGAGACACCTCTATACACACAATTTACTAGATGAACGTGTTTTGTCTTTGTTTACATTCTTTTTATATCAATGCCAAATAGATGGGTGCTGCGCAGATAATTTAAATTTTGCTTATTACGAGCGTTTCGTTTCGTTGAGGTTTTGGGTCGCGTTTCATTAGATCGGTTGCAAAGATTTGAATTATTCAGCGAGTAATAATTACATTCTTTGTGAGAGAACCGCAAGATAAAATTACGCTGGTTGCTCTTTTATATTACATTAATTATGTGGCTGATTAAAAACACGAGTTAGGTAAAGTCGGGCGGAAGTGATTTATGTTAGTTATCTTAAATTAAAAAATATTGAATAAGTAAAATAAATCACTACTTACTGCCCGACTTTACTTAATTCAAAATTTTAATCAGATACACAATTAATGTACGAGTACCTAATATAAAAAAGCAAACAGCTTAATTTTACAATTGTAAAGCACAAAAGTAATAAAAACAAAAAACATGAATCAAAATTAATTAATTTAATAAATGTAATACATTATTTGATTCGTGCTTTACAATTGTATAGTATGGTGACGTCATCCTCGCTTCTAGTTTAAAATAATCTGTAAAGGTTATCTAGAAGGCAGCACTTGACGTAAGTGTGAGCTGTTGGATTGGCGCAACGCACCTTAAACGTTTAAAAATATAAGAAAGGATTGGATTTACTTAGAAATTTTCGGACTCTGGCTGCCGTGATCGGGTAGGCCTTGGTCACATTTTTTCTGTACCTAGTATATGACATCTCTTTCAATTTACAGCTTCATTTTATCTTGCACGTAATTTTTATTAAATTTTACATTGTGAAAGTAATTATTGAAAACTATGAAAAAATAAACGTGGGAAATTCAAAGCAGTTGAAACAACGCCAGTAATGTCGAAGTCCACGTCTATCGCCAAAAAACACTTGTATCGGTCGTGTCGTGTGGCGCGCGGCACCGGCTCTTGTGACAACAAAGTGACGTCACTGACGTCACGTCAAACGAGCATTATAGACATCTGAAGGGGATGATTTTTTTTAAAGAAATTTTATTTACGTCATCCTTGGCCGTAAAGTGGGATTTACGTCCGCTTCGCGGGGCGAAAAACTCACTTTCTGGCCAAGGCAAGACGTAAAACTTTAGACAAACCACGGGCGATAATTCGTAAAGCCCCAGATCGCATATTTATGTCCCTCGCCTTCGGCTCGGGCCACAAATACCTGCGATCTGCGACATTTACGAATTCACCGCCCTAGGTATGTAATGTACTATTTTCGCCCTTGTATCGTAATGTACTATTTTAACGAAGTGTACCGTTTTGAGCCGCTTAATAACTTATGCGTTCAAAAGAAATATCTCCGCATTAAGTTGAATACATGGATTCAAACTTTCTATAGTATGTCATTATATCTGAAATTGTATTAAATTATTAATAATTTAATAATTCATAATAATTAGTGCTTTAAACAAAAAAAAACATTTTTTATTTTGGCTGAATGGCGGGCATTTGCTTCAAATTTGCGCGCGCAACGCGTTTTGTATTTAAAAAATTCGCTCTAACGGCGCGCCGCGGTAACTTGTTTACGTAAAATGATTCTGTCAAGTAAGTTAACGTATTTATTCACGCATAAAATTTTGATTTTTCCTTACAATTGTGTTGAAAAATGTCGTGTGAAACGTGTGTGCATGACCATTAATACACATCAGCTTCCTTATTGCGCACTCGCTGTTAGCTTGCGCGCACAATATCGCCTCGTGTATAATGACCATCATAGGACACTTCTATCACAATGTACTATTTACTATACTTCTTTTTAGTTTTATTGTTGCTAAAAATTCTTTTACAGCATTATATACATACAGTATATTACAATATAAGAAGCAACTATTATAGAACAGTATAAAAACATAGAGTGCATGTTCCTTATTGTCTCGGTACATAATTCGCTTCATGTCAAACACTGTATTAAGTTCATCTATGAGATTAATGTCGTGAGCAACAAATACGTTTTAATAAGAGTATAAAATTTCAGTTCTGTTTTATCTATCCTCTCAATCTTGATTTAACGTCCTCCATTACTGTGCCCGGAATATCCCCGCCTAATGAAGTCGTGAAAGAAAATTGAGTTTAGTTAAAGGGGCGAATTTAATTCGATTTCAAACTTTTTGAATAAGTGTTCGGTTTTAGAACACCGCCATGAAGAAACCGAAAAATTAGATGGACGCGAAAAATGGAACTGTCGTTCATGGTTAAGTGAAATAAATTATTCACGGGGCTCCTTAATAAATAGCTCGATGTCGCGGGCAAATTGTCCCCGCCTGAATTGTAATTCCTTAATAATGACGAAGCCGTATTTCTGTTGTATCTCTTGGCGATGACACATTTCAGGTGCGTTTGATATTTTATATGGTATCACATTCTGCGCTGGTTCTTTTATTATTTATATGAAGTCGCTTTGACGATTTGGAGAATGAACATGGAGGTACCTTTCTACGTAGGTATTTTAAGCCATTTATTATTTGTAGTTGTTGAAACATATAGGAATATATCGTCTTAATAACTTTCTTAATTCTTTCTTAATTTTACCTGATAAAGTATTTGCAAGTGTGTAAATGGAGTATGAGTATTCGTTAGGACATTGATATTTTTATTAAAGTTAATTGTAACTGCTCCTTCGGTCAACGCGTTTAAAAAATAGACTGGATAAGTGGCTTTTGGACAATGATTTGGACTGATATTTATATTTAAACAGTGACGTGAAGTGAAGTAACTCTTTAAACGTTAAACTATTTTTTTTGGACACTGTGTGATATAGGCACATCAGCTTAATAGCTGCTCGCCTATAATTAAATAATAATAATAATAATTTCCCATTTTACATTAGCGTCTGATGCAAGAGGGTATTATTGTGTATGAAAAGTATTAAAAAAAAAATTAACGTATGCCTTTCTGTTAGTTCCTTTAAATGTACTTAGCTATAAGTTTGCCGAAGTAAAAGAAACTTAAAAAAAGCACGGTGTATAGTCGATTATACATCGTGTATATTTTTTGTGATATATATATAAATCACAAAACATGGCAAGAGCTACTTCCATTATTTTTTACAAATAAATCTAACTTAATCATGATTCGGCATTATTTGTGATATATCTAAAGTATCATATAATCCTTGGGTTTATCAGCAAAGAGCGAAAGTGCAGTAGGTACATAAACTTTGGGCCTTTTATCTAGCACTAAGTTTTTAAGGCCGCATTGATTTTATATCAGCAGTTGAATCTTCCTTAAAACTAAAGTTTCTGCTAAGTTTTTTCTAGGTCTTTTTCTAAAGCAACTATTGTTTCGAACCACAAAATTTGGGTGTGTCACTAAGTTTACTAATCAAGTTGAATAGAATAGAATAAAAAAAACATTTATTCAGAAAAAAATCACTACAAAAGATAATAACATAGGTGTTACAGGAAACTACAAAAGTAAACAAGAAACCACATAAAAGTAAATTACACGAAAATAAATGTTTGCAGCCAAAATGGTTCGGAATGGGAATTGCTTATACGAGTAACTATAGTGGAGAATAAGTAAGGCTCTATTCTGTACGATTTCACGAATCCAGTGGACTATGTTACAAGACCGCGCTTTTATCACGATAATGAGTCACGTGTCATAATAGTAGTTTATGCGACCGTACATAATGAAGGGCATAACAACACAAGTGTTTAATGCCTAAATATGAGTAGTTGCATACACTACTCTATATACACATATCATAAGTGCTCCAAGATGGGTTCAGGGACCGTAGGGAAATTACCTTCATTGCTACTAGTGCTAATTGTAAATTATATCTATACCCAATTCTTGTGATATTTTGTAGGCGTGTTCGTTAATTACATTTTTTTTGTCTTATCTAGGCATGCCCTATCGACCGAATGTCGATAGTGCATGCCCAGATTTTATCGTGTGCAGTCTTTATGTACACTTGATCTTCGAACAACTCTAAGCCAAGGTATTAGGTAGATATAGTTGTTTAAGTAGTTTATTCACTTGTTGAAACACTTAACTAAATGGTCAGCTCTATTACTGCACAAAGGCCTCCAAGTGCAGCCGTGGCTATAAAGTCTTGTGTACAGGACACATTTTACTCTTTACCGTCTCGTACAGGTTTCCTTTGTTCCCGGCTGGTCTAAATTTAAAAGCGGTCCTTGCAGTAAATCCACTGCCGCCCGTGGACCGAGATACCGCTCTATGAATAAATGATCTTTAAATTGATCAGTAATTTCAACTATTTCACTTGGTCAAATGCAAATTAAGAGGCATTTTTGTGAATTCATGAAATGAAATGTAACTGCAGTCCTGACGAAGGTTTACCGCAATTGTAGGTACCTAGTTGTAATTTCCAATAAATGTGTTTTCATCACACTCGCTGCAATTATGATATTATATGCAATTATACTTAGACTTAATGCTTACCTACTAATTCTATAGTCGTAATGGATTTTCATAGCACTTTACCGATCGTCCTTGCCCCCGGAGGGTCCCGCGATTTTCTGGTTGGTGACTTTTGTGGGGGTTTAATTTCCAACAACAGTGATTGTGTTAGGGCTGACATCTAAGATATTAGATAATAAAGGCAACATAAACCTTACCAATTTACATATTCTTGAAATGCGTGATGCAAACCTTATTTTAGTTTTCTCGGGGTTTTACACCTGAGTATCACGTATAGATACGTATACACATACATGATACTCACATTCCAATTTCCAAGATAGATCGGTCAGGATGATCATATGTCTTTTCCAATCATCTTTTAACTATTTTGCGCCCCACCCCACTCTAACGTCTCGGCCCATCTTTCTCGTGCCAGAGATTAAAATTGCAATGCTGCAGCTGCTAAGATCGCTCAAGCCGTTAAAAAATATTGCCAGCAAATTGGAGCATCTGTAAAAAATACGGGCGATATTGGAATACTTCACGAATTGAAGATATTGGATTTTCTGAATCATGGCTATGCGAGAAGATTAATTAATAAAGTTAATTTTCTTATCAGGTATAAATAAATACATTTACACAAGCAGCCCGGTGGCCAATTGACGCGTTTGGATAGAAAAAAATTATAAAAAAAACAAAATTGCATTATGGTAGGTAATTTATGTACCTAAAATAGGATTTTTACCATGAAGAGGTAACAGGCATACAGAGTTACTTTCGCATTATTATGGATAATGTTTGTATATGTCCACAAAAAAACAGTCCCACATCACAAGCCTTATTGAGCTTACCGTGGGCAATGTAGGGAAGGAGTTTTGTCTGACAAACACATCCAAATCGGTGAATCCATGCCAATTTCCTGCCATACATTGACAGATCTGTCAGACAGACATTTTTGACGAGGACCGCCGGCGGACAAACCTCAACGTAAACGGTTGGCTATTGTTTCATCACAACAAACTACAACGCGTCGCATATGAAGACAATAAACACCGCATGCTGCGACCTGTTTTTCACAACAAACATATTTTTGTCCTCATACGCTTTCAATTCCATTATTGCTAAAATACGTATATTAAATATTTAAGTTCTCTTTTTCACGACATACAGCATCCTCTTACGGAATCGCTGCAGCATTAAAAATTAAAGGAAATATCCAATATTGATACTCGGAGCGGTATTCAGATTTCAAAATCTTGTTTTGTTGGGATTATGATCTGATGATGTCACTAATGCTTACGACACAACGCCCAGAGCTCCAGTAAATTTGGCATCATGCTCGCGCGACATGCACTACGTGTCGTATGATACCAAGCAAAACCAGTTCAAATTTTAAGGTTAGAATCAGCCTCCAGGTAATGCCAAAATTCGAAACTGGAGTTCTCCTTCACAAAAGAAATTCGCGGCATTTAAGCTTGCAGTGACGCCATTACTGACTTACATTATTCATGAGTCTTGTCTCTGCGGAGCCGTGTACCACTGCCGATAATGAACTCCCAAGTTTTTGTTCCTATTTGCTTTGTGCGAAGTGCGTGGTGAAGGTACCTACTCAGGGAGTCGGGATCGCTGCGAGCCGTAGCATAGGGGATGAATGGTACAGTTGCCATCAGATATATAGGAGCACCCAAGGTGCCCAAAAATATCTAAACAAGCACTCAAACGCATTGACAATAGAGGCGTGATCAGATATTTCTGCGCACTTTGATATCTGATGGTTGAACAAGCTGTCATAACGCATCCACTAGTTTATTAATTCGTGCTCGTACCTATACTAGTCGCTCATAGATTTTCTTTGACCGTGTACTGTTAAATGTGGATTGCCACATGGGATGGGAAGAACTATCTCCCCTCATTAAATTGCTTTATTGTGAAAATATAATTTTATAAATGAATATTCTCATGTGCTCTCTATGTTTTCTAAGCATTCAAAGATACAACAAGGTCAGTGTTTCCTATAGGCTAAACCAAAATAAGTTTGTTATATACACAACAAACAAATACATACAAACATATACTACCACGCAAACGCGGCGCGGGTTTAAGCTGTCTAGTCAGTCGGGTTACTTGACATGAATCTCTGTAAAGTGTAAAGTGAACTAGTAGGTAAAGTTATCCAAAGCTAACGATATTGTCCGTTGTGTGTCTGCTGAAGTATTGCGTGGAATGATAACGAACTCACCCCTATTTCACTACGGGTACAAGTGTGACAATCGGCAGTACCATTGTTACTGGTGTTACAGGCGGCCATAGGCTACGGGTGCTGCTTACTATTGTACGCTTGTTTGCCGCCAACATGTAAAAATTGTTATAAACTACTACTTTTCCGGAGAACTTTTGACAATTGTCACAAGAAACACAACTAACGTCACGAAATTCCGACACATGTTTTGTACCGTCACAAACTCTTCCACAAAAACTTACCTATTTATTGGGGATACATGACGATCCTATTTATCAAAGTTGTGGCAATCAACTCTGCCGCCCGATAGTAATCAGTTTCCGTAGCCTATGGACGCCTGCAACTATTCAGTAGTTTTAGGAAGTGTCACACGTGTCAGCGCGGCAATTACGGGCCTGGAGAGACTGAGTGACGCCGCGGATTGTCGTGTCGCCGTGGAGATTTCCAAACTCAGCGCTAATGCATTCCATCATTCAATCTGTCAATGAAATCTATATTGCGATGTTGCAGCGTAATATCGCAACAAATATACGTTGTGTCAATCGCCAGCGCCATGTTACCGCTTATTTACGGAGCTTTTTTATTTAGGATAGAAAACGTCATTAAGAAAAAAATGCCTATATTGTGAGACATAATGTAGACCGATAAGTTTAGGTATTGTATTAGAATAACGAGGCTTGTTTATTTTAAAGAAAATATACAACACCTAATTATAAGCATTGGATTCCAGGAGGTCTTAAAATGTAAAGGCGTGAAAATCGAAATCTATAAAAATATAAGGTACGGATTGTAAAATACAGCATATTTACCTATTTGCACGGCATCTCCAATTCAGCGTCTCCTTTACAATCTCGAGCCCTACAATCGCCCAGAAAGTGATGAATTGATGATAAGTCTCGAAATAAATATTTGTGTAAGACTGTGCTTATTCAAGCCTATAAAATACGTAATTAATACCCGTAACGTCTCTAGCCCCTTAAAGGATTGTTTGTCCCCTTATTGTCACCTAGCTTACATTAGTATGTTTCACAATCAATGTTGAACAATCTGTTTGAGCCACAAATATAAGACATTGTTATTCACTTCTTTATCCCGTGAGACAAAATGGTTTTACTTTTCTTATCATTATGGCTGTACTTCTGTAATCATATGAAATTAGATAATGTTTAATCATGACTCACACTAGAAAGGGCCGGGTCGTGACTGAGCCGGGCCGATCTGTCAGTTTCTATAGAAAACGTCACGTGACCTCCGAGGGCCCCGAGCTCGGACGTGATTCTTTTTGTGAATTTGACAGTTGTCCCGTCCCGCCCCGTCCTGTCCCGTCCCGTCCCGTTCTAGTGTGACTCATCGTTAAACATTATTTAATTTCATATAATTACAGAAGTACAGCCATAATGATAAGAAAAGTAAAACCATTTTGTCTCACGGGATAAAAAAGTGAATAATAATGTCTTATATTTTTGGCTTGAACAGATTGTTTTTATACAATAATCCGTACACGAGATTTTCTGATCCTCAGGGTGTGGAATAGCTCTAACAGTATTCTGAAAGTCATTGCCGTCAATTATATCCTATTTTTCTAGGTGAAAAAAAGTACAGCTATAAAAGCTTGTATAATAATGAATTTAGTACGAGTTTAGATGTTCGTATACTTGACAATATTTTGTTTGTATACAGAAATTTATTGTTGTAGCGGCAAAATAAGTAAATATTATTGGTGTTATTAATAAACGCAGATCAAACACAGTTTAGCTAAATGATTGTTTGTCCTTATCTTGACATTTGAGTTTGTTAGAAAAGGAATAAAAACATGATTTAACTAAGGGCTCCCGGTTGATACTCAAGATAGCGAGGACGTTTCTAAAAAAGTTTTTTGTTTTTTGTATGTGTAATGTTGATAAATTATTATACAGTGAACTGACGAAGAAGTGTGCAGCTAATGAAGAATTAGATACTTTTGAATCGCGGTTAACCACTTTAGTCATGACTCAATAGTTCCGGTACCCGGCTACCCGCGTGGTTTTTGAAAATAAAGCTATCTTCTTTCCAAAAGCAAAGCGCTAACGTCGCTCTAAGAGCCAAGTTTCGTTAACCGTACACTTGTAGCCCAAATGGCAATATACTTTGACACTGGCGAAATTGTTCTACACTGAACACAGAACTTTAAAAAACGAAGTAACTTAAGTAGTTTGATAACGTTTTTAAGAATTTTCTACTGAGCCCTATGATAGACAGACCAACCAAACTTAATAGGGTTCCAATTCTCACTTTAAAATAAATAAATAAATATTAAAGGACAATCTCACACAGATCAACCTAGCTCCAAACTAAAGCAAAGCTTGTACTATGGGTACTAGGTGACGATATACATACTTATATAGATAAATACATACATAATATATACATAGGAAACGTCCATAACTCAGGAACAAATATTCGTGATAAACACACAAATAAATGCCCTTACCAGGATTCGAACCCGGGACCCCTCCAGCTTCGTAGGCAGGGTCACTACCAACTAGGCTAGGGAGGCCGTTAAACTTAGTACGCACAGAACCCTAAATATAACGGCAATCTTAACGTTTAACTGCTGCTCCAAACCATAATGTTGTACGACTAGATGACATTACTTGCAGATATGACCTACAACGTATAAACGCGCCTTTTAAAGCAAAATGTTCCTAAAGCCTCACCTTGCAATTCCAGTGGCCTAAGATGCTATCTCTATCAATTATGGCCCATAAAAGGTAATGACTTCATCGTAAATCTTCAGTTCACACGGCACCGTTCGGGTGTTGCATAAATGAGGTCGAATTGCTTTGAAGTAATGATGGTTGTCGCTGGAAAATTATCGGCGACTTTATTACGATAAAGCTAATTTGTAAGGATGCCTTGGGTTCTGTAAATTAACTGCCATTTGTTAATGTAGAACGACTTTCACATTCTAGCGTTCGAATTATAAAATAATGCGTACACAGACCGTTCTTACCGTATTTTTTGTTTAAAATCAATCATTTAAACACTCATAATTTTAATTTTTCACTGAACATATTTTGAACATATTTTTCAAATGCCATTTCATCGCTTTTGAAAGAGTTCGAATTTGAGCGTTCCTTTGTAAAAATTCAATGAAGAAAGATTTTCGAACGAAATCACGGACGGAGGCTGTTATGTAACACGTCTGAAGACGTTCATAGGCTTCGAGACTGCTTACCATCTGCAGGGCATATGCTTACTTGCTACTTTAAAAAGTAACTAATAAGTTTGTATGAAAGTTACTAACTAATTCAAACTCTTCCATGAACTACCGAGCGATGTTAGTAAATGTACTTTGCTACCTACTCGTTATCGCCACGATAAGCCCAAAGATATGATTACTTGTAAGTTCCCAACTCGCCTCGCTCGTAACTCGCTAGCCATTAATGTTTTAGTGTTGTTCTACAACAACTAGTTACCCGCCGCCATAAATATATGAGCACTATGCCGACAAGTTTGATGAAACTGTGCAATTTAAGCATGTGTTGGTATAACACCTTCGGGCAATTTATCAAACTGGAAACTTACGTGGCGGGACCACCACAAACACCTGTTAGTTAGATGCAGTGTAAGTAGTACTAAAGTTAGTGACCACAATCTAAAACGAGATATTTACCATGTATGTTTCACACAACCCTCAGATCCTCTCAGAGAAATGAACTGTCAAACTTAAATGAAAATTATTTTATTTTATTTTTATTTATAAAAACAATTACAAAAACAGTATAAACATAACATACATGAGTATCGTTAAACCAATGTGGTTTGTCTCGATACTCGAATTCCACTTAAATATTTGGTAACAATAAAAATCTTACCCACTTAAACAGATAAGCGAACTATATTGCTATGGTACAATAATTGTTGTTTTCCTTAACTAGCAAGGAACCGGTCCGCGCTCGACCGATACAGGATGCTGCAGTTATGCCCCATGGACTGCATTTAGAACAAACGAGTCCATACTAAGAGAACTGAATATCACCAAGCGGCTCTCAACTATCTGCCAGGAGAAAATACTCAGGTTCTTCGGGCATATAATGCGTTCTAACCAGCACACTCTCGAAAGAAACATTATTCTCGGCAAAGTTGAAGGCCAACGCTCCAGGGGTGGAATACCGATTAGGTGGGCTGACACCATGAAGAAAGCGAGTGGTTCAATGCAGAGGGCAGTCCATATGGCCCTGGACCGCACCAAGTGGAGGGACATCACTGTTGGTCACGATCCTCAGCCATGAGGGACCGGTCGTACACTGACTGACTCGTGTGCATGAGGGACCGACTGAGAAGAAGTTATGTAACTATGTAAATTATTTCAATCATTTGTGCAATTTGCGCAAAGTAAGTAATTCACAACATAGGTATATATAATAATTTACCCACTTTGCATGTTAAGTGACGTCACATGCTGAGTTTATCGGTTTCCCATCTGTTTCAACATTTCCTTTTTGAGGTAACGTGAAATATTGTTTGGAGTTAGATTAACCTTCCATTCCTTCCTTTCATTAAATATGACGTTAATTCAACATTTTCACAGTCTGTGCTATCAAAATCTAGGAAACTTAGCAAAGACGGACTCCTTCGTTGTCGCTATATAATGGCCCTATCAGAAACAATAAAAAAAATCTTTTAATTTTTTGGTTCCTTTTCCAGGCTTTTGACGGTCGGGTCCCGGAATACTGGTTACTGGCTTCATGCCCATCCTTCGCCTAATACTGGTACTTTTTTTTAAATACTACGATGGTGACAAACAAACATACGGCCCGCCTGATGGTAAGCGGTCGCCGTAGCCTATGGACGACCCTTTATAAAAAAGGGAGGAATCGCTGTGTTGACATCCAAACGGGCCAAGGGCTTTGCTCCGTGGGTCCTCAGCTGTCAACACAGCGAATCCTCTTGGAGCTCGGGCGACCTTACTCACCAACAGAAACACAACACTATGAGTAGGGTCTAGTGTTATTTAACTGCGGTTTTCTGTAAGGTGGAGGTACTTCCCCAGATGGGCTCTGCTCCAGATTTGAGCGAGAAGACATTCGTTGTGCTATGCCCTACCACACTAAACGATATGCATCCGCTGTGCCCATACCTCTCTTGAATCCGGCCTCCCTTAGACTGGCAAATAGTTTGCGACTCGGGGTGTCGGTGTGTGGCTGTGTGCGCCACACTCATGCCCTAGCGGCACAGACGTGGACCGACTGGAACACCACGGATTAAGTTGTATAAAAAGTGCAGGCCGTTATGCGTCTCTTAATGACATAATCCTTCGGTCTCTTGCCACCATCAATGCGCCTACTCCCGTTGAGCCGACTGACATTATCAGGGATGATGGCAAGAGACCCGATGGGGTGTCCTTGATTCCCTAGAGTTTGGATCGGATGCTAGTGTGGGATGCTACCTGCGTAGAGACGCTGGCATCGTCCCACCTCCAACAAATTAATGTAAAAGCGGGCGCAGCGGCTGAAAGCGCCAAAATTTTAAAACTTAATAAATATACATGCATGCATGGGCACAGAGTACCATTAGGGGTCGAAACTCTAGGTCCATGGGGTCACAGCGCACGCATTTTTTTGTAGAAATCGCTAAACGTCTGGTGACCCAAGAGCTGGTGGCTTCCTCGCACGAAGTATCAGCATTGCTATACCACGAAAAAATGCCGCCGGTATCCTAGTTACAATGCCTCAAGGGTCTATTTTATAGAATAAAGGTAGGTAGCTTGTAACTTATTCTATATATTTTGTTAGTTATTCTGAAATAGTTATTAAAAATAAATTACTTTCTTAAAAATACTTACTTTAAAATAAAATGTTGTATTGAATTCGATTTTTTACAACAAATCATGTGCGAGAGAGCGTTCCTCAGTTTCCATGGTTTTGAAGTTACAATTTTATTGGAGTCTTTATTTTGGGTTGGAATTGATTTTAAATCTAGAACTGCACATTACGTGTTGAACCGTTTGAAAACTTACCAGATTCAAGATTGCATTGCCAATTTATAAATGAATTCATTCATAATGTGTCCATGCACTTTTGAGTCTGACTGTACCTGTAGTGAAGTATGGCGTAAACGACACGAACGTCCTCATTTAATTTTGTCCTCTGGTTGTAATTGAAGATATTTTGAAGTCGGCAACCACTACTTACCAAGGTGACCTTACTGATTTCGAACCGTGTAAAAAGGCGGTTGACCACCAAATAGTATGAACCGGTCAAGGTCACATTGGCCTTGAATAATCGAGAACGGCGGCCAACAAACTGTGTAGACGCCCTTTTAAAGTGAGTTTAGTTATCGCTAATACGATCTCTTTATAGTCTGCATCGGGAGCCCTATATTTAAAATCGTCCTATCAGGGCGCTAACGACTTCAATTCCAATTTACGGTTATCCGGTCTTTGATTTAGACATTTTTGGGATTAGTGCATGAATTCTATCTAATGTTAGCGTTTTTAGACTTTTGAGATTTTATGCAGAGCTTTGGTGGCCCAGTAAGAGCGAGCGACTTTCCAAATAAAAATTTCTAAACCGACTTCAGACTTTTTTCGCGGATTCGACCCGCAGGTCACGGATTTGAACCCCTGCCCGTACCAATGAGTTCTTGGGAATTAACTTATGTACGAAATATCATTTGATATTTACCAACCGCCTTTCGGTGAAGGAAAACATCGTTAAGAAACCAGACTAATTTTAATAAGGCTTAAGTTTACCCTCTGGGTTGGAAGGTCAGATGGCTGTCGCTTTTTAAAACTAGCGCCTGCACCAAATCTTGGGATTCGTTGCCAAAGCGGACCCCAGGCTCCTTGAGCTGTGCTATAAGCAGAGAAAACGTTAGGAAAAAGATGAAAAAAATACATAAATTTTTGTATAAACTAGATAGGAATATTGACGAAGTATATTCCTTCTTTTCTCTCTCCCGCTCTCCCTCTCTTTCACTTCACTGTTGTTAAGTTTCATCAAACGGATCAGGGTGCGTAGCCAAGATGCCAATCGCTTACGCTCAGTCGCTAACGAAACGCAACTGTCATTGTCACTCTAATGAGGAAGAGTGATAGAGAGAGGTTGCTGCGATACGTTATCAAGCGTGAGCGATTGGCATCTTGGCTAACCACGCAGGGCCACGTCTTAACGCGATTCAGTTAAGGACCTAAACTGACTTGCTGCTATATAACTGAGCACAGTTAAGAACCTAAACTGAATCGCGTTAAGACATCATGGTAAGGCCCCAGGAGCTTTAGCATGACGTCTTGACGCGATTCAGTCGTCGCTATTGACGTGACTACGTAAAACTCATGGTAAGCACACTGAAGGCGTTACGTGATCTTATTGTTATCATGTGACGCTGTCTATAGAAATTGACATATCGTCCCGGGTCGGTGCGACCCGGCCGTTCTTTAACTCCGCTAGTGAAACTATATTATGCAGTTTGGGAATTCCCCGCCACGCTAACGCAGCTTAATCTATTTTTTAATGAAACTTGCATAGTTCCAGTAGAAGCCGTGACTCGTGCCACATTATTAAGACCCTTTAACGATGAATATTTAAGTTCCTAAGAGCTTTGCCCGGAAAGATTAACTTGCAATCCTCGTTAACTATTTGCACACTTAATTAGATTTAGAAGAACTAAAATGTACTAAATATATCACAAGATTCATAAGTTGAAACTCTATTCCATGCTGCGCTACGTCACAATATGTTTGTTTCTCGTGAATTATAGTATTTTATGTGATTGTATATAATGACTGGCATTAAAACTCGAGTGTGGGGTCATAATAACATCACACGAGTGTTCGAATAACTCATTAGAGGTATTTACAATTATATACACAGCTTTATATACACGTAGAGGTATATGTGTGTAAATATCATGAGCTCTCCATGATGCGTTCAAACCGCATATAATTATATATACATATATAAAACGTTCAGTCACCATCGACTTGTGGCCAAGTAAAACTCACGGTAAGCACACAGTTAAAACCAAGCAGTGTGCTTACCATGAGTTGCACGCAACTATACTTATTCGATAGCGACTGCGGCGCGTGAAAGTACGTCCGTCTCGCTCCTACAATGGGAGCTACCGTATTGTCGCTCACCAGGCGGCGCCACTCATGCGTGGGTCCTGTGTCATTATGAGAGAATTGTCAAAGTGACGTTTGAAATGTTCCCGCAGGACCCACGTGCCACTACTAGCACCCCTAGCGGAAAATCGACACGCGGTAACCCTCATTACTCAGGTACAAATTATATACGGCCACGTACAACTCATGGTAAGCACACAGGCTGCGCATACTTTCGAATCGCGTAGTCGCTAGCGATTGTCACTCTATAGCAACTCATGGTACTGGTGTAGTCATGTAAATAGTCGTAACTCTAGTATTTTTTTAGTCACGCACACAAATTCGTGATCAGATATTTTTATCGTTATGATTTATGAATAATTTAACCGCTAAAGCATTCAGACCCAAGTTATTTCATTTGTTATCGGTTACTTGAACACAAATGTCGCGACGAAACTAAAATAATTTATTTTGTATTCGCGTGCCAGTTGTTTATCGTATTAAGAGTAATTAATTTTGTTGTATTGGACATGGAAAAATATGGCTGTATCAGATCTTAATTTATTTAGAAAAATCAGGTGATTGATGTGTTTTGTACAGTGTTTATTTACAAGCGAAGCAAATAGTTAGCTATACGAAAACCAATGTTTTCATGTATTTCTATAATACAGTTAAGGTTAAGGTCAAACCAGGTTATCTCTAATAAATTGAGAGAGATCAATTTATTATTTATATAATTATATAGTAGTATGCCTACTTAAAACATGAATCAAAACATTTAATATAAATTTAATAATAAATGATTTAATTTATAGGCGTAGGGATGTGACGACCCCATCGCCCACTGGTTTCGACCGGTGCAATCAGTCAACGCAGGGCAGCTTGTGGCGAGTTGTTGAGGAGTAGCGACCCCACGTACCTGAGCGCTCCTGGGGGACTCCGTCGTCCGACCAAGTCCTCCGCCTCTGGCTTGCCTTAACCGGCCGTCCAGAGTGGGGTCGCGAGAGCTGTGTTCTCGAGGGTAGATGTGGAAACCTAAGTGGCGAGTTGGCTATATGTTTAAAGTCCAGTGACACCTTTCTACCCCCAGCCCTCATACCGGTGTTGCCCTCGAGTCATCTTAGATGTCGCTTTTTGTGGGGGCCCATCTTATGTGGGCGAGTCACCGTTTGCCGGAAATAAAATTGATTACCATTTTGTTACGCAGACGTCCGGTTTTATTCTCCATAACCCAGTATTTAGTCCACCACTTTCACCTAATAGTCCAGTATATTTTAGATTCCATTAAATCTCAATAGTCTATACACCCTGGCGGGTGCTGCCTCTGCGTGCCTCCCATGACTCGGGCAGGTGCAACACCCGCTCGGTGTACCCCTTACATTTCATTAAATTGTCGAAAGGGCCTCTGCGTGTTGGCTTCGGCTCCGCGTACGCCTCCCACAGGTCCGGAACACCATTGTTCCGTGATGGGAAAGACATAAATGATTTAATTTATGCTTTACAATACTACAGGTTATCTCTTCTAAGCAAATAAACTGTCAAACATTTAAAATGTTATTTTATAGGTACGAAACATTTCTATGAAGTTTTGACGTTTACTTTACACTTTCCCAGTGTATGACTTTAAAACTCTGACAGGGACAATAAAACTCAGCGGTCATAGTGATGGCAATGTGTCGATTACGTAATGTTAAGTTTAACGGTCATTGAAAATCGTGCGTTTGAGGCTCATTGCCACCGTAATGTTCTAAACATTCTTCAAAAGAAAAAAAAAAACAAGACTTCGATGATACCAGGTGACCTTTTTGCGACCGTTTGCTCTATAAAGGGTTCAATGTCAACTTTATATCGCCTACGGTCTACAATCGGTGGTGAGAATGCTTTATAGCATTAAGTCCGCCTTTTGTACAATTGTAATTTTCTTTTTTGCAATAAAGATTAAATAAATAAATAAATATCGATGAAATTATTCTATTTTAATAAGTTTTACTGTTATTGCCTAGTTATTCAATGATTATTGTCTTCATAATTAAGGTTCCTGTTTAGTGATAACCTAATGAGGTGCCATTTTTAGTAATAACAATGGGAAACTGAAAACGCGAGCGCAAGGTTTTTATCGGCTCAGTCGTCACTTAGTTTGATGACGAGTATAGTCGTTTCGTAAATAAAATGAAATGCTTGTTAATTTTGTCGGTTATTTTAGCGGTGTGCCATTTCTCTTGTTCTGCGGTGAGTGAAAACAGTTGTATATTTTATTACTTATACCTATGGGCCAAAAATTAGGCAAGCGTTTGTGGCCTAGTGTGAGTAATAAGTCTTGCTACTTTTAATCCAGTGGTTGGAGGTTCTATTTCTAGCTAATAGGCACCAATTAGTTTATTGGAATTCATCTGGACACGAAATATCATTCATTTCATATTTACTTTTAGTTTTCGTCGTCATTTATCGGTGAAGAAAAATATTGCTAACGCAACGGAGTGATCATAATCAAAATTTTAAGGGTGTAGGTATATGTATATGTATAGGTGTATAATGTGTGTGTTATTTGGATTTTAAAACAATATATATTATTATACAGTATGTTATTAACTGCCGACCTTAAATCTAAAAGAGACCCTTGGGGCTATAGCTAGGATGCTGGCGGCTTTACCTCATTGTATCGCAATGATGATACGGATGCCACCAGCTCTTCGGTCAAACTTATCCCATGAGTATTTTCTATTGAGCTGTATGACAAAAATCACTACTATATGGGCCCTGTTTTTTTTTTCAAATTTCTCCCCCCGCACTTTTTTTAACATGGATACCTATGTTTTATGTGGTTTCTACTCAGGATCGCGAGCTCTTTTTCTATTCTAAGTGATAGAAGAAAAAAAATGTCCCAAAATTTTCATACATTTTCCAAAGTAATCATGCCTTTACCGCGATACAAAATATATCAAAAAATGGTAGGTAACAGAATGGAAAAAAACCTAAGGACACTTTTTTTCCACTACTAGGATCGGAAGAGCTCGCGATTCTGTCAGGAAATAAATTTGTGTGTTCAGCTGAACTGAAGAGCCAATGTTTCCAATAGCTAACATCTTGTGGGCATGTAGTATTTTTTTGCATACAGCTTATTTAAAAGGAGAACCCATTAATGTGGATTAGGGTTAAATAAGAAAATCAACATCTATAGTCCTTAAGTTTTGGAAAGTCCACTGGAAAGACGTGTAACATCGTTTTGTGTTTGACCCATAGTGTAGGTACTATTTTTAACCCTTAAGATGGTGAAACGAGTAATTTAGGGCCACTTGCACAACTGGGGTTAAGCGTTTTTAGGGTCCGTAGCCAAAATGGCAAAAACGGGACCCTTATAGTTTCGTCCAGTCCGTCCGTATGTCACAGCGGTTTTAATCAGTATTAACTATAAAACATATACAATTGTAAAGCATGAATTAAATCATTTATTAAACATAATAAATGATTATGACAAATGATTAGAAGGACAGCACTAGACGTAAGTCTAAGCCTTAGGATGAAGTGAGCGCACCTTAAGCGTTTTAAAAAACAAGAAAGGATTGCATATACTTAGGAAATTTCGGACTCTGGTTGCCGTGATCGGGTGGCCCAGTGGTTGGGGCGTCTGCCGCGAAAGCAGGAGGTCGCTGGTTCGATCCCAGCCCTGCTCACCGGGGATTTTGGTCACTTTTTCTGTAGTATATGACATCTCTTTCAATTTATAAAACATATGCTAATGATATTTCAACTAGAGGTGTATTACGAATGGCGCTACTAAGTTTTGCATATTTATTAAAAGAAAAAAATTGGTGGGGCACCCCATACATGTAACTAAAAGACCGCTTACGCTCAGTCGCAAACAAAACTGTCATTGTCACTAACAGGGAAGAGTGATAGAGAGAAATAACTACGATACGCTTCATAGCGTGAGCAATTCGCATCTTGGCTTTGAGCTATAATAGGAATAACTGAAGGTTGATCCTTCACTAATAGCTATTATATACTCGTAGTCCGTGTGTTGTTACGCGTTCACCTTTATTTACTTACAATATGTAGCCATGCGTATTAACATCCGGCATGTGTAGTCGTTTCGGAAATAATATGATATGCCTGTTTATTTTCTCGGTTATTTTAGCGTTGTTCAATTTATCTTATTCTACTGTGAGTATATTTTATTATCTATACCTACTACATCATTCATGTTTGGCTTATTTCGAGTTGTGAAGTTGTGCTTGCTTAACCTTAACATGGGTAGGCAGATTAATAAGGACTTACAAAATGGCCAATCTTTTGTTATTCGTATTTTTCGTTACTATGTTGATGATATTCAATTTGTTATTGTAATAAATATGTAAAAAAACAGTTCTATTAACATCCACGTCTTAAGATATCTACTTGCCATTAGTATTTCAATACACAAGACTTAAAAATTATGCAATTTTCTTTGAATTCTTCAAAATATCTGTCTATTTTGTTTGACACAACACAACCCTAAGCTACGCTTAAAACGATACAATCATTTAATTTAAATCCAAATACTATAAGGCCCATTAGCACCACCCAGGGTTAGCCGCTAACCCGAAGTTAAGCTGTCAAATATTTACAAAACAAATAACGCTTAACTTTGAGTTCTATGACCCCGGGTGGTGCAAGTGGCCCTAACCGTTATTACTATATAAACAAAAACAAGTCAATTCCGTTAACCGCACACTTTATATGACATAATATGCAACCATCACTATCCGGAATTTCGTGTTTTCACGGACGAGTAAATAACATATTGAAACGCAATATAACAACATAAAGACAGGAAACATTTTTAGATAAGCATGTTCTGCAATCTAAAACCACCTTTTTTATAAAAAGTATTTTTAATTAAAGTTTTTGTTGAAACAACAATCATTTTGTTGACAATTTATTTATTTTAGTTAATTAATTTACTTTTTACCCGACTGCGCAACGCAAAGAAGGGTAATGTGTTTAACAGTCTATATTGTATGTATGTTTGTTCCTTTGTGGCAAACTAGAGATCAAACGCGTGGACCGATCTTTATGATTCGCACGTCAATCGATTCGTTATATTTGCGCAAATGTCACTAAAGACATGGCAATAATCAAAATTTAAAATCACGATCATGAGACGCCATTTTGTAAAAAAATTAAAATTAAAAACTATGGATAGATATCAAGTGGGGTATCATTGAATAGGGATTTGAAAATCATTGTTAGGTTTCTTTAATCATTTTAAAGTTTAAAAGGCCATTTAGGAACTGTAACGATTTAACGTTGCTTAACGAGTACTTACTTAGGGTATCTTAAGACCGGACCGATCTTAATGATTCACACTTCAATGGATTCGTCATCTTTGTGCAAATGTCACTAAAGGCATGGTAATGATAAAAATTTAAAATCACGATAATGAGACGCCATTTTGTAAAAAAAAATATGGATGGATATCGAAGTGGGGTATCATTGAATAGGGATTTGAAAATCATTGTTAGGTTTCTTTAATCATTTTAAATTTTAAAAGGCCATTTAGGAACTGTAACGATTTAACGTTGCTTAACGAGTACTTAAGATACTTTTACACATGCTCATTACTATCATCCTTATAAGCAAGCGGGGAAGTAGGAGGCGGCCCGCTCCCATCCTCTTTTGCTATTAAGCATGCTTATTAGCATGCTACTAAGCACGAAGCATGCTAGTAATGAGCATGTATAACAGTACCTTTACACAGACCAGAATTATGCGTCAGCAGCTTGTTCCATAGTCCAACAAGCAAAAACAACCACGACACGCTAGTTTCACCAGGGTAGGTTCGGTACTCACTTTTTGAAGATTATGAATAAAAGTCAGGAAATGGCATGGGGGGAGCCCCCCGAACACCAACATCCACTGTGTGACGGTTCATTATTTAAGTTTGGTAGATTAATAATGGAAGACACATAACGGTAAAGGGGCATAGGGGAGCGGAGCCCCTCGCACAAAAAAATGACAACAGTCTGATTACTAGTTTCACCCGGGTAGGTTCGTTACTAATCTTTTAATGTAAAGTAAAAGAGGGCAAGGTTTGTAACTTTGCGTAGATTAAGAAAGGAAGTGAGAAGACAGTCTCCAGGTGGAAGGTAGGCTCGGTGATAAAATAAAAAATCCGATAGTTGTTTCGGTGAACAGTCACATAAGAAAAGACTCTCGACCTAGAACTTGAGAGGATCTCGCTAGCTGGCTGGATCAAGGGTCACATGAGAAAAACTATTAACGTCACATAACGAGCTATTTCGTCTTAATTACATTAGGATTAGGAATTAAAAATCATTCAATGTACCCGACGACGGTAATACATAACGTACAAAACGCACAATGGTGCGTCGAGAACGTTAACGGTCGTGTGCCAAATTTTAGTTCTCGAATTTTTGCGAAGGGTCAAGCATATGTGGCATTAAGCCGAGTTCGTTCTTTAGACGAATTAACGATCAGTAGTCTAGACCACTGCAAACTCCTTAACAACCCCCACGACATTAATTCACTGAACGAAATGGAAAGATTGCGAAGTTTACCGAGTCTTATAATTTAAACTTCCGTGAGTCATACTTATATTAAATTGCAACGGTTAAAACACTCACGTATTTTTATCACAATAGGCGTGACATGTTTCCACTGCATCGGGCAGTCATCGTCCGACAGACAGAGTGGTGTTGTCACCTTCGCGGCTCGGGCTCCACTGCCCTAGAGGTCACGCGCGACGAAGCAGGGTGATTCGATCAATCCGGCGCCGTCGTTGCGGGAGTCTGAATTGTCGGATCGTCTGACGGGATCAACGACAAGCCCACCGAGACCGAACTAACCGTGTCCACTAAATCCGGCTCTACCGATTACCGAGTACGATTTACCGAGTCTTTTGTAAAATCGTATAAATAATGCTAAATGTTGTCATATAAACTTACAGAGTAATAATATACTAATAATAGTATACAGCGTGGGTATTTGATACGTGCGAATATTTTAATGACGATTAACGTAGCTATCTAAACGTCATACGAGTATCATGTCAGTGTCCTTTATCGTGTCCTTTATCATGTCAAACAAAGTTGGACGACATACATTGCAGCTCTGTCGCACCTTAGAAAAATCATTACACCTGATTAATAACACACAATTTAACGAAATTATTATCCCATACGATTCATATGAACAGATACTATAGCTGAAATAATTATTCGCCCGTATCAAATACCCATGCTGTATAAATAATGCTAATCTAAACTAAAAAATATGTTTCGAGAAAGTAACAGTTACTTTCTCGAAACATATTTTTTAGTTACTGTTGTGTTGTGCTGTTATTGTTATTAATAATGAACCCTCCTTCTTGTCTCATAGTTGTAAACGCACATATCCGGGTAAAACTAGCGGTAGTGCTCGGCTGTCCCAGATCAAAACCTAGCAAGGGACATTTTTTGTCAAAATACGTTTTTTAAATAAATCTGCCCCAAATGTTGAGCTGCGTCTAATGCAAAAACACCTGTATTTATATCTCAATTAGAATCAAAGTTACGAAACCCGCCAAACCTAGCAAGTGCATATCTTAAATGCAAATATCATATTCAAAATCCTAGTAAGTACCATTTTCGAGGCCAAAAACCCAGTAAATGCGGCATATACTAGGTTTTTGAGTTTGTAAACGGAACATACTAGGTTTTTGAATATGGAATTGTCCGAGACTAGGTTTTTGATTTTAAAAATTGCCGAAATGTTGAACAAGAAATTCAAATATAACAATAAATAAAACTTAGCAAGTCAGTAATGAGTGAAGTTTGCGTTTTAACGGTCGCCGCTCCCGCGACCCCGCGCGCGCTTTTTCCGTTCGGGATCCGAATAGGGAACGACTTTCAACTAATCCAGTCATTGAACTGACAGCTTGTATGGAAATTTTGATTATTTGGGAAATAATTAATAATAGCTGATTTTTTAGCGTAACGGATAATTTGTGAGTATCATGTTGGCACCAAAATCCAACAAAATATCGTTTCATGCAAATCGTCACAAATATGTACTCACATGTTTCAATCGTTTTTCCCATAAGATTTTTCTGTTTATGTTTTTTTAAGTTGTTTAAAATGGGTCAGGACCATTTTTTCTTATTATTATTACCTACCTACTATGTTTCTAGCGAAATAACACATCTATCACCCACGCCGTAAATTTTGTAAGTTTAACCGTTTTACGTGAACAGGTTTTCTTCGGTTTCGCTTTTAACACATAGAAGACAAACATGTCGTCATGTTCACAAACAAGAAAAATATTTACTACCGTAAATTTCAAAAAACGACTTAGTTAAGTTTTTATTTTTTACTTTTTACCTACCGGAAAAAAAGTTTATAGGATTTTTTAATACATTATCTATAAATTTCCCATTCGAACGTTATTTGAGAAAATCTGGCTATTATAATTTAATGTCTGTCAAAACGGTATATTTCCTGGGTTAAACTTGAAGTTTGTAGCTGTCGTACTTTGCGCTGCTGCGCGAACGCATGATGAATACTTTGTAAAAGTGATCGATTGAGACGAATTTTAGCGGCTGCTCTTAGAAGGTAGTTATGTTTGTTGTTTTAACCTGTGATATTATAATATTGTCTTCTGTTACCGCGATTGTTATTCATTGAAATTAAACACTTTAGAACGGATTAATCGCGTTTATTAACACCATAATCCTACGATTCGAGCCCTTTACAGCACTCGTTTTCACAGGGTTAAGATGATGACTGCAATTAATCCGTTCTAAAGTGTTTAATTTCACTGTGATATTATATTTATGGTGTGTGTGACCTACAAATCCATCGCAAAAGTGCTTGTAGTGCTGAATTGTGATTTTTTATTTGTAATGTTTTAATGGGGCTTGGTATGTAGGTATTAACATTCGGAATGCTTTTTAAGATTATGTTTCCTATCTATTTCAAGTAGGTACCTACTTATGTACTAGAGGTATAGCGTTAATTTATGAATGAATTCATTCATAAACTGCCCATGCAATTTTGAACGCGTGTCTACATTTGATGAAGCGAGCAACTTAAAATGAAATATTCTATCAATTATCCATTTCTACTTAAAGCAATAGTAACTGCCAGGTTATAAGAGTGAAAATTGTCGCTTGCACAAAAAATCTGCTTACAAGACATCTTTGAACGAGCCATTTGCAGAGTTAGATTTCTTACCTATAAAGTAACAGAGCTTCCCAAATAAATCACAGATCCTCGAGGTATTCCAGCTAAAAAAAAACATTATGCAAAATTCCTGCCTTTAATGCCAGAAACAATTGGCGATTAATGACCAATCGGTTGATCTTCAAACTGGAGGCGAATAGTTGACCGGTGATTGATTTTTGTTTTATGATTAAAATATAATTCATTTTCTAAAGAATTAGTCTTTTGAAATTATGATCCCAACAAATAAATATTATAAAATGATCAGACATCGCTCCTTAAGTTAAATTTTATGCGGCGAAGATGCGGGAAATAACTGGTAGTCAGTAATTTCAGAATAATTTGAATCCCTTAGATTCCAATTAAATACTACAAATTTGCCTTATTAACAAATGGTAATCCTAATCTGAATTTCTAAGTAGGCATTTGCTAGGTTTTATATTTAGAATTTAAGAGTAAGCTGTAAAATGGACCATTTTTAAAACTTAGTAAGACCACTTGCTAGGTTTTGGTTTGTAATTGACATAACATTTCTATTATTTTTTTGTAATCATTTGTTAGTAAGGCACATAAAAATTCTACAAAGACACATACATGTAGTTTGAATAGTTTGTCTTGTAAAGCAAGTCATTCTTCCCTATATAAAACCAAGGCTTGTGAGTAAAAGGTGTCTGCTACTATTTTTTTTTAACAAAATGTTTATTTGCCTCTCCTGTAAAATTTCGCTAAATGCACTTACTAGGCTTTGATCTAGGACAGCCGTGCTGCTGTTGATATTAATGAATAATTGAATTTTTAGACTAGAACTAACTAAAAAGTTTAAAATAAAATAATATAATTTAAAAAATCAAAAAACCCGACTGCGTAAAACCTTACTGAAAAGAAAGAAACAAGTCAAGTGTTGATTGATAATCACATGAAAAAATATTATGTAAACATCGTGATTTTAAACAGTCGGGACCCAGCCGGCACCAATCTCCTAAATTATGGGTCCCGACTGTTTAAAATCACGATGTTTACATAATATTTTTTCATGTGATTATCAATCAACACTTGACTTGTTTCTTTCTTTTCAGTAAGGTTTTACGCAGTCGGGTTTTTTGATTTTTTAAATTATATTATTTTATTCTATTCCCGGCTTGGCCTCCGGTGGTAATATTTTTCTTTAGTAGAGGTATAAGACGTCCATTTCAATTTATAGATATATAATTATTTTCACCATATTCCTAGCGTTTCACGACTTTTGTAAAAACAGGTATATGGGTTCAGTTACTTATTTAAGTATGTTACTTTTTTTACTCCATATATTATAACGATACATCGAACCTAAAGTGCAAGGTATTAATATTATGATTAAACTTATTCATTTCAGATATCACATGGAAAAAGAAGTGTTGATAGCTGTAAGTATCTAATTTTATTTTAAGTAGTTAAAGAGAAGGCAGTCAAAATGAGAATTCACCTGTATTGTTTTGTTGTAAAACATTACCTGGTGCTCTGAACAAAAAAACGGAAATAAATAATTTAGTGTGTGTAAAGAGAAGAGTGAAGGGATTCAGTACACCCTTATATAACTTAAAGTAGTTTTTACCTGTTTCTTTATTAAATGTTTGTTGGTTCGCTGTGCCTTGGTAGTAATATATACTGAGAAACTCCATTTTGGTTCAATCTTCTAGTAATCGCTTCGTTGTAAATTATTTGTGTAACATTGCCTTAGGTAGCTTTTAAGTGTCACATAGGAATCAAAAGTTAGGGTAAGAAAACGGCATAAACATGATAATCCGTTTTTAGTCAAACAATTTTTCCAAAATTCTTTAAACGAAACTTTTTTTTACTAAGATTTTATAGTATAAACTGTAAAACTAATTATGTAGGTAGGTCATAGTAGCCCTACATGAAAACTGCTAGTTCTTGATTTGAATTCTAAAGAATTCAAACGAATGCATATAACGTGCCAATAATTCATAAAAACTATTATTTGTACGGTGGTTTGGGATCCCTAGCTAAAACTCACTAGTCCATAAAAGTATAATAGGAGATTCATTGGGAGTGCATTCTATGTGTTACAATCTACAGCGATTTTAAAATTATTGCATTGCAAATTGTTCCAAGAAATAATAAATAACAACATACCTATACATTTTAAGAACACGCACACAAACATATTTTAATCATTTTATTCACTGCTCCACTCTTGCTCATGTTAACTTCCAATACCATTACCAGCGATGCGTGAAGATTAAAATAAAGGCATGCCATAAAGCAAGTATAACTATAGAGATATCAGTTGCGTTGTTGCGTATGCAGAAAAGGGACTAAACATACGCAAAATGTCAGGTTTCTATTCTATCCCCACTAGCGGGCAACTGCAAGACGCCTACCGTTTGACGAGGTCTCTCTCTCTCCCTCTCTCTCTCTTTTTTTTCTAGCGTTTTCCCAGCTTATGCCACGGCTCTGGGAGCCTGGGGTCCGCTTTGGCAACTAATCTTAAACTTAGCGTAGGCGCTAGCTTTACTTTAGGCAAAAGCGACTGCCATCTAAGCTTCCAACCCAGAGGGTAAATTAATCCTTATTATTTAGGCTTGGTCCGGTTTCTACACAATGTTTTCCTTCACAGAAAAGCTATTGGTAAATATCAAATAATATTTTGTACACAAATTCCGAAAACCTCAGTACGAGATGGGGTTTGAACCGCAACCTTCGGTCGGAAGTCGCACGGTCTTACCAACGCTCTCTAATCTAAGAAAGAGAGTTATCCATTTACTTCTTAATGATAATACTTTTTTCTGTCATATCTGTTAAAAATATCAAAATTAATTTAGTTCTGCTTTTATTGTTTCATTGTCGTGTCTACATCTGCTTTATACTGAGTCTGAAATATGCACGCACATTAATTATTCTTTGTAGGTAAGAGTACCTACTTTATTTTATTTACTACATTTTGTTCTACTTTTTAACTGCAATATAAACAGGGACGGTTTAACAGTTTTAAGACGTAAATAGTTTTGTGTCTAAGCGCCACTTGCACCAATCGGGGTTAGCCAATTAACCCGGAGTTAGCTGTTAAATTCAATACTTTAAACACGCTTAACTGCGGGTTAGTGATATAACCTGGAGTTAAGCGTTTCTTTAATGTTTTTTTTTTTAGTATGGTAATTTAACCCTTCCATGTATTTAGTGATCTCATAGCGACCACTTAGCAAATGTTTTTTTCTGATAAGCAGAAAGATTATAGACGCCACTAAATATCATTGTCAAAACAAATTTCTTTGACGTTTTAGTTGTCAAATTCAAATTCAGAAAAAGTGGCCGGATTTGTGTGTACAAGAGAGAGAACGAGTAAAACTAAACATACGTTATTTATAGTACATTATTGCTTACATGCTATTTTATTCACTTACGTGCGTCACATGTATGTTGCAGACAGTAACGCGAAGTTACTGTTAAAGTGTTAACTAGGGATATACTACATCTCCCCGTAAAGTTACTCTTCACCCCCACAAAGGAAGAAAAAAAAATGTGACATACTTGAATTTACATTTTTTTTACTTAATTATTTTAAAAACAAAATTAACTTATTTTTATTTGGAATACAACTTAGTGTTATTCTTATGAGTTATATATATCTGATCATTTTTTAATATCTTAACATTAGGTGACATAACTTCTATAACCTCATAAGGTCCATTATAAATAGAATCTAATTTATTGCCTACTTGATTTTTCAAAAGGACTAAGTCTCCTGGTTTATATTGAACAGAATTCAGTTTCTTATCATACATTAATTTTCTACTAAATTTACTAGACATTAAATTATTTCTAGCTTCTGATTGAGCTCTTTGTAACCTATACTTAAATTCCTTAGGGTAACTATCATAATTATAGAGAGGATCGACAGAAGAAATTAAATTATTGGGCAAACGACAGTGTTTGCCGAAAACTAATAAACTAATGTGCCGAAAAAAAATACGGCAAGGGCCATGTATTGCTTTATTTTGGTAGTATATAAGATAATGTAAGTGTAGTATGTCACAAATGGTCATAGTAACAGTTTTTTATGTAAAATGTTTGCTTTTAAAGTTTGTGGTCCCTATATGACCTCTACCCGTTTCGGTTCAGTACAAGTGGTTTTCATGTGACCACTGCCCGGCAGGGTATTTACGTGAAGGGTAAGTTCATTACTGTAGTTGAACTATTTCAAAAGAATAGTGAGAATCTGATAAAGATCTTACAAGCAAACGCTTGGTTTTAAAAAAAAATTAAGGGTTAATGATCTTCATTTGTATTAATTAATTAAATTACAGAGAACAAGTATTCGTACATCTATAAATATTTAGTCAATATGTGGAAGGGCGGCTCTGTCATCAAGACCAAGCCATCGGGTGATGGCCTTGAAGCAGTGGTGTGTGCCTCGGGTGCACATGCTGGTGGCGCCTATTACAGCAACATTGATTCTTGCACGAAGCCAGCCTACTATTGTGCATAGGGAGCGGTTCCAACGTTCTGATATTGTTTCAACCGTCGTTTTGTATGGAATAAAACAGCTTAACCCCTGGTCAGCGGCTTACTTTGGGTGGTGCAAGGATTACTTTATCTATCGTATGTATACCTAGATATCAATCAATTTGATTTTTTCTGAGGATCAAATATGTCTGAATTGAGCATTGCCATTCTGATTTTTACGCCAAAACCTTACTTACGAGATATTTATCAAGCTTTCTTTAATTCTACTTATTTCCACAGTGATTGGTTTGACTAACCTGGGAGCCACTGCTACGTTTGGAGAACGTCAAGTCGAAAAGTGCTTGGCTCGTGGAAACCCCCCGTGGAAGTGCTACTCCGAGCAGTCCGGCTTTAACCCGGAGTGGTAGTACCTTTTTAGTAGTACCTAGGGAAGACACAGGGAAAGAGGGGCAGAGGCAGACCCAGGACTAAATGGATGGACAATATAAAGCAATGGACAGAGGTTAAGGACGCAGCCACCCTTATACGAGCGGCGAAGATCAGAGGAAGGTTGAATGCCATGTTGACCGCCGACGCCCTAACTGGGCAGGGCACTTGAAGAAGAAGAAGGTAGTACCTTCTGGAACGTCTGTATATAGTCAATAATGGAAATACGGTCCTGTTAGTGAATCATTTTAAGGGATGCTATGAGTGATTCTGAGCATACATACCTACCTTAACATACATACAGCTATAGTAGGTGTTATAAAAGAAAAGTGGAAACAAGTCGTGTGGTTGTAGGTATCTCCCTCTCATAGCTCACGCTAACCCTAGTTAAAGTCTTGTAAATTAATAAGAAAATAATTTTAAAACGTACCCACAATGGAGTTTGTGTCCGATTTATTTTTTAAATCTCCACTTTGTTTCACTCGCTCGCTCTCTATCTCAGACACCAGTTTTGCCAGTTACAGTTAAAAAGTACCTATTCATTTTTATTATAGTTATAAATATAGTAAAAAAAAAAAAAAAAAAAAAAATGGGGGTGGGTAAAATAAAATGAAAAAAAATATATATTATATATTTGCGTGAATGTGGTAAATACAAACAGAGATGATAACTTGCAAGATTTTAGACCAGCATATTTCGCCAATACTAGGCATGCAAAATATTAACGCTTACATATGTATCTAAAACATAATTATTAACATAATTACAAGCTTTTATTTAACTTGCAACGTATTACGAGTAGGTATGTGTGTTTTTTAGGGTCAAATCTTGCGAGCTAAAATTGACTAACTTATTCGAATAAGCTGAAACTTCACATGCTTATGAAGGTTGGATGACAATACAATGTTATGGTACCAAAGTAAAATCAGCGATAAAATCTTGTAAAATATATTAAAAAGTACAATAAGACATTTGATAGACGGCGTCTTACCCGTTTCCTTATTACCCCTTCATACAAAAAATCGTAAGGCGCAAAACATCTACATCACCGCCATATGTATCTATGAAGTTTTGTGGCCAAATTGGTAGGATATTTATTTTCCTCAATAAACCGACTGTCAACCACAACAAACAAAAAACCTGTTTTACAGACACTAACGTATCTTTTTTTCCTTAGCCCAACAAAATTTTCTGAATGCTGGTACGTCAGTGCAACGATTGCATATTTTCGCTGCATTAACTTTGAGTTTCATTTTGTATAAAAACGTTGATAACTTCACTACGTCAACCAAAAACACGCTAGCATGGCATAGCTATTATAATTCATAAAATAAATTGCAAATATCTACTTAGTAATAAAACGTAAGCACCAGTTTCATTAACAACGTTCTCAGAATGCTGTTGAAGCGGCCAAAGCACTGCAGTGCCTCTGGCATGTTCGCAGAGGCAAGAGTAGACGATTTTTTTTGCAATTAGGCGCAAAAGATTTGCCTCTCTGCTTAAACGTGTTTGCGCGGTAGCAGCAACGGCATGCTGAGGACGTTGGCAGAGCGACTCGACTGCCCGCTCACTAAATACTGGGTCGATGTGATGATTGGGAGGAACAAATAGTCTCTCACTGATTTATATCAGTGAGAGACTGATCAATATGATAAGTAGGTTATAGTTAGTTTGTAGTTTATTAACATAGACATTCTTCTTCTTTCTTGCTCCATCCCACTTTAGGTGGGGTCGGCTCTCCTAATTATTTTGCGCCACGAGATTCTGTCGAGGGTTGTCGGGTCAGGTAAATTATTATTTTTTATAAGCTGGTCCATACTGGTCCACCATGTTGACGGCGGGCGCCCTCTGCCTCTCTTTTTCTCCGGCAGATTCAGTGCTCTTTTGACCACGTAATCTTCTTCCCTTCGCCTAACGTGCCCATACCACCTTAGTCGGTTTTCTGTGATCTTGTCGGGTATAGGGGCTACCTTGAAACTGCCACGAATATATTCGTTTCTCACTTTGTCAAGCCGTGTAACCCCTCCAGACCACCTAAGCATCTTCATCTCTGCCGTGTGAAGTTTTTGCACGTTGGATTCCTTAACAGGCCAACACTCCGATCCATACAGCAGCGCTGGTCTAACCGCCATCTTGTAGACTTTGCCTTTAGTGCGTACAGGCATGTGGGGTGTCACAGAGTACTCCCGTCAGTGAGCGCCACTTTTGCCAGCCTACATTGACTCGATGCGCTATATCATCCTCTATTTTTCCATCTTCTGTGATAACTGATCCAAGGTACTTGAATTGCTTAACTTTTGGTACGTATTAACATAGACATTAAGGTAGATAATAAGTTTTGTACTAAAACCCTATGGATTGTAATAGTCCGAAATAAATGTTTTTTTTTTTAAATTAACAACTTGATGCCGTTGTGACTAGTAAACACCAAAATTTATTTTACTTACTACAAATCCTTAACGTAAGCGCCATAACTTTATGCATACATGCAGAAAATTAGCGTAAGTGCCATTAAACTCATAAAAACATACGACGATTTTACTGTAACTGACAAATGTGGTTCTTACACTGATTTTTTCGGCTTAGAATAAAAAGAGACCTATACGTTAAATTAAAATTAGATTATTTTACAAAATGTAAGATACATTACAAAAACATCTTAAAATGAAACAAAATGAAACGATTTTTGTTGACGTAATCGAATTTTTTTTCTAGATATCGAAATTTTAAAGACAGTGATCGACTGAACAGAAAATTTGCTGTCGAACTGTATACTTAACTCAATTTCGTCATTTTGGCGGTTACATTAATTCATATTACAACTGACGATATTGCTACTATCGCACAAAAATCGACAAGAGTCTTACTAAAACTTTTCAAGTAATGTCGGTAATTTGAAAAAAGAAATACTGTCGACATAAGCAAAAATAATTCTTGTTTTGGGAAAAATAGTCCGTTTTGTTCATTCACTAGAAATTTTCAGTCACTGGTACTCTCACCCTATATGGAAATATTAAATATGTATCTACATTTTTTTATTTTCTACATACTAAAAAACTATCCAGTTATTCTTCTTCATTAGGTGACTCTCCATTACTGAAGGTTGGCGGTCAGCTCCGCATACTTCTCCCAGTCTTCGGCTAGGTGAAATAGCTCCGCAGCACTCGTGATTCCGGTCCAGTTATAATAAGACAAAGTAAATTGCTAAAACATTATCAATTACTGATTAAAATATTGAAGTTGTAATAAAAATACCATAATACAGCTTAAAGAATGACTCACACTAGGACGGGACGGGACGGGACGATCTATCAATCTCTATAGAAAGAATCTCGTGATAGCTCTGAAGCCCTCGGAAGTCACGCGACGTTTTCTATACAAATACAAACTGACAGATCGTGCCGTCCCGCCCCGTCCCGTCCCGTTCTAGTGTGAGTATGTTCAAGCGTAAAAACAATAATAAAACCTGTTCAATTATGAATGAAATGCATATTTTTTCGTCTTGTAGGTAACTTTACACATTGCCTTTATTTCTTATCCCCGTTAAGTAAATCTAAATATTCCTTTGTCAGAGTCTTCAGCAATCATTTATTCAGTCACAAAAATAAAAGGGGAATAAAAGTGCTCCCATTTCTGTGCACGGCTATACATCACGGCACGCTGGTACGTGACTTTCGGCGGATGATCAGGGATTATGTGGTTTCGAGTTCATATACACGAAAACCCATTAGAAACGGGCGTGTTTGTATAAAACTTTTACACAACTTGATCATTTTAAATTGATCGTCAGCGCATGCAAATATAAACAATCTATAACAACTTTTAATTGTATATCGACAGATATAAATTATTGTAATAAATAAAATAAAATAAAATTCATTTATTTCGGAAGACCATGTTCCATAGAAATATTATCATTAAATGTATATTAAGTACTATTATTAAACCGTAGTAATATTAAACCGTTTTGCCTTCGGTGGTTTACTAAGCATTTACTGGATGTGATTTCGTAACCCTCATCCGTTCTATAGAATTATAAGTTTTTTTCTAATCGATAAAAATAAATTCCAGCTAGTCTAAGATGGACGGGTTTTTATCGTTTATCACTGTGGCTGTCACGTTCTAACAAGTATGTAAGTGCGAAAGTGACGCATAGCGTGATAAGCGATAAAATGGCAACCATGCTAAATAACCCTGCAGTTCAGTTTAAAACACACTGGGGCATGCTCATTTTAATAAACTCGTCATCATCGTCGACGTCAATGGTGTACATACATATACCGTTTGTTGACAGGTTCCATATTCGAACTATTAATTTGACAGAAGAGGATATCCACGTGATATCCATTACGTTTGGCAGATAAGGAATACGAAGAAATTCACATTCTTGAGTCAGTTTTAGTATGTCAAATCGCAATCCAGTATAAAAAAATCATTACATTTATCAAGCAAATGCAGCAAAAATTCATTTGATTAGGTTTAATGATTTGTAGGATGACCTAAAACGGATGTGTGAAAATATATTTTTTTGTTATTACAATACTTTTATGACTAACCCCGAATTATTGTGCTCTCAGTTTAGGTCTATCTCAACTATTTCCTTCCAAACTCATCCGCAGTCATGGCGGCGTGATAAATTGAACGTGCACGGCCCAACTATTCCAGAGTTTAGGGTTCTAAATGTGCTTATACATAGTTTAACTTGGGTCTCTGTCATATTATAAGTTCCGGTCCGAAATAGTCTTCCTTTATATTGTTTTGGGGCCGAGATGATCAATCGTGCTTGTCAGTAATATAGTATTTGTTACTGACATATATGCTTGAAACGATTAATACAAATCACCGTGTCCGTGGGTACCTACGGTTCTTTATGTCTTCCAAATTGAAGGATGACAGAACTATTTTGTATTGTATAGGCTAGACGACTGAAAAAATCTATTTAGTCCGTCTTTTAGATTATAAAAAAATATTGTACACGTATTTTTTCTTTTGTTCGTCAAATCAAAAATGACAAAAATACAGTGCGTTCAAGTTTCGCGTAATGTCACTCCTAGGTACAATTCTTACCTAGGAGTGACGTCACAAGCCCCCACCCCGGAACTTTGATGCTCTTTATCTTCGTCAATTTTAGTTAAATTGAAAAAGGAAAAAATACGTTTCTAATAATTTTAGATAATGTAACTGACGGACTAATTAGAATAATAGTTTTTCAACGTAGTCGTCATCCCTATTATATTAAATTGTATTATACCTATAAACTAAGTACCATTGTTCTAATCGAAGAGTATTTAAATGTTTTAAATTGTGGCAATAGCAATAATTTACGATGACCATAATTTGAATCGGTTTGTACTAGATACCTAGTTCATAGGTTTATTCATAAAAACTGTTATCAGCTTTTTCCTTCATCCTAAAAGCTTAGGTCATAGAAGGAAGTTTTTGGGTGCTGAAATTGCTACTGCATATTTTAGTGGTCAGATACCATCGACAAAAGAACGTCTCCTGTGAAATTTCGTGGTAAAACATGAGCTTTGGTTTCATAGAAACTATTCGTTATCAGGGGTGAAAGTTGCAAGGAACCAAGCCTCCCGTTATAATAATGTTACGTTTGAGAGGTGGGGGGTACTTTAGAAATAAAAATGCACTAACTAACCACTAATAAAAACTGAGGCTTTATTGTTAATTACAGACACTAAACACAATATTCGACAACAAGTTGAACTCCAAAATTTCAAATTGATGCAATTCATAAATTTCATAATGCAACCAAATTAGATACATCATTCTAATTTTACTCCATCAGAGTATCAGAAATGAGACCATCCGCAGCATAACCAAAGTAACCGATATAGCTCTCCAAATCGCTAAACTTAAGTGGCAGTGGGCGGGGCACATTGCACGTAGAACCGATGGCCGTTGGGGCAGAAAGGTTCTCGAGTGGCAACCGCGTACCGGAAGACGCAGCATGGGTAGGCCCCCCACAAGCTGGACTGATGACCTGGTGAAGGTCGCAGGAGTCCGCTGGATTCGGGTGATGCAGGACCGGTCATTGTGGAAATCTTTGGGGGAGGCCTATGTCCAGCAGTGGACGTTTTCGGCTGAAATGATGATGGTGATGATGGTGAATTTTACTCGTCGAGGTCAACGCATACAACTTAACTTGGTCGCATAGTAGTCACGTCAAAATCTTTAAACGACTTTCGCAATTTATCATACAAATTATAAAATTCTGTGGTTAATACGCAATAAAATGGTGAAAAAGCAATTGATATTCCATACAGGAAAGAAAGAAAATTCGGAGGAGGCCATTTCTTTTCATCGGAAAGTTTTGGTCGATTTGGATGATTTTCATGTAAGGATATTTAGCCTAATATTTTTTTATTAGTTTAGTAGGTTAAGGATCAAAGAAACATGTATGTCGTGTCGCTGTTGTTTTATAAAAGTCGCATTAAAATATGCTATTCATTAATTTACAATTTACATAACGTAACATTGTTTTTTTTTTTTACTAGTACCTAATGTTTGCATTTTTAAGTGTAATGAATTATCAAATGTTTTAAATTCTTTTAAACCATTATGAATACGACACGTAAATTGTAAATTTGAAACAAAAGAAAAAAGAAAATATAGCACAATATTAGGAAGTTATTTACTTATACATAGCGATCGACGTTGAAAAGACTAGGAAAGATTGAAGTAGTAAGCTTTGAATGAATGAAGAACTAACGAATGAAAAATGACAGTTCTGTTGAAATCTACATATTTTAGGGGGTTTCTTGAAGAAATGGTTTTATGCCGATCAGCGCACGATGTTGCTAGTCACATGGAGTTGGCTCTGGAGTTGTGGTAGTTACATGACCTGAAAATTTACACAGCATGAGTATCATTGCTCGTGTTATTCAACTTCTCATCATGAATAAAGTCTGGTAAATTAAATATCAATTGAAATGTGATGTTAAAAAAAAAAACAACTTAAAACTTTTACTTTAATGTAGAATAATGCTATTTAAACGGATGTCTCTGCACAGGTGGAATATGTACAATAAAATAGCACAAATAAAAGCCAAATCTCAAAAATAGTTTCATTCGTCTCTTTCGCAATATGCCATTTTTAACCCTTTATTTGGCAAGAGAAAAAAAATGCAAATTGCTTTATTTGACAAATCTTCTAAAATGTATGGTAAAAATCATGTTAAGAAAAAATACAAAAAAAAATCTAATGGTTTCAGTTTTCATGAAAACCAATGTATATTACAGTATACAGTGCCAACGTAACGGAGTGGTATGTCTATTCGGTAATGTATATTGGGATAGACAATGTCAAATATGGGTCAGTAGGATTTCACATAAAAAGTTATCAATAAATTCATTTTTTATTATTACATTCGTATACCAAAAATCAAAACGCAGTATAAAAAAATCAAAACCACACACTATTTGGTATGGAAATTAAGAAAACCAATTCTGGTGTTTTTACTTGTCACAAAACACAACTTGACTTTACATTTAATGCATCGGGCGAAAAAAACCGATTAAAATAATGAAGTGGCGAATCGTTTGCGGGTAAATCTTCGTCTTCAACAGAAACTGCATGTTGAAATACGGCTTATGACAATTTTTTGACCCTTTTCGGCCTTTTGGGCACTAGTGCAATTTGTTTCTCGGTCCTTGCCTTTCTTGTTTCTCGCGTATAGAGTTTTGATAATGTTGGCGTTGTAGTAAGAGATGGCAGAGACGGTAATAAAGAAATTGATGGGATATTAAAATAGTCGGGTTCTCGGGGTGGCGAAGGACCAACTTCTCGGAATATTGGAGTCAAAGGAGCAATTTCATCTAGATTGCTTGACTGGGTGTCGTGTTCTGTTCCGTTGTTAACATTATTATTATTACTACCACCCTCATCACCAGAGCTACAAAGTAAGTTCAAGCGTTCGTAAGAAGAGTCAAGAGAAGGCGTAGCAGAGGAACATTCAGACGAAGAAAACATCTTAAGATAGTCAAGCTCTGTTTCGTCATCAGATTTGTCACTAGTCTCAGATTCTCAGAAGGGGCATTTTCGTTAGGAATTAGGGCCAATATTTTAGCAGATCTGGTTTGGACAACATGCTGTTAACAAGTAAAAATCAGAATTAAACTAACGGAAATGCAATGTACAAAATTGGCAATGTATATCACAGTAAACACAGAATTATTGAGATCGTTGGTCGTATACTTGGCATTGTATATTGTGATATACAAACAAAATAAAACGGGCACTGACGATTCAAAAGCAAACCAATCGGTATAAAAATCATAGTATAGACCCACAACTATATCTATGATCATGATTCATATTTTTTTTCAATACATACATTATTTAAAACATAAGAAACAACACTAAATACCTTGCGAAGCGGCGGCGGTTTCCGTCGGTCGGCCATTTTGATTTAAACTGACGGTTAAAAATGTTGCTATAACTTACAATTATTTTTTTACCAACTACCTACAGATTGAGTTAATAGTGTTTAGTATTAAAAAAAATGTTAAGCAATTAATGACTTTTGTAGATTTTTTATTTGTCAGTGTATATTGCAATAGACAAAATCAAATAAAGGGTTAAAGGTGACTTGACAATCTGTTGATGACGAGAAGATGTATCAATGTCTATAGAAAATGTCACGTGATTGAAAATGTCACATTACACCGTTTCGTCCCTTCTCAACCCGTACAGTCCTGTCCTGTTCTAGCGTGAGCCTGCCTTTATACTGTTATTTGTATAATTTTCGTTAAGGTTTCTGTATTAACACCCCCCTTAAGTATGTATTGTATTTGTATTATAGGTATTTTATAATAGCTATGGCAGAAGGAAGACACAATATAAGGAAGAAATGAAAATCTAAATATATAAATAAAGAAGCTGACTGACTGACTGACATATCAACGCACAGCCCAAACCGCTGGTTCTAGAGATTCCAATTTTGGCAGGTTCCTTATAAAGTATACAGGTGCATTAAGAATGGATTTTTCAAAATTTACTCCCTAAGGGGGTGATTTCGGGGTCCAAGGTTTGTATGGGGAAACAAGATTAGTTGGACTATTCTATTTGAAACTTCACAGGAATTTTCCTGAAGATAAATGAATAAAGACGTGTTTCAGGCTTTTTGAGAAATTAATCCCCAAAAGGGGGAAAAGGGGTAATATAGTAAAAAAACAACATGGGTATCGTTTTTATGGTTTATCGGGTCGCTGATTACGAAAACAACGTAGATTTTAAAATCAAACGTGGCGATTGTGAAATATCATCTCCCCTTTGGGGCGCAATGGGGCCGAAATCTAAAAATATCACTACGGGTGTCGTTATATGTTTATTTCTGTTTCTAAAGATTCCAAATTTTGCACTTAGGTTTCTTATAAAGTGTAGGGGCACAAAAAGAAAGGAGTTTTCAAAATTCATATCCTAAGGGGGTGAAATGGGGGTACAAAGTTTCTATGGGGAAACAAAATTAGTTGGACTATTCTATTTGGAACTTTACAAGGCTGTTTAGTATTTACAAAGATAAATGAGTCAACACCTGTTTCAGGATTTTTAAGAAAACAACCCCTAAAAGGGGGTAACGGGGTGAAAAAACAACAGCATGGGTATCGTTTTCATATTTTGTTGGGTCGCTGATTACGAAAACAACGTAGATTTTAAAATCCAACGTGGCAACTGTGAAATACCATCTTCACTGTTGGGACGCGATGGGGTCGAAATCTAAAAATATCCCTACGGGTGTCGTTATATGTTTATTTCTGGTTCTAGAGATTCACCTGAAATAAATAAAAAAACCTCCTTTTTTGTATGCCGGTTGAAAATTACGTTTAGTACGCGGGCGAAGCCGCGGGTTAAAGCTAGTACTAATATATTTATTGCCGCCGTGGGGTGACCGGCTTTAGAATTGTCCCCCGCCACATAGCCCGTGGTTGCACTAAGAGGGAATATATCGGGGCCCCTAAGTGCCCGGCAGCCCTGCTCTTCCTGGCTCTGGTAGCGGCCAGAGAAACAGGGCAAGGGGTGCTAAGAATCACCGGTACCTATCCGGCTACCGACCCCTACGACGATTGGCCCTGGTAACACACACCATTTACACTATGAGAACTGACGAAAAGATTTACGAGCTGGAAGAGGAACTGAGCAGGTTGCACTGGGACATTGAAGGGTTGTTTCGAAGTCCGTAGAGAGGGGGAGGACTTTGTTTCACTCGCTCGCTCTCTATCTCAGACACCAGTTTTGCCAGTTACAGTTAAAAAGTACCTATTCATTTTTATTATAGTTATAAATATAGTAAAAAAAAAAAAAAAAAAAAAAATGGGGGTGGGTAAAATAAAATGAAAAAAAATATATATTATATATTTGCGTAAATGTGGTAAATACAAACAGAGATGATAACTTGCAAGATTTTAGACCAGCATATTTCGCCAATACTAGGCATGCAAAATATTAACGCTTACACATGTATCTAAAACATAATTATTAACATAATTACAAGCTTTTATTTAACTTGCAACGTATTACGAGTAGGTATGTGTGTTTTTTAGGGTCAAATCTTGCGAGCTAAAATTGACTAACTTATTCGAATAAGCTGAAACTTCACATGCTTATGAAGGTTGGATGACAATACAATGTTATGGTACCAAAGTAAAATCAGCGATAAAATCTTGTAAAATATATTAAAAAGTACAATAAGACATTTGATAGACGGCGTCTTACCCGTTTCCTTATTACCCCTTCATACAAAAAATCGTAAGGCGCAAAACATCTACATCACCGCCATATGTATCTATGAAGTTTTGTGGCCAAATTGGTAGGATATTTATTTTCCTCAATAAACCGACTGTCAACCACAACAAACAAAAAACCTGTTTTACAGACACTAACGTATCTTTTTTTCCTTAGCCCAACAAAATTTTCTGAATGCTGGTACGTCAGTGCAACGATTGCATATTTTCGCTGCATTAACTTTGAGTTTCATTTTGTATAAAAACGTTGATAACTTCACTACGTCAACCAAAAACACGCTAGCATGGCATAGCTATTATAATTCATAAAATAAATTGCAAATATCTACTTAGTAATATAACGTAAGCACCAGTTTCATTAACAACGTTCTCAGAATGCTGTTGAAGCGGCCAAAGCACTGCAGTGCCTCTGGCATGTTCGCAGAGGCAAGAGTAGACGATTTTTTTTGCAATTAGGCGCAAAAGATTTGCCTCTCTGCTTAAACGTGTTTGCGCGGTAGCAGCAACGGCATGCTGAGGACGTTGGCAGAGCGACTCGACTGCCCGCTCACTAAATACTGGGTCGATGTGATGATTGGGAGGAACAAATAGTCTCTCACTGATTTATATCAGTGAGAGACTGATCAATATGATAAGTAGGTTATAGTTAGTTTGTAATTTATTAACATAGACATTCTTCTTCTTTCTTGCTCCATCCCACTTTAGGTGGGGTCGGCTCTCCTAATTATTTTGCGCCACGAGATTCTGTCGAGGGTTGTCGGGTCAGGTAAATTATTATTTTTTATAAGCTGGTCCATACTGGTCCACCATGTTGACGGCGGGCGCCCTCTGCCTCTCTTTTTCTCCGGCAGATTCAGTGCTCTTTTGACCACGTAATCTTCTTCCCTTCGCCTAACGTGCCCATACCACCTTAGTCGGTTTTCTGTGATCTTGTCGGGTATAGGGGCTACCTTGAAACTGCCACGAATATATTCGTTTCTCACTTTGTCAAGCCGTGTAACCCCTCCAGACCACCTAAGCATCTTCATCTCTGCCGTGTGAAGTTTTTGCACGTTGGATTCCTTAACAGGCCAACACTCCGATCCATACAGCAGCGCTGGTCTAACCGCCATCTTGTAGACTTTGCCTTTAGTGCGTACAGGCATGTGGGGTGTCACAGAGTACTCCCGTCAGTGAGCGCCACTTTTGCCAGCCTACATTGACTCGATGCGCTATATCATCCTCTATTTTTCCATCTTCTGTGATAACTGATCCAAGGTACTTGAATTGCTTAACTTTTGGTACGTATTAACATAGACATTAAGGTAGATAATAAGTTTTGTACTAAAACCCTATGGATTGTAATAGTCCGAAATAAATGTTTTTTTTTTTAAATTAACAACTTGATGCCGTTGTGACTAGTAAACACCAAAATTTATTTTACTTACTACAAATCCTTAACGTAAGCGCCATAACTTTATGCATACATGCAGAAAATTAGCGTAAGTGCCATTAAACTCATAAAAACATACGACGATTTTACTGTAACTGACAAATGTGGTTCTTACACTGATTTTTTCGGCTTAGAATAAAAAGAGACCTATACGTTAAATTAAAATTAGATTATTTTACAAAATGTAAGATACATTACAAAAACATCTTAAAATGAAACAAAATGAAACGATTTTTGTTGACGTAATCGAATTTTTTTTCTAGATATCGAAATTTTAAAGACAGTGATCGACTGAACAGAAAATTTGCTGTCGAACTGTATACTTAACTCAATTTCGTCATTTTGGCGGTTACATTAATTCATATTACAACTGACGATATTGCTACTATCGCACAAAAATCGACAAGAGTCTTACTAAAACTTTTCAAGTAATGTCGGTAATTTGAAAAAAGAAATACTGTCGACATAAGCAAAAATAATTCTTGTTTTGGGAAAAATAGTCCGTTTTGTTCATTCACTAGAAATTTTCAGTCACTGGTACTCTCACCCTATATGGAAATATTAAATATGTATCTACATTTTTTTATTTTCTACATACTAAAAAACTATCCAGTTATTCTTCTTCATTAGGTGACTCTCCATTACTGAAGGTTGGCGGTCAGCTCCGCATACTTCTCCCAGTCTTCGGCTAGGTGAAATAGCTCCGCAGCACTCGTGATTCCGGTCCAGTTATAATAAGACAAAGTAAATTGCTAAAACATTATCAATTACTGATTAAAATATTGAAGTTGTAATAAAAATACCATAATACAGCTTAAAGAATGACTCACACTAGGACGGGACGGGACGGGACGATCTATCAATCTCTATAGAAAGAATCTCGTGATAGCTCTGAAGCCCTCGGAAGTCACGCGACGTTTTCTATACAAATACAAACTGACAGATCGTGCCGTCCCGCCCCGTCCCGTCCCGTTCTAGTGTGAGTATGTTCAAGCGTAAAAACAATAATAAAACCTGTTCAATTATGAATGAAATGCATATTTTTTCGTCTTGTAGGTAACTTTACACATTGCCTTTATTTCTTATCCCCGTTAAGTAAATCTAAATATTCCTTTGTCAGAGTCTTCAGCAATCATTTATTCAGTCACAAAAATAAAAGGGGAATAAAAGTGCTCCCATTTCTGTGCACGGCTATACATCACGGCACGCTGGTACGTGACTTTCGGCGGATGATCAGGGATTATGTGGTTTCGAGTTCATATACACGAAAACCCATTAGAAACGGGCGTGTTTGTATAAAACTTTTACACAACTTGATCATTTTAAATTGATCGTCAGCGCATGCAAATATAAACAATCTATAACAACTTTTAATTGTATATCGACAGATATAAATTATTGTAATAAATAAAATAAAATAAAATTCATTTATTTCGGAAGACCATGTTCCATAGAAATATTATCATTAAATGTATATTAAGTACTATTATTAAACCGTAGTAATATTAAACCGTTTTGCCTTCGGTGGTTTACTAAGCATTTACTGGATGTGATTTCGTAACCCTCATCCGTTCTATAGAATTATAAGTTTTTTTCTAATCGATAAAAATAAATTCCAGCTAGTCTAAGATGGACGGGTTTTTATCGTTTATCACTGTGGCTGTCACGTTCTAACAAGTATGTAAGTGCGAAAGTGACGCATAGCGTGATAAGCGATAAAATGGCAACCATGCTAAATAACCCTGCAGTTCAGTTTAAAACACACTGGGGCATGCTCATTTTAATAAACTCGTCATCATCGTCGACGTCAATGGTGTACATACATATACCGTTTGTTGACAGGTTCCATATTCGAACTATTAATTTGACAGAAGAGGATATCCACGTGATATCCATTACGTTTGGCAGATAAGGAATACGAAGAAATTCACATTCTTGAGTCAGTTTTAGTATGTCAAATCGCAATCCAGTATAAAAAAATCATTACATTTATCAAGCAAATGCAGCAAAAATTCATTTGATTAGGTTTAATGATTTGTAGGATGACCTAAAACGGATGTGTGAAAATATATTTTTTTGTTATTACAATACTTTTATGACTAACCCCGAATTATTGTGCTCTCAGTTTAGGTCTATCTCAACTATTTCCTTCCAAACTCATCCGCAGTCATGGCGGCGTGATAAATTGAACGTGCACGGCCCAACTATTCCAGAGTTTAGGGTTCTAAATGTGCTTATACATAGTTTAACTTGGGTCTCTGTCATATTATAAGTTCCGGTCCGAAATAGTCTTCCTTTATATTGTTTTGGGGCCGAGATGATCAATCTTGTCAGTAATATAGTATTTGTTACTGACATATATGCTTGAAACGATTAATACAAATCACCGTGTCCGTGGGTACCTACGGTTCTTTATGTCTTCCAAATTGAAGGATGACAGAACTATTTTGTATTGTATAGGCTAGACGACTGAAAAAATCTATTTAGTCCGTCTTTTAGATTATAAAAAAATATTGTACACGTATTTTTTCTTTTGTTCGTCAAATCAAAAATGACAAAAATACAGTGCGTTCAAGTTTCGCGTAATGTCACTCCTAGGTACAATTCTTACCTAGGAGTGACGTCACAAGCCCCCACCCCGGAACTTTGATGCTCTTTATCTTCGTCAATTTTAGTTAAATTGAAAAAGGAAAAAATACGTTTCTAATAATTTTAGATAATGTAACTGACGGACTAATTAGAATAATAGTTTTTCAACGTAGTCGTCATCCCTATTATATTAAATTGTATTATACCTATAAACTAAGTACCATTGTTCTAATCGAAGAGTATTTAAATGTTTTAAATTGTGGCAATAGCAATAATTTACGATGACCATCATTTGAATCGGTTTGTACTAGATACCTAGTTCATAGGTTTATTCATAAAAACTGTTATCAGCTTTTTCCTTCATCCTAAAAGCTTAGGTCATAGAAGGAAGTTTTTGGGTGCTGAAATTGCTACTGCATATTTTAGTGGTCAGATACCATCGACAAAAGAACGTCTCCTGTGAAATTTCGTGGTAAAACATGAGCTATGGTTTCATAGAAACTATTCGTTATCAGGGGTGAAAGTTGCAAGGAACCAAGCCTCCCGTTATAATAATGTTACGTTTGAGAGGTGGGGGGTACTTTAGAAATAAAAATGCACTAACTAACCACTAATAAAAACTGAGGCTTTATTGTTAATTACAGACACTAAACACAATATTCGACAACAACTTGAACTCCAAAATTTCAAATTGATGCAATTCATAAATTTCATAATGCAACCAAATTAGATACATCATTCTAATTTTACTCCATCAGAGTATCAGAAATGAGACCATCCGCAGCATAACCAAAGTAACCGATATAGCTCTCCAAATCGCTAAACTTAAGTGGCAGTGGGCGGGGCACATTGCACGTAGAACCGATGGCCGTTGGGGCAGAAAGGTTCTCGAGTGGCAACCGCGTACCGGAAGACGCAGCATGGGTAGGCCCCCCACAAGCTGGACTGATGACCTGGTGAAGGTCGCAGGAGTCCGCTGGATTCGGGTGATGCAGGACCGGTCATTGTGGAAATCTTTGGGGGAGGCCTATGTCCAGCAGTGGACGTTTTCGGCTGAAATGATGATGGTGATGATGGTGAATTTTACTCGTCGAGGTCAACGCATACAACTTAACTTGGTCGCATAGTAGTCACGTCAAAATCTTTAAACGACTTTCGCAATTTATCATACAAATTATAAAATTCTGTGGTTAATACGCAATAAAATGGTGAAAAAGCAATTGATATTCCATACAGGAAAGAAAGAAAATTCGGAGGAGGCCATTTCTTTTCATCGGAAAGTTTTGGTCGATTTGGATGATTTTCATGTAAGGATATTTAGCCTAATATTTTTTTATTAGTTTAGTAGGTTAAGGATCAAAGAAACATGTATGTCGTGTCGCTGTTGTTTTATAAAAGTCGCATTAAAATATGCTATTCATTAATTTACAATTTACATAACGTAACATTGTTTTTTTTTTTACTAGTACCTAATGTTTGCATTTTTAAGTGTAATGAATTATCAAATGTTTTAAATTCTTTTAAACCATTATGAATACGACACGTAAATTGTAAATTTGAAACAAAAGAAAAAAGAAAATATAGCACAATATTAGGAAGTTATTTACTTATACATAGCGATCGACGTTGAAAAGACTAGGAAAAATTGAAGTAGTAAGCTTTGAATGAATGAAGAACTAACGAATGAAAAATGACAGTTCTGTTGAAATCTAAATATTTTGGGGGTATCTTGAAGAAATGGTTTTATGCCGATCAGCGCACGATGTTGCTAGTCACATGGAGTTGGCTCTGGAGTCGTGGTAGTTACATGACCTGAAAATTTACACAGCATGATTATCATTGCTCGTGTTATTCAACTTCTCATCATGAATAAAGTCTGGTAAATTAAATATCAGTTGAAATGTGATGTAAAAAAAACAACTTAAAATTTTTACTTTAATGTCTAGAATAATGGTATTTAAACGGATGTCTCTGCACAGGTGGAATATGTACAATAAAATAGCACAAATAAAAGCCAAATCTCAAAAATAGTTTCATTCGTCTCTTTCGCAATATGTCATTTTTAAAGGTGACTTGACAATCTGTTGATGACGAGAAGATGTATCAATGTCTATAGAAAATGTCACGTGATTGAAAATGTCACATTACACCGTTTCGTCCCTTCTCAACCCGTACAGTCCTGTCCTGTTCTAGCGTGAGCCTGCCTTTATACTGTTATTTGTATAATTTTCGTTAAGGTTTCTGTATTAACACCCCCCTTAAGTATGTATTGTATTTGTATTATAGGTATTTTATAATAGCTATGGCAGAAGGAAGACACAATATAAGGAAGAAATGAAAATCTAAATATATAAATAAAGAAGCTGACTGACTGACTGACATATCAACGCACAGCCCAAACCGCTGGTTCTAGAGATTCCAAATTTGGCAGGTTCCTTATAAAGTATACAGGTGCATTAAGAATGGATTTTTCAAAATTTACTCCCTAAGGGGGTGATTTCGGGGTCCAAGGTTTGTATGGGGAAACAAGATTAGTTGGACTATTCTATTTGAAACTTCACAGGAATTTTCCTGAAGATAAATGAATAAAGACGTGTTTCAGGCTTTTTGAGAAATTAATCCCCAAAAGGGGGAAAAGGGGTAATATAGTAAAAAAACAACATGGGTATCGTTTTTATGGTTTATCGGGTCGCTGATTACGAAAACAACGTAGATTTTAAAATCAAACGTGGCGATTGTGAAATATCATCTCCCCTTTGGGGCGCGATGGGGCCGAAATCTAAAAATATCACTACGGGTGTCGTTATATGTTTATTTCTGTTTCTAAAGATTCCAAATTTTGCACTTAGGTTTCTTATAAAGTGTAGGGGCACAAAAAGAAAGGAGTTTTCAAAATTCATATCCTAAGGGGGTGAAATGGGGGTACAAAGTTTCTATGGGGAAACAAAATTAGTTGGACTATTCTATTTGGAACTTTACAAGGCTGTTTAGTATTTACAAAGATAAATGAGTCAACACCTGTTTCAGGATTTTTAAGAAAACAACCCCTAAAAGGGGGTAACGGGGTGAAAAAACAACAGCATGGGTATCGTTTTCATATTTTGTTGGGTCGCTGATTACGAAAACAACGTAGATTTTAAAATCCAACGTGGCAACTGTGAAATACCATCTTCACTGTTGGGACGCGATGGGGTCGAAATCTAAAAATATCCCTACGGGTGTCGTTATATGTTTATTTCTGGTTCTAGAGATTCACGTGAAATAAATAAAAAAACCTCCTTTTTTGTATGCCGGTTGAAAATTACGTTTAGTACGCGGGCGAAGCCGCGGGTTAAAGCTAGTACTAATATATTTATTGCCGCCGTGGGGTGACCGGCTTTAGAATTGTCCCCCGCCATATAGCCCGTGGTTGCACTAAGAGGGAATATATCGGGGCCCCTAAGTGCCCGGCAGCCCTGCTCTTCCTGGCTCTGGTAGCGGCCAGAGAAACAGGGCAAGGGGTGCTAAGAATCACCGGTACCTATCCGGCTACCGACCCCTACGACGATTGGCCCTGGTAACACACAACATTTACACTATGAGAACTGACGAAAAGATTTACGAGCTGGAAGAGGAACTGAGCAGGTTGCACTGGGACATTGAAGGGTTGTTTCGAAGTCCGTAGAGAGGGGGAGGACACCGTAACCCTGAAGTCCGGTAACTTGCTCTACCACCGGGTTTGTGTGTCGAGCAGATACTCAGAACACCCAAACAGACCGACAAGAAACGCATATTCAGTGATGTTTCTGTGATCAACAGGATAAAAACCGGTAGTGATCACCGAATCGTCAGGGGCTCACTGAATATAAATGTTAAACTTGAAAGGTCCAGCCTGATGAAGTCTACGCTCCGACCCACTCGAGCCCATATTCAAAACCCTAAAAGCTTTCAACTCGAGCTCACTAATCGCTTTTATTGCCTAGAGAACTTGGTTTCAGTGGACAAGATAAACGACGGGCTAGTGGAAACGGTCAACATTTTAGGGTCTAAGTTTTTTGGGCTCCGCCTCCGCCTTAAAGATAGACCTCAGGAATTGACAGAGCAAACCTTAAAACTCATGGCTAAAAGACGCTCACTACAGCTGCAGTCTCCGAATGACGCTAAGTCATATAGGCAGCTCAACAGACGTATATCTACGACGTATAGTTCTTGCGACATGATCTGCGTCTCTTTAATACTAACCGTGTTAAAGAGACTATTGAGCGAAACCAAGGCTCCAAAGTGTTTGCAAAGGACAAGTCTAATGGGCAAAGTTGAAACGGGAAGACGGCAGCATAGCGTCAAAAAAAACAAAGGTTTTAGGTGAGATCGAGAGATTCTATGGACAGTTATACACTTCGGTCGCAAAGCCCGTTAACAGCTTGGTAAGAGATCCAAGAGCCGGGCTGCCCCGACATTACACCGAAGATATTCCGGAGATCAGTTTGTGCGAGATTAGGATGGCCCTAAAGCAGCTTAAGAACAATAAGGCGTCGGGCAATGATGGAATCACCACAGAGCTTCTGAGAGCGGTACTTAAAGTCCTCCAGAATCTCTTTTCTTCCGTCTTGTCCGAGGGCAAACTGCCTGAATCATGGAACAGAGGCGAGGTGGTGCTTTTCTTCAAAAAAAGCGACAACACCCTTTTGAAGAGCTACAGACCCATCACGCTACTGAGCCATGTTTATAAACTGTTTTCAAGGGTCATCACGAATCGTCGCGAACACAGATTTGATGACTTCCATCCTCACGAAGAAGCTGGATTGCGAAGAGGCTATAGTACCATAGACCACATCCATACGCTGCCGCAAATAATACAAAAGACCGAAAAGTATAACTTGCCATTATGCTTAGCGTTTGTAGACTATGAGAAAGCCTTCGATTCGGTGGAAATATGGCCGGTGCTTGAGTCTCTTCAGCGATGCCATAGTGACTATCGCTACATCGAAGTGTGGAAGTGTTTGTATAGTAACGCCACAATGTCGGTCCGAGTACTGTACTTAGGAGCAGAGCACAAAGTCGATTCCGAAATTGTTTACTGCACTAATGGAAGATGCCTTCAAGCTCCTGGAATGGCAAGGACTTGGACGTCCACCCACAAGATGGACAGATGACCTTATGAAGGTCGCCGGGAGTCGCTGGATGCTGGTCGCTTCCAACCGGTACATATTTATGGCTGATATGCTGATAATGATGATTTATTTAAGTCTCACCTCCACAGCCACATGGCGGCAGCGTGGTTGGCTTCGGGGTTGTCGTCTTAGGTGCTGAAAATTTAACAAAAGTTATAATGTTAAGTACCTGTTTATTATTATTTTTTAATACATAACAAAAGCATTTAAAAAAATTGCAAATGATGCACGGGTAAGGTTTTTATTTACGTAGGCGAAATAAATATTATGTTGCTTGGCAAGAATAAGACAACGTTGTAACGAAATCGCATTCAAAATGCGGTAAAAATTTAATAACGATGAAAAAAGTTGGTTAAAACAAATTACATTATTCATTATTTCTGATACACGGACACTAGAAAACTATATATCTATCACATTTTATTCTTGATATGTGATCAGGAATATGTTGCTAGAATATTTCCCTTTCATCGTGGGCACCTGGTATATATGAGTAGAGTTGGGATGTTTCGTGGCAATGGGTGAAAAAAGGGCAATGGAGTCGTTGTAATATATTTTTTGATTGAATGAATTATTAAATGATTAATAAATCAATTATGTATAATAAAATTTATTGATTTCATACATTATATATATAAAATTCTATTTATTCCTTACCTACAAAACCAAAAAAGCCTGTAAGCTGTAACTCAAAATATTTAAGACTTAAGTGAGAAAGCGGACGGCAGTTGTGCCAGTGATAACACGAAACATAAGCAAACCCTTTAGAGGGAAGATCACTATGGTGTGTGGGTAGACCACAACTTAAAACTCGCAGCATTACAAATACTCCGTGAACATGGCGCAACAGTGCCAAAATATCGGGTGCTCAATAACACAAACATACATGGTAAATATCCCGTCTCAAATTGTAGTTATAATGCAAATGACCATGTTAGCTTAAAACCGTATACTTACCAAGATGACTTTATATCTCCATAACTCGAAAACTTAAATTTAATCTCTATTACTAAAAAAACCTCTATATCTTTTTCGAAATTGTATACATTATTTAAATAATGGGCGAGGTGGGGGTAGATACCTGTATTTCACGGTAATCAAACTATGTTCATACACACCACAATCGCATGCTGGCACGCAGATGCCTTTAGCGTTCCTGTAGTGTCCCATGTCACACCTGCACGCTGGTCGGCACGGTACCCTGGTCTTGTTTAGTGGACACTTGCTGCCGTTGAGGTAATCCGTGCATGTCTCGCCGGGGCAGCTGGCGGAGCACGACTCGTAGTGCTCATTGGGGCCGTCGCAACAGAATGGTGCTGGAAAGATGACATGGCGCTGAATAGGTTATTCGTATTTTCCTTGACTTGCTCGTCAGCCAATATGAAAATCGTGTGCAGTAAACGCTTAGCGAAAAGTAAAAAATGTATCGAAATACAAGACGTCATGTACCAGCTGTATTAACGAAGGTCTTCGGTATAGCTTAGGCAAAAATGGTTCCGTATGTCTATCCGGCTGTTCTCTTTTGTTCTGTTAGGGTTTCGCACCAAAATAGTTAAAAGGAACCCTTATTATGCGCCTCGGTCTGTCTGTCATATCATTAAATATCGCGAGAACTACGTAATAATAAGTATATACATATACTTACGGCAATCCTCAATCCTGATACATGTGCCGTTTTTAGCTCTTTTGTCGAATATGCTGCACGTACATCTCGGCGGGCTGCATACTATTCCAATAGGGCAGGTCTGAGGGGAGTTCCTATCTTTTGGGCAGTTGTCTCCATCGCAAGGAACCGTTGGGCATGTATTCCACATTTCACCTTTTGGGCATGTCGGTGGAGCTAAAGAAATTGTGTTTAAAATTAGTTCCATTATAAGTAATGATGATGTTAGTACAAAATAATATACTTCTTGGTCAATTTATTATAATTGCGCACCTTAACCAGAAACCTAAATAAAGTTATAACAATTAACAAAAATCATAAAATATAAAAACACATAAAGCTAATCTACCTTCCTTTAAAATATAATAGTTGTTCTCAAGGATTGGGTATCTACCACGCTTTAAGAACCAAACCTTTTCCTGTCTTCATCGTACGCTACACTCCAACATCATTAAAATACAAAATGTATACATACGGCAATCCTTTTTAGGGATGCAAACGCCACAGTCATCTCTCAGATAACCGGGCTTGCACCGACAACCGGACGAGTCACATCTTCCGGGCACTTGTTTAGGGCAGTGGTAGATCTTGCCTATATCGGAGCAGTTTTCGCTTCCACAGTTCTGGATGCATGGCTCGTAGTATTCATTCTTCCCAGGACAATATTCTATGAAAAATATAACCAATAGGTAATGTTTTAATAATTATTTTACTCCATAGGGAAAAAAAGCTAATTAGGTAAACATTTGTAGAGGTTTCTCCACTGTATTATCTTTTACCGAGAAGTTACTGGTAAATGTGTTCATCAAGAGTAGATGCGAAGCAAAATTAACGCATGTCATATTCAGCACGAATGCGACAGAAATTGTAGCAAGTCGAATAAGATCTAAAGAAAAAAAAATCGAGACACTTAGATATATGTCACTAAAAGTGGGTATTTAAACTAATATACAGTCATGTATATACTTAACAGGATTTTTTTTTTTCACTTACGTGGGCACTTTTCCTTAGGTATGCAAGTTCCATCATCAGCTCTCAACAAACCCTCCTTACAAATGCATCCCTTTATACAGCTACAAGTTGTAGGATCCACACAGATGACTGGTTGGTTGATCTCACTGCAGTTTCTCGGACCACACCCACCGTTTATGCAAGGAGAATATACCTCCTTGTCTGTGCAGATTGGTGCTGCAATAATTAAATAGAAATTTAATAGTATATTGTCTTCTATTATACGTTTTAAATAGATAATTTAAAATAATAAGATAGGGTAGGTAAATAAAATAGATAGCTTTGGAAAATTTAACAAATACCTAATTAAATAATTTTAAATAATTTTAGTTCAAAATGCATTATTTAATTTTATGGAATACTTTTAGGTGTATATTGAATAATTATATATTATTAAAAACAATACAATTATCTCCTTATGTTTTTCTGTATTAGGGAATTATATATTATTAAAAACAATACAATTATCTCCTTATGTTTTTCTGTATTAGGGAAACAGAAGTATACTCACTGCAGTCCCCTTTTTTGACGCATTTTTTCTGGTTAGAGTCGTACAAATACCCGTCTCTGCAGTCGCAGCCATTAAGAACACAACTCAGTGGACAGACAGCCTTCTTGCCCCTGTCACTACATCTCTTGCCGCAGTTGCTGCCACACCCAGACTGGGCGTTTTTATCTCCACCACAAGCTGGATTAGGAAAAAGAAACGTAAATTATATGACATTTGAGGGTGGCTCATGGACAATGCGCAAAAACCATAAAATCGAACATCTAGTGGCCGAGTCAAACATCAAAGGAGAAATTAAGTCCTCAAGACTTCTTAGCCTGGGTTTGAAGATCGAGCGGTTTGGAGAACGTACTTGGGTCATCCAACGGTCAACGGCTTGTTAGGCGTCCTAGATATGGTCGTCCAAGATCTGAAAGAGCTCTGTGCCGTCGATTGGACAGACCGGGATTGGACAGAGAAGCCTGGCGGTCTATAGTGTCTGAGGTTAAGTATCCACTTCGAGTTACTTCGCCACAGCAGTAAGTAAATTAGCGGTACGATCCGGAGGTGGCAGAGTGTGTAATGCTAGTACTTACATGGACAGTTGTTGATAGGGATACAAACACCCTTATCATTTCGAACGTAGTCATCCTTGCACACGCACCCCGGCTTGCACTTCTTGTCGCAATTCAAAGGGTAACCGAGCTCGGAGCACAGCTTCGGTCGGCAACTGGTGGTCTTGCAGTCGTCATATACCTCGTTAGTAGGGCATTTAGGTGGTCCTGTTAAATAAAAAATAAATCTTGATTTTAACTATTTAGCTGCAGTATACAGTCCTTTGAGAGTGCATATTTTGTTTAGGTATTACCTAAATTACTTAAAGTTGAGGACATGTGACGCTACATAGACCTTCTTAGTTTTTATCGTATGTATAGATACTATAATACTTTTTCAACCGCATTCATAAAAGGACTCAATTTGACTAAATGTTTTGTTTTTTATGTTTGCTTTGCGATAGCATTGACAATTGTGAACTAATTTAAAGAATCTTTCTTTCCAAGGAAGAGTCTCATTGATCAAGCGTAGGCGAAGGTCTCCATTTCAAAAATGCTTTTGTATGTCCGGTTGTTTTTCTCTCGCATTTCTCAACCATTTTTTGTAATTTATTTAAAGCAAGTTAAATAGATTTGTAGATTGTTTATTGCCGTTTCGTTTTATGAAAAATGCTTGAAATTGTGAAAATTACCATAATCGCCAGGTTCACAGCACAAAGAGGCACTAGTTAGGTTTTGATTGCGATTTGATGATAGGCTCCTTTAGGAAAACTGGGATTTCTTCGATTTTAAAAGGTGTTCTTTAGTCACAGTTAATTTATCCTACTCAAACGTATAATCTAAAAAACAAATATTACAAAATTATTAAAATCTAGTTAAGAGTGAGTAAGTCTTAGCGAATAAATATAGCGGAAAAAGGATCATAAACTATCTGGAGCTGCACGGGCGCAAATTCGACTGTTTTTAATTATTTTTTTTAGTCTTTGTAACATTATTTTGAGAGCTTTTATAATAATTATTAACAGCACTAACCTCCACATCCACAAGGTGGCTCCGTTGGCTGCGGCTTAGACGTGGTCGGCGTCGGTGGCGCTGATTGAAGTACAATAAGATAATTCTTTTTATGTTAATAGGTATTCAAATTAGGCCGCGACATTAATTGAAATGAAACACTTTAAAAGGCAACCCTCGCCAACTATGTATCATTAAATCATGTGATAACAAGTGCTGTTACGGGCTCGAAACGTTAGGAAAATCTGGTCATTATACGCGACCTTTTAATGTGTTTCATTTCAATAAATTAGACTTAGGTAAAAAACTTAACTAAATCGTTCTTGTATGTAAAAAGATAGTATTATCTATCCAAATATCCTATCAGAACTATTTGAAAGCGGGAAGAGGACAGACAATACATCAATGGCGTTATTCATAAAACTTTTCCAAAATGATTTTACCTGTGGTCATGGACTCTACTAAAACCCCTTTTAGGTTCGCTTATTTATTGTAACGGAAGGTTGACTACGGAACCCTACACTGGGCGTGGCTCGACATGCTCTTGGCCGTTTTTTTACTATTAGAAAAGCAAGCGTGTTCATTAGTTAAAATGTTAAAAAAATCGCGATGGTTAAATAATGTCGACCGAATTAGTAAGTATGCACAAAATTGGAAATATTCAGTTAAGTATTATTTTAAATTAAGAATAATAACTTTAATGAAAAAATAAAACTGAAAATGTACAAATAAAACTTTTTTTTTCCTTTGATGATAAAAATTACAGTACTAAAATGTTTTTTGTAAAAATTTCAAAACTGAAGTTTCCTCGTCAAACAAATACACGACGGCAACGAACCAACGAGTTCCCGTTAAAAGGATCTGTCGTTGATCGTAAACTTGTTAACTTGCTTGGAAACTATTGCAAAGTTATTACGAAGTAGGACACACATGATCATAGGAGACAAATTTAACGTGCTGTAAAATAGCATCAGAAGCCTGTGACTAACCTGTGCACTACGAATAGTGATACATTTGACTTGTCATGCGGACCATAACATTGGGGAAGACCATTCCCTCAATCAAAACGAAATGCAGTAGGTATGCAAGCTAAAAAAAATATATCAAAAGAGAACTTTTGGTCGAAATTGTTCCGAACTGCGTTTTGTCAAATACAAGACGCAGTTCGGAATCTTTACGGTGGACTTGTCAAAAGTTAAGGGCTGTAAGATGTAAGTATCCATATTAAAAATACTCCTTTTCTATTTAATTGTATGATAAAAATTATGACTACATGTCCACAAGCTGTTAACTATTGGCCACAGGAAAGATTGGCTTTACAGTTCAGCTGAACACGCACTCTTACTTTCCCGTGGTCAATAATTAACAGCTTGTGGATATGTAGTAATGATTTTTATCGCACAATGCAATGGAGAGGGAGTTCTCCTTAATGCAGATAAGCCTTAAATAAGAAAATCAAGCTTAATAGCCCATAACTTGTGAAACATTTGAACATCGTTTTGAGCCGGCTGCGAAAATCAAAATTTTGTTTTCTGCGTCTATATCGCTCTTGCGTACTTATTTGAGCAGCTGGCAATTAGTTGAACGAAGGTTTGCAGTCTTGAACATATGAAATAAAGTTCTATAACACTTTAAACTTTCGCGTTTTATATTATTATGAACAAAGAACGGGTCTATCGCGAAAGTTCTAGTAAACTTACCATCATCGTCGCACGCTAACGCCATATGGAAAGTAGCCACGCAGGCTGCGAAAAAGAGTGCCTTCCACATTGTCGCTCCGAGGTAACGTTAACATCAAATTTCACTCTTATATACCCTTTCTACACTATGCACTTGTGTACACTAACATTACACTGTTATACTATTAAATTTCTTTGTACCAACAAAGTCTTTATTATTTATTCAATTTGTATGAGTATTAATTATTGAAGAAAGCATGTTAGTATAAATAAGTACGAGAATCTATTGTTATTTAATAAAATCAATAAAACTTAAAGTCAATAGTCTGACAAACCAATCTTGTCAGTAATAGAATAAACAATAGTTATTTATTATACAAAGTTGTTGTTTAACTCTCGGGCTTATGTTGAGACTCGAGCAAGCGATATATGTAAATGTAATATAATTGGTCTCAAAAGGGGTACTTTCACACAAACTACGTGCTTTTGCTAATTTTTTTGCAGAAATTCAAAATGGGCACAACCTAGAGTATCATGTGCATAATTGGTTTTATTGATAGGACCTAGAAGTAAAGATTTCCTTTTTTTAGCTGTTCCACTGCTGAGCAAAGGCTTCCCCTCTGCTCCGTCACTCATTGCGTTTTATGCATGCTTCCGCCAGTCGCAACTACCAGAGTTCGAGCTACGAGGGTGGTTTGAGTGACTTTCAGTACAAAAAAAAACTGTTTCAACTTATTTTATTTTATTTCTCTTTATAATCTCCTATGAACTCAATGCATTTAAACCAGTGGCGTTCAAGCTTTTGTAACCCCTACAAAAAATATTTTTGTCGAAGCCTGAAAAATAGCTTCAGTCGCTGCTATGACTTCGTCGTTTTACGAAAATCTTTGCCCAGCCAGCCATTTATTCATATTTGTAAATAAAAAAAAATCACATGGGGCCTAATCTGGAGAATTAAATAAGGTGGGTGGGGTGGGGCAGTATTTCGTAACGTAATTCTACCAATTTGGCCGTTGCGACTGCTGACAAGTGTGCAGGGGCATTGTCGTGATGAAAAAGTATTTTCTTCTTTCGCAAGATGTGGGCGTTTTTTCTCTACTTCTACATTGATTTTTTCCAATAAGGCAGCATAATAAAGCCCATTTATTGTTTTACCCTTCTCTAGGTAATCAATGTAAATAACCCCTTGGCTGTCCCAAAAAACAGTGGCCATTCATTACCTTTCCTGCGGTCTACCATTAACTGTTTTTGCCTTCTATGGGGCCCGTTCGTTGGCAGAAGTCCACTGTTTTGACTGATGAAAAATCTCTCCAGTCTCCGGTGTATAATGGTGGATGAGGTGGATCTATGTTTCATTCACCGTCCACGAAACGACGTAAAAAAATATTAGGATTACGCTTGAGTTTGGCTAAACTTTCTTCGGAAGTTCTTGCGCGATGTCGTTTCAGCTCGGCTGTCAGCAATCGCGGACCCATCTTGCGGATAGCTTTTTCATACTCAAAATATTATGCAAGATATGAAAAACTCGCTCAGATGAAATGTGTACAGTCTCAGCTATCTCACGTATTTTCACTCGTCAGTCAGCCAAAATAATATCGTGGACTTTGTTCACGATATCTTGAGTGGTCACTTCTAATCGACCTTCCAGAGCGTTCCGCGTCATTGGTGATGGTACGTCCACAACGAAATTCTGTAAACCATTTGTGAACCATTCCATGGGATGGAGCAGATTCCCCATAATACTTTTGAGCCGGTCTTCAGTCTCTTATATGGTCTTTCCTAGTAAAAAGTAATGCTTAATTAGAACACGAAGTTCACTTTTCTCCATTTTACAACATTTCTCGGACCAAGTCGGACATGTGACTCATTTTTTTTTCTTTTGTCGCCAAAATAAAAAAATAATATGTCAGCCAGTAACCTAATAAATAAGAATTAGAAAAAAAAGTTTGCATGCCCAATAGCATTTTTTTTAAACTCAACGTCACTGAAATATCAAACCACCCTAGTATTAGTACAGCCATTGACAAGGATACGAGTATGTTAAATATATTGCAAGATTTCTGATTCAAAACTTCACCATACATTCAATTAATTAGTTTTTGCTACCATACCAGAAGTTGTCTGGAAGAGACGTGTCGCCTTTTAGCGATATGACCGCCCATTGCTAACATCTATTACCTTATTACTTATACTAGGTACGTTATCTGTAACATTTTGAGGGGTGCAATAATGATTATTTGTTGTGTAAATTGTATTATATCAATTCACTTAGAAAAAAGATAAAAATAGGGCATGAAACTCTGTATTTAGAGCCGTATTATACGCGAACGAAGTCGCGGGCAAGAACAAGATACAAGACTTAGTATACATATACACGAAGAAACGGGGAAAATACATTAGAAAAGTCTACATTTCAAAAGGACTTGATTGTCACTTGTCTCGTTTTTGTATCATAAAAATGCATCATCATGCAATAAATGCATGATGCGTTTTGATTTTAGGTTGTCAATAAGGCGACCTTCTTGGCCCGCAATTTTCAGTCTCGCTATACATCCCATCGTTTAGGAACTATATTCCAAGCCCCCCGTCACAACTAAGAACATCAAAGTCATAAAACCGTCCTTCACTTCCTTACCAAGTAATGGAAGTGTCAAAAAGAGAATGTAGGTTGTCAACAGTTTCACTGATCTATTTTGATGCAATTCGTCCAAGCGGCTAAATTAAATACATCGTTGTAATTTGGTAGTCGGTATCAATGCATTACAACTTAAGTTAGTCGCATATTTTGATAGTGGATTTTTCAAATCAGAATCAGAATCATTTATTTGCCATAAGTATACAAGTATACATGCAAATATACGGTTAAAATAATATATACAGATTTGTTTACATTAAAGTTATTGGTAAATTTATTGACATTACAGCCGCACTTGATCAAAACCAATTACTTGACTGGTATAATGAAATTTTTAGAAAAGAAGATGTCGTCACAATAAGTTTTAGAATAAAATCATAATAAAATGGGGAACTAAATGAGAACGTTAGATATGAAATGTCAAATGTATATTTAAATTGTTAGAGTATATAATGAGATTTTGGTCAAGATTAATTAGTCTCTAATCCAGTGCATTTGAAAAATATTCATTAATATTATAATAATGGTCTACTTAAAAAATATTGCTTCAATTGTATGTCAAATGTATGTACCTATATCATTACACTCCTTTAACTTGTCGTTTAATTTATTGTAAACCTTAGTAGCATTATTAATTAGGCTTTTATCAAAGTGTGTAAAGCGAGGCTTGACTAGAGCTAAATTTGTAGTTTTTCTTAAGTTATGGTTATCATATTGTCTAGTTTTTGAGAATTCGTTAATATTTTTATGAACATACAAGCAGATGCGATTTAAATACAATAACACAATCGTGAGTATCTTGTTATCAATAAACATTTGTCTATGGGTTACAGGTACGTGCTTACAGCCTTCGATTATTCTGATTGCTTTTTAGGGTTACGTACCTCAAAAGGAAAAAAACGGAACCCTTAAAGGATCACTTTGTTGTCCGTCCGTCCGTCAAGACCCTTTATCTCGGGAGTGCGTGGAGGTATCGAGTTGAAATTTAAACTATATACTAAGGTCTACGGTCCCTTGAAACCGCATTATGCGTTTTCCGAAATTCATCCTCTAAGGAATAAAAAAAGGGGGTTGCAAGTCCGTAAAGACCCTCCCATCCGTCAAGACCCTTTATCTCGGGAGTGCGTAAAGGTATCGAGTTGAAATTTAAACTATATACTAAAATCTACGGTCCCTTGAAACCGTATTCCGCGTTTTCCGAAATTCATCCCCTAAGGGATAAAAAAGGGGGTTAAAAGTTTGTATGAGATGTGAATATTTTTTTAAGTTACAGACTTAAAACTTCGTTTATAGACTCTTTGATACTATACAACAAAAGTATATTTAGCGTTTTTTTGCAATTCATCCCCTAAGGGATAAAAAAGGAATTGAAAGTTAGTATGAGATGTGAATATTCAAGAACCTTTATCTCGGGAGTGCGTGAAGGTATCGAGTTGAAATTTAAACTATATATTAAAGGGTACGGTCCCTTGAAACCGTATTCTGCGTTTTCCGAAATTCATCCCCTAAGGGATAAAAAGGGGGTTGAAAATTTGTATGAGATGTGAATATTTTTTTAAGTCACAGACATAAAACATCGTTTATAGACTTTTTGATACTAAACAACAAAAGTGTATTAAGCGTTTTTGGAAATTCATCCCCTAAGGGATAAAAAAGAAATTGAAAGTTAGTATGAGATGTGAATATTCAAGACCCTTTATTTCGGGAGTGCGTAAAGGTATAGAGTTGAAATTTAAACTATATACTAAGGTCTACAGTCCCTTGAAACCGTATTCCGCGTTTTCCGAAATTCATCCCCTAAGGGATAAAAAAAGGGGTTGAAAGTATAAGGTGTGACTCATTATTCAGGTTGCAGACTTAAAACTTCATTTATAGACTCTTTGATACAACACAAGAAAAGTATATTTAGCGTTTTTCGAAATTCATCCCCTAAGGAATAAAAAAGGAATTGAAAGTTAGTATGAGATGTGAATATTCAAGACCCTTTATCTCGGGAGTGCGTGAAGGTATAGAGTTGAAATTTAAACTATATACTAAGGTCTATAGTCCCTTGAAACCGTACTGTGCGTTTTCCGAAATTCATCCTCTAAAGGATAAAAAAGGGGGTTGAAAGTTTGTATGAAATGTGAATCATTATTCAGGTTGCAGATTTAAAACTTCGTTTATGCTACACAATGCTGCTCTTTGATGCTACACAAGAAAAGTATGTTTATCGTTTTTTGAAATTCATCCTCTAAGGGATAAAAAAAGAATTGAAATTTAGTATGAGATGTGAATATTTTTTTAAGTTACAGACTTAAAACTTCGTTTATAGACTCTTTGATACTATACAAGAAAAGTGTATTTAGCGTTTTTCGAAATTCATCCCCTAAGGGATATAAAAGGGGTTGAAAGTTTGTATGAGGTGTGAATAATTTTTCAGGTTGCAGACTTGGAAACTTCGTTTATAGACTTTCTGATAATATTTAAGAAAACCGTATTCCACGTTTTCCGAAATTCATCCCCTAAGAGATAAAAAAGGGGGTGGGGAGGATTTTAAATCATTTTTATGATGTACGGAACCCTCGGTGGGCGAGTCTGACTCGCACTTGGCCGGTTTTTTTTTGCATAAGCAGTATGTCGTTAATGTTACCTGCGTTACCCCAAACCTCAACACAGTAGCGAATTATGCTTTCGAAGTAAGAGTAATATATTAACATTAAAGTTTTCCTATCACTTGTTTTCTTAAGTGCTCTCATGCAAGTGTAGTAAGAGGCATGTTATTAGGTTAGACTTACGTCATATGAGAAATCCACTGTCAATTTCAAGACCGCTCTAAACTGTTGTCATTTGACAGTTGTTGTACTACTCCCATGCTTTAGTTATTCTTCCGTGCTAAATTCAAAATTAAACGCCAGTCAATCAAACGTACTACGAACATTGAGAATTAGCATTGACGGGAAAACCTTTTTGTCACTCCAATATGCAAGTGTGACAGAGATGAGATGAGTCAATTACTTTTAGAAACACTTATATCCATCTTTAATAAAAAGCAATTACTATTTTATTGTACTAGTCATCTTTAATATATCTTTTGAGGAAAAAACATGGACTCAGGCCAGCTTTCCCATTAAGCACGGTGGCCTGGGTACCCGCAAAATTTCGATTGTGTCTTTACCTGCATTTTTGTCCTCTGTGGGCGGTGTTCAATGCCTAATAGAGAAAATACTTGCACTTTCCATTGGATCTCTAGAGGCTACTGACTGCTTCGAGGCCAATAACGTTTGGTTTATAACTTGCCTGAACACGGACCCGCCTGCCAATTCTTGCTCCCAGGGAGAATAGGACGAGCCGCTCTGTCAACTAGTACGGAAAGGCCTATTGCCAACGTCAACTGGTTCAACAGAATGTGCACGTCTCCTTGAAACTGCGTAGTGGAATTCGGCTCTATGGCTCTATGGCACTACCTTCCTCCAATATCGGCACTTTTTTGGATAGTACCACATTCCGCCTGGCAAGTGGCAACATGTTTACGGTTAGGGGCATCGACAAATCAATCACATCGCTGTCATTGTGGCACTTTGATGGATACTCTGGGTCACCACGGTGTTTCATGCACCCAAAGCCACGGAAGGATCACCCGACACGCCAGCATAAATAACGTCATCCGAAGGGCCCTTGTAAATGCCAAAAAGCCTGCAGCCCTGGAGCCAAACGGATTGGCCAGAGACGATGGTAAGAGCCCGACCGGACCGACCGGAGCGGAATGACGCTGGAGCTGCCTTGGAATATGGGTCGACCGCTGGTTTGGGACGCTACTTGAGTGAATACCCTAGCGGCCTCCCATATTTCAGGCACCAGTATTTTTACTAACGCTGCCGCATCTTCGACCGAAGTCCTCAAGCGCCGCAAATAGCTGCCTTAGGAAGTAGCTATATTTTTACAGCATTTGGGGTTCAAACTTTGAGTCCGTGGGGCCTAGCGCGCGTCGACTATATTTTCAACCGAATTCAAAATTAAAAAAAAGAAGGTCCCAATTCGTTTTTTTTTTTTAATGTTTGTTATGTCAGAACTACGTCAATATTGAGCCGTTATAGAAATTCTTTTTTTTGTCTGATAGTAGATAGATGGTTTCAATTGGTCTCATTTAAAAATAATATATTTTCTGTTGATGGAATCCATGAGGAATTGAGGGAACTCATCAGATTTGGAAGGCACATGCATAATGATTTGGGTGTTTTCTTAAGAAACTCAAGCATTGCTTTACGAAAACCATCGATTTGGTGTAGTAAACCGGATGATGAAGACCAGGGATGGCAAAGTGGAACTGCTTGGTAATTCCCAGCTCTATCATCCGATTTGAGACATTCATCTTATGTTTGTAAGGAAATAACTTCAAGGTACTCGTAGTTCTATTTGACTATATTTTTATTGTGATGGTGGAATTCATGAATAATTGAGAGAACTCCTCAAATTTTAACGGCACATGCATTGTGGTTTGAGGGTTTCCCTAAGTAACTTGAACATTTTGGGGGGAGTCAGTTTTTTTTTCTTAAATTATTAAGAATTGTCGACGCGCGCGGCCAAAGGGCTGGTCAATATTTCACACAAAAGATTAGTATTGCAATTCAGCGAAAAAATACGGCCAACCTTTTGGCAATCCAGCCCGTTGACAACCATTTGGACCAATGTTTTTGTATTTTATTCTAGGATTTATTTTATGTAGGCTTATTATAATCATCTTTTTTCAATACAGTTGCTCAAAAAGTGCACTTTTTTTTGGCTGTTTTGCGAGCGCAAAGTTAGTTTTTGCGAACTAGTGCTTTTTACTTTTCCAATTTTTTTTAAATGCAGTTTTGTTCCAATTCATGACTGCTTCTTCTTCTTTGTCGTTTCGCTCTTGACAGAGCGGTCGTGGTCACGTTGAGGCATCAATGTCGGATGCGGATACAGCTCTCCGCACGATCTCCCGCCATTTCTCCCTATTGGCAGACTGTCTGGCGCAGTCAGTTACGCAGTTGCCTATCGTTGATTTTATTTGGTCGGTCCAACGCATGGGTGACCTGCCGCGCGGTCTTGTTCCCTCCACTTTTCCTTGAACCACCAACCGCTCAATGGAGTTGTTGTCTCGCCTACAGACATGACCAAAGTACTGCAGTATGCGCGACTGTACTACGGCCGATAGACGCTGCGTGATGCCGAGTTCTTGGAGGATGGACACGTTGGTGCGAAATTCCGTCCACGATATTCTTAGCATCTTTCTCCAGCACCACATTTCCAGAGCATCTATCTTCCCCTTTTCCAACTCGCGCACGGTCCACGTCTCTGCCGCGTAAAGAAAGATAGGGAATACTAGTGTTCGCACCAGTCTGACTTTGGTGGTTTTTGTAATGTTACCATTTCTCCAAACTTTCTCTAACTTGTCCATCGCAGTTCTTGTCAGTGCCATACGACGTTTTACTTCGTCTACGCAGCTACCGTTGTTTGAGATTAAAGCTCCAAGGTATACGTAGCTCTTAACTACGTCGCAGTTCGCAATCTTAGTCACTTCCGGCGAGTTGTCATTGGCGCGGTCCACGATCATAATCTTGGTCTTTGATCTGTTAATGCTCAATCCAAACTTAAGGCTTACGCGCTCCATTTTGAGAAGTAAATCCTCCATAGAGTTAAAATTACTCGCAAATAAGGTAGTGTCATCTGCATACCGCAAGTTCGCAATTTTGTATCCCCCGATGGTGACACCATCTGTCCAGTCTTCGAGAGTAATTCGCATTATAAGCTCCGTGTAGATATTAAAAAGCAAAGGTGATACTATGCATCCTTGTCGCACCCCCGCACTTGGGTGGAAACTACCCGAGAGGAGGTCATCCGTCCGCACTGAAGCTGTTCCACCCTCGTAGAGTTCCCGGAGCAAGTAAACAAGATGTTGAGGTGTGCCCATGTCCAGTAGCGTTTTCCACAGCGTCGGCCATTTCACCGAGTCAAACGCCTTTGAGTAGTCTACAAAGCATATGTAAATGGGCTTGCAGAATTCTCGAGCCTTCTCGATAATCTGACGGACGCAGAGAATCTGTTCACGGGTTCCTTTGCCTTTTACGAATCCAGCCTGTTCTGGCGCAATTTCTTTAGACAGATATGCTTTCAGTCGCTCGTTGAGAATGTGAAGCATTATTTTGCTCGCATGTGTTATAAGAGCAATAAGACGGAAATTGCTACACTTCTTCGTGGACCCTTTTTTATGTAGTGGAGTGAGGACTGTGTGAGCCCATTCAGAGGGCCATTTGCCTGTGAGCCATATCCTATTGCAGATTATTTGGAAGATATGCACGCCATGCTCTCCCAGTGCTCGTAAAGTTTCAGCTGGGATGTCATCTTTCCCTGTGGCTTTGCCATTTTTAAGTTGTTGAATAGCGGCTCTTACTTCTGAGTTTAGAATATTCGGCTCGAGCGTGTCACTTCTGGGCTCTAAGGATGGAAAATTTCGCGACTGAGGATCTTCAAACAATGATTGGCAATAATTCTTCCAAACTTCCGAAATCTTGTCCAGTTCAGTAACTACCTAGCCGTTCTGGTCTTCAATGGCCCAGGTTTTGGACGACAGGGTTTTCGTTATGACGCGGATCTTGTGATACAAGTCACTTGACTGATATCTGTCTGCGTGGGCCTCAATTTCAGCACACATATTGCACAGGTATTTATTATGATCTTGTCTGCACTTGAGTTGAATGTGAGCCAATATTTTATTAAGCTCCTTAATTTCGGCTCCCGATGCCTTCATTTTTCGGCGTTTTTCGACAAGTTCGAAGGTACTGTCCGACATCCAATGTTGTTTTTTGCGTGTTGTAACTGGTGGTGCGGCTTCTGAGACGGCCGTAGTGATAAGGGCTTTAGCTCGGTCCCAGAGTAAATCAGGTGGTTGGTTAGCTAGGTCAGCCTCTGACCATTGTGACCAGTTCAGTTCGACAATCGATCGGAATTTTTGCACATCCTTCACTTCCAACCTCTTTGGTTTTTTAACGGTTCTGGCTGCTGTCAGCTTGAGTTTCAGCTTAGAGATCAAAAGTTGGTGGTCAGACCCGCAGTCAGCTCCGGGTAACGTATGGGCGTTTGTCACTGACGATCTCCATCTCGACCGGATCATGATGTAGTCTATCTGGTTGCGAGTTTTCCCATCGGGCGAAACCCAAGTGTACAACCTGCGAGGGTGGTGCTGGAAGAGGCTATTCACTATCAGCAGGTCGTTTCCGGAAGCGAATTGCATTAAGCGTTCTCCACGATCATTTCGTTTCCCGAGCCCAAATTTTCCAGCGCATTTGCAGAGTTCATGAGCGTTCTCTCCGATCTTAGCGTTAAAGTCACCCAAGATAACCAGTAACTCTCTATTGGGGATTGTTGCTATAGTTGTTTCTAACTCGGAATAAAACTTCTCAATTACCTGGTCGCTTGCAGTAGAGGTGGGGGCGTATACCTGTACAACGTTAAGATTAAATGGAGAACCTTTCATCTTAATACTAATAATCCGATCGCTTACCGGATCGTACCCAAGCACACATTTCTTCTGGTGTGCGGGTATCATAAAGGCTACACCGTTGCTGCTGCTGATTTCGTTGCCGGAATAGTATACGACGTGGTGTTCAGTCTCTATATGCCCGTTGCCTTTCCAGTGTGTTTCACTTAGACCACAGATGCTTACACCGACTCTAGCTACTTCCCGATCCAAAATGGTAAGTTTACCCGGTTGGTTTAGGCCGCGCACATTCCAAGTGCTTATTGTCTGAAGTTGTCGCAGCTTTAAGGCGTTTCCAGTAGCAAAATTTCCATGGAGGGCCTGGTCCCCTACCCTACCATGGCCGGTAGCCAACTTCACACTGCGCGCCCCGGACGCATCGCAGCGCCGGTCGCTAATCGGTTCGCATGGCGATCGTGCTTCATTTTCTTGTGCTCTCATGTGTGACTTTCTTGGAATTGTAGTCGCAGTGGTTTCCCCTTGCCTTCTGCGCCAGTCTTTTAGGGGCTATTTATACCCCAAGGCTACTGAAACCTCATCTAGCCAGTTGCCTGACTAGGTGTATGGATATCCCGCCACTGCTCGGTCGCCATTTGGTCGCCTACATGGTTTCATACGGAGTGTCCTTCTCCGGCCTGTTGGTCCGCGGGAACTATTTTATTTCATTCCTACCCTGCTACTATAGAGTAGACGGGCCTGCCCCTATCCGCCACCTGGGGACGCGTCTCCTAGGAGTGAGGCTCTCCCGAAGATGACTGCTTACCGAAGAGTATTATTGTTCGTTAATTTTACCGAGACGTAATAAAACTAAATAGGGTAAGCAGTACAATCATTGGCCCTTTAAGGTGAACCTCGAGTTTCAACATTTTCCCTTCCCAAATAAGGTGCTAAATAGTAAAACTTCTGATGACAAGTTATCCCTAGAAATGTTGAGAATTTGAATAAATCACAATCATAAATATATTTACAACCAATTGTGAAATGTAATGCAAAAACCAAAAAATGGGACAAAAGTATAATCATTGGCCCCTATGGTTACTATTTGATGTTGGCATACCAAGAGTACAATGATTGGCATGACAATAATTGTACTTTGTGTTTATTGGCCCTGCCAATGATTATACCATGGTTTATTTGTTTGTTTGTTTGTTTGTAAGCACTTTATTGTACACAAATATAGTAAAAATAAACATTTAAAATCATGGTAGGGTTGGCCCTACCATCCCGAGTATTGCCACTCGCCTACGGCTCGTGTCAAGATACCTCGGGGCTCGTGACGTAATGATATACTCTCCGCACTAGCATCGAAATGTATTTTTCAATACAGTTGCTCAAAAAGTGCCCTTTTTTTGGCTGTTTTGCGTGCGCAAAGTTTGTTTTTGCGAACTAGTGCTTTTTACTTTTCCAATCTTTTTAAATTTAGTTGTGTTCCAATTCATGACTGCTTACCGAAGAGTATTATTGTTCGTTAACTTTACCGAGCCGTAATAAAACTAAATACCTACTATTAACGCAATAATATTAAAGATATTGATATTGCATATTTCAATAATTACTTCTTCATCATACTAATGATCATTAAAAATATTAATTCATTAAAAATATTAACATTGAAAACAGTTATAAATCTGTGTGTATGAAACGGAACAGAGCCTACGAAACGTCAGTTCGAAGGGCCTCTAAGACATGACGATACGATTTGTCACATGCGATTTATTATTTTGTTTATGGGAAATAATTATTATGAGATTGAAAATGAGAAAGTAAAGAAGATAAGATAAATATTTTGAAGATGTACTTAATATACCAACTGTATTACAATCGTGTCACGGAAATAATAAAAAAACTTTAAATTCGTTCTTATGTATTTTAATTTTTTTCGCATCTGTATTGAAAAACGTCGTTCGATTCACGTGCGGATATGTCATTTTTCACTTGTCCCGAGTATTGCCACTCGCCTACGGCTCGCGGCAAGATACCTCGGGACTCGTGAAGTAATGACATACTTTCCGCACTAGCATCGAAATGTACTAATTGTATGTTGTGGAAACTTGTAATTGGCTTACTGTTTCTATGTCACCTTTCTTGTTAACTTAGCTGTAAGTTTGCCGTTGAAATAAAATAAAAAAATAAAAAATAAAAATGTTTTTCAAATAAATTTTCCATATTTACTAGTAATTTTATTTTCATAAGCCTTAATTAATATCAACTAAATCAATTTAAACTCTATGTACCTTTTGCTGGTAATATCAAATTGTTTTGTAGCATGACTTAATACGAATACGCAGTAGAATATTAGAAAATGATACAAGTATGGCACCAGCTTTAGTTTCTTGAAAGAAAAGTAAAGTAAGATTATATACCTAATACAATCTTCTCTGTAGTTTACTATTACCTCTTGGTTTTACACAACAAAAAAACACGTACGTACAAGTTGATACAAATATGGTAATGTAAATGAAAAGCAGGTTTTTAATGCCGAAATGTTTTATTAATATTCCGAAAAAAGAGAAGCTGATCACATTGTAATATTATAAAGAAATGTTTACATATTAGCAATACAGTTCGAAAAGACTTTGAAGGAGAAAAAAGTAAGCATTGAAAAACATCAGCTCTGGTAGAATTGCCATATTTTAAATTTATGGAGTATTTTGAAAAAAAAGGGTGAAATCGATGAGTGCACGATGACGCCTAATCACATGGAGTTGGCTCCGGAGTCGTGGTAGTTCCATGACCTGTAAATTAACAAACACTACATGAGTATCATGCGATACGGTTATGTTTCCATTGCTGGCGTTATTCAATAAAATTCTACTTCTCATCATAAATAATTATTTTCATTAAAACTGAATAAAATCGTAATATTTATAAGTAGTAAGTACGTAGGTACATACTTTTAATAACATATTTCATATAAAATGCAGATTTTACTTTGCTTTGTTGGGTTTAATCAAATGGCCAACAACGTAAGTACTGGCAAATTAAATAAAGCATGGAAAAAAACAACTCGTAGGTACTTATTGTTTTCTTAAATAAAGAATAATGCTATTTAAACAGGTGTACCTGCACAGTTTAATACGAGAATAACATAGACAAGAAAATTACGAAAATACAAAATTATCAAGGGTCTAAGCATAAAGAGTCCAACTCATAATAGTACATTACCTAACTAGTGCGGTAAAACAAAGAGAGGCCGAGATCGCAGATGTTTGCGACCCGAGCTGCAAGCGAGGGACGTAAATATATGCGATCAAGGGCTTTATTTTTTACCTCACGTGTTAGGTACATCATTTTATGCCTACACTTGGGCAGAAATCGGCTTTTTCCGTACGCGTAGCGTGCGGAAAAAGGCACTTTACGGCCAGGTGTGGCATAAAAATATTTTCCTTCGTTTCTTTCGCAATATACCTAACGCGATCTTCAAAATATCATTTTTAGGGACGACTCGACGATCTGTTGATAACGGGACGATGAGTCAATTTCTATCGACAATATCACGTTCATGATCGAAAGGCTCTCGGTGATCACGTGACGTTTTCCTTAGAAATTGGCACATCAACCCGTCCCGTCCCGTCTCGTCCTGTTCTAGCGAATAATTCTGTTAAGCTATTTGTATGAAAACATCTCTTATTATGTATTTGTATTTTTTTTATAATAGGTAGCTAGCGGCGAAAGAAGACACTGACTGCGTAGAATAAATAAAACTAGGTATTAATTCTTACTTTTGCAGCCACATGGCAGTGGCGTGGTTGGCTTCGGAGTTGTCGTTTTAGGTGCTGAAAGTATAAAAAATTACATCATTAAGTCTGAAATGATAATTCAGTCCGTCAGCTTTAGGAAGAACCTTCGGGATTCAATAAACGAACCGTATCAATTTAAGTTATTTTTAAGGCAAATTATTTAATTCAATATTGAGTCTGAGTTGGTATCGAGTGTGAACGTTTATTTTTAGTTTGTTTTAGTGTTTAACTTTTATTTTTTTAATATATTTTAGAATCTAATTTGAATTTGTGTACTTTTTGTAGATTGTAATTTAATTTAAATTTTGTGACACAAACCCAAAATGGAGAGTATTTTGGGTCACTGAACGTCACTATTATGCCCGGATAGTGAGAGACGCGATTCAGATAAAAAATATCCCAGTAATTTCAATCGTGAAGATGGTTTCAATTTATCACCTACTTGGGCACCAGTGATTCAAAACTTTAGACCGCGAGATGTGTCTTTGGATCGATGCGCTGATGTTATGAGTGTTGTGTGTCGTGCCGATAACATTTAACGTAGTAAAAGGGTAGACCTAACTTTTTCTATCTACCCATGCGTTTAAAGTGACTTTCCGCTGGGTAGGCGAACATTTCTAGCAAGACCGCCATTGACACTTCGCTGATTCATCAGCCGCGACCGTCATGAAACTTGTGTCAAAACGTTGGTATATTTAAGTAAATTAACTGTATTCACTATACACCCGTTCTATGTTTAATAATTATGTGTTCAAAATGCGAAAGTTTAAAGTGTTATTATGTCAACGAATTTTTGGGCCACGGGTTTTTACGGTAATCAAACTATTTTTCACATACCACAATCGCATGCTGGCACACAGATGCCTTTAGCGTTCCTGTAGTGTCCCTTGTCACACCTGCACGCTGGTCGGCACGGTACCACGATGCCGATCTTGTATGGTGGACACTTGCTGCCGTTCAGGTAATCCGTGCATGTCTCGCCGGGGCAGCCGACGGGACACGACTCGTGGTGCTCATTGGGGCCGTCGCAACAGAATGGTGCTGGAAAGATGACATGGCGCTGAATAGGTTATTCGTATTTTCCTTGACTTGCTCGTCAGCCAATATGAAAATCGTGTGCAGTAAACGCTTAGCGAAAAGTAAAAAATGTATCGAAATACAAGACGTCATGTACCAGCTGTATTAACGAAGGTCTTCGGTATAGCTTAGGCAAAAATGGTTCCGTATGTCTATCCGGCTGTTCTCTTTTGTTCTGTTAGGGTTTCGCACCAAAATAGTTAAAAGGAACCCTTATTATGCGCCTCGGTCTGTCTGTCATATCATTAAATATCGCGAGAACTACGTAATAATAAGTATATACATATACTTACGGCAATCCTCAATCCTGATACATGTGCCGTTTTTAGCTCTTTTGTCGAATATGCTGCACGTACATCTCGGCGGGCTGCATACTATTCCAATAGGGCAGGTCTGAGGGGAGTTCCTATCTTTTGGGCAGTTGTCTCCATCGCAAGGAACCGTTGGGCATGTATTCCACATTTCACCTTTTGGGCACGTCGGTGGAGCTAAAAGTTTAATATTTAATTTTAGATAGTTAATTGCTGTAATAGTAAAGGACAGTACCCTTAAATCCAAAAACAGTGTGTTGTGCACTTTCAACAAAAGACAAATTGGTCTTATAGGGAAAAATTGGTATCATCCAGACAAACTTTTGGCAGTGGAAAAGCATAAAGTTAACCAGATCAGTAAGTTTTAAAATAACAATGAAGAAGTCTAGCCAAAAATCTATGAAACCAATACGATATAAAACCTTACCTACCAAATGATAGCAATAGCGGAAAGTCATAAAATAAAATCTATAATAACAAGCAAAAATTCACCTCGACCTCATACCGCTTTAACTACTTGGAGATCAAATGCGAAAGTTGCCTCCAAGGATTCTGTATCCAACCCACTTTAATGACCATAAAAGCCTATTCTTGTCTTCATATTACAGTCGAGTTCATAAATATATGAGCATTTCCAAGGCTTACAAAATATCTATACATCCTTAGGATATTGACAATATGGTTAAAGTGCTTAAATACTATGCATTCATCAGTACAGATATTTATAAACTTGACTGTACACTAACCCCCACCCCAACACTATCACAGTACTAAATATGTACATACGGCAATCCTTTTCAAGAATGCAAACCCCGCAGTCATCCCTCAGGTAACCAGGCTTGCACCGACACCCGGACGAGTCGCATTTCCCGGGTTTTTGGATAGGGCAATGGTAGATCTTGCCTCTATCGGAGCAATTTTGGCTTCCACAGTTATAGATGCATGGCTCGTAGTATTCATTCTTCCCAGGACAATTTTCTGTGAAAACTTTAATAAGTAGTAGTATATCGACACAAGAAAGGCGAAATGGGGTGAGCGAGACAGTGCTTACTTTACAGGAGACCCAAAAATATGCCAAGTTTTTCAAAAAAAAAAACGTTAAAATTTGCAGCAAGAACAAATGGCATAAACGAAGCATTTTATATGGACAAAAACATGTTCTCCATGTGATGCTTTTATTATTTAAGCTATTAATGTGTTATTTAAGCATTTAGTGTATCTTAAGCAGAATCGCCGTAAAAATAGATTAAGGTAAAATTATCTAACCGATATGTTTTATGAGAAATTAGGTACCTAAGAAACTCCACCCAAGAGTAACAACAAATTGATCGAGTTAACCCTTAAATGCATTAATTAACAGTATTGATCCTACAACATTTCAAGTGACACCCAAATTCATTTCAAATCTTTGTCATATCGTGGTAAGTTCTTAAAGTCTACATTCCAAGAGAACTTGATTGTCACTTGTCTCGTTTCTGTGTCATAAATGCATCATCATGCATTAAAGGGTTAAAGGTATCTAATTGCAGAAGTGGCTTACTTTATATTCAGGTAAACATATTTATAAAAGCACAAATATATGGATATAACAGCATAAATTAAATCAAAAAACAGCATCCAAATACTATTTGAGAAACCATTTTTTAGGCATGGTGGTCAAACATTTTAAATTTATGGAGTAACATTATGTGACCAGTAAACTATTTTCGTAACACGAATTAAAAAACTGTTTTGGTTTTGGTATTTTTATTTTTATAGCTGTTTTCCAAATTTGTAGTTTCCAAGTAATAGTTTTGATTTAAAATTATAAACAAAAAAACTTACTTAGCTAATTACTAATAGAACCGGATATGGTGTTATTGAGTCAAAAATCTTTTAAGCCTCAAGATTGAGGTACCTACAAAATAACTTATATCAGATTAACAAAAATAATGTACCTGACAACATTTTTGCTTTCCTTATTTCGAATTTTCTTCGTATTGCAAGTATTTCAAATTGTTGCAAGTTGAAAACAAATAAAATCATTTATTCTCGAAATATATACAGTAAGTGTAAATTACCTAACTACCTACCTCTACCTACCTTAAATCTAAAGTAGGTCCTTGAGGCATTGTACCTAGGATGCTGGCGGCATTTCCTCGTTGTATCGCAATGCTGATACGTTGTGCGAGGAAGCCACCAGCTCTTCGGTCACCAGTAACATCAACCAGACGTTTCGCGATTTCTACGAAAAATTTGCGTGCGCTGGGACCCCATGGACCAAGAGTTTCGACCCCGAATGGTACAAAAAGGTACTCTCTGCCCAGGCTCTTATATTTATTACGTTTTAAAATTTCGGCGCATTCAGCCGCTCCGCCCGCTTTTACATTAGTTCGTTGGAGATGGGACGGCGCCAGCGTGTCTACACAAATAAAATAATTACCTACTTTTAGCCGGTGGTAGGTATTAGGATATTACGATGACACTTAAATTATAATTATAAAGATATAGATAGTTCAGATATCGCAGTCAAGTAAATTTATTTAACCATCTTCAATTTTAAATTTAAATAACGGTAAAATATCCTAAACGATATGAAGATATAAAAGGTTAAGCAGCAAGTAAAGGTTAGTTGTTATACAGAAAATATATCCAAGTTAAGTTAAACCTGTCATGACAAATAGGTAAACAAATCCTAGTTTCATTATGTTGATAAACATTCTATCTTATTTACATTTTTCAAAAAGTTTCAGGTCAAAGTAATAAAAAAATGTCAGGAGTCCTCTAAACCAGCGATTAGATAAGCGACACAAACGTCGTCAGATAGACACGAGATCCAGCACATTCAATGAATAAAAATTCACCCATTCTAATGATGTATATGTAGCAGGGAAATGACCAAAACAGAGATTTGAACAAATCTCTAAGGGATATGATCAAATCACGCAGGATGACAAAATGGTGAATCCATTTCATCATTTCTCTAGAAAGTTTCAGTTATATGACCAAATCCCTGACTCTGTCTAGTAAAATCACAAAATCGGCCACTAAACGCGCAACGCTTTGTCATTTTACTAGATTTGTTTAGGAATTTGATAAAATCCCTGAACCACGACAGTAAGTTGACGAAACGAACTTATAAAGTCGACTAGTTTTATCATTTCGCCAAACAAGTTTAGGGATATGATAAAGTCTCAACTCGAATATGGTAGGTACCTACATAATACGGTGATTTGATCAAATCTCTGAACTGGTTTCGTGAAATGACAAAGGCAAGAATCTAATATATCATTTACCTACAGTTAAGCGATTTGATCAAATCTCTAAGTAGATTAGTGAAATGGTAAAATAAAACCGACTTCATTTGGTTCCCGGTAAAAGTGAAATTTTGAATTTGTTTGAGTTAGCCAGTTTACTTCAAAAATACCAATTCACCGCACGTGTACGTTTGAAAATTGAGGAGCTTTCTTAATGTCTCATCTCAGGGCTTCCATAATTACATCTGAAGTAAAATCAAACGGAACTCCCTTGTAGACCTTTAAAACAAACAAAATAACAATGTGTTAAATTGGATGACAGACTGGAAATTATCGAGCAGTTTCATTATGCCATCCCTGATCATCAACATCAGGTTCACTCCAGCAAAATGATGGCCACAGTAAGAAAATGCCCAAGCTAATTACGTGCCGTTCAAATTTGAGGAGTTCTCTGAATTCTTTAAGAACTCCATCATCAGAATAGAAATCAAATCAAAAAAATGAATGTCACAACAAGGATAATAAGTAGAGCTAGGTTTATCGACCAGTTCCACTTTACCATACCTAGGTATGGTACCATAACTGCTCGATAATTTCCAGTCTGTCATCCAATTTAACACATTGTTATTTTGTTTGTTTTAAAGGTCTACAAGGGAGTTCCGTTTGATTTTACTTCAGATGTAATTATGGAAGCCCTGAGATGAGACATTAAGAAAGCTCCTCAATTTTCAAACGTACACGTGCGGTGAATTGGTATTTTTGAAGTAAACTGGCTAACTCAAACAAATTCAAAATTTCACTTTTACCGGGAACCAAATGAAGTCGGTTTTATTTTACCATTTCACTAATCTACTTAGAGATTTGATCAAATCGCTTAACTGTAGGTAAATGATATATTAGATTCTTGCCTTTGTCATTTCACGAAACCAGTTCAGAGATTTGATCAAATCACCGTATTATGTAGGTACCTACCATATTCGAGTTGAGACTTTATCATATCCCTAAACTTGTTTGGCGAAATGATAAAACTAGTCGACTTTATAAGTTCGTTTCGTCAACTTACTGTCGTGGTTCAGGGATTTTATCAAATTCCTAAACAAATCTAGGAAAATGACAAAACGTGGCGCGTTTGTTGACCGATTTTGTGATTTTACTAGACAGAGTCAGGGATTTGGTCATATAACTGAAACTTTCTAGAGAAATGATGAAATGGATTCACCATTTTGTCATCCTGCGTGATTTGATCATATCCCTGAGAGATTTGTTCAAATCTCTGTTTTGGTCATTTCCCTGCGACATATATAACTCCTCTCCGACACCTCTAAAAGTGTCGCTTATCCCATTTCTCCTTTCCAGCAGGGTTAGCATGGTTGCCATTTTATCGCTTATCACGCTATGCGTCACTTTCGCACATACATACTTGTTAGAATGTGACAGCAACGTCGGTAAACGATAAAAACCCGACCATCATAGACTAGCTGGTTCGATATTGTTTTAACAATAATGTTATTCCATGAGAAGAATTTATAGCTAGGGTATTGGTTGTCAGAAAAGACATGAAGAATAATAACATAAGACCAGAGACGACCCAGGACCGATCGGTCTGGCGACGCATGATCAGAAGGGCCGACCCTAATAAATGGGAAGGAGCCAGGCAAAAGAAGAAGATTGAGCCAGTCACGTCCAGCAAGTTTTGTCTTTGTCTTTGCGTGCGAAGCCCGAAGGGCCAAGCGAAGATGGCGGAATGATCTCACCTTTCTGAACATCCCTCCGGAAGAAACGCAAAATCAGGTGTCATGGAGATCTAGGGGATCTCCCCTTTGCCCGGCAGTGGGTTGTTCAAATAGAGTTCTCCCTCGATATCCCTATTAACGTTTGTCCTAAAATCACTTGCCCTAACTGTTTTGTCCTAATGATCATAATTCCTAACGTTCAATTGTCCTAACGATTATTTGCCATAATCGAATTATTGTCCATAAATAAACGTCTTCACCCAGAACCGAATCAGTGTCCGAAAAGTCGGTTAGGTTAGAACTGTGACTTCACACAGAGTTGATTCGCTGCTAGATAGGTAGGTTAAAGGATGTTAGGGTATTTTTTTAAAGCAGAAACGTCTGCAAACGATACCAAATTTCTCAGAAAGAAAGGAAAAGTGAAATAATTCATGACCTCGGGCGGGACCCACGAACCCACGACTCTGAGATACCAGCTCATCGCTCTTCCAACTGAGCTACCGAGATTACACCCTAAGCCCCGAGTTTCTTCATCATATACCTCGTATGCGCCTTAGGTAGGCGCTTAGCAACATCTACCGGGTTCGAGTCCCGCCCGAGGTCATGATTTTTTCTACTTTTCCTTTATTTCTGAGATGTTAGGGTAAAAAATATTAGGACATATGAGTTAAGGACAAATGATCAAAATGTCAAATAGTATTAGGGAATGCAAACATAGGACAAACAAAATAAGGGATTCCAATATAGAAAATTCCGATATTCAAATTGGGTACCTATCTCAATCAATAGGTATTAACAAACGGGCAGATAAATTTCTCACTTACGTGGACACTGATCCTTTGGTATGCAAGTTCCATTGTCAGCTCGCAACAGACCTTCCTTGCAAATGCATCCCTTTATACACCTACAAGTTTTAGGATCCACGCAAATGGCTGGTTGGTTGATCTCACTGCAGTTTCTGGGACCACACCCACCGTTTATGCAAGGAGAATATACTTCTTTCTCTGTACAGATTGGTGCTGCAATATTTCAAAAGTTAACAGTGTAATTACTAAAGTCATAAGTGTGTACAGACCACGGCTACGATTACTTACGTCAAAAGAGCATAAGTATTTATTACTATTTACTGTACATTTATGGTAACAAACAAGCGTAGGACTATTTCAATGGCTTGACCTTTCTTATATAAGATTCTCAAAATGTAAAGCTATTAAATTTCGGAAGAATGGTAAGTATTTTTTATTCTAAATTACTGTTAATTGGTATTAGAAACAATAACTTACTGCAGTCCTCTTTCTTGACGCACTTATTTTGGTTTGCGTCAAAATAGTATCCATCTCTGCAGTCGCAACTGTTGATTTTACAAATTTTCAGACAAATCGCAGAGCAATCGCAAGTTTTTCCGCAGTTAGTGCCACACCCAGACTCAGCGTTTTCGTCTCCGCCGCAAGCTGAAATATTAGGAGCAGGTATTAAATAATGATCACTCGAGAAATAGATTAATAGTAAAAGTAAAACTAATTCATTGTCTATTATTGTCTCTCCTTCCGGTGAGTTAATTCTGATACTTACATGGACAGTTTCTTACAGGGATACAGACACCCTTGTCATTACGAACGTAGCCGTCCTTGCACTTGCACCCTGGCTTGCATTTCTTGTCACAGTCCAACGGGAAACCGAGCTCGGAGCAATAGCTCGGTCGGCAACTGTTGGTCTTGCAATCGTCGTATTCTTCATTCTTGGGGCATTTGGGTACTGCAAAATATATTGAAATAGGTATTCAAATATAAAGTAAAATAATCGGTCGTGAATGTCGTGATTAGCTTCAAGGTTGTCTTCAAGGGTAAAATTGTAACAAATTATATTGGTAATTCTATAATGACAGTATTTCAATACTGCAGTGGCCGTGAAAGGAATTGTCAGGTAAATAGGCACAGTAAGTATGATATTTACGTTTTCTTTCAAGGGATATCAATGAAAAACTTCACATTTGGTTACGAATAGTGATCAGATCAGCGCAAAATTCCTAATGTCATAGCCGAGTTGGTAAATAACTCTTGTATGATGGGCTGGGTACACAACTTATAAGGGGCTAATCCCAACTCCTTGAGACATCCTATGAAACCTTTGATGTTCCACAGGACCTCGGGAGTTTCTGTAAGTGGCCACTTAGCTGAATTCTAACACTATAGTTTCTTGAAACGATCTTTATTAAGCATCATAACAGACAATGGACCATCCATTGTCTGTTATGACGCTGGTTACCAATTAAACAGGAACCTGCCAAGTTATAGGAGCATCTTTTTAGTCATCTGCTGACGCAGGAAAAACTAGTTTTGTCCGTCTGTAATCCTCCTGGTTTAACCAGTGTGCTGTGTAGAGCTGACCTGACGTGTTCAAGCAGCAGCGAGCGAAATCTGCTAAAGGACGTCGGGAGAATGGTATTCTGAGCCAATTGCTCCTGCGCTTGAGCCTTGCCTAGCGAGTACTTCTGCAGCATCGTTTCCGTGGGAACGCTATGGTCCTTGATCCGTTGAAGAGTGAGCGTGATATTGTGGCGTACCTCATTTTTTCATTCCTGGCATTCGTGTACAAGGCGTGACAGGACGTGATGTGCAATAGTGTGGCTTTTCAGATAAACTATGCAATCAGAGAGTACCTTATATAATAAATAATAAGGATAGAGGATTCTAGTACCTTCCGTGCAGTGATAGAGGCTGGCACATTAATGATGCCCATACCTTTAGTTCGGAATACTAAGTTGTGAACGCCTAGTGTATTGCTGATTGACATGTTTAAGTCGTTCTGAAGATTCTGGAACACAGACAAGATAACCTAAAGACGTAGCATAGCCGGGCGACCCCCTCTGTCACGCATACGGTGAATTCACTCCATATTAGAGACACGCCCCCTTTGCTAACTTTAGTCTGCGGCCGTCGTTCGTGCAGGTAACATTGTGGTATTACGGAGGTTTTAACGTGATTAACGACATGCAAAATGCATTATTGTTGCGTAAAATTGTGTGGCAAGAACACAAAAACATCTGGTGTACAAAAATATGGTATTTCGTTTCACAGGTAAGCAGATTTTTCTAAATTTCAATTAAAATTAAAAATTGTTCAAGCGTGAAATCTAGTGAACTCGTTGATGTCTTTTTACAAAGTCTCTTTCTAATACTTTGCTCGAAGTATAACTCTTTCCTTGTCTAGCGTAAGGAGCAACGTATGCCCCAATTCCGTCCGAACTAGAGATGTCCATAGTGTCTGTTTCTTTACTATCGATAAGGTAATTACGGATAAATTAAAAAGTCTTTATTCTCAATCGTAACGAGCAACATACTCCACGAGTCTATCCGAACTAGTGATATCCATATTGTCTGTTTGTTTATTATCGATAAAATAATTACGGTTAAATTAAATAGTATTTATTCTTAAATGAATTAAGTTTTTGTGTAAAGTGTTCTTAAAGTATAATTTTAAATATTTCCTCTGATTCTATGTTGTTAACTAAAATGTGTATCCTCTCTTTAAGGTTTCCGAAATGTCCAACCATGAAGGAAATGTGGATGAATGCCACAAAACGACCACATGATTGGTTTCCTGCTCCAAGCAGTATCATATGTTCTCGGCACTTTAAATCAGAATATTTTAAATTAACGAAAACGAATAATAGACGAATGTTTTTGTTGGTTGGCAATTATTAAACTGTGAGAGCGATAGACGCTTCAATTCATCGATACTTTTATCGATATTCCGAAGTCACTCGCGGCCAGCGGACATTTTTGTTTCACGCCTCCTTGACCTTGAAACGACTAATCACAGGACAGTAAGTGGACGTTACGCCGCCCGCACCCCTGCATTTTTGGCAGCGTCTGTTTGAATGAAATAATCGTATAAAGCTACGTCTTTAGGTTATCTTGTCTGTGTTCTGGAAATACAACGCTAATAATTTTCACCTTCTGAGGGTTGAGTTCTTTATAGCTGTCATCCTCGTGTGTTTAAATTTTGGACCTTTTTAGGAGAAGAGAGGGCGGATTATAGTTATTTAGAGCCAACGCTACTAAGCTGTGGCGTACCTCATTTAGCCATTCCTGGCATTCGTGTACAAGGCGTGACAGGACGTGATGTGCAATAGTGTAGCTTTTCAGATAAACTATGCAATCAGAGAGTACCTTATATAATAAATAATAAGGATAGAGGATTCTAGTACCTTCCGTGCAGTGATAGCGGCTGCCACATTAATGATGCCCATACCTTTAGTTCGGAATACTAAGTTGTGAACGCCTAGTGTATTGCTGATTGACATGTTTAAGTCGTTCTGAAGATCCTGAAGATACAACGGTAATAATTTTCACCTTCTGAGGGTTGAGTTCTTTATAGTTGTCATCCTCGTGTGTTTATATTTTGGACGGGCGGATTATAGTTATTTAGAGCGAACGCTACTAAGTATATGGCGAGATTGGCGAGCTGACTGAGGTCGTAAAATGTACTGGCAAATTTACCGCAGAGAGTCATCATAACCTATAGTGTAGAGCCGTCCTTTGTTGATATTGTTTTGAAGGTTGTTCTCGGGTTCACCTGCATACCTTATGGTCCTTTTGTTTAGCACTTTGTTATTTCGGGTTCAGCTCCATGTTGCGTGATTTACCAGGCTGCAATGTTAAAGTTGGACTTAACGGAGACGGTTTCTTTTTATGGTAAAAACTGCAAACCGGGGTAGCCAGGTTGAGACCCAAGCCAAAGTGTAACAGAGCGAGGAAGACTCTATACGGATCGGCCGCCTTGAAGGGATGGAAGCTGTAAAGGGTCAACCTAAGCTTTTTAGCTGCTGTGATTCTGTTCGCCATTTACCAGTTGTCATCAGTTGTGTGGTACCTCCTGCTGTTGATGTAGCTACAGTGCTAAGACTCGTGTGCTAAAACTTACACATCCTGCGAAGGGGGTTAAGAGGTGTTGGATCTCAGCTGGACAAAATGAGTTTGTGGCATCGGCTTTCTGCAGAGAACCCAGCTGCATTGTGGTCTTCTGCGCCAAGGTTTTACTTACGTGATTAGTTTGGTATAATGTCTCTATTCTATTGCCGAAGCTTCTCCAAGATAGAGATCTCCGACGCCGCAGTCGCTTTTTATACTTAGCTCGGACTTCTTAGTAGTTGTCCCTGTCCACCTCGACCGTTGTGTTCCTGGCTCTATTAAAGAGTTTCTTGATTTTTTTCGTAATTCCTCCAGTTTTGGTCCCGACCATAAGTGGCTTGCTATGGCTATCCTTGTAACTCATATTATGATAAGTATTTGAGTTCAAACGGAATGTGAATGTGGAACTGATGATGATGACCGTAAATCGATTAACGGACCTTCAATTAATTGTATGGCGGTACTGCTAATAATGACAAATAACCGCAGACTTTTTTTTTTATGGGAAAGGTAACAAACGAGCAGACGAGCCGCCTGATGGGAAACGGTCATCGCCGCCCATGGACATAAGCAACATCGGAAGAGCCACTCATGCGTTGTTGACCTTTGAGCCTTTTAAAGCCCTGAACACTCGTTTCTTGAAGAACCCCATATCATATCGCAAAGGGAACACCTCAGGAGGTAGGTCGTTCCACATTTTACATGTTCTGGGTAAAAACGAGCGAGAAGCCCGTTTATTCTTGGTGTGCCATGTATCCAGGAAATGTGGGTGAACCTTATTCCTTTGGCGGGAGGTGCGATGGTAAAAAAAACGGGACGGAGGCACCATGTCAAAGAGTTCTTCAGAGCATTCCCCATTGTACAGACGATAGAACAGGCACAGAGAGCCAACTTTTGTAAGGTTAAGAGTGCCATGTATCAGACTCTTTGATTACTAAGAAAATCAATTTTAAAGTTTAAATAGGTATCTATTCAACATCCGAGAAACACATTACAGGATAGCTTATGCTAGAAAGGGGCGTGTACCTGGCCGGTCTTCTCCTATAGGATTGTTTAATAGTGATCTCCAAGTTACCACGCGACGTTTTCTACAGAAATTGACACACCGTCCCGTTCTGGCGTAAATCATCCTTAAAGACTTTGTTACTTACTACATTGGTCCTTTGGGATACATTTTCCTGTGTCATCATCTCTCAAATAGCCTTCTTTACAAACGCATCCCTTAATACAAATGGGGTCTATACAGATCTTGGGATCGTTGATCTGGCTGCAGTTTTTGGGTCCACAGCCTCCATTGGCGCAAGGAGAATATACTTCGTTTTTCTTACAAATGGGCGCTGAAATAAATTTCATCATTTTAGTACAATGATGTTTGTTTTTTGGCAATGCCAATCTAAACTTCATGATGCATAATGTTTCATCGGGCACATCTGTCATTTCAATATATTTTTAATAATTATGTGTACAATTTTAATATTGTTGATTAGTTTAAATTGGCAAATATCACAAATGGAAATATGATTCTACTCTCAACGTGTTTACAATTTATGTTCATTGTCGGTCTCTATTACAACACCAACTATATAAGAAAACGACTTACTGCAGTCACATATCTTGACACATTTCCTCTGATTAGTGTCGTACTGGTACCCGTCTCTGCAATCGCAGCCGTTCGGATTACAAGAAGCCGGACAGGCTCTAGGCTTGTCGACGCTGTTACCACACATCTTGCCACAGTTGTTGCCACACCCAGACTGTGCGTTTTTGTCCCCACCGCAAGCTGGAATTGCACAAGAACATGAGTGAATGAGTGTGCCAGAGCGCAATGCATTGGACTGCTCAGGTCCGCAGTACACAGTAATTTGACATGGTTAGTTTATACCGCCAACTAGATTTTGCAGGTTAACAGAGTAAATACAGGCTAGCAAAACAGTTTCAGTTAGGGAAATTTATGCCAAAGTAAGTGCTGAAGTTGAGTTATTTAACAGGTTCAGGTGAAGAGCGGCCAGACGCTAGAATCCTTATAATGACGATAGAAAACTATCTTGTTTTGCTTCTATATTTAATTATCCATAAAACTACACTGTATAGTGGAAATACTTACATGGACAGTCATTTATAGGGATACAGATTCCCTTATCATTACGAACGTAGCCATTCTTGCATTTGCACCCAGACTTGCATTTCTTGTCACAATCCAACGGGAAACCGAGTTCGGAGCAGAGGGTCGGTCGACAATTGTTGGTCTTGCAGTTGTCGTATTCCTCATTTTTGGGGCATTTGGGTACTGCAAATGATCGAGTATTACTAAATAAAATATTCCCATAAAGGTCACTTATGGCATCCTAATTTAGCATTTTAACCTGGGTTTAACTGGTAAATCCCATATGTGGCGCTAAAAGATCACTTGCTCCATCCAGGGTTAGCCAACTAACCAGGAGTTAACCGGTAACTCTTTAGCTAGCTAAACCTTGCGCAAGTGGCCCCTTAGTTGGTTAAGTCTCCGATAGCATTTTATCTTTAGGGACTTTGACTTTAGAGATGAATTTGTTATGAATGAGTAGACTGTCGTGCAGTTGTTTTACGGCTGTAAGCAGGAATTATTTGCGTATTATGGGTCTGAATGATCTAACATTTGTATAGTTCTAATCTGGTATAGGTATAAATGTCACGTTTACGTTTCTCCACTTCCGAGGTACGTACTCCCAGGCCAGGCAGTTGTTCATAACGTCATTCAGGATTTCTAGGGTGAAATCTGAACCTCACTGTAACAGGACTGCGAATACTGTATTTGGACCGACTGCCTTGAAGGAATGGTAGCTGTCAAAGGCCTACCTTAGCTTTTCACCAGCGATGATTCTGTTCGCCACTCCTCGTGTTGATCAAAGTGAGTTACCATCAAAAGGTGTTGGGTTTCAGCAGAGGTGGTATATGCAGCGAACCCAGTGGTGATGTAGGCTTCTGCTCCAAGGTTATTTTTACCTGGTTAGCTTGGCCAAATGTTTCTATGCTGCTGCATAAGCTTCTCCATGCATAGCAAATTTCTCCAATACCACAGCCGTTTTTTATATGTACGTAGTTTTGGCTTCATAATAGTAATGGACAACTATTATGAAGCCTTTTGAGGTAGGGAGGTGTGAGGTGGATCTCTGGGCTCGTTTACATTGGTATGATCTTTAGTAATCGATGCCTCAGGTATATATCACACAGTTGCTCCAGTGCCATAAGTAGGTATGATGAGAGACTCCATTCTAGGTATGATGTGTTCTTACCTGGTATAGAATGTCGCGATCCTCCACTTCTGACGAACGTATTCCCAGGCCAGACAGGCGTTCATGATAACAATCAGGGTTTCTCGGGTCAAATCCAAGCCGCACTGTGAGTGTATTTGGACCAGCCGCCTTAAAGAGATGGAAGCTGTCAAGGACGTACCTGAGCTTTTTAGCTGATATGATTCCGGTCGCCATTTACTATCTGTTGTCATACGTTATATGGTATGTCTCCTCCTGTCTAGAGCGCTAAAACTCAGATATCTTGAGAAGGGGGTTACGAGAAAGAGGTGTCGGATGTCAGCAGGATGGAACGAGTTTGTGCCATCGACTTTCTGCAGCGAACCCGGTTGCGATGTGGTCTTCTGCGCCAAGGTTTTACTTACCTGGTTATTTTGGTATAATGTTATGCTACTGCAGAAGCAGCTTCAAGATAGTTTTTGTATTTTTTTGTGTTTATACAGTTCTGAAAACCTCACCATTGATGGCCTGTTATGGCTATCCTTGTAACTCATATTATTTTAAGATTTTGAATTGGAACAGAATGTGAATGTGGAACCCATGATAATGACCGTAAATCGATTAACGGACCTGTCTTCAATTAACTATATTGCATTTTAATGCAATACACTACTACGGCACTACGCGACTACTAGGTGCTACTAGGAGGTACCTACTGCTAATAATGACAAATGTTCGCAGACTTTTTTCTAAAGGAAGGTTTGTTTTCGTTCAAAAATATTTTGTTGCTGATTTCTTAGAGTGGCATGCATCCGACTCTTTGATTATTTAGAATTTAAATATCTTCCCAACAATTGAGAAACACGTTATAGGGCAGCTTATGCTAGAACGGGGCGTGCCTGGCCAGGTTAAAACTACGTGTTAATTTCTATAGAAAGCGTCATATGATCTTCGAGTTACCACGTAACATTTTCTATAGAAATTGACATATCGTCCCGGCCTAGCCCGACCCGTCCCATTCTTGCGTGAGTCGTCCGTAAAGGACTTTGATACTTACTACATTGGTCTTTTGGCACACACTTCCCTGTGACGTCATCCCTCAAATAGCCCTTCTTGCAGATGCACCCTGGTACACATCTCGGATCCATAGGGCAGTCATCGGACTGATTGATCTGGCTGCAGTTTTTGGGTCCACATTCGCCATTGACGCAAGGTGAATATACTTCGTTTTCCTTACAAATGGGCGCTGAAATAAAGCTTAGTAAAGTGATCATTGTTTACCAATAATGCCAATCTAAATTTAATCTAATTTTATTTAATTTTATTTAATTTTATTTAATCTGTCATTTCAAAACACATTTCACATTTTTAAAGAATTTTGTTTACCTACAATTTTAAAATTGTATATGAGTTAAAATTAGCAAAATATTACAAAATAGAAATATTATTCCACCTTGCAACGTGTTTAGAATTTGTATTGATTGTCGGTCTCTATTATAATAGATAATTATGTAGTCGAAAAATCTGTTAAATGTTTGGTTTGAAAAGATTTATTTATTAATGGGATACTTTCTTGGTGTATTTTGAGTTGTATTGATGAAAACAATACAATTTTCCTAAATGTTTCTGTATTGGAAACAGAAGTAGACTCACTGCAGTCCTCTTTCTTAACGCATTTCTTCTGGTTAGAGTCGTACCAGTACCCGTCTCTGCATTCGCAGCCATTAAGAATACAACCCAGTGGACAGACTATAGGCTGTTTCCCGATATCACTACATCTCTTGCCGCAGTTGCTGCCACATCCAGTCTGGGCGTTTTCGTCTCCACCACAAGCTGGAATAAAAAAAGATAATGTAGTAAATGTAAAATACGCAGGAACAAGAATGAAGATATAGTGGCCGAGCCAAACATCATAGTAGAAAATAAATCCTCAAGATCCCTTGGTTTGAGGCCGGAGTCCATATGGGTGAAAGTCAAGCGTACTATGGTCGTTCGGTTGATCAAAGGGCGTCCTAGATATCGTTGGACCACGAGGTCATAAAAGACTTAAGTTTCAGACGCTAGTATATCAACTTTGGTTCGCTGCAACACAGCAGTAGGTATGTACCTATAAGTAGCAGTACGATTCAGAGTCGCATCGAGCATAATGCTAATACTTACATGGACAGTTTTTGATAGGGATACAAATACCCTTGTCATTGCGAACGTAGCCATCCTTACAGACGCAGCCCGGCTTGCACTTCTTGTCGCAATTCAACGGGTAACCTAGCTCGGAGCACAGCTTCGGTCGGCAACTCGTAGTCTTGCAGTCGTCGTATATCTCGTTCTTGGGGCATTTAGGAGGTCCTGTTAAAACAAATTACAAGACCTAATTTAAACTAAAGTTATCGTTAAAAACACATAATATTATTTTCTCAGAACACACTCAGTTCATCAAATTAACAGGGGCCTTACCGTGACGTCTTAACGCGATTCAGTTCAGGACCTAAACTGAGTCGCTGCCATACAACTATTAAGCACCCCTGAGCTGAGGCCCCTGTTGCTATTACACAAATCCGCTGCAACTACAACAACTGTTACCTCAATTGAATTTTGCACCTTAGAGTTTTGATGAGTGAGTGGCCAAACTAAGGAACTTTGACGTTCGATAGTTCTAAACTAAAAGTTCAAATTAAATGTTATTGCCAATATATCACTGAAAATTTAGGGTTCTAGCTTTAACCAGTGTGAAATTACAGGACGTTGAAAATGGCCTGAACTGCTTCGAGAAAAGGATGGTACATACGGCTGTGCCTTTGTTTTGCTCGACTTGTTGGGGGCATTGCCGTGCCCCCAGATATACTCAATTCGACTGTTTGTTTGTTTTAAGATAGCTACGACAAATATGAACCGATTTGGATTATTTTTCCGAGGAAGATAGTTATCAAGTTCTACTAAAACTAGGCCCGTTTTTTTATTCAAAATTTTCAATTTTTAATCTCTTACTAGTCATACCTACTGAACTTTAATATTAAAAGTCACGTGTTTCTATCACAATTAGCGAAACATGTTTAAGTGCGTTGGGTAGTCATAATCGGACAGCGTGTTATCTGTTCCGGGACGTAGTCTGACAGACTACAGATTCCATGATCCCGATCACGTGGTCCCGTTTCGTTTCCCGTGGTCGCGCCACGTGATCGGCAACATGGAATCTGTTTTTAATCAATACACCTATTAATATTCCGATATTCTGGCTCTGTTTTGACAATATTTCACTTTTAAACTTTCGCGTTTTATACACATTATTATAAACATACAACAGGTCTGTACGTGGGTATATTAAGGTAAATTAACTGAATTCACGGGAGACTCGTCGCCTGTTTTAACAGTTTTTTATTATTATTATTAAAAGTACTAACCTCCACATCCACAAGTTGGTTCCGTTGGCTGCGGCTTTGGAGTGGTCGGTGACACTGAGAGGAAAATCATTTTTTTATTTAACGTGAACAAGTTAAGTATATGTTAGTAAAACAAGTCGGAATCGCCTACCGAGGGTTCCGCACAAGGGTGACCTTAGGTACTTAAAAATACTGGTGGTGGGACGGAACTCTCTATGTGCGGGAATTATACGGTTTTTTATTTTCTCCTGTACCTGTGCTACACTTAAACTCTTGCTTTTTGCCAAATTTCGTGATTCTAGGTCAACGGAAAGTACCCTAATGCAAATGTATGGGAAATGCGACATAAACGGTCGTATCTTTTGATTGAGTTGAAGTAGAGGTTTGGTTTTTTCACAGCTTCAAAGGAATGCATACCTGTGTATGTGGTATTAATTTAAACTTAGTACTACATACGTAAAGGTCCCGTGATAAAGGGTCTTGACAAACAGACAGACGCACGGACGGACGGAAGGACAACATTATGATCCTACATGGGTTTCGTTTTTTCACTTTGAGGTACGGAACCCTAATGATTTAGTAAGCTCTTCTTGTATGTAGGCCATTCTACTATTCTGTGTACCTATATAATTTATTGACACTTTTTGGTAAAATGTATATTTTAGAATACTTGGCCATTACTTTCCTTTTTATGTTTTGCGATGGAAAGAGATATCTACTTAATTAGGCTATCGATCCCACAAACTTTGTTAAATAACTACTACTGTTTATGTTCTTAATCTTAATCACGGTAACTCAGTGGTCCATCATTGTTTTTTATGAATTGGTTATGCATGACAATAAGGCATTCAGTACATATTCCTAATATGAATATGTACTTACAAATATTATAGATGATTTAAATATCTATCATACTTTTTAGGACCAGATTAATGTTTTTATTTAGTACTTTTCTGATTTCAGCGTTAAATTAATAATTCCTTTTAAGTGATGGCTCAAACTAGAATGGGACGGGACGATCTGTCGATTCGCAAAGAAAACGTCCCGTATCATCCGAGGGCTCCGAGCTATCACGTTATTCTTTCTATAGAAATTGACAGATCGTCCCGTCCCGCCCGTCTCGTCCCGAACCCATCCCGTCCTAGTGTGTGTCATCCTTAAATAAGTAATTCCTTGTAATTCCTCACACTAGAAAAATATTATTGTCACTTGTTGCTCCTGTTGGTAAAGTACTTTTTCGAAGGGGTTACAAGGGATCATGATTGAGGGGGCATGATTGAGTAAGTAAGAGGTAAAACGATGAACGAAAGCCAGTCTGCAGTCGTCAATATAGAAAATTAAAATCAAGAATTCTTACCATCATCGTCGCACGCTAACGCCATATGGAAAGTAGCCACGCAGGCCGCGAAAAAGAGTGCCTTCCACATTGTCGCTCCGAAGTAACGACAGCGACGGTGCTTTACTCTTTTATAACCCTTCTACAAAATGCACTTGTGTACACAATTTTACAATGTTATTACAGACATTTGTCAAACTAACAAAGCCCTTATTATTTATTCAATTATTGAAGAAAACATGTATGCATAAGTATTCAAAACCGTTGTTATTTAATTAAGTCAATAAAACTAAAGGATATAGTCTGACCAAACAATCTTGTCACTAGCAGAATAAAAATATATATATAATCATATTTTTGGGCTGACATTATGATGTCATGTTATGCTATTACAACAAGACAAAAACATATAAATAATTTATTTTTGGACAACCTTACACAGATCGACCTAGTCCCTAACTAAACAAAGCAGTACAAGGTACTAGCCATACATATGTACACAAACATATACATTGCAAACCTCTATAACTTACGAACAAATATCCATGATAAACACATAAATAAATAAGGGCTTACTAGGATCCGAATAACACCACAGGCAGCTAGGGTCACTACCGATTAGGCTCTTCTTTTTAAACGTCGGTCCTGCATTACTGACGGTCTTGCGTCCACGTTCTAATTTATTTTACTGCAGCTCTCTATTTCTCCCTATCGGTTGCTTCGTGAAAGGCGTTGCTCAGTGTGATGTCCATCTGGGGCGATATTTGATCACACCATCGCGTTGTACATGGTCCTCTAGGCCGTCTACCATCCACCTTTTCCCTCACCACAAGTCTCTCCAAGTTGTCGTGCAGCCTCTGCGAGGTATGTGACCGAAGTATTCCAGAAGCCGACTAGGCTAGCGAGGCCGTTAATTTAGTAGACAACTAGGTAGATTTTATCCTTGCCAAAGTATATTATTATTTCCTAACTATATTTTAGTGCGATGAATACTTATTCATTCATTCATTAGTTTTGTCTTTTGTAAAATAAAATACAAACTATTACATATGTGTTACTGATAAGGTCAGGGCAAGGCCATAGAGTCAAACCACGTTATCTCTGCCGAGCAAAAGAACTGCCAAACTTTAAAGTGTTATTTTAAACGTCATACTTCTATCAAATGATGACATTTACTACACTTTCACATTTTTTGCTATCAAAATCTAAGAAACTTAGCATAGGCGGACTCTATGAAATACTTAATATGTAAGTTTTTGTAGTAAGATTTTTATCGTAGACGAAAAAAGGTGAGTATTCAAATTAAGTATTCGCTTATGAATGTTAAATAGTTATTATGCAGCACGTACCTATGTCCTTTTACTAAAAATTTCGTAGGAACAAAAAATGAGCGCCCCCGAACTGCAACAACTGAACTGCAACTGAAATAGACAATGTCATATACTTCCAAAAAAAAAGACTAATATTGCCGCATGCAATAAAATCGGGCATCGTGAATGTAGTGTGTCAACACAGTCACATACATACCTCACGCGCAAAATTCAAAAAACGCTGCTTCAATACATATAACCCGCGCTGCTAGAAGATGCTGATGTCAACTCCAGCCAGTCTTTCTCCGGGACCACGGGAGCAATAATATCGCCCTCGAAACGTCGAAGGTTAGTTTTGAAAGTTTTGCACAATTAAGACCCGTTTTAGTAGGTACTTACCTTAATAATAATTTTACATTATTAATTTGGCGCAGGGATGTGACTAGGGTAGTCACATCCCTGCGCCAAATTAATAATGTAAAATTATCGCCCACTGGTTTCGACTAGGGCTTGTGATATACGTGTTACACGCGGAACCGTAGCTACGTAGCCTTAGCACCGGCGGTGCTAAGATCCCGTACTACACGGTCACGTCAAAGATACGTATCCGTTTCTGGATTCGGCTACGTTTCCGCGAATCTCGGCTTCGGCTCCGCTCGGCTTATTTTAATACACATCTTTTACAATTTGTACTGGTCTATTATTTTTGCCTCCAACATAGTATTTGCATCTTATTATTTTTGATCTCTTAAATTTTTATTTAAAATGCAAAAGTATGGAAACTGAAATTAAAAACTCGCCCCTTGCATTACATTCGGGGGTCTTAATAACACGCATAAAATCTACACTTAACGTCACGGTCACGACTGGATCCGATCTACGTATAAATAAGATACGTATCTCCGTGTACACGTAGCTACGTATCGAATCACACGGAGCAAACGGAGCGGATCTCCGTTGCTGAGTAACACGGCAACGGAGATTCTGCTACGGGTACACGAAACACGGTCACGACCAGGAGCACTAGTTTCGACCGGTGCAATCAATCAGCACAGGGCAGCTTGTGGCGAGCTGTTGGGGAGTAGCAACTGTGGGCCCGTACCTGAGCGCTCCTGGGGGACTCCGTCGTCCGACCAAGTCCTCCGCCTTTGGATTGCCTTAGCCGGCCGTCCAGAGTGGGGTCGCGAGAGCTGTGTTCTCGAGGGTAGATGTGGAAACCTAAGTGGCGAGTTGGCTATAAAATATGTTCAAATCATCCCTGTGAAAACGAGTGCTGTAAAGGGCTCGAAACGTAGGGTCATGGTATTAATAAACGCGATTAATCTATTCTAAAGAGTTTAATTTCAATGAACAACAATCGCGGAAACAGAAGACAATATGTGAAGGGTGTTGGCTTCGGTTCCGCGTATGCCTCCCAAAGGTCCGGAACACCATTGTTACGTGATGGGAAAGATATACAAATAATATTTAAGTATATGAAAATTCTTTTCCCATGGTGAATTTTTCCTCCTTAACGGCAAGACTTGAAGTAGTTGTAATACAATTCGAGTCACTTGTACCACTCAGGGTTTACCGCGAACCTGGAGTTAAGCTGTTTAACTCCATACAAAAAACTTTTAAATTCGGGTTGTGTTGCTAACCCCGGGCGGGCGAAGTGGCCCTTACACTTTTAATTTTTTACCCGAAACAATCCGAGCTCAATTCCGACTCACACTTGTCAGATCTTTTGAAACATAATATCATAATATGCTTTCAACTTATACTTCAGTTTAATATCTTTGTTAAGCACAATAGTGACTACGTTACCGTATATAAAGCTTACACCATTTAACCAATCAGACTGGTATTGTCTTGTCATTTTCTATAGAAAAATAGTCTGCCGTTTAACCAAAAACACCTGTCAATTGCCAGTATGGTTGGTTAAATGGTCTAAGATAAAATGAGTTAAGGTATAGTCTGACAACCACAGGCTCCACAGGCTGCAGTAGTTTTATTTTATTTTATTTGCGTCCCTTTTTTTCTGAGTGAAAAAATAAGGAGGCATATACATTAAAAAATCTAACATGTAACATTTCGTATACTGTGACGTTACGATTCGGAACGTGTAACGACACCTGCCGATTTTCCTTACTAAAAACATCGGACATAAATAGTGCACTTACGTCATTCAATTTATCTACCGAATCTTGTGTTGCCACCGCACGTTTCCCGTTACAGCTACAATGATGTGAATTATTACCGATCAAAGCGACAATAACACAAACAGACACAAATACAATACATTATACGTTAAAATAATTCTCTTTGTCCCTCAGGGGTTCAAAATTATTAGTGTTCGTTCAAAAACTGAAAACAATCATTCAGTACAAAAAATCGAAAACTCCCTTAAGTAGCTCTTGTAGGCGACTTCATACGGGTAGAATTTTAGTTTGATTGTAATTGTGATTGTTCAGTTACGCGTTACATAGAGCATTTTATATGAATCTATTCAGATTACAACGACTCGATTCGTTGTCGTTGTAATGTGAATAGCTTCATATAACGGCCTCCTAGCCTAGTCGGTAGTGACCCTGCCTACGAAGCAGGAGGTCCCGGGTTCGAATCCTGGTCAGGGCATTTATTTGTGTGTTCATCACGAATATTTGTTCTTGAGTTATGGATGTTTTCTATGTATTTAAGTATTTATATGTATCTATCTATTATATATATCGTCGTCTAGTACCCACATCGCAAGCCTTATTGAGCTTACCGTGGGACAAGCCGATTTGTGTAAAATTGTCCCACAATATTTATTTATTTATTTATTTATATAAAATGTTTTGCCGCTACGACACACGATAAAAAATCGTCCCGACACACGACATAGTGGAACCGGATCTAAAACTTATGCCCCTTAAATCCCCATAGAATATAATGTAGTATGTAACCTTCTCCCGACTTTTAAAATTATCGTTTTTATTTATTTCACTTGATTGTAGATAAAGGTCATCAAAGTCATCCCACTTCCCACTATCCCACTAATATTATCCCCTCTTATCCCACTTGCCACTAATTGATTCAGGAGAGCAAGCTGAAGTAGCTTGCAAATGTGCAAGCGAAGCCTTGGCTACAGTAACTTTAACAGTTAGATAACAACACAGGATGAATAAGCGAAACTCGCGATCATCGATCAGCCAGAACATAATAAACTCTTGTTTGTCCGTTCAATCAGTACCAGCTACTTGAATGATTGATTTTTAAAAGTCCGTGCCTGCGCGGCTTGGTACCATTTACCGAGCATATTTGTATTGTGTCCGCGTTTGGTCGTCTTACAAAATCAGTCCAGTCAAAACGGTATCAACCTGCATTTCACATGTTTATAGCAAGTTATGGGAAAATATATTAATAGCAACCTATATAAATATATGCATGTAAATGGGTTTGTGTCGCATCGTCCACTGTATCGTCAAAACTACTACTAGGTACAGGTACTAAATACTACACGGATTTGATATTTGACGTGTAAGATGCGTTTTGATGTGGACATGGATATAAAATTAGTTTTCTGTTATTGATTGTGGGTCTTGACTTTTCTTTTCCTCCCTGCCTTGATTTGCTGCTACATTGGTCTAAACCGAAAAAACCGAAGAAGTCAAAGAAGAAAGTGCTATATTTAAACGTAATATTAACCCAATGTTCGAACGCTTGTTTTTTTCTCTATAAATGTCTTGCAGATTGTTACAGCGCTGAAATAATTTCGGCACAAGACCGCTGACAGCGCGCAGCTGCGTCGTGACAACGGTTGCGGAGACAGTCATCTATTACCGACTCACGCCCACCCTGTCAGAGTGTTATTCTTATAACCTAACGAAGAAGAGCATTAGCTTCTTACCAACCAGTGTAATGGGGATCTTCCGTGGGGAGAGCCAGTAGTTATAGTTTTACTAAAACGGGCTTAATCGCGTTAAAATTTGATTACTAATCCATATTATATCCTCTACATTTGACAAATCGGAAATCCGCAGATATTAACATCATATGTCAGTTTTCGTGCCTACATCAAATTGCAATTCAGTTAACAAAATCATACAGTTGACCCGAATGCTTGTCTTCTTCTTCCTAGCATTTTCCCGGCTTATAACGCGGCTCAAGGAGTTAGGGATCTGCTTTGACAACTAATTCCAAGATTTGGCGTAGTTGCTAGTTTTACGAAAGCGACTGCCATCTGACCTTCCAAATCTAGAGGTAAACTAGGCCTTATTAGAATTAGTCCGGTTTCCTCACGGTGTTTTTCTTCACCGAATAGTGATTGGTGTAAATATCAAAAGATATTTCTTGCATATATTCCGAAAACCTTATTGGTACGAGCCGGATTTTGAACCCGCGACCTTCGAATTGAAAGTCGCATGCTCTTACCGCAGGGCCACCAACGCTTATCTGCGCTTCAAAAGCGTTGGGAATACTGGACAAACCTTGTTAATGAAGGTCTGGGAGATAGTGCACAATCGTTTTGCAATTATTGTAAACCGTCATTTTCAGGGGTTGTTGTAAAGCTGTCTTGTGCTTTCATGACATCTCTGATATAATTAAGTATATGTTGTAACAAAGTGTGGTGATCGGAATAAGGTTTTGCATATATGTAGTAAAAAGTGTTTTATTAAAAACAAGGAGAGTTTTTGTTACGTTTAAATGGGTAGATCGCTCTTAAGCCAACTTTTCTTAAAACAAAATTTTCCTGGTGAAATACTCGTACTAACTAATTATAGCCACCATTTTTCACCTACCGAAAAGGGATTGCCATTTTTATTTTGTATTTCATATTGTATTTTAATAAGTCTTATTGCAGTGGTCGGAAGAATAACAATTATTTTTCACATGAACTATTAAAAAACGAGGGTTTATAATCAATGCGTCCTACCAGTATTGACTTACGCTTGCGAGACGTGGATGCTAGCTAACCATTGATAGAGTGAAACGGATAAAAGTCACACAAAGGGCAATGGAACGCTCAATGCTCGGGATCTCACTGACTGAGATATAGAGTGCGAAACGCGGAGATCAGGCGACGCACGAGAGTTACCGACATCATCGAACGAGTAACTAGCCTGAAATGGAGATGGACAGGGCACGTGTGCAGAAACAATGATGGGCGGTGGACAAATATAACCCTCATGTGGAGGCCTAGAATGGAAAGCCGAAGCGTAGGCAGACCAGCTGCCAGATGGTCGGACGATATAAAGAAGACGGCAAGGCCGACCTGGATGAGAAATGCCGCAAACCGTAAGGAATGGAAAAAATGCAAGAGGCATACATCTTGCAGTGGAGTAAAATATGCCGAGATGAAGAAAAAGAGTATGAAAAGCAGCATATTCATAAAATGGTCGAGATTTTTTTTTCATCTTAAACGCTATCACTGGAATGCCTGAATACGCTCATTATACTGCCGCTTTGCTTCATTTAAGATTCCAGTTACGCCCCCGCTGTAAATATAATTTTGCTCCCTTGTGACACATCCTATTTCTTAATCCCCCCTGTGTTCGTCAATGGAGCTCAGTGACACAACAGTCGTCAATCTAATTCGAAATCGATTAACGTAAATAGTCTATTAGCCGGGTGATGTGGTTGATTGATTCAGCTGTCAACCCATCTGTAGCTGTGACAGCGCGTCTCTGAAATGATTACATGGGTGGTTAGACCGCGCGAGGAAGCGAATATGTCTAGTTAAGACAGTAGATATTTGATAAGAATGTAAGAGGTTTTAAATTGTTCGGTTTCTAATAAAACAGATAATTTTTTCAAATATCGTGAAGCTCTATTATTTCAGAAAGTATGTTTCGAAATAATATTACCCCTTGAGAGTTAACATACCTATTATGTATTATAGTGTTTATTAATTTAAATTGTTTGAATTTTATTTATTCTAATAAAAAAATATATATACAAAATTAAATACAATATTACAAAAAAAAATAAAGAAACCGAAGTGGACGGAGATTGTGGCAAGCAATAAGGGGGCAGATTGTTTTTTTAGTAAGGAATCCAAACGCATTAATGTGTCTTCTGGTGCCTCACCATTATGGAGACTGCTCGTGTAACTAAGATTTGTACCTACTTTCACTTTTAGCCAAATAATTATTGGTATGGTTTTCCCTGTTTGTTGTCCAATGTGGATATTGTTATTTTCAAGAAACTGTTATAATTAGTACCTAAGGCGACCCATCTTATAATATAACTAGTTTATAGTGTATACGAACAAGTGCTTGCGACGTGTGCTTATAAAACTAATCTCACCGCTTTTTAGGGTTCCGTGTTTGTTAATTCAAACTAGTGTACATTACTGGTAGCACGGGACTCTCAGTGTGCGGCAATGATATGGTTTTCGGTTTTTTTCTATACTTGTGCTACAAGCTCTTGCTTTTTGCAAAATTTGATTGAAAACGTGATTCTAGGTCAACGGGAAGTTTTGATTCCCATAGCAAATGTATGGGAAATACGAGATAAACAGCCGTATGTTTTGATTGCGTTGACGTAGAGGTTTGGTTTTTGACGTGACAACGTCTTAAATTAGGTTGCGGCTGGGAGTCACTTATGAAAAAGTGTAACGCTCGGTAACGTTACGATGAGTCACCGAACGAGAGAGAGGCCCGCCGAATGCCTTGCGTCTCTCTCCCACTCAACTATGATCGGTCTGCCGCGCGCGCAGCACTAGAGAATTAGGCGCATTGAATCGGCGCATGCTTGTGTCTCTGTCTTTGTCTTTCTCGAACGTTGATAGTGTTAAGTAAGTTCCTATTGTGCAATTTAATTATATTCATATCAATAAATATTCTACCGAGAAAAAGACGTTGTCACGTAAAATCTTCGCCCGTAAAACCGACTTTACAGGCAACCATTTTTTTACCCAGCTTGCCAGCCACACGTTCACTGTTAGGCACTCGAAACTCCCAACCTCCATTATCGCAGAACCGAATTTATTATAAATTTCCGGCCTCCTAGCCTAGTTGGCAGTGACGCTGCCTTCGAAGCAGGAGGTCCCGGGTTCGAATCCTGGTCAGGGCATTTATTTGTGTGTTTATCACGAATATTTGTTCCTGAGTTATGGATGTTTTCTATGTATTTAAGTATTTATATGTATCTATCTATTATATATATCGTCGTTTAGTACCCACAACACAAGCCCTTGGGCTTACTGTGGGACTAGGTCGATTTGTGTAAGATTGTCCCGCAAATATTTATTTATTTATTTATTTATTTATTTCCTCCTAACTTTTTTAAAGCAAAACAAAACACTGCTGAGCTTCACTATCATTTATTTAGCGAGTCGCACTTAAATAAAAAGTTAGCGTGTGCAGCATTTTTTCACTGCTTCAAGGGCAACTTACTTCTTTTACGCGTTCTCGAGATAAAGGGTCTAGACAGACAGACGGACGGACGCACGGACAACAAAGTAATCCTATAAGGGTTCCATTTTTCCCTTTTGAGGCATGGAACACTAAAAAAGGAACCCTTATGGCGTGACTCAGTCTGTCAGTCACATTGTTAAATATCTCGACAACCACTTAAGCTATCGATTATAATTTTGGAATAGTTATAGACAAAGTTAACGCAGACGCATTGAGAGAGGATTTATCATATATTATAGTGATTTTTGATAATTGTCAAAGTATACTTAACTACAGAATTTGACTCTTCAGCTTGCACTGCTTGCAGCTTCTACTGTTGTGCATATCGGCACTGTATACTACCCTGGCGCATTTGGAGCTAAATTTAGCTAAATAGGTGGCATAATAATTATAATAAAAATAAAAGTGTCGTGAGCAAATTCGCGGGTCAGAGTTATCTGTCAGTAGTATCATTTGTAAAAAAATAGGTTTCCTCTCGAAACTAATATTTTTCTCATGCTGCCGTGTGCTATTCTATTCCCCTAAACACGCACTACACACATATCCTTGACACAAATGATGATACTGAAAATACTGATAAGCCACTCTGTTAAGATCTCGATCAAAGGCAAGCCATATAAAGCTAAATCTAGTAACCCTACTTCAATACACAGCTAAAGGCGGGTGTAGACGTGCAACAGCTTACATGGAAGGCAAACCGGCAAAGCTAATATAGCCGAGTAAATCCGTTTATAAGAGTATAATAGTTTCAGACATAAAGCCTAGTGCTGTAGGAGTACTAAACTCAAGCCCAGAATTCGACGGACTAGTTTGACAAGTCAGTATGCACAAATGTTGCTACAGTTTGGCCAGTGCTGTTCTTATCGATATAACATCAGAGCGCATTGAAGTAGCGTAAGAAAGTAGATTGACAGGTAACAAAAGAATTATTCTTTTGTTGTTAAAAAATACTGAACTTTTGCTGCTGCTTTTGTTGTTAAAAACTTGATCGCATCTAGTAAAATACGAATGAATTAATGTATTTAATAATACGAGTCCGTTTTTTGCATATATACAAATAGAACGCTTAATGTCTTAACTAATAGTTAAGTTTTTTAGGCATTTGTATTCAATGGGGTTGGTAGTGTAAGTACAACGCTGAACTTGTCGATGTATTGTTATTGACAAAAACTCGTCACTATTCCTGGCAACATTTTGCCTGACAGTCACTTGTCAATATAGTCCGTCGAACTGTGTTACAGGATGATTATAATGATAAATAAATAGTTCTTCAGTGTGTATTTAGCTTTAGGGTGAACTTCGGAGCCATAACTTCTACGTTCTGAAGCGATATCTCCCGGGACGGGACACAGTTGAACAAATTACATTACAGTCTGTCGATTTAAGGAGCGAACGATAAAAGTTTGAGAACCGCTTGCGGAGAAAGGCGTGATAAGCGATCGTAAGTCACATTTATAGATAGGCAAATCCGATGGCGTTGGAAAAAGTAATAAGTTTGAACTCTGATTATATAGAAAAGTGAAGAGGTGCAGCACTATCGGCTGACACGGCAAAAAGTGGACATTCGCATTTGTTTTGGGAAAATCGTATTTTATATATTACTGTTCGGCGGAAAATGGCTCATGGAAGAATAAAAGTGGTATACACATTTTCGAAACAAAGCATACAATACAATACAATAACTCTTTATTGCACCTCAAAACAACAAAAATAACACAAACTGGTATAGATTACACATGAAAAAGAGGCAAACAACAGGCGGTCTTATCGCTTAAGAGCGATCTCTTCCAGACACCCTTTGGATAGAGGAGACACTACACTAAGAAAAGTATACATACAGTAGGTGGCATGGTTAGTAAATTAAAGTCAATTTTTTTTGTGTAGGCTCTAAAAATAGTTTTAAGAAACCATGAGTTTCCTTGTCTTAAAATCTTCAGAATTCCATTTTTCTACTCTTAAAAAATACAAAACGACTAAGTAATGATCAAACGTAATAAAGCTACGTGTTATTTTTTTACAGTGAATTCACATTTGATACAATAAGTATTCATGGTGTGAATAATTGAAAAAATATATGTACATAATTAGTAAAAACGTGCAAGTTAAATAAGACAGACCAACAGACACTGCAGGTTTATTTTTCCTTTTAAGGATGACTCACACCAGAACGGGCCGGGACGTGACCGAGCCGGACCGATCTGTCAGTTTCTATAGAAAACGTCACATGATCTCCAAGGCCTCCGAGCTAGGACGTGATTCTTTCTATAAAAATTAACAGATTGTCTCGTCCCGTCCCGTTCCGTTCTAGTGTGAGTCATCCTTTAACGCTAACGAATCATTTCGATGAATTGCAACCTCGTTTTGGACGTTCGTTGAAAAAAATAAAAATCGTCCGTATAAAAATAAAAAAATAAATCACCAATCATGAAAATATGATCCGACGAGTGTCGTTTGGCAGAGCTAGCGGATTATCCGCATTGCAGGTCTGTTGGACTAATTGAGGGCTCTATTCAGCCATTACCGAGTTTTTAACTCGGAGATATACCTAAATTGCCGTAGTTCTTGAATGAATGCCAAAAGCAAATTCAACTTGTTTTTATAAAGTATTGTTTACTTTTTTTTAAAGATGCATTTTATATTTATAAATAGTACACGCTTTCTAAGTTTCTGACATAAACTCAAATGCAAATATTTATTCTGCAACTAGGTATCACACTATTTCACTTAACCCATGTCACTGAACATTACATTAAAGCATTTCCATGTAGAAAAGTAAATACTGATAATTCAACAGCCAGGGTATTCAATTATGGCCTGAGTAAATCCGGGGTTAGTCACATAACCCGGGGTTAAACGTTTTTTTGTATGAAATTTGACACCGTAACTCCTGGTTAGCGGATAATCCTACACTGTGCAAGTGTGCCTAAGTGGAGAAAACAACTATTTCTTGTAACTAGTTGCCATGATTACGGTCTCCTAGGTGACTGGGTCCTGGGTGATTAAAAGTGATTTAAATATCACGGTTTTTATGGCATTAAAATTTGCTAATCATGGTTTTGATTTTGGTCGTTATCCAATTCACAATATGCTACGACGTTTCTTCTAACGAACTGTGCTGCATTTGTCCCCTAGCTGACGGGACAAAATAACAACAAGAAATAAATTATGGCAAGATTATGTATAGTTTCTATAGTTTTTATTTTCTTAATACAGCAGCAGTAGTAGGTGTAAAGCTAGACAAAGATAAACTCATTTTTAATCTCTATAGTAAATAATAAATTAAGTTGGAGTGTAAAAAGTCCCAAACGCCAATAATAAAATACTAAAAGGATTTGCAGAGGTAAAAGTTCCCCAAGTGCCAAAATAAAGACTAAATAGTCAAAATTTGCTTATAAAAATTTGTAATATGGTTAATTACCACTACACTCACTTGTTAATTAATTTATACCGCCACGTTTAGTTTACCTATTCCATTCCAAAAAAGTATAGCTACAACCATATTTTGAGAAAATAAAATGAACCCCAATAACTGTTTTAATAGCTTTTCATTAATCTGAATTGCTTTGTAAACTATATTTTAACATCTTGATTCAATAATATCTGAAGGCAATGTCTTTATTTTATCAAGAAACAATATGATTTTTTGCCCGTAGGTTAAAACAGCGGATGGTTAGCGCCAGTCAAAGCCTATTTATATTTATTATTCAACAATACGCTAATGAAGTAACTAAAACTTGTATAATCCGTTAAACTTTTGCTCAAGCGCACAAAAGATTAATTGAATTACATCTAAAACGTTGTTGACGTCAAAACTGGGAGGAACTTTGTGGTCCGTATCTTTTATTATTACGAAACTTTTTCTCGAGAGGTTCTTCAACTGGGGAAAATAACACGATGACGTTAATGTAATTTCGTTTGGAAGATGAGATGTTCCGGTCATACCTAAACATTTGTGATGGACAAAAGGAAATTGCTTTTATAACCTTACATTTTGTCCAATTTCCTGCTGTTTTTTGAACAATGATGACTACAAACACTGGCACACTGCAATTGATCATTTAAAAGTGCAGATTCGTGAGGATTATTTGGAAATCGAGCCGAAAAAATTCTCGATGCTTGTGTTTCCCGCATCAAGTCCTTCCAACCTTCTACTAGTATTATAATATTTCATCCTTCTTGCTGTTTTCCTTTCTTAATTTCTTCCTTCTGTTGGAAATCTCCTCTCCCGCATTCTTTCGCCTTTTTTTAACGGACCTATGGATATGGTTAAATATTCAGCTAGGTTTGTCATGATTTTTGTGGATTTTGGTATTGTTGACTTGATCACGACAACGAAATATAAATCCTTTCATAGCTCTTTAGGTAATCTGTTCTTGAGCTGCTTAGTCACCATCCAGCGCTCGGCTCCACTCAAACTCCCATAATATCGCGAATGTTAAACAATTCACGTATTTCGACTTAAAAATATACGGTTATAGCACTTATCTACGCATCGCCATGCTCTCACAATACAGGATCTTAATACGGCACATTGGTTTTAAAGCTCCTATTCACATCCTCAATCTATAGCCTCCGATAACCTGGCCCGCGAGAAAATAGCATAATACATTCAGTTATCTTACGATTGCCATCGCGGGCTGAATAACGTCTAAATTGTACATTTATTCCGGTGATGTGGATTGCTGTACGATGCTTATCGGACTGTCTGGAGTCATTTGATATCTTAGTAGTTTATTTTTATGGCCTGATCTTAGCATAAACTTTTCTTCAGAATGTATTACGGTCTTAGCATTAGGTAGAAACCTGAAGCAAAAAGGCCAAATGGGAATATGGCCAAAACTCTAACTCACCCTCTTACATCAAAACAAACGAACTTGCACGAAACGCTCTGATATTTAAATGGGTACATTAAATACTTTTTTACTTTTCTCCAAAGATACACTAATAAGATGCCACTTGGGCGGAGCCTTGGGTGAATATAGTAAATACTTGTATTATAGTATAACTATACTCTGCGAGTTTGTAAGCAATAGTGACTTGACTTCGTGACGAGCAGCCAACAATTTTTTTTGGGATAAGTATTGGTTTGTTTATGCAACCTTCCAAGTATAATGGATGGAAAAACATCATGTTGATAAATGCATTTTCGATTCCGGGTCCCGCGTTATTGTTTTAGCTTTTGAAACCAATGCTACGTATGACTTGTATATACCCAAAATGTTCCAAGCATCGAGCCGTATGAACCAGCACCGAATAACCATGCACCAAATAACCGGACCAAATGCACCGTTCTAATTTAAATTCCAATTTACTAAATGAACTCAACGAAATTTCAAATTAGAGACACAATGATGCTGAAGCATTTGAATAAGCAATGCTTTAAAATCAGTTAATATACCTAATTACCTATACATCATTTAATATTGAATTCATTTAAATCCAAACTAGATTTGATTAAATTTGCATTTAAATCAATTGTGAAAGCTATTTCGTTTAAATATTGCAATGATTAGATTGATTAGCTCCACTTGCACCACCCAAGGTTAGCAGCTAACCCGGAGTTAAACTGTCAAAATCCACACAAAAAACGCTTAAACGCCACGGTTGGTGCAAGTGGCCCTTAGTGTAATTATAATAGTTTAAATATTGCAATGACGTGTGCGGAGGCCAAAGCCTCGGGTGAAGATAGTAATTTATGTGCTTGTTATTAGTGCCGAAGTGCAAACCATACAGCACATCATCGAGGACTGTCCTCTTACTCGCTACGCTGGTAACTCTTCCGAAGATCTGATCAACCTCAACGACGATGCCATCAAATGGCTAATGGGTCTGAAAATTGATTTGTGAATTGTATTCGACGTGTAACTCTGCCATACGATTAAATATATTAGTAAAAAGGTACCACTTTGTTGGGTGTTGATGAGGTTTCTTATGGGCTCGTGATAAAGTGGTCTGTTTCACATAAAATGACTCTGCATGTTGGGACCTGTCTATAACATCGTCATTTATTTAAATGGGTTCACGAAAACCAACTTTTCACATAAATCAAATTATGGCTATGGGTGGAAAAAGCATAGAGTCATAGAGAGAGATAACTACGATACGCTTCGTAGCGCTAGCAATTGGCATCTTGGCTACACACCCTGACCTGCACCACAGATTCAATTGTTAAACGTGAAATCACTCAAAGCAAGCTCTATGAATGATTCACATCGAATATTTTTTTAAAGCATAAATTATATTATTTTAAATGGGATGCGTAGAAAAGAGAGAGGGAGGCATTTGCCCAGCAGTGGGACACTTTTGGCTCTTAAATAATAATAAAATATTATAATTATTTAAGTTTCAATTTTAAGAGTAAATACGAATATGATATGCTTTATGTAAGTGTATGTAATTTAGTTAAATACTACATATTTTTTTTGCCTACTATGTTGTGTCCCACTGCTGGGCAAAGGCCTCCCCTCTGCTCCGCCACTCATCACGGTAATATTGCTTCTACGTAGTTATGTACTTAATTAATCACTTGATACTACTAACAATAGTATAAGGGATGGCTCACACTAAAACGGGAAGGGACGGGGCGGGTTAGGACGATCTGTCAGTTTCTACTTTCTATTGAAAACGTCACTTGACATCCGAGGGCTCCGAGTTATCACGCGATTCTTTCTATAAAAATTGACAGATCGTCCCGTCCCGTCCCGTCTCCTCGTCCCGTCTCGACCCGTCCCGTCGTAGTGTGAATCATCCTTACAAACCATTGTACCATGTTTATTGTAAGAAATAAATACAATGCAATACCCCGCCCAGACATCAAACATGAACTTACACTTTTCATTCCGGGAACCCACCAGGCGGGCTATCTATTCGTAATCGCTTTCCTCTAAAATGGAAAAATACTGGTATCGTCTACGAGCGTATTGCATACCGCACTTTGGTTGCGAGCATTGGTACATTAATTGCATGCAAAAATGCGGTTAGGTAACTTAGTAAGGCAGAAGTATTAGTGCTCAATGCTGCACTAGTATTCGACACGGTCACTTTAGTTTATGTCAAAGTTATGTAAGTAGGTTGAACAACGAAGATTTTTCTATATTCAAATTTAAACCTTGTCACTTTGACATACAGACCCATGACCTTACTACGGGCTGGAATTAATTGACTAGCACGTTATTTCATCGCAAAATGACAGGAAAGAGCCACGTATTACTTTTTTCATTTTATCACTTTTTTCACGTTTCTTGTTTTAGACGTCAAAGTAAAAGTTATATGTATATCAAGACAATAACATTCCCACAAATCAGTTTAACCGTACTTTTTGCAGCTCAACACGTCATTTACAGAAATAGACTGCGGCTGAAAAGTGCCATTTTACGTGTCTCGCTGCCATTCATTATTCACAGTCCATGGCCCACATCTGAAATAAATGTTCACTCTGATTCCAGAATAATTTAGAATTACTTTGCGAGTGGACAAGATTGACATGTTTAAATAAATGATACGTGATCCAACCGGGCTACTAAAAGTAGCCCGGTTGGATCACATTCTTCTGTTGACTGAAGAAGCGTTACTGTTGCGTTCTGCGACGCCTGTTATTATTTTGTACCAACTAAAATGTATATGAAACATTTTTTTGACCCATATTGTTATACCTGGAAATAGATAAAACGACCATAAACAAGTAGCTATATAGCTGTACTACCTACAGTGCGACAGGAAAAGGTAGAAAATAAATAAAGTGGAACTAAACGCAAACCACAGTGGCAACACCAGTTTTCTTACCAAATATGTCATTATTTTCGTAAACAAACATCTGTCAAAAAGTAAACTTATAGCTGTGTGTAAGTGCTTTATTTGAACACGCAATTATAAAAACATTAATAATAATAAAAACTTAAATGAAATAGATTAAAAACATAGTAATTAAATTACATAAGCTAAAAACGAAATAAAAGAAGAACTTACAAAAAGAAAATACTTACCTACCTAGAAAAAAAAAAGAAACTAAGCTATAAAAAGAAAACCCCTTCCAAAAGGTCCGCCTGCGGCATCGACCCCATAACGCTGGCAGCGTTACCCCTCTGAATAGCTAATGAGATACGCTGGGAGAGGTAGGCGCCAGCTCTGTGGTCTCCTGAGGCGTCGACCAGCCTTTTCGACTAGGCGCCCATAAAAGACTTTATATCAGCCGACCAAATAGCTTGTTATGCGTCAGAACGAGATGTCCAATATACATGTTGCCTGCTAAACCTCAGTTGGCGCCCTTCGGAATTGTCAACTATTTTCAGTTGCACAGTGCCTAAAGTCCAGTATCATATTTAAAAAAAAACAATAGACCTAAAAAAGAAATTCTGCCATTAAGGTCCCAGCAATCCGAGCAATGTCATCACCGATCATTCACCCAATTCGATTCGATTCGATATCACAGTCGCTTGATTTATTTTCGCATTATGTACATTTGTACAAAATGGTAGAAAAAACGATCTGAGGCCTTAACCTGAGGGCTTAGTTTCGGTTCAGTTTAGACTTAGTTGTATGGAAGCGACTCAGTTTAGGTCGTCAACTGACGTCATGGTCTTTGATTTATTCGGAACATTAAAATCTTGAGTAATAAATCGATTAACTGTTGAAGAATAACACTTTCATATAGCTAATTAAGGTTACCATTTTCATAATATGGAAAGTGATGTGAATTTATCCTAGGTACAATGCCTCAAGGACCTACTTTAGATTTAAGGTAGGTAGAGGTAGGTAGTTAGGTAATTTACACTTACTGTATATATTTCGAGAATAAATGATTTTACTAAAAAAAAAAAAAAATTAAATTAACGAAAACGAATTATAATTTTAATAAATTTTCAACTGCGTTAATAAAGTTCGAAAATTGGTACGAATAATACGAATGCAAAATTATCACAGTAAATTATTGCGTAATGTCTGAAAGAACGATTTATACGCAATACCACAGCCGAGTTATTGAAATATATGTCCCAAAAGACAATGCTTCAATATGCGACTTCAGCTTAAACGAATTTAGAACTTACGGGGCTTAAATAAGGTACATTTTCCTTCTAAGGATTTCAATGGCTAAATAACAAAAATAGATATTACGGCAAAATGCGAATAAAAAAGGAAACAAAGTAGAAATGAGGCGCTTTGCGTTGAGGTATAAATTAGGCAAACGAAGGATTCATAGGTAGGTATATAACGCGGTGCGTTGGGTCATTTATTACGCTGGTTAATGTTTAGACAAAACAGTCGACAACAAATTTAAATAAAGCTTTTCAAATAGTTTTTCAGTGCGAGATATGAACTGTAGCTACTTAATTCAAAAGCGAGAATCATTAGGCAGGTGCTATGTATGGGAATTTCTCTAACCCGCTTCGGGTCAGCTTGGGGACAGCAGCCCGACTCCTGTGTGGGGAATAGCTACATTGGCAGAACTGGCGGCGGCAGTGGCTCTAGAATCATTAAGTAAGAACTTGGCTGTGGAATCATTAAGTAAGAACTTTTATAAAGATGTAATCTTTGAGTCTTATTGAGGTACTTACATTCCAAAAAAGTATCGAAATAAGTAATACGAGTATATGACGTTACAAAAAGCGGTCAACTTAGTAAAGTTATTCCAAATAAATGTTATTAAGTTACTTTTTACTTCTCTTGCTCAAAAAGTTCGCCTTTAAGTCGTGGCTACGCGACATAAAATAGCTTTTCATGCTCTAGAGCATAACTGCAGGCGGCCGGAAGCGCGGGGCGCGAGCACGGATGTAACATTTTCAACGATTTAAAGTGAAATAAAACCTTATGTTTTCCTTACAATCGAAGTGGAAAGCAGAGTGTATACCTAAGGCATAAATACCCATTTTATCCTCGACTACTATATTGGTCCTCGTTGCACTCGGACCAAAAAAAAACCTCGTCTACAATGGGTTACTTTATGCCTTTGATCTACAATCTACTATTTGCTGCTGCATAGTTGTCACGAAAGGAAAGGTTGTTGAAAGGAGTGATGAAATGAGTAACGGGATTGAAACTCCGTCATCTTATTTTATCAAGGAGACTAATTAGGAGACTGACTTTACCCGCATCCCGAAGCTGCAATGTTGCTCAGCAATCAAATACTTTCCTAACCAAAATGTAAATATTTTGTAAGTACTTCATTAAAAATTCAGTTGAGTTTAGATGTATCTGGCCATAGGCGCAGATAACTTAAGCAATCTAACAAAGGTATTAATTTTCAGAAATCTTGATTACTTCGAATCAACCACACCAAACCCCATTAAACATCATCCCTATTAACGTAATGATTTCAGGAGGAAGCCTTTGAAATATCCATTCAGTAATTTTGTCTTTTGTAGTCGGCAAATGAAGTATCGGCAGTTTATTAATACCAGCACTTAATGGTTATTACAAAATGACAAAATGAGAGACCTATTATTAGATAAGAGTTTCTCTGCAAGACCGTATTATTATTATTAGAGAGCCATATTACAATCTTAATATCTTGCATTGGTTACTATTTGGACAATATACACTCGCTCATTAGTCCGCTAATCGGCATCTTGCTAGAGTTTTTAGGGCGCGCAAGGTTATGTGTATCTTAAAAAAAACAAAACCAGTCTACATTTGAACGTTAGAACGAACCCCAGGCAGGAATTGAGAAGATTCGTAGAATAGTCATAGTTGTTGTCAAATTATTGTTTTGAATAAGTAGTGTAACATTTTTAGGTTATTACTCCCTATAACATTTTAAGCTATTTGTTTTACGTCTGTGGGGGACTATGTACAATGCAGAATAGCCATAGATTTTCAACCCTAATTCTGTGGTTATAGAAATTGTATCTAAATATTTAAACACGTGTCGTATTCTATATTTAGTTGTTTGTTATTTTCAAGTAATTTTTGTTTGAAGATGTGGTTTGATAAACATTTATTTATTATAATTCCAAATGGAGAAAATTGGTCAAGTTTTGCTAGGTGGCGCGACAAGCTAACACGGCCGGCAACGGCATTGTGTCCGTCCGAGGACGTTGCACGAGATGGCTTGAATTTGTTAGGATTAATTTGTAGTTGGCACAAATAATCACTTTAACTTTTCTTTTCTTATTATTAATAATAATTTAATAATTTATTTATTTATTTAAGTTTTAAGTTTGAAGTTTTAACCATTTCGCTAACAAATTAAATATATATGAGGAATATAATACAAACACATTAATAGTGGTTAAAAAAACGGGCCAAGTGCGAGTCAGATTCGCGCACCGAGGGTTCCGTACAAACTTTATGTTGCTATTACACCTAGAAGTAGAAATTTGACGTCAGCCACATGTATCGACAGATTGGGTCACTAGTTTGCACGCAGTTAGTATGAGAATTAAATAAAAAACATTTATTTTCGAAATATATACAGTAAGTGTAACTTATGAGAATTTGATTTTCCTTGATATTATCTTATCACGTTAACCAATTTTTTATACTTTATTGTTAAGACGCTACTTACAGCATAATATCATATAAATTTAAAGAAAAAAAACAACCTAAGTGGGTAAATTACAATTTTTTTTATACTACGACGGTGACAAACAAGCATACGGCCCGCCTGATGGTAAGCGGTCACCGTAGCCTATGGACGCCTGCAACTCCAGGGGTGTTACATGCGCGTTGCCGACCCTTTAAAAACTTTAACACTCCTTTTTTGAAGAACCTCATATTGTAGTTGGGAAAACAGTGGCTGGGAGCTCATTCCACAGCCGGAGCGTCCGCGGGAGGAAGTTCCTCTTAAACCGCACGGTACGAGACCATTTAGGCTCCAGGGTATGCGGGTGAACACCCAACAAATATAGCTCAGAAAGGTTTTTGTAGTTTAGTTTAAGTTGTCTGGTGTGTTATTTACATATTTTAGGCTACACACACACCGCCAATATTAGTGCAAAGATTTATCTAAAAAAAATTGAAATTCCAAGATTTATAACCTGGATAATTTGGTCTCCTCTCCAGAAAATTTTAAAGGTACCTGGCAAGACTATGCATTTTAAAGTTACATTTTGCGAACTTCAACTTTTGTAAAGGCCTTCGGAAGCTTCCCAGCATTTACTTAGTAAAAAGGAAAACTTTTTAATTTTAACTTAAAACTGTCTCGGGATAAAATAGTAGGTATATCAACATGTTCTATAAGGTTTAGTAGGATCTAAACTAAAAAGTGGATGTTTGTCCGTGCAAGACACCGACGATTCATTTTATTAATTTATTGAATCCATTTATTCAATAATTTGTTAAATTAGCTGTAGTCAGTATTTGTTAAATGTGACATTATAAAATAATTTTAACCTAGAACTGAACAGTGTTAATAATAATAATATATAATAATATAAGCCTTTATTTCCAAGATAGACTTTTTACAGAAGTTACATATGAATTATTTTTAGAATTTTCCTTAATTTTATTTGGATGCCCATTGTTGAGCAAAGGCCTCCTCCATCGTGCTCCATACACCCCGTTCAGCCGCAAATCTTGTCCATGTAGAGCCTGCACCTATGTGCAGGCGACGATGTCGTGATTCCATCGTCGTCGAGGCCGGCCCTGTGGCCGTTTCTCTCCACGAGGCCACCAGTGGAGTACACGCTCGCTCCACCTGCCATCTTGAGCTCGCGTTACATGTCCGGCCCATCGCCACTTTGTTCTGCAGGCCACATCCACCACGCACTTAAGCCGTGTCTTCTCTCTTATATGGCTGCACCTTACTCTGTCACGTAATCGTAAGCCAAGCATGCTTCTTTCCATTGATCTTTGGAAGACGCTTAGTTTTCTGACTATCTCTTGGGTGAAAACCCAGGTTTGGCAACCATATAGAACTACTGGCATTATTGTGTTTTCAAATACTTTTTTTTTCAGTTTAATTGGTAGCTTGGATTTGAACACGTGTTTCAGTGCCCAGTATTTATTCCAAGCCTTTTTTATTCGTCGTTTCACTTCTGAAACTGTTAAATCCTGAAATGTTATGTTTTGACCTAAATAGATGTAGTCATTGACACAATTTCGGCTCTCTCTATCTAGACTTTGCAACATGAATTCGAGGTCTTCAGGGTCTTCACTTAGTATTACTAAATCATCAGCGAAGCGCAGATGTGTAAGATATTCTCCATTTATTTTTAGCCCCAAACCTGTCCAATCCAGTTTTCTAAAAATATCTTCGAGCAGTGCTGTAAATAGGTTTGGAGATATGGGGTCCCCTTGTCTAACTCCTCTGAGTATTTTAAATGGTCTGCCTCTTCTTTCCAGTCGAACCACTGCTTTACTTTCACTATAAAGTAACTGTAGAGTTTCTACATACTTTCGATTTACACCTTGAGCTATTAGAGCATTCCATAGGGCATTGTGTGAGATGGAGTCAAAGGCTTTGGAATAGTCTACGAAGGCTATGTATATTTTCTTCTGGTATTCTTCGTATTTTTCTATTATTTGTGTAAGTGTAAAGATATGGTCGATCGTGGAGTAGTTTGCACGGAAGCCAGCTTGTTCTTTTGGCTGATTGTATTCAATAGTTGGGGAAATTCTTTTCAGTAAAACCCGAGTGAATAGTTTATACAATGTTGGCAGGAGACTAATTGGCCTATAATTCCCTATGTCGCGCGGATCTCCTTTTTTATAGATAAGTGTGATGATTGACAGCTCCCATTCTTTCGGCATTTGTCCCTTAGTTATTATATCGTTGAATATAGAAGTAAGTATTGGAGTTAGTGGTTCAGCAATGGCTTTTAGAATATCGTTTGTAATAGCATCTTCACCAGGACTCTTGTCATTTTTTAGTACTCCAATTGCATGTTTTATTTATGATTCTAGGAACATAGGAATGTCATCAACTTGAATATTGCTATATGTTAAGTTGGAAACTTCATGTTCAGTGGTTTATAATTTTTCGAAATAGTTTGAGGCTATGTTAATAATAGCGTCTCTGTTTGTTATTTTGCTATTTTGTTCCTTTAAAGATACTATCTAGGTTTTTGTACTGTTGAGATATTTGTCCGCTCGTTTGATTGAGCTTCGTTTAATCAGTTCTTCTTCTATGATCTTCATCTGGTGTCTTTTCATATTCTTTTTTAATTTACTGCTTATAATCCAATACAGTTTACTTAAGCGTTTTTTGTTTTCTTTCGTTTTTTGGGCTTTTGATTTTAAATATTCTCTTTCTGCGATTAGATTTTCTATTTCAGGGGTGACTACTATATCTCTTATTCTTTTTAGCCTGTTTATTGGTAGTTTGTTATAGCTGTCTTTTATGTTATTGAGGACTTCGGTGTATGACGCTTGCACTGTTGTCATTTGAATGTTACTGCTTTTTTCTATGAATATATTCTTTAGTGATTCTTGTTCAATTGGCAATAAGTTAGTCTTCTTGTGTCTAAATAAGGTTTTTTTTTTTTTTTCAAGTTGTTTAATATTATGTATTGGTATAGAAAGGTATTTATTCTATTTCAATCAATGTATATAAACACAAAAAATAACTTAAGACTAAGCTTAAGCCTAGTCAAAAAGTCCCCCACGAGTCGTCCCTGGCGCAAAAGTGCCCATCACACTGGCCGCGTTACCACGCTGAATGGCGACGGACAACCTTTGCACCAGGTACGAACCCGCGCGGGCGTCAGCCGTCCTTTGACTAATTCGACGTCCCACCTCCCTTATAAAGGCAATAGCCTCCGACCCCCAGCACCCAGAAGCCTCGACTGCGATGGGTACAAAATAATACCTTGTACCCAAGGCCGCATATTTGACCCGTTTTTTAGCGGCAGCAAAATCCGCAGCAGCACCAGCTGTCCGCACTGTCCGACTGAGATGTGAGGCGGCGAAAGTGCTGACGCACGTGGCATCCCAGAGTAAGCACTTGCCTTTCTGCCACGGCACCAAAGTCAAACCATCCGGCCTTTTGCCGTCGGAACGACAAAGTCCCGGAGGCTCCAGTACACAGGGGATGTTGGCCGATACCAAAGCCCTTCGCACAATGTCATTTAGGGCGTGGTGACGAGGAAACCTTCCCGAACAACGACAACAACTCAACGCGTGATGGCCATTTGCCTCCACCATGGAGCCACAGATGCATTTATGAGGTACACAAACATCGCAGCCCAGGCGGAGAGCAACTGCCACCCGCAATGAGTTGTTGTCCAGGAGTGTTCCCAGGTGAGGAGCAGGTAAAGCCTGCAACCACGCTCCCGCTTCGACACATGACACCGACTTTAGCCTGGCCAAATCAACCCCCGTGGCCGCACCCATAAGCCGTGCCAGCGCGTCCTTAGCCCCCACATCGTCCCAACCACGCTGTACTGGTGGGGCGTCGGGCAGTTGTGCGGTTGGGTAACGAGCGGTCCACCTAGCAAGAGCATCCTCCACAAATGGAATGGTAACTCTTTCTCCATGATAATTTAAAATTTTAGAGACTAGGCCACCAACTCCGTGTGCCGACGCTAGAAAGGCCGGCAAACCAACATCCCCCGCACAACGCAAACCAAGGCCACCATGACGTATTGGCAAAGACGCTTGTATCCATTGGTATTCCGACATAGAAACATTTAAAATAGTTTCTGCCGTATCCCTTAACGCGGCATCAAACAAGGACACGTCAACCGGACACAACCATGTAGGAGCGGTTCGTAAAAGGTAAGTAATTTTAGGAACCGCAAAACACATGCGCAGCAGAGTTAAAGCGACATGAGCGTTAATGTTCCTAAGGCGTTCCTGGGCGAGCAAAAGAAGACGCTTCCTGGCCTCTATCGAGCCGGAAATAGCTTCTTGAAATATAGGAGACCCCAACAGGGTAAACGAATCGTGAGAAAGCTCTTTGAGACCAGGAAGCAAAGACGTTAAAGAAGACAAAGAAGACACAGAGTTAGGCCCGCAACAGAAAACCTCACACTTCCCCGCATTCACCTCCAGTCCCATGTCCCTAAGACGGGGGATCAGAACAGCCAAGTCCTGCTTCACGACTTCAGGCTCCCCCCCTAAGGTGCCGTCATCCAAATACCAAATATTCAGGGGAGATTTCAGGGACGACACCGCTTCATGGATTGCGAGACTGAAGGCAAGCGGTCCGAGGGGATCCCCCTGCTGCGCACCCACCTGCGAAAGAATTAAGGAATCCTCATAGACAAGGTTAGTTGGAGAATGATAGACTTGGTGTAAAAAAGGATACAAGCTAGGAATATGCTTCGCAACTTCGCCCAGCAGAACATCCCTCTCCACCGTATTAAACGCGTTCTTGAGATCTAATTTCAGAACAATGCAGTCGGCATTCCTCGGTTCCATAACAAAAGTGCGCGTGGCATGAATCGCAGCCTCACACCCCCTCCGCGTACCGAAGCCCAACTGATGTGGCTCAAGATACTCAGCCATCCGCTCTCTAACCTCATGACATCCCAACTTGGCCACCAAGCGACGAAAAGTGCTGCCTACTGCAATAGGCCGTATACCCCCGTCTTTTTTCGACAGAGCGCACAGCGACGCTCCGTACAAATATGGACATATTTCACGGTTCAATTGCCCACTAAGCAAAAAATTGCATAAATTGGCCAGGGACACCAGCAGCCGCTGCCCATTGTCACCAGAGGAACTCGATGTCAACTCCTTTAAATGAGCTGGACGAATTCCATCTAAGCCCGCGGCTGACCCACTATGAAATAAGGTTCTTTGTTTCTTTTTGTCTTGGTTAAGAGTAATTTTTGCTCGGACTAATCTATGGTCGGTTGGATGAGAGGTGTTTATAATTTGGATATCTTCAACCGTTGTGTTAGATTTGCAGATTATAAAGTCTATCTCGTTTCGAGTTTGACAATCAGGTGAACACCATGTCCACCTTTGTTTGTTGCTTTTCTTGAAGTGGGTATTCATAATGCTGAGTTGATTTTCAAGACTCTGTTATTTCTTTGGCCGAATCCCCATGGTCCCATAGCTTTTGAGTCCTCATTTGTGCGTTTTCCTATTTTAGCATTAAAATCACCTATTAGAATAATGTTTCCATGTGCATTGCTCATAGCCTTGCAGATATCATTGTAAAACAGATGGAGATCTTCTTCAGAGGCTTTTTCTGTAGGTGCATATACTTGAACAATATTATAGGTTTTATATTTGTCGAATACAACGTCCAGTCTTGCCACTCTGTCGGATAGGCCAATAAAGTTTACTATGTTGTTTTTTAATTTGTTTTTTTACCATAAATCCAACCCCGTTTCTACCGCTTACATTGCCTTTATGGAACATCACATACTCGTCAGTCTGGATTATTTCTGTACCGCTCTTTTTGACTTCTGACAAGCCCAGTATGTCCCAATTTACGTTCACTAGAGCATTTTCAAGCTCTGTTATTCTGGAGGGGGTCACTAATGATCTTACATTGTATGTGCCTAGGTATAGTGTTTGTTTGTTTTTTCGAGATTTTATTCTTGATTTGTCTAGTATATTAACATCTGATGGAGGGTGGTGGTCTACAGCCCCACGGGGACCAGCCGGATTGGGGCCAGTTGCTTGTATTCTTACTTTTGATTTTCCGGTGTCAGTGACGTTTGTTGGCAGTTTTTTGATACATTTCCGTTCTGGTTTCGCTCAAAGTTAAGTGTGCCTTGTTTAAGGATTTGTTTGGCTGCAGATTGGTAGGTTGGGTGTGTTGGTGTATCCGGCTTTTGAATTTTTGCCGGTCCTTGTTGGGGTGAATTCAAAGGGTTGTCTTGGTTGTTTGGAGAGTTTGGAAGTCCTCTTTTTTTGTTGTCCTTCTTCCCCTTCACTACAAGCTTATTGTATTTGATAAAATCTCTATTTCCTTTATTCTTTTCTTCTATGAGCTTATCTTTCAGCTTTTTCCTCTCTTCTAATACTTCTTTTGGAAAGTCTTCTGTGATATAGATATCCTTCTGTGTAAGATTTTTTCTACTTTTCAGTATCAAGTTCCTTTTTGATTGTGATGTAAAGTTTATAAGTATTGGGCTTTGATTTGTTTTTCCTAACCTTCGGCTAAATTGTATTTCTTCACTTTGTATATTGATTTTCATAACATTTTTAATAATTTCAAGTACTTTGCTTTCTTTCTCCCAATACTCCGCGTTTATGCCATGGAAAATTAAATTACGCTGCCTCTCCCTGCTCTCTAAAAATGCGATTTTGTTTTCCAACTTTTCAATTCTTCCATTACTCTCTTCCTGTTTTTTCTCTATTGCGTTTAGCTCAATATTTAAAGAGTCGATCACTCTTTGGTAGATAGTTTCTGTTTGTTTTTCCATCTCGAATTTTAGTCTTACAAATATTTTTTCTAAGGATGCGTCTGAGAGCTCCATATTGGTTTTGTGTTGTGTGCAAACACCAGATGGCTAATTACTATGAATCCAAGGTATTTATTTATAATTCTTGTCTGGCAACACTATTGGCTGTCACTGTCTTATAAAAACTTATGTGGGTAGGTATTTAATTGCACAGACGATGACTATCATTCACACACAAGTTTGCACTTTATTTACGACTGATTCCAAATATTCGGTGAGGATAACGTTTCCACAGTGTCCACCAGTGATTCCTTCTTCGGAGCTAGTAGTTAAACACAGATTAATGCACTTTTGTAGCCAAAATACGTATAATTCCGCGAGCGAGTTTTCACCGTGACAGGTCACTTTGACGTAAGTAGGAACTGAACAGTGTTACATTTGTTAATAAACTTACTTTTATTGGTTAATAAACTTATTTTTCACTTCGCATGCTCGAAAAGTTTGCCTTTAAGTCGTGGCTAGGCGACATAAAATTCATTTTTAACCCAAGCGCGCGAGCATGGATGTTACATTTTCAACGATTTAAAGTGATATGAAACCTAATATTTTCCTTACAATCGAAGTGAAATGCAGAGTGAATACCTCAGGCATAAATACCCATTTTATCCTCGACTACTATATTGGTCCTCGTTGCCATATATGCCCTTGATATATAATCTACTATTTAATTCAATTGCCTACCATTCGTTTGTCAAGAAATTTGGTCAGGGCGCTCAACTTTTTTGCTTACGTTTAAATAAAGTTATCCCATAATATATAGGTACCTAAATACTGATCCAATCCCTTGTGTCTCTTTCTTTTGCGAAGTAATTTCACATTTTTAAATGATAGCAAATCATAGTTACTTGGTCTTTGGGTCAATGGTTAGTAGTTATATTCTGGGATCTTGGTGACCGTTTAAGTCCCATTCCATCGACTAGTAAGTCCCATCCTGCAACTTACGGACATAACTGCCTATTGTCCTACACTCCACCGTATTACAGTAGTACAGATACTATCGCGGTTTTTTGAGTATGTCGCATAAATGAAACAGACGTGAAAACGACTAGAAATATGTTTCCACAATACATTTTTCATCACATCGCACTTGCTCTTAAATGCTCATATTATAAGCAGGCATACTTACACGTAATGAGCTATATTATGGCCACGGGCGTAATGTATTTTTTTAATATTTCATTATAGCCATGGGAATAGTGTGTTTTTTAAATTCTGACAGCTACTTCATTTGAACGCAATGAGGTTTTAATGAAAACAAATATTATACATTAGGTACCTAATAACAAGATTTTTTAAACAAAATTGTTACAATTTCAACAGAACTACCAAAGCTACCAAACCCACTACCAACCACAAAGAGATGTTAAATATTGACCGGTAATGTGTCTATCTGGCTTGGCGCCAACTTCAAACGTATAAGTAGGTAACGCTATATGGTGCTACCTTCATTTGTTTGATTACTGATCCTTTCCGAACCTTACAGCAAATAAAAATTTATACCTACTCTTTACTTTTTAGTTTTCGATTTTATTTTTAGTTAAACATTTTTTTTATTGTTTTTCTGTGTAGGTAGGTACTTTTGTTCAACTCTATAAATCATAGTTAAGTGACAATACGCACCGGATTCTAGATCAAGGCACGTCACAAGTTTCATATAGAATATTTTATTCATGACACCTCATCGTTCATAACGTGCTATAACAGTTCGGTTATACGGACGCCACAGATCACGTATCCAATAGATGGAACATAATGCTCCTCTGGGGAAACATTATACGGGAGTTTTTAAAGCTTAGCTTTCTCAGCTTAGCTTTACATATTCTTGCTAGGTTAATTAGACTCATTTTTCACCATTCGGTTAAGCAGTAAAAACTATGTATAAGTTGGGTGGCAACGCAGGATTCTGATACTACGGAGCTGATTAGATAATGATACCGAAGGCAGTCTACTCTGTGATAAACAGAGATTGGACAAATTTGCGTCATTGCTCGCAATAATGTGGACATGACTCCAAAATTAATCAAATATGTAATCATTTAATTATTTAATTTCTTACTTGACTTAAATTTTAATTTCATTTCATTTTCAAAAGTCAATAAATACAAAAGTTTGTTAAAGTATAGATTTATTAAGGAAAATAATCAGTATTTTCTCCAAATTTTCTGCAGTCAGTCAATTTCTTTTTACATCAAAAATATACTTAAGTGCTGAAAAACTCCGCTCGCACTCCACTGATGTTAATGGGGCAAACTTGAGTAGTTTTATAGGAATATTTTTACTTGACAATTATCAATGTCAAAATACATATATTAAGAATAAGTAAATCCACTGAGGTTTTATACCTATAGAACTAGAAAACTTTTTTGTCAGAAATAATAATCATATCTAGCAGGATATTTATAATCGTGTCAGTTTAACATAAATAATTATATAAAAATATGGACTAAAACGATAACCACTTTTGATAATAATTATCCATTATCATATTATCTCCTGAAATTCAAATTTTATTTCAAAAGTAAAGCCTGGTCCCCGCCGCTTTGCAGCGCCGTATAAGTCAGGTCCAAATAGGCACTTGCCAAGCTTTAATTAATTGATTAACATTTTGATTAATTTTGGAGTCATGTCCACATTATTGCGAGCAATGACGCAAATTGGTCCTATCTCTGGTGATAAAACAACACAGACAACCTCATTGTGTTAATTATTTGACCTTTTTTTTAAAATGCCAACTCTAATGAGCCCTTCTTTCTGCGAATTCCTGTCTTACTCTTGCTTGGTTTTATTATTATTCATTAATATTTATATCATAATAACAGTGATAACCTAAGTACAATGTCTCGCAGAACTGTAATAAAATAACAGTTTTACTGTGGGATCAGCAGTCTCATAGTAAACATCTTGTTTTTAACAATGTTATTATTTATATCTTTATGTGTGTATATAGGTATTTAATGCGGACTCCATGAAAGATGTTCTTTGATAGGTTGGAAGAGTACAAATCCAATTTATACCGGCGTATATCATGGACAAAGGCACGGACTTTACAAATAGCCTTCGTCCGCGACTTCATTTACATTGAAGTCGTTAAAATTTCCAACCTTTTTTTTTGCTCCTTAAGTGTACTTTAAAAAAAAACCCAAATTTGGGACTATGCGACAATTATCTAGTTGAAGTTTTCAGGTTTTGGTAGTTATTTTTTCGGCTCCGAACTACTGTTTCTAACTTCTTCTTCTTCCTAGCGTTTTTCCCGGCTTGCCACGGCTCAGGGAACCTCGGGTCCGCTTTGACTACTAATCCCAAGATTTAACGTAGGCGCTAGTTTAACGAAAGCAACTGCCATCTGACCTTCCAACCCAGAGGATAAACTAGGCCTTATTGGGATTAGTCCAGTTTCCTTTGGATGTTTTCCTTCACCGAAAAGGGATTGGTAAATATCAAATGATACTCGTACTTTGTACATACCTATAAGTTCCGAAAAACTCATTGGTACGAGACGGCAGGATTTGAACCCGAGACCTTCGGATTGAAAATCTCGCGGCATACCGCTGGTCCACCAGCGCCTTTTGTGATTAGCCCCATAATATAAAGAGTGGTAAAGCACTTAAATCAACAAGACAACTTTGTAGACCATCAAGATCATTTCCCTTGTCAAAACAATAACTGTTTAGCGCCATACCAGATGCTACTAAATTTCCCAATGCTTTTATGTATCATATCTTATGAGAACTGACGAGGGTCAGCTTGACGTTGCCTCACCTCCGAAACAGAGTGTCCTAAGCTCATTATGTGGGAAATAGGAATATAAATCATATTTACATAATAATAAAGTTTAAAACAGCGGGCACAATCATGAGGATTTAGTATCTTTTAACTGCTAATTTTGGAATACGGCAAGCCACCACAAAACATTCGGAGAACAACCGTTTGTCTTTGGTCAATTTTGACGAGTACATCACAATAATGTTTTAGGCGAAATTAGTTTAAAGTAAAATAGGGCTATAAGTTATGTGTTTAATTTCACGAAAACTGAAAAATAAAAACTTTTCTTCCTTTTATGTTAATTTAATATTTGGTACAGTTATTCGATTCACGGCATAATTCATGCCTCGACGGAAATTGGTCACAAACTTAGCTCTAATTTTGTATTTGCATTGCATTCACATAAAAAGCAAAACAAAATTGCGTCGCGCTCTCTCAAAACTTCAACTTTACTTGAACCTCCTCAAAAATAATACAATGTTAAACCATGATTTTAAATGCATCTGCACGAGACAATGCATTTGGTGAGAGATAGAAACCTATGGAGAAATCTGGTCTTCAAATCAATGGCATGATGTCACGATCTTCAGTATTGAGGGAAAGACTGTTGTTGATGATGAAATTATGATTTACGACCTAATTTTATATTTTGCGCTGCCCGTTTAAACGTATTTTTACACCAAATTGTAGTGAGTTCAAAAGCTCATCAGAAGGCCTAGTATAAAAGTTGTACGACATTAACTCCTCGACCGCGTTAGCGTATCGAGGGGTCAAAATATGAAAGTTGCCGGAAGATTTAAATAAACGGCAAACATAATTTGAACTCCCGATACGCTAACGCGGTCGAGGAGTTGATGTCGTACAATTTTTATACTAGGCCTTCTGCGTTTCTAAATTGCACTTTAAATCCGACAATTTCCTCTTCAGAAACTATTACCGCTTCCTTTATGCGCCAAAGTCCACCAAGTAGCAAACGCATGTTGCCAACCTATCAAACTCGAAGAACAAAGCCGACTAAGTCTTGTATTATGCAAACGAGCATCATGTAAGGCGAGGATTTATGAGGCAAGTTCTGCGAGATCGCGCTGCGCCCATGGGAGGGCCCCGCTCACTATTATTCTATATATTCAAATTTGGGGTTAGACAAAGAAGTACTCAGGTGACGGCCTGCGGGTTGACTGACAACGATTTATGATTTTGTGCGTGACTTGTGTGCGTACCATGAGTTGCATTCGATTGCGACTGTGGCATTCGAGAGTATGTACGTCTCGCTCCTGCCAAAGTAGTGGTAGGAGCGAGACGGAAATACTTTCGAATGCCGCAGTCGCAATCGATTGCAACTCATGGTACGCACACTGTTGTACCTACCTAATTTTGAAGGCAGGTTTTAGAACATGAGTTCTAACATCCAAAAATGAAGGAAAATGAATATTCAGGTAAATTAACTGAATGACTTAGTTAAATGACACAGCACTAAATTAACCAAATATCGTATACTTTGGCAACCGGAATGTAACCTTAACCTTCCATCTTACGTTGAAGGGTGTTAAAAGCGTTGTATATTCAGATTACTTCTGTCTTCTCAACCAAAGCCTCTTCAAACAGCTATTTCATACCAGAGAACACGCAAAACCGCTGTAAATCATACTTAAACTAATTTTATATAATTACACTTGGCAAAGTAATGTGAGCGTGCGTCTTAAAGGGTAAATGCTTCAAGTTTCGTATTTTAAGTAAGTGAGAACTCGTTTAAAGGCCGTTGTTGAGATTACTTTTGTGTTTAGCTCATCTTTATAATTAAGGAAGAGTACAGGCGAATTTAACAGGGGGTAGAAAATTTAGTATTTAAGAAAATCTCTGTTGGTTTATTTATAGGTAGGTATATGTAAAGTGAGACAGTCAAATACATTAGTAGAATGTTAATTAAATATTTGATAAATGATAAATATCTTTATTTTTCAATTTAGGCACATTACAATGCACTTATGAACGTCAAAAAAAAAACTACTACCGGTTCTATCCCTACACCACAGCCTGAGAAGATTATTACCGGCAAGAAACTCGGCGGGACTTATTTTTTCAAAACAAATTACAAAAGTAGGTAGTAAAAATATTTACAATATATGTCGTTCTGCAAGAAACCATATCAAAAGAAAATAGTGAAACAGAAAGAAAGAAAAAAAAGAATAAACAAAATAAAACAAAATTTAACGGTTTTACACCATATACACATACTTACACATTTGGTATAATTTGCTTAAGTTATTAGGTACTAATTTTTTTAAACTTTTCGCCGCCATTGTCTAAAACCAGTAAATCTCCCCCACACGCCACGTCTTCATATCAAGTATCTATGCGTTTATCTTTGTTTATTCGTTGATTGGCGATGGTGGCACTTTATTACTTTTTTGAAGTGGCGGTGAAAAGGTTAAGAGGGTACTGGCTCCATACAAAATTGCATTTCAAGCTGCCATAGTCCCCTTTTTCCTCCTCCCGGTTTTCACTATGCGGTTACACATACATAGTGTGCCTTGCTTACTAACTAGGTACCTTACAAGTGTTTAATTCGTTTCAAAATTAGAATATTTTGAAATAGAAATAAGGTAAAACCAAGATTTCGTAATTGTGTATTAAATATGAGAGTTTTAAATAGCATCTGCTTTGAGGTAATTAAATTTCTTTGAAAATAATTCTTCATTCACACGCAGTTTCGCTAAGGAGTCCATTTCATGGGCTACGCAAAAGTTTACGAGTGTTAAGTAAACACAAAGGCATTACATTCGCCCTTACAACATAGATGTAGTACAGAATATTGCGACAACCCGGAGGCCGATTAGAATTTTATCTCAAAATGTCATTGTTTTCGCTTCAATTCATCTATAGGTACAAAGTACCAGCGACCACGCGCACGAATTATAACTTCGGTATTACGACTATGACTATGTATGTACCAAGCTTCCAGTTTGAATTGTATTTATCTATATCGATTCCACCGAGAGGTGCTAGAAATGAAATCAAATTAATTTTAAATGTAAGTATCAAATGCCAACGTAAACTAGTCACTTTTCATCTCACGGTATAATGTGGTATAAGTCTTGTCACCGTATTAATTGTGAGCGTATAATAATCGGTATCGCGTCCTCGAACTCATTTTCAGACGCACATTCTAAACTCTCACATGCAAACATTGATTGTCTAAGGTCTCTTCCAGTAGTTCTACCGTCGCGCCCGGCCGGTGTTAGCAAACTTCCCAAGATAAATTGAATATAAAGTAAGCTCGCGTGTGCGCTGCCTATCAATCATACCAGATGATATGTGCTTTGCCCGCGGTGTACTCAAACAATATCAGGGTAAATATCTTTCTTTATACAAGTATAAGTCAAGGAATCAGACCAGCAGGGCTAAGATTCCAAGCGGATAGCGTGATACTTGCTTGATAAGATAACAGTTAGCCACATTTGACAGCATTCACCGTCGTGCTATACGTGCAACTTGTCTGTTTATTAAAATAGCATTATCAGGAGACCTATTCGAACTTGTTTAAGTGACATTTCGATGCGGACTTCTGCGGAAATGTTTGAAATGACATAATAATGATGTAGAGAATATGAAGTGGATATGTCAATTGTCAATTTAGCACGTTAGAATAAATCTCCAGGTGACAATCGTGGATGACCACCATAGGCCTGCTGGATGAGGTGAGTTCTAATAAGAAGTTAGCTTAGGTGTATTACTTAGGTCATCGAGTTTACTGTGGTAAAAAGGATAACATACTTCGTATTTTGTAAGAAAAATTTGATTGATAAAATATAAAAGTTATCTCGAGATCAGTGATCAGAATACGGTGAGCTAAAATATACATATTCTTCGCGAGGCGACTTAATATTTATAGCGAGGTTACAACCGGATAAAAAATATTACTTATATTTCTAGTTGCTTACACTAATAATAAGTATTTTAGCTAACCTTATTCCGATCATTGCTTATGATGAAAGGACCACCTTTGCAAACCACTCGTGCCTCAATGTTAAGATTTCAGTTGATCAAAGTGAAATCTTAGAAAGGACAGATCGAAAAAATAAGATTGTACCTGAAAGGTTTCCCACGATCCACCGAAAAACATTATTTGCAACGATATAAAACTGTACAGGTTTTCTTTATTAAACTTGAACAAACTGTATTGCCTCTTACAGAGAATGGGTACCTGCCTACTGACTATAAAGATGTGGGTGCAGATGTGCCAAAAATCCTCTTCGTCGGTTGCTCGAAAGTAAGAGGCATAGAGAGTCGTATCTAAAGCGTTTTTATTTATACACCCTTAAAATGAGACTTGAGTAGGGCTTGAAATTGAAGTAACACATAAATAAATATACCTAACATAAAGTAAATTGCCATACACGTTTGACCTAGTTCTTGTATTGTTAGTACTAGACGATAATATTAAAAATATATTTATCTTATAACTTATAACAAGTAACTTTTGTGTGTAGGTATTTAGTTCAAATTGTTTAACAACTGATATAGACCTGTGTGTGGTGCCTTAAGACTTCATGGTTAGGACGCAGGGGCCTTACCGTGACGTCTTAACGCGATTCAGTTTAGGATCTTATCTGTGCTCAGTTGTATGGCAGCGACTCAGTTTAGGTCCTATAAGAATAAGAATAAGAGAATAAGAATGGTTTATTTGCAGAAAAGGGTACATGGTACTAAAGTTAACAATTTTCCAGCCTTCTCCAGCTGTTAATGAACAGCATGCAAACATTTTACAGTTTCTTAAAACTAAGTTTAACAATTAGACTAAAATGTAAATCTAGCGAAACGCTACTTATACATGCTGATACAATTTTATGTCACTCATCGTGGGCCATAAAATCATTGTCCTAAACTGAATTGAGTTAAGACGTCATGGTAAGGCGTCATGGTTCCTGCCTTGTTCCTAATATGGCATTCGATAGTAGATTTGCTACATTTTTTTTACCTGTCTGGCAAAGAAGAGACATTATTATTGTCTATTTGTTTGGCCAATCACGTAATTCGAACGGCTCCCGAAATTTAATACTTGGCTTAGTTGTCGAATCAGATTTAGATAATCACTTGGGAAGCCGTTATAGGTTGGTTGTGTTACTTCGATTTCAAGGCTCACTCAACTAGGTTGTTTGGTGCAACTTGCTAACACAATTCAACGAGGAAGCTTAGCAGAAACTCAATATTGCCAATGACTCCAAGGAAATACCTCGATTATCTGAGATATTGTGCCAGGTAATTAATATTGCACAGTCCAGCCCATTTTGAGAATAACATGGGTAACTTTTTCTACTGCTATCAGAATGAATACTAAGTGTCAACTCACGTTTTGCACGTGCTTGTTCAAGGAGGCATGGCCTGATGTAACATAATGTCGTATAGATTTACGAATACTGTTTTACGGTGTAAAGTAACTTGAGTCGGTGATACGATGTAAAGCAGTACCGTTTGGATGTGTTCATAGCTGTGGTCATCGGTTAGAAGTGATTTAAACTTCGTTTAGTCAATCTTGCAACGTTTTGAAACCAAATATCAGCTACCACTCTATCCGGCTACCGGAGCTTGCAGAACCCCTGTAAATCTTTTTTCATTATTTAATTTGTAGAGCTGGATGATATTAGTAATTAAGTATCAGAATAGATGGCGCTACTAGAAACGAAAATAACTTGAAAGGCCTTGGGATCTTTGGATCGATAGTGATACGCGTTCCGGTTATTAAGTGATGCAATAGGGTTGATTTTGACAGAAGATATGGCAAGAGCGTGGTGGTGGAAATAGTAGCTACAAGTGGCACACGAGTTGCACGAGAGCGTTAGTGGCCCAGCGGTAGTAGCGTGCGGCTTTCAATCCGAAGGTCGCGGGTTCAAATACTGGCGGCTTGTACTAATGAGTTTTTCAAAACTTATGTACGAAATATAATTTGATATTTACCAATCACTTCGGTGAAGGAAGACATCACGAGGAAACCGGGGTAATTCCAATAGGACCCTCTGGGTTGGAAGGTCAGATGGCAGTCACTTTTGTAAAACTAGGTAGTGCCTTGGGATTAGTTGCGAGAGCGGACCCCAGGCTCCATAACATGAGTCGTGGCATAAGCCGGGAAAACGCTAGGAAGAAGAAAAGGCACACGAGTGGGAAATATTTAGTGGTAAACAACATTTTCATAGAACTTTTTTAATCTATTAACGTCCTCTTCCCGCCGGGGTAGCGTTATAGTAATACACAGCGAATACGTTATGAAACAGTTATATCGCTTCTGCCGAACACGATGACGTCATTAATCTTCCCTTAATAGTCGTCATGCTACATTTGCTAAAGCGGCTCGGTTACTCCGCTACCTGAATACTGGATGGCTGGACAAATTCACTTTGTGTAATAGAGATAATGCTTTTGAAATATAAGCCCCTTTCCCGGCTAGTGTTGCCTTTGTGGCGTCTATCGCCGTGGATAATCCGTCCCTCGATGAAACTTGTTTGTGATTTAATCTGTATTTATTTCCTTTCCGAGTGGTTTCAGGTCCTTTTGGTAAAATAAAAATATTACGATGACTTGAACACAAAGGACGGTATTTTATTACTTCGTAGAAGAAACTAGTATACTGGAGTTCTTTGGTCACATTGTCAGGAAGGCAATGACGTGACTCACAATCGTGAACAACTCATAGTTACTGGCAAGGTTGACGGTAATCGACCCAGAGGCCGTAGCTCAAAAAGGTGGATCAACTAGGCACGTCGCGCCGGACGATGCCAAAGACAGACAAAGATCGCGGGACACCGTCAGAGGAAAGTTGTTTTCAAGGGGACTTCACGACCCTCAGCAACGAGGAATGTGACGCGAGGAGGAGTAGAAAAAAATTGTTTATTCGAAATATATTTTGCTAAATAAAAATACTTTTAACTTTTTAATACGTAAAACTATTGACTTGATAACCATATAGACTTGACGGAATGCGTGGTATACTTTAAAGTAAAACTATTAATTGCGATTGAGATATGAAATGCGTGGTTGGGAAACTCCGATATGGCTCCCGACGTAGCAAAAGCATCAACTATCATTTACATTTTTATACAAATTTAATTTCTCAAACTGTCAAATTACTAATAAACCCCATGTTTGCCACAGTCTCGTACAAAAGGGTTCTCTGCTCGCAGGTGATATTTGCTACATACGATTTTCCTCATGCTAAGATTGTAGCGCATAACACTAACTAGCACTGAATGTGTCAATTTAATCTCGTATAATAGTCGTGTACACATATTTTCGCCAAAAAAATTGCATCGATATTTTAGACCTAGACCGTACAGTCGAGTTTTTTTATGTGTACTTATGTACTCTATTAAAAGGGATTAAGGTGAAAAAATGTACAAATATTAATGAACTCAACGTACATGTGAAAACAAATACACCCATAATCGCATTGGGCCCACCGGGCGTTTTATTGTTGCATCAATTTCAGTCGGCTCGCGGAAAATAGACTAGCAATAAAACAAATAAAGGCACGAGTACACTGGAGGTTAACCTAAAATTAGTCACAAAAGCCGCATTTATGAATAAATAATCAAGATTTAATTAATTAAAATCGCCCCGACTAAGTCAAAATAGCATCGCCGTCTAGCGAGTTAAAATTATTTTAATAGAACCATATCTATGAAAACTGTCGCTATTTACTTAGTCAAACAATCAAACTAAAAAAAACTGCAAAACATCGTACAAGTTTATTTGGCTGTTAACGTTAATAATATCTATTTATGGCCACCAGATACGGCCTACCTTCTTTCTGTATGACGGCTGGATGCGCTAGCCCCCGCGTTCTGTAAGTGCATTTACTCTCATTTCCATATTAGTACTTACCTACGAGCGAAATACATTGTCGGTGATCTCTGCAGTCACTAGAGTTTACTACCTCAGAGTAGGCATAATGGTTGTAAGAAGTAATAAGATCAAGCATCACTTGTAGCTTTCGGGCTTTTTAGTATGGAATTTGACGTTTTGATTTTTCCAGCTTATGCCACGGCTCAGGGAGCCTGGGTCCACTTTGGCAACTAATCCCAAGAGTTGGCATAGGCGCTAGTTTTACGAAAGCCACTGCCATCTGACCTTCCAACCGTGAGGGTAAACTAAGCCAGGCCTAATCTGGATTAGTCCGGTTTCCTCACGATGTTTTCCTTATAATTTAATGTTTTCCTTCACCTAAAAGCGATTGGTGATTATCAAATGATATTTCGTACATAAGTTACGAAAAACTCACCGCTGGGCCACCAACGCTTATGGAATTTGACAGGTATATATTCACTCTAAGGATTTTTCGTAGTGCTGCATGCAATTACCGCTTAAAATGGCGCGTAGAGGAGTGACGACAACGTCTCGTTATTAGGAGTGAACGAGTTAAATTAGAATTAGAGCTAAACCCGAATTCTGCAAGTGGCGCTAAAAGTTTATTAGGTATATTAGGTTTTTTATTTTACAACGTTGCGTTTGCTCACCAGTTTCGTAATATTTGCGCCCGCCGTACCTGCGATATGTGTATAAGGACCCTAACTGGCTACTGAATGGACGGATCTACTCGTATATGCAAAATGCACGCGTGAATGCTAATCCACGCCCAACATTTCGTTGTCGGATGCAAAAGAGATTGAATGATAGTTTAAACTTAATTTTCAGCTGCAATAAATTGGGTTAGTATGTTCGTGCAATTTTCATGATTAAATTGATTAATCAGACAGTTTTACTGGATTCTAAAACTCACAGTTTTCAATGGTTTGATGGCATTTTAATTTTAAAACAAATATACGATTACGTAAAACATGTAATGTTCTGTAGTTCTAACGTTTTCTACTTCCTGGCGTTTTCCCGGCATCTGTCACGACTCAAGGAGCCTGGGGTCCGCTTTCGCAACTAATCCCAAGATTTACCGTAGTTTTACGACCTATGACCTAACTCGCATGATCTTCTGACCTAACTATATGGTAAACTAGCCTTATTGGGATTAGTCCGGTGTCCTCACGATGTTTTCCTTCACCGATTGGTAAATACCAAATAATGTTTCGTACATATTATCCCAGCAGCGCGCCGCGTGCGTCCCAGTGACAACGCCCTTCTGGCAGTCATCGCAGACCGTCTTGACTGTCCATTTATGAGACATTGGGTATCATTCCACGCACCATGGATGGACTAAATAATGAGAAATAATGTTTTTAATTCTATTGTTATTATTTGATTTTTTTCAATTTTATTTAACTTATATGGGCTAAAATTCTGAAATAAATGCCATTAGATTTCATAAATTCCGAAAAACTCCTTGGTACGAGCCGGGGTTTGCATCCGCGACCTTCAGATTGAAAGTCTCTGACTCTCCAGTTCTAACGTAACCAGTCACCAGCCAGTATTTATTTTGCGAAACTTAAAACAAGTGACCACTTAATTTTTCCTGTCATTCAGGTATGAATTTATTTCGCGGGGATATGCAATAAACGTCAACTAAATTGTACAGCACTCGCAAATTTTGCCAATTTGGTGCAATCTTTGCACCTCGACATTTGTCTGATAGCTAATAAATTTAATATAGCACGTGGAAGTACAGTTACATTCGCTTATCATCAAAGAGGAGTGGCAATAACGTGATACTGAGCACCCCCTTGCTTGGTTTCACGATTTTAAAGACTCAACTGTGATATTCATTGTCCGTCACAATTTTAAATCTTGTTTATAATATTATCAAACATTATATCACTCGTGGCTCGCCCCAAAGGTAAACTAGCGAACCCTCTTTCTCGACAGCCCCTTGATCGATTCGTTTTAGTCGGTTCAAATTTGAAAATATGCTTATCTCATCTGTCGAATTGCCAAATTTCAAGACAAACCGATCAACGATACTCAAATTATCGTCAAACAAATACAAATACATAAACAAACACCGGATTTTTCCAATAGACTCGATAAATTTCGATGGCTTCGCTTGTTCGTTCAATGATTTCCTTATGAATCAAACTTTATTAACTATCTATAATCAAACTAACCTACAGGTACATAGTAATGTATCACAACTTCTTTACAGAAAAAAGTTGAGAAGGGTCACGAAACTAGCTTGACGATCGTAATTCTAAGAATTTCTCAAAAGTAGAGCTACGAGAAATCCTTAGCGTTGAAGATAAGCGAATGTCAGTAAAAGTGAAGTTCCTTTATTGGATATTGTGCAGTGCTTCAGTGCAGTGAAGTTTGGTTTTCATATTACAATATATATATTTAAGTAGGTAGGTAAATAAATTAATACAAAAAAACCTGGCATTGTGATAACGTCATATTAAGCGGTTGATCAATATATGGAGAGTCATAAACGATAAACGATATTCTGCATACATATGAGTTTTAAAGGGGCCTTCAGATTGCTTTTAACGATATTGGTATGGAGTGAAATATCTCCACCTTCAACTTGTTTATCTGCGGCGGCCAGGCGCGCGACGTGCGTGGACTGTCAACTCTATCCGGTATCTCAGATATCAGCTGAATTTTACACAAAATATTGTTAAACCTCTAGAATTTCCTATATAGTGTTGTACGAGTATTCCTGCCGATGAGTAAGGTTGGTTAGTGGAGCTCTCTCAACGAGAGTGCGGTGTGTTGACGACGGGAGGACCCGGTGTTCCTTGAGTCGTTAGCACCTAATAGGTCGGTAACGCGCAAGTGACAACCCTGAGTTGCAGTTATCTCGCTTACACGCTAAGAAAACCATGATAACTCGGATGTGCGCCGCAGTTGCGCATAATTAGGTTGGCTCTTCATCATCATCATTTCAGGCGAAAGACTTCTACTGCTAGGCAAAAGTGACCCCAGGATATTCACAATATAGTACGATCGCAAATGCATTCAAATAAAAGTAATAAAAAAATATAAGTAATGATGAGGTTTTCTACTTTTTATCACTCAATCATCCAATAAATATACAGGAGTTCAAAATGCCCAGGGCACAGCTCAAAAACCCAAAAGAAATTGACGAGAAAATCAAAGGCGAACAGGGAAAATAATACTTCCATAGCTAGAAAAAACATTTGGAATGGAACTTATGTACGAAGTATCAATTGATATTTAGCAATCGCTTTCGCTCAGATGGTAGTCGCTTTCGTAAAATTCCCTCCTACGCCAAATCTTGGGATTACTTGCCAAAGCGGACCCCAGGCTGAGGTTTTGAGCCGTGACATAAGCAGGGAAACGCTAAGAAGAAAAAGAGTCAGAAAAACATATTTTAGCGTAAACACATGTCATGTAGAAAAAAGTTCTTCTTACAAGTCATCTTGTAACGTTACAATTAGGCGCGTACCTATGTATATTAACAGCGACGTAATGGACTGCAGCCAAAATGACTTCGCGGAGTGAGGTGAAATATTAGCGTACTTTCGAGGCTTTTATGCATATTATTTATTCAGAGTAAGAATAGAGGATACCAAGCTACGTTGGGTAGATAACGGAAAGTGATCACATGAAACATGTGTCTTATGTTATCCAGTTAGTAAGTATATGTTTTCTTCTTATAAATAAATAAAAATACTAATTATAAACATTAGTGCAGAGTGGATAACCAAAGTGTTTTGTCTACTTTTATATTTTTACATAAATAATTTAAAAACGCAGAGAATTCACAATATATTATGTATACACAAAACAAATAAAATACGCAAGAGTAAGCAAACTACTAGCTATTCAAATATAATTTAATTTATTATCAATTTACACGTACAATCATAAAAAAGCATCAAATCATACATAAACTATAACATAAATTAGAAATAAAAAAATACACGAATTGAAAACCCCCCTCTCTGTGACATTCTGTAGTCGGTTAAAAATTTGCTGAGAGCGCTGTCTACGAGCATAAGCAGAGTGTATCTACATTCTAAAATAAATAATCCTACAAAAGCCTTATTGAAGTCTAATTTAGTTGACTTTTATTTTTTCAGACCCAAAAACATTTCTAAATGTTTTCGCTATGTGGCAGTTTAGTTCCATCAAAACAGAATCGATCAATTTTGTGTTAAATAGTTTTGACAATTGAGTTATTATTCAATGTTTTACAGCGAAACTAGGTTTTAGTAATAAAATTTCACAATTTTTTGTGGGTACCTATCACATTTTATTAAAGAGTTTTGCATATTATACACGTTCACATAGAAATCATTAAAAATGTTACATTTTAGAAGATCAAATTCTTTAAAAAACGCATTTTCAGTCGGTTTTTGTCAGTAGATATTTAACCCACAATTTTCATTTATTTTGATGGATTAGTTTATATTTGCATGCGGGTTTCATACATATACTGTGGCAGGATGTTCGTGCATCCACTCGACGGATAAAGATAATAATTTCCTGAGACGTTACGCTAAGTACAGCGCTGTAACGTAACATCCATGTAACGCACACGCTAGTTAATATTTATATTCTGATTTAAGTCAAATCCGACCCTTAGTAAAAAATAAACGTGTTTTTGAAAAGGCCCTAATATTATCATCATATTATTAACGCTAGGTCTGCTCGACCTACTGGCCTACATTTAGAATTTTAATTTATTCGATAGGTACGTATTGTACCACGATGACATGTACCTACAGGACCTCTACGTTAAAGTTCGTCGCATCTATTCGTTTGTTCGCCTGTCCGTCAGGGCGTTGTCCTTCAAAAACGAAGGACGTGTGAAGTGCGTATGGGTCTAGTAGACCCCCTGGACCCAGTAGCAACTAAATTCGTGACTTGTTTCTCAATATTTTTATTTTTTAATGTTCCCAGCATAAAAAATGTTGCTCATAGGAATTTGTCAAAAAAAGTTAGCAGACTTATAAAACAAACAAATAAAGCACGAAAATATGTCTGGAACTGAAAGTAAAAGCGTTTATTTTGTAACAGGTGAAATTCGTAATGAATTTAGAGATTTAATTTTTGATACACATTATGATAACTGTTGGTCATTTTGAGTAAGTAAGTAATAGTAGCTTAAGAAGACATAGTTAAAAACATGCTACAAAGAGCTGTGAGAGTTAATACTGTTTTATTTTAAATTGCCATAAAATTGCCAAAAAAACTCAATTTAAGCTTTTCGTTTCGTCAATTATAAACTATTTATATTTATAACTGTAATTGTCTTATATTCTCATTTAAGAAATATATGCGTATATCCGACTGATTTCAGTAGTTTTATTTTGTGGTCACACGAATTACTGGATACACTGGATCCCGTAGCGACTAAAAGTGTTCAAAACTAGGGCGCGACTGTTCTAGTGTTAACCATATAAACAAGTACTTTGACCATTAGTTCATCCCGTGAGAAAAACCTTCGGGTTTCAGCGGTAATGAGCGAAGCTGATATTACTGTTGTGCTCTTTACCTTTGCGTGTTACTGCCGATACCCGAAGTATCGTTCTAAAATCCGAAGTTTTTCTTGGAGCTTTTGAATATAGTCAATCTCTTGCATAAGCTCGGATAATACCTAGAAAGCCAACTTATGTAACCCACTTTTTTCCAAATCGTAAAATTTGCCAAACATTAGCCCTTGGCAGCGGAAAAATACTGTAGTAAAAACAAAACGACATGATCAAAGTTTGTATTGTCAGGCTTTGTGCCTCTCTTTATTACGCTGTAATTTCTACTGTTTGTTCGCGTGGCTCACCTGCGTTATCGTATTTTATATCAACAATGGCCCTTATCTGTAAAAACGTATTTGAAATTCATGGGTTTGCCTCGTTGAAAAATCGTCTAAAGCATTTTTATGTTAAAATGCTTGCGACTGTAATAAAACGTCTGACTTGTATTTTTGAACACAAAAAAGGTTTTCATGTTGAAATTATTAATGCTTTAAAAAGTTGCCATTGTAGTGAACTCGTTTGTGTGGAGTTTAACTTTTATTTTGCTGTGCAGTTTCACTGAGAGCTTTTAAATATTTAGATATAATATTCTAAAAATAAAGTTGAAGAATACGTAGGTATTTTAAATAGTTGGGGTATTCAGCGTTTGGTATTCATCAAGCTACCTAAGTAGCTATATAACCACCACGCTTAGTTTTCCTGCCGAGTTTTGCGTGAACTTTGGCATTTTTATACAATGTCACTGCCAAATATGCTAAATCAGTGCAAAGTTAGCGTGGTCTATTTGATTAAAAAAAATTGGTTTGAAACAACGAGGAGATGAATGTCTCGAAAAGCTGATCATACTTGGGTGCACATGTGGTTAAACGAGCTCAAGACCGAGCCTATCCCCAACCAGATGGACAGATAAAGGAAAGGACACGTATTTTGTATTTTTTCAAACTTTAAAATACAAAATGCTTTATGTCACGTTTTAATTCTACATTATTATATATGCTTTCTCTCTTTGCCAAAATGACAACCAAACCGCTAACAACACGTTCGGAAGCGTCTAAACAAATGTTTTACAAAAACGCACCTATTTTCAGTGCTACCAACATAATATCAGTTAAGGTGTGAGAGCCCTTTATATTAAAACATTTCTTCAAAAACATTAAAAATGATCCTAGAAGTCATGTTTGCAAAAAGTGCCTCAAGTAAAAGGAAGTTTCACTGCAACCGTAAACTTTTTTAGTCATTTAATGGTAAAATAAAGCTTAAGTTAAATTAATGTTTTCATTTTTGTGTAGTATTCTTATATTTCTTATATGATGTTAAGTTATTGTACTTAAATGAATTTATAAAATGCTGAAGCATAAAATGGTTGCTAGTATGTAACTCAAGTAACACTTTTTTTTGTTTTTGCAGAGAAAAGGACATGCTGATTTTTTGGCAGAATATGAAAAACTCAAGACTCAATATACAAAAAAAAAGAAAGGTTGATTAATGTCAGAGTTCTCAGAACCCTGATGCAATCAACTCTTCACGGTACATTACCGACAAAGGTGTCACCAATATCAATAATAGAAAATGAGTAATTCAGGGCTCTCATTCAAGAGGCACAGCGATTACCCGTACTTCACACTCTTACTAGCACACACAAACACAAAAACACTTCTGTAAAACTGGTGTATGTACCATGGCTTATATTTGGTCGTTATCTAAGAGAAGCTATCTCGTTGTAACGGCTCATTGGATTAATAGTGAAACACTTGAGAGAGAGAACCTGACTTTGGCTTGCAGGAGGTTCAAAGGAAAGCACACTTATGATAAAGCAGCTGAAATTATTGTAGACATTCATTCAGAATTTGATATGTATACCTTTCTCAAAAATTGTAAAGTCTGTCATCGATAATGGCTCTAATATGGTCAAAGCATATAAAATATATTGAAAAGATTCAAGTATGGAAACAGGTACTGAAGATAGTTATATAGCTAAACCGAATATGTAATTCCTACAAATGAATATGACGAACATGATGATGATTATGTAATTACATTGAGAGTGTTGCCGGAACCATCTGAAGATATTCAAGAGTTCAAAGAGTTGCAACTGCCTAATCATGAAAGGTGTGCTTACACATATTTTACATTTAATAGCTTCAAGAGATATGGATAAGGTCAGGGCAAAAAATGATGCATATAAAAAACTTGACGATTCTGCCATGGCATTCAGTTTGGAAGCTTGCAAAACATGCTTAGACATCACAGGCAAAACACCTTCTTCTCCATGCCCAACCAGGTAGAGTTGGTATTTTAATTGCATCGAAGACCTACTCAAGCCACAGGGAACCTTAAACGAAACATTACGAAAACTAGGACAAGCGGGTTTTAAAGACACATAACATTGGTTTGGTACATAACTTGTTCGCAACCCATTGTAGAAAGAATTAAAAGTCTACAAGAAGAAAATGAAATTTTTGATGTCTGTCTTTTACCTGAACTGATGAGAATACCTATTTTTAATATCTCTGGACGAAACACACTTATTTTAGCCAGATATCATCTCCATTTGTATTTTTGCCGTATTTTTTTGTTCATTAACAACAGTATTTAGTGGTATAATAGAATTGGCCCAGCTAATCCTGGATTAAACGTCGCTTAAGCGGAAAACAATAGCCGCTAATGCGGCTTACGAGTTGATAATACCTGTTTTGTGGATGTCTCCAATTGAGAAGGCGTCGGTATCGAAACGTTATAAGTACGAGTTTGAATTGTTTTTACTCTAAGACTTCCTACATTTGAATGAATAAGTAACTAAATAGATGTAACTAAATTTATAAAAGAGGCGTTATACGTAAATGTCAGTGAAATCTAAAATGTTGTGGATATTAGTAAATACTTGTCCCGATCAAATATAATATATTTGTTTCTGCACATAAGTCTGTTCATATAAGTATGACGTTAAAATTATTATTCATTATCCTTTATTTTTCATATTATTTAATTTTTTATAACTGACATCACCACTAGGTAAGTACTTAAATAAATAAATATTATGGGATAATCTTACACAAATCGACCAAGTCCCACGGTAAGCTCAATAAGGCTTGTGTTGTGGGTACTAGGCGACGATATATATAATAGATGACGATACATATAAATGCTTAAATTCATAGAAAACATCCATAACTCAGGAACAAATATTCATGATAAACACACAAATAAATACCCTCACCAGGATTCGAACCCGGGACCTCCTGCTTCGTAGGCAGGGTCACTACCGACTAGGGTAGGAGGCCGTTACCTATGTATATAAAAAAAAATATATATATAAATATTTGTGGGACAATTTTACACAAATCGACCTAGTCCCACGGTAAGCTCAATAAGGCTTGTGCTGTGGGTACTAGACGACGATATATATAATAGATATATACATATAAATACTTAAATACATAGAAAACATCCATAACTCAGGAACAAATATTCGTGATAAACACACAAATAAATGCCCTGACCAGGATTCGAACCCGGGACCTCCTGCTTCGTAGGCAGGGTCACTACCAACTAGGCTAGGAGGCCGTTAAATATATGTTATGTAGGTGTGTATATGTTATGGGCCAAGTGATAAATTGGGCATTATTCATAATACTCGGGCATTATGAAGAATGCCCAAGATGAGAGGGCAATTTGATAAAATTCAAATCATTAAATTACCTTTTGGGCAGAGTAATAAATATATTTTTATTTCGATTATTTTGAGTTTTGACATTGAACCTTTTAGAATCTATTCAAATACTGATTTCTGATTTCTCATATATATATGCTCAGCGCCTGTTGGGCACACGGAGGGTGAGTGAGGGTTGTCGAACATGAGTGCGAGGCCATCTAGCTAATGAGAGCTACAGTCAGCCATATATATACGTTCAGGTGTGCCCGTCGGATTTGCTTGGCGGATGCCTATGGATACCTACGGTCGAGCAAATCTGTCAATGTATGGTAGAATGTATCCTTGATTTATCAATATGACATGATCTTCGTCTTGTCCTTTTTTTTCTTAAGACCAACGTCTTTAAAGCCTCTACTAAGATCAAACAGCACAGTACTTAAGTTCGCCATGGGTCCAAGTGCAAGTGAGAGATCAAAAAGCATAGTAGTTAAGTATGCCATGGTTTCTACTACCTATAAATCATCGGCAAACCGAAGGTGATAGACCGTAAAGAGATTCATCATCATATAAGATTTCATTTAAACATTAAATTGAATACCCGAGGTAAGTGTTTTAAAAATTGCTTATCGTATCTCGGTTCTGAATTCACAAAATATTGGCACAGTCCGTAGGATTCATATAGTTTTAATAAATATTAAATAAATATTTTTCCCCTCACTAGCGTGGAAAGAGTTGTTTTATCCCTTAAAACTAGCGTGGAAAAACGTATTTTATCCACTAGAGGGGAAAGTAATTTGACCTTGCTCTAATTCCTTTCACTTACCACGTCCAGTATAATAAGTCCTATAATAAATAACTATTGTGAAAAGTAAAATTATATTATTTAACTTTTCTTAGAAATCCTTATTTAAAGTTTCACGGTTTTACACATACATTTGAAAACTAACCTCCGACGTTTCAAGGGCAACATTGCTTGCATTGATGTGCATTCATTTCATAGAAACATCTACTGTTCCCGTCTAACGAAACAACGTTGTTTAAAATTAAGGCATATTGCTAGAACCCACATTGGATTCTAATACGACTCTTGAAATGGTTCAAACCAACTTTTACAACCGCTTTAACAAAATAACGACGCAACTTCTAAATTGTCCAGAAATCGTAATGGCTAACATTATAGTTAAAAGTGCTCAGAAACTATTTGAGGTCACCACGTTACACCGTACCGTGCGTGCCCAAAACAAATGTCTTTTGGGGCAGGATCAGTTAATTTTATACTAAGTAGGTTTATCTATAAAAAAATATCCGTTTTTGACGGCTTGATAAAACCGAAATTTCTCTAGTAAAGTGAAACGACAGATTTTATAATAAATCTAAGATTATAAATATATTATGCTTTTTAAACTGATAAGTTATCGTGATGAATATTTACGTGTATTCAGTAATAAATATAAGAGCCTGGGCACAGAGTACCATTTGGTACCATTTGAGGTCGAAACTCTAGGTCCATGGGGTCTCAGCGCACGCAATTTTTTTGTAGAAATCGCGAAACATCTGGTTGATGTAACCTGGTGACCGAAGAGCTGGTGGCTTCCTCGCACAACGTATCAGCATTGCGTGCAACGTATGTACAATGAGGCCCTATTTTAGATCTAAGGTAGGCTTGCTTGTAACTTACTGTATATGTATATTTTGTTAGTGTTATCTGAAATAGTAGCTACCTAATATAAATTGTTTGATACTTATTTGGCTATGTGGTAAATGAATCAATCCCCATTTCCCAAGTTTGCATGAATATTGCATCACAGTTCGTAAGATTTAAGAATCTTCGGGATTTGGCGATAATACGTTACCTACGTGAAGGTGATCTGCAACTTTGTTTTACGATTGCGTGTTACCGCAGATAGAGTATGGCTAATGAAAGTTGAGACTGAGATTTATTTAAAACTTTTTCGTGATTATTTCAGTCTCATCTTTTATTAGCCAGAAAGCACGTGACGCCCCGATAGTCTCGAGTACACCGTAATGACTGGAAAAGTGGAGGGCAGGCGAGCTTGGGGCCGACCACCACCCAAATACAGTGACCAAATTAATAAACCTACTCGACTCCGAGAACATTAAACGCTGTATGAAGCGCGCATCGGGCCCAGTGGTGAACTATCTGTAAGAGTAGCATAGCGATCACGGTCCTCAGCATTAAGGGACCGACTGATTGGACCTGAAGTATCGTTGTTATAATAATCTGAAGGTTTTCTTGAAGTTTGGACTGTATTGTGCGTCTACGTGTCGATGATTTATGTTCGGTACGGTACAGCGCGAGTCATCCTCATAGGTTGCACTGAAACTATTTGCTTTGTACCGAGTTCGTATGGAAAATTGCACATAATGCACTTTGACTTTAAGAGTATGCAAAACTTTAAACGAGATTCTCAGAATGTTGTAAGCCGAGCCGCCTCTGTATTTATTGTAGAGGACGTTACTTGAGATTTGATATAAAAAGATTTTTCTTTGCTAACGGTAAGTAAATATAAGGACGAGGCTAAGTATGGACTTAGTAAAGAGTTTTTAAACTGAGTTCGTTTAAATAAAGTCTATTTTTAGTAAGTATATTTTTTGGCTATTTTGTTCAGGCGTTTGATGTTAAAGTGGCATATTTATCATTACCTATAAATTCCTATAAATTCAAGGTTTTTCGCCAAAAAAAATGGGTAGGTTGTGGTTGGGGTAAGCCGAAAGAAAAACAAAACGCGTGCTCCTGATTTTGCCTATTGGGAAAGTGAACGAGATTCACAATTACATTTAAAAATATAAATTCCGAATAGCTTGCAAAACATTATTAATAACAGCGCCCTCTACAAGGTGCACTGGGATTACTGGAAACAAGAAAGTTAACTATAGATTTTATTGCCCAAAATACATGATTTAGCCTACATTGATTATGACAATTAATTAATATATATTTTAGATGGCGCGACAAGAGCTGTTACACGAATTAACAGGTAGTACCTACAGTGGCAATATTAATGTCACAGATTGGGTTGGATTAGCAAACATAAGTAGATATATATAATATGTAATGTTTGGAAAATATTAGGTAAGGGTGTCAACTCACAGGAGTCGCTACTCTTCATTTAACTACTTTGCCACAAGCTGCCCTACAGAAGGCCTAGTATAAAAATTGTACGACATTAACTTCTCGATACGCTATCGAGGGGTCAAAATATGAAAGTTGCCGGATGATTTAAATATACGGCAAACATAATTTGAACTCTCGATACGCTAACGCGATCGAGAAGTAAGTGTCGTACTACTTTTATACCAGGCCTTCTGTAAGCCATTGCCCTAGTGAAAAAAATAAGTTGTATCAAACATCCCTATGCCAATTTTTTTTTCGTTGAAGGATTTGTTTTTGTGGCCCGTTTTACTATATGTAGTTGCAAGAATTTAGTGATTGAGTATTTTTTCTTTACTTGTTTTTGCTGAAGTGCTATATGAACGGGCTTTTGCAATGTATTTTATGCCCATTTAATATAGAGAACTCTCGTTTATTAAACGATCGTGTAATAAATTGCCTTCCGATTACCTTGAAATCCTGTGAAGCAGATCCGATTGAAATTAAATGACCATTTATGTAAATAAAATGAAAATGCTTTAATAAGTTTTCATTATTGCAAAGCTTATACAAGCCCATAACTATTATAAAATACAATAAAGGATGTTAACCAAAAAGCGAATGTATCGTAATTTGCATTAAATAAAATAAATGTTATGCGCAATTTAACCCCAAAGTACGAGTAAGCTCAATAAAGCGTGTATTGTCGTTGCTCAACGACTATTTAGGTATAACATAGATATATATATATGAATAAATACTTATACATAGAAAACATTCATTACTCAGAAACAAATAAATGCTTGTGATAAATATCTTCTTTCAAAAGTGTGTAAATAGGCTTAAAGGCCGTTAAAAGTTATAATATGCGGTCATGCTCTCCGCTCCAGTGTACAAGATACATAATGTGGTAGCAAATTAGCTATCGGTATTTTAATAGATGATACTTTACTTGAAAATAAAATAAAATAAAATAAAATAAAAATAGCCTTTATTGCTGAAGTGGTTAAAAGTATTACATATTTTCTAGTCTATTTCTTTATCCATCGACAACTTCAACTCGCCTCGTTGACGTAGGCCTCCTCCAAAGCCTTCCACCTGTTCCTGTCCCGTGCTACCTGCATCCAGGCTCCCCCTCCAATTTCTTTAAGGTCATCCGACCATCTGCATTTCTGTGCTCCCCTTTTTCTTCCACTGTGCCTCGGGCACCACTCCACTAAGTCCTTTGTCCATTTGTCCAAATTTTCCCTGATCATATGACCAGTCCATCGCCATTTTTACTTACTTGAAAATAATTAACTTTAAATATGTAGTAGTAAATCTTTTCATATATTATTATTTATTGATAAATAAATAATAATAAATATAAACAAAAAAAATACGTCTAAAAAGAATCACCATGTGCATTTAACTAACTGGTAAGATGTTTAACAAATAGCATGACATTGACAATCGAGTATTTAATTTATCGACGTGAAGTAGTAGCCAGTTAGGTGGTAGGTAAAAGAGGTACTAGAATCTATTATGAGTTCTCATTTAATAGTACAGTGTGTTTTTACATAGCAATTAGTTTTTCAGTTTTCTTCAATAGATCCTAATCCTCCATCCTAAAACCAATAATCTTTCATTCTTAAATATACTCCAGGAACCGAGTACTATCATCTGTTAAATATCGGTGACTTTTGCGTCATACTACTATATTTACACGCTACTATAGTTAGACGCTAAATCTTCCTGCCAAATTTTACGTGAAGTATGGAATTATCATACACATCACTGCTACTTAAGTGTGCCAAATCAGTCTAATTTTAGCGTGATCGCACTCTACTGTCTGGTCATCTTTAAGAAATTCTTATTGCTAAGACGACACTTATACTTAACAGAAAACCCTTATAAGCGTCTTGCTTTGCGATACACTTTTGCTCTTCGTTTAGCGTTTTCTGTAATCGATTTCAACGAGCCTAGCTCTCTAACTTTCTCCAAATGATCAAAATACGTCACGTAACTACACTTAGGTAATAGGCTGTTAGGTTTACCTAATTAAAGATACTTGTGTAGTGTATCTCATCAGCTCATCACTCTGTAATTTGAATACAAAATATGTTGCTAAATTACACAGTTGCGAGACATTATATAGTTTCAAAACTTTTTTGTCAAACATCTGCGACCCCGAGGAAACTTTTCCATTAAAGTGTGTTTTTATTTCGACAAAACGGGGGCGCGAGTATAAATTGTGCTGCGTCAGTAGTAGTGATGGGCTGTTTGCATTTGCAAGAATATTCTCACAAATATAAACAGCCTTTGCGAGAATATTCTTGCCTAATATTTCTAATATACTAAGTACCTACTCGTAGGTGATTTAACTCGTGTAGAAATCGAGAAACTGACAAGACAAATCCTTTTCTTGTGAGGAGCGGGCCTCATACCTAGTAGATCCGTAATTTGAATCCTAATTTCATGTCTTATACTGCATTATGGGGTCATGTTCTCTATGTTATAATCTACTTTTGTCCCCAAATTTCGTCCACCTAATAATTTAAGTAGGGTGCCAGGGGTAACTAATACCTAACTTGAACACACTTGAAAAGTATGAACCAAATTGATAATTGTTACGGTTAGATATCAATTTAGCAATTGAAAAATTCACTACCTTAGGCTAGGCGCGAACTTGCCTTATATTTACTTTCTATTTTGTTTAATTGCTCAGTAGATTATTAGTTTATTTGCCGTCAATATAATGTATATCATATTTTATTAACCGAAAAATATATCCAACATATTATTATCTAACGACTTAACGTTTTAGGATAAATTTTCAGTTGCAAATATTTTTCTGGCAACAAAATGTAAAAAAACAAGCAAGTTTTCGACTTTTCGTCTCGTTTACAGGAAGGTTATGAAGGAATCGTGCAATTGATAAAAAATTGCACGCATCTTATGCATCCCGCAGTTGTGCGGAAGAAATTTTAAAAATATTCCGAGAAGGAACGAATGTTTCACTATCCCATCACTAAACTGGGGCCTCAGTAGAATTATCGGCACCTTCCCGTTCCAGCTCATTTGCTGGCGTCGGCAATTTACTTTGTTCCTAGCTCTCAATAGTAACGATGATTATTTCTGCGATAAGATCTCCAGCGAAATTAAATGAGGATTTTTAACGCTTTAGTACTTTTTTACGGTTTCGCCGTCAAGAAACGAGAAATATAAGATATCTTCATAGAACTCACCTTTGTACGTTCCACTAGAAAATATTTTATGTTGGAATTTATAATTTTTGGAGCAGTGTCCATTGTCGATGGAGTAAAGTAAAGGCGATCTCTGTTTTGTGGGCGATAACATGGCTCATAGCGATCGAGGCACTTTGTAGCGAAAGTGGCTCGTAGAGGCGTAACGACAACGTGTTGTTATTAGCAATGAATGGGACAGAACATTGTGTCAATTAGTTTAGTAGATAGTCGTAATGAAATAGTTTTAAACTTAAGAGTCTTCATACTTTTTAAAGTGAAAATCGTTAATGATTAAATAACTCATATAAATTGCAATTGCTAAGGTAGTATGAAGTATTAATATTGCAAAAAAATAAGGTTGATAAATAAATATTATTTATTATTTAGTAGGTATACAAAAACAGAATTCTTACTAAGCTTCGTGGTAAGGTGGTCAATTCATACAATATTGTAACTTGATTTTTTATTATTTCTTTTAATACCATCTAATTTATTTGTATACACGTGAATCTGGCATAAAATAAAGTTTATTTTTGCATTTTTAGTTTCATTATAGTACATTACGATACAAGTGCGAATAGGAGAAAATTCGCAATGAGTGGCGATAGAGTAAAACAAGACCGAAGGGAGTATTTAAAATCGACACGAGTTGCGAATTACCTATTCGCAACTGCATTTTACAGTACATGTAACCTTTTGAATTTTTGACATAGGCACATAAAGTACTTATTATCTCACTAATGCTGTAATATAGCACTTTATGTACTGTAAAATATAATTTATACATGCCCAAATAAACCTGCTAAACTTTGTAATTTTTTTTAAATTTGCTTTAGCTAAACGTACATATATTACGTAGGTACGTATATTTAATCGAAAAATATATATAAGAGTGGAAAACGTGTTTCATTTATTCCTTAGACGACTCATTTTCAAATATATATATATATATATTATCACCGGTATGTAAGTTATATTATATATATATGTATAACTTACATACCGGTTTGAGATCATTTTGAATATCAGAAAGCCCCAAGTATTTACTTCTTCGAGCAAAATCGCGAAACAGTCTTCAGATTATTAAAAATGGAAAAAAGAAAAACAAAAAAGGAGTTACACAGTCCATTTGAATTGAAATAGTCTTCTGTAATATATTAAAAAACTAACAGCATTTTTGTTAGTTGCTCCAATATATAATTAAAAAATTGAGCAAAATCGTAAAAAAAGTATACCGGACTCTTAAGCAATAGCAAGCATGTAATCTTTGTCTTCCGTCCTGGACATAAGATGCATTATTTTATTTGTATATTATATACTTACATATAGGTATATGTAAGTATATAATATACAAATAAAATAATGCATAGCATGCATGCATGCTTATGTACAGTACACCGTGTAGGTACACGGTGTACTGTACATAAGTTACCCAACAGATTACGATCACGCATTTCTGAGGTCATAACGAGCAAAAAAGATTACATGAGTTTTGGTCAAATTCTCCAAAAATAAGTTTTTATCTCTATAGCTAGAGCGATATAGGAAAACTTTATATGACATTTAAGTCTCTAAATGCGACTATGAATACACCTTTAAAGTTTGTCGAATTAGCCGTGTACCCCGTGTATATAACATAACTTTTATGTCGACTAAGTCTTTGTTACAGCTCCGATAAAAAATCTAGTAACGAAATTTTTCACTAACTACCCGCATACGTTAAACGCACGCGTGGGTCTCCTCTCCTTTGTGGAAAATGGCAATGGTTAATGTCTTATTCTTTTTCGCAAGAAGCGATTTTACCTTTCTTTGTACGCTACTTTGTTACGCTAGTTTTAACAAATTTTGAGTTTTCTTTGTTTATAGCGGGGCTTAGAAGATTGGTCCCTTTTTAGAGAAAACAGTAGACTATCAGTAGAATAGTCTGACAACCGTAGGCTGCAGTAGAATTTTTTTGTTAATTTATTGGTCTCTCTATTTTTTTCACTTGGCAAAAAATCTACTGCAGCCTGTGATTGTCAGACTATACCTGGTGATAATTTCTTTAGCTACAATCAATGCTGTTCAGTCAGTGATTAAATAGGTATGTAAGAAGCTAAACGTAAAGCATCAAATATAATTAAACAATAGGGATGACGACTAGGTTAAAAACTTATCATTCTATTTAGTCAGTCAGTTAGATTATCTAAAATTATTCAACACGTATTTTTTAGGGTTCCGTAGCCAAAATGGCAAAAACGGAACCCTTATAGTTTCGTCATGTCCGTCTGTCCGTCTGTCCGTCTGTCCGTCTGTCCGTCTGTCACAGCCGATTTACTCGGAAACTATAAGTACTACAGTGATGAAATTTGATGGGAATATGTGTTGTATGAACCGCTACAAAATTATGACACTAAATAGTAAAAAAAAGAATTGGGGGTGGGGCCCCCCATACATGTAACTGAGGGATGAAAATTTTTTTTTCGATGTACATACCCGTGTGGGGTATCAATGGAAAGGTCTTTTAAAATGATATAAAGTTTTCTAAAAAACATTTTTCTTAAAGTGAACGGTTTTTGAGATATCAGCTCTCAAAGTCGTAAAAAGTATGTCCCCCCCCCTCTATTTTTATAACTACGGGGTATAAAATTCTAAAAAAAATAGAGGTGATGCATGCTAATTAACTCTTTCAACGATTTTTGGTTTGATCAAAGTATCTCTTATAGTTTTTGAGATAGGTTGATTTAACTGTAATTTTGGTTAAGTTATTGTGCTTACACTGAAAACGATGGCTGAACCTTATAAGTTTAGGCTCCATTCACCAGGTGTATAAATTGACATAATAAGTTTATTATATTTGCTGCTACGGAACCCTTTGTGCGCGAGCCCGACTCGCACTTGGCCGGTTTTCCTTTTTCAAAATATGTAACAACAACGAAAAACAGAGCATCAACGGCTAGTGACGTCATTATTAGGTAACATTTGTAAGTAATTGTGACGTCACTCGAAATTTGAATGCATGTATTCTCGTTATTTTTTATTTGACGAACAAGAGATAAAATACACGTACAATATTTTTTCTTTTGTATCTAAAAGACGAACTAAATAGGAACTAAAGGTTGACTGGTAGAGAATGCTTCATAGAAAATTAAATTAAATTAAATTAAAAATAGCATTAAGTCCGCCTTTTGTACAATTGTAATTTTCTTTTTGTGCAATAAAGGTTAAATAAATAGATTTTTTACTCGTCTACCCTATTGCAAGGGAGTAAGTAGGTAATTAAATTAATGTAAATAATTAAATATTTAAACAGGTTCCCAGTTATGTTTTATGATTAAATATTTATGAAACATGTCACGCCTATGCAATTTAATATCAGTATGTCTCACGAAAGTTTAAATTATATGATTAAATATAAGTAAGAACAATAATGGAATTAGACTACTTGGCTACATCAAGCTCCAATACCTACGTGTTAGTGAATTTATTTATAATAATAATTTTATGGATTCCGTATTAAAAAAGGATAGGTCGCGATAATAATATTTTACGTGAAAGAAATTCTTCGGATACTATACCGTTTTTACAGTAAGAAATATTTCTTTTGATATTATAAAAACAGTTTTTCAGAAATGCCTATCATTAGGTTATTTAATAATTTAGCGATATAAGTAAGTACTTACTACGTTATTCGGTCCATGTCTAGACTACGCATTATGTATAAGTACTTACTATAACTAGATACCTATTTTATTTATGCTTTGTGTTTCATCGTAGGTATTTGATACCTACCTACCCAAGCTCGTCTGGGTCGGCACGGAGTCATGACTGTGTCAATGTCTACAGAAAGCTTCATGAGATGTCTCGGAGTTCCTGTTATGATTTTTCATAAATTGACACACTGACCAGACCGGACTAGCGCCACATACGTTGCGCTAACTACGTTGTTTAAGCCGCTTTTTGCCGCGCTATCGCTTTTAAAACAACTCGTAAAAAGTTGTCCTTATGAAATTCTCTTCATGCGAGTAGACTCAGCGGAACACCAACATGATAAAACACGAACTGGCGTACAAGTGGCACTTCACATGTCCGCGACACGAGGCTCGTAAATGAAGCGTGTTTTTTTAGTTCTTGCGGTACTTGGGGACAGGGTGAAATTGCAGGAATGTGAGCTGGAAGCATGTTTCAATTAGAATGTATACAATGCGACGTTAAGTGGTAGGTAGATCTGTAAGAACCTAGCCAAAATAACAATAAATTGCAGATAACACTAATGAACAGTCACGTCTCTAAATATCGATCGAACGGGACAGGACGGAGCAGGACGGGGCGGGAAGGGACGATTTGTGAATTTCTATAGAAAGAATCACGTGATAGCTCAGAGCCCTCGGAGGTCACGTGACGTTTCCTATAGAAACTGACAGTTCCACCCGGCCCGGTCACGTCCGTCCTTTTGGCCCGTTCTAGTGTGAGTCATCCTTAAATATAATTGATATTTGAAAAACTTACTCTTGCAAGCCGCTATCACTAAGAGATACCTACCTAAAATAAAAATAAAATTAAAACGAGATACCTTTCAGATGATTTATAGTGCGTAGCAGCCCGCAAGGCAAGAGGTTTTTGTTAAAACAACAATTGCGTGTAACGAAACTTAAGTTTATTTCAAAACCATCAATGAATTAAGATCTTAAAAGTATTTATTTGATCCAGTGGGATCGGAACGGCAGTCCTAACAGACAGGGGTAAAAATAAATAAGAAAATAAAGTAGACTGTATCTGGTTAAGATACCACCCGTCTTGATACAAATTAAATGACTCCTTTACTACACTTGCCATGTTTAAAGGCTCAATGCTTTACTTTTGTACAAATGGTCACCATTGTACTCAACCTTCGATGGAACGGTTTTTTCAATATTTGTTGATAAAAAAATCCTAATAAGTATGCATCATGCACTAAAAACAGTCAAATTAAGGAATTCCTGCGTTATAAAAATCAGTAAGACCTTGTATATAGCATGAAAAATTTGCATAACGAGAAACACGCTAGCACCCCTATCCACTCATTGGAAAATGCAAAACACAACGAAACAACATCGTCATCGTGAAAGATTGGACAGAAAGACAAATGAGAGCGCAAGCATCACACACCATTGTAGGCTATTGTTTGCAAAGATACGAGAAATGCTGCCTTTTTCCATTTTATTGGTCTATTTGTGGCGCACCCGGCTTGTCTCTGCAACCCTCCATTACCTACGTTGCTAATCAGGGTCGAGCACACGGCTAATTGAATAAAAACATTGCATAATTAAGGAAGGGAGCGGTGCGTTGGTGGGCCCCGGGAATTCTGCTTTTGGTTTTTCTGTCAAAGATTATTTTGTTTTAAATAACTCCCATAAACGGGTTTCTTCAATTTCATGACTGTAGTGTACTGCACCTGGAGTAGGTATTGTTTGAGTGTACTATAGTAGTTTATGCGAACGTACATAAGGAAGGGCATTGCAACACGAGTGTGGGTTTATGAAACGAGCCGAAGGTGAGTTTCATATTAACATCAGATGAGTGTTTAATGCCTAATTATGTATAGTTGCATACACTACTTTATCTACACACATATCATAAGTGCTCTAAGGTAGGTTCAGAAACCGTAAGGAAATGATCTGCATTGGTACTAGTGCTACTTGTTAAATATCTATAGATTATTGGTATTACAATAATCCATTAAAAATAAATTGACCACATACAGAAAAAAAATTATTTATTACAGGTGGCGTCTCAAATCTCTGTATTTTTTTTCTAAATTATAACAAACGAATGAACTCCCTATTCTTGTGTCACTCGAGATCAAATATCGTGCGATTTATATTTAAAAAACATACTGAATTAGCGTTTCGTATCGATAACTGTTTTAATATCTATAGATACTAGAATAGACACGCTCTTGAATTTGACAGCTATTCCAAACTTAAACTCATAACATAACCTACTGATTTCAGAAGGTAATATTAATATTACAGTTCCGTTTATTCCTGCTGGTTGGTAATGCTGGTCATTGCTTATGGGTTTTGAACGCATTGTGTACTAAAAAAAGAAAACCAAAATTTCATTGCGCGGCCACTGGCAAACACAGGTAATAACAACACCGGATCTCTGATGGACGTAGTACGTGTACAAACATAACAAAAATAAATTTCTAATGGACACTTGGAACTTTTTGTTTATTTAGGGCTGTTATTCCAATGTCATACTGAAACTAACTAATCATCCTTTGTAAATAGCCCGTAGTCTGTCCAATTTAGGTTGTTGGACACGGACGGTTTTACGATTAATTGTTTTACCTTTAATATTGATTTAGGTCGGCCTTGTAAGGCAAAATGTGGAGGAAGAAGTACGAAATTTTCTAGAAAGAAAGGAAAAATGGCTTCAGGCGAGACTCGAACTCGTGTCTCTGGGATACACGCTCATCGTTCTGCCAACTGAGCTACTGAGACACACTCGGTAGTCTCGGTAGCCCCAAATTTCTCCCTATAATATTATAGGTACCTGTTACGAAAATAAACGAACATCATTAGATATTAAATAAAGACAATGAATGATACTGTTTTTTTTTGTTCTTTTGCTCTGTCTTTGAACATATGTATTTCTTCTTTTATTATCAAAAAATCAACTACAGCTTAAGCTATCATTTCATCACCATATTTCCGATGGTTGAACTCTGCGTGTTTGGTATTTTGTAAATAGCGAGGAAAAGAGCAGTATTACAAGCCCGGAATTCAAACAGATTTCCGAATCAATGGCTCGAGTGCGTTTCAGTGTTACTTTCTGATTTCACACGAGAGATTCACTTGTTCATTCGAGTGTTAAAGTTATTGGATTAGGATTATTTTATTGTTATTGATCCATGTAGCTTCGCCTTAGTTTGCTACCTATCTTGCCTTCTTGCCCTCCATACTATTTTTAAGGGAGCAGTCATGTTATATCGAATGTCCAATAATTTTCCTGCGTCTCACTTCAATGGTATTCAGAATCGTTCGTCTCTCAAAGTGAAATAACCTTTAAATCTAGTTATTATATTAAGGATGACCCACGCTAGGCTAAGGCTACCACAAAAATCGAGCAATTGAAAATTTGTATCTCCGTCTCTGTCACACTTGTGCTTATCGGAGTGATTAAGAGGGTTTTTCCATTAATGCCAATTTTTGATGTTCATGGTAGGCCTGCAGGCCGTGCTGATGTGTCAATTTCTATGGAAAGCGTCACGCGATAGTTCGGAGATCACCCGACGCTTGCTATATAAACTGACACATCAACCCAGTCTTTCAAGCAACACACGGAGAGGAGTCGCTATACGTATCGTTTCTTTTCTGCCGAAATACAAGCCCAAATGAGTATACGCGGGTCTGTGTTGTGACTGTTACACAAAATAGATCAAGTATGCAAGATTTCAGTAGCTTTATCATTTTCTATAGGTATGTTAGTGTCGTTACTATAGATTGGTTTTTGTATGTAATGTGTGAGAAGTGCGTCCGCATGCACGTTTCCCCCCGCAAAAAGTGACAAAATAATTTGTACAGTAAGATGTCGCTTCGCGGTCTCCCTTCCAACGTGTTGGAAACCCGTGTTGCTTGAAGACCCAGCCCGGTCACATCCCGGTCTGGTCGACCGTGAGTCATCCTTTAAGCCTAGAAGAAGTTGTCTTCTAGGCTTAAAGGATGACTCACGGTTCGAATCCAGCCTTGGACAAATGGACACTTTTGCATATAATATTATTAAACATATTATGTTTGGATATAATTTTGATTATTTAATTAGTCTGGATACCGAAAAATAGTTGATTATTTTCCTTATTAAAAATGAGATTGAATCACTCTAGAACGGGACGGGGCGGGACGAGACGATCTATCCATTTCTATAGACATAATCACGCGATAGCTCACGGCACGTGACGTTTTCTATAGAAACTGATAGATTGGCTCGGCCGGGTCACATCCCGGGCTGTTCTAGTGTGAGTCATCCTTTAGATGTTTAAAAGAAATGGATTTTGTACAATTTTTAAAATTAAGTTCGCTACACACCTCTTAAGTTCCAAGCACTCATATTTGACTGCGATGAGCTAAACAAGCCCCGTTTTTCTGTAACTTTTCTCATCCAAGGTTTAATAGAAGGTTCATTAAAATTTTATTGTTTATCGCTATCCCATGTTTTATGTTATCGAAATTGTTTCTCGCAATGGAGGACGCTACGTGACGGCATCGTTTGCGATATCCGAATATACCCATTGATGTTACGAAACTCGTGTTAAATACTACCTACTTTATATACGTCTCTATATACATTATGCACTATATCAGATTTTTTGTTTTGTTTAACAGCCTCCTAGCCTAGTCGGTAGTGACCCTGCCTACGAAGCAGGAGGTCCCGGGTTCGAATCTTGGTCAGGGCATTTATTTGTGTGTTATGTATTGATATATATCGGCGTCTAGTACCCATATCACAAGCCTTATTGAGCTTACCGTGGGACTAGGTCGATTTGTGTAAGATTTGTCCCACAATATATATTTATTTACATATTTATTTATTTGTATCACGAAACATTACTATAATTTCATGGCCTATTTTATAAATAAGTTAGGTATTCTTAGGTGGTGGTCCAGCGGTAAAACGTGCGTCTTTTAACCCATAGATTACGGGTTCAAACCATGCCGGCTCATCCCAATGAGTTTTCCGGATCTTAGGTACGAAATATCAGGAGGAAACCGGACTAATCCCAATAAAGCTTAGTTTACCATCTGGGTTGAAAAACCAGATCTGGGTTTGTAAAACTAGCGCCTACGCCAAATACTGGGATTAGTTGGCAAAGCTGACCACAAGCTCCCTGAGCCGTGATACAAAGCCGGGACAACGCTAAGAAGAAGACAGAGTGAACTAGTATGAAGACTTTCCAAACAAGAGAACATATTTTACGCTTAAGATAAAATACAATTTTGTCACAGAGAAGTCATGATATTCTTATTTATTCAGTCACATCATACATATAATTAAGTCAAAATAATATTTATTTCCTCCAATACTTATATATTTCAATTAGATGACTGACAGCGATATTAAAAAAAATATACATTATAACGTCTATGGTGTATATAAGAGCACTGTTGATTTATAAAATTTTAAATAATTGGGCATACGACATCTTTCACATTTTTAGCTGTCGTCGAAAAACTAGCGTATGCAACAACAGCTCGTAATTGGTTCTTAAAACTCTCGGGTCTATTATTCGGCGACACTCAAGTTTTAAGAACCGTTATTACCTATACCACTGTTGCATAAACTACTTTTAAAAATGTACAAAATATTTTTTTTTAACTATGATATTGATATTATTATTCCATACAATTTTCCGGTCTCTGGCCCATATTATTTTACGGGCTCTTTACTTAACAGACTCTTATTTCTGACGACGTTGGATGATATTTCCGGCGGAAAGTTAAGTATCTTTTAGTTGTGTTTTATTTTTTCTTTATTCATAGTGACGGCTGAGATGCAGTTGGCTAAGTAAAAGTTACGTGTTTTATAAAATAAGCAATAAACATTTATGTTTATGATATAAATAATACAGGTACCTAAAATGAGTATTTTAATTTAGTAGGGGCTCTGTGAACAGTACACCTGGTGATTACGTGGTATTAAGAATCGTATAGGTCCAGTGTGAACCCAAGAAACAGTATGGCCTGACATGCTCAAGGGCGGTTTTTTTGGCGCTGTGTCGCACCACTTCGCCATCGCATTTTTACACTCCGCTAGCTTTCTTGGGAACTATCATTGTACTAAAATACAGTACATGACTAAACACAACGTACAAAGAAGCTCCATTTGGTCATTGACGCTTTCCTTTAGCGTACTGTATACAGAAAGCGTAACGTTCGTATTATTAGTTAACTATACGCCACTTTCAAAATGACTTATGCGCCCTTTGTTTTCCTTACAGATAAGTCTTTTTGTAACCAAACCGAGTGTGTACTGCACTCTCCGACCCACCGCTAACAGTTTATGTGAGCACATTAATGCCAACAACTCACGGTACAAGTTTTCTCATCTGTTACATGACCACTACAACTGTACGGAACTCGTGCCCGGACATTAGTAACACTTACCCTATTTAAGTTAATATGAGGTAATCAGGATAGGAAATATTATTATCTACTACTTTAACAAAGTATGTGACGAAGTTTTAAAAAGCCTTCCTTGTATTCATCCCCTAAGGGGTTGAATTTCCAACGATAGTATGTTAGTTTCATATTATTTTTACTCATAAGCACCATGTTGATTCTTTAAATAGTTTTGAAGTGATCACTGAAACAGAAAAAGTATGAGAAGGCATAGGTTGCATTGAAATAATAATATACTACAAAAATGGAGGTGCAACGCCCTAGGCCACTAGCGAGGGGATATTCTGCTTTGAATGCCTGTATAGTCTCAAATGTAAGCGCTAGAACTAACTTACACAACAATGCGGCTTAAGGTGAAGTGAGTTTGTAGTAAGTGAAAAGATATAAGAGGTATCTATAGATTTTAGTTAGTGAATTGTAGTTTTAGTTTTATTTTTAGGCTTACTGTTTATTCTTTTTAAATTTTACTAGAACGGGAATTAATCGCGTAAAACATTGAAAACTAACCTCCAACGTTCCAAGAGCGACATTGTTCCCGTGGTCCCGGAGAAAGACTGGCTGGGGTTGACATCAACATCTTCGAGCCGCGCGGGTTTTACGAACTACCCGCACTTGCTCTTGATTATCATTTTGCGCACTAGGGATGTGACTCTGTCGACACTATAGTTTTTAATCGCGATTAAGTCCCGTTGTAGTAAATTTGAAAATGTTTGAGAATCGTGAAAGTTTAAATAAGCGTTTTACTGATTCACTTGTAATTAGGTAATTACACATAGGTAATTAACGACCGTAAGCTAAATAAATAGGCCATGAAAAGATTAACTTCATCTCAAAAATATTTTTTGTCCCTACCTGTCAAACAAATGGTTGTCTTGTTATCTCAGTATTTGCATCAATGTTACAAAAAGCTTAAAGTTACTTACTGTAGTAAATTCAGTGTACTACCTCAATCTTCTAAATCTTGCAAAATCGGAATGCGAAGGCGTAACGCAAAGGGGCAAGATGGCAACCCCACTAAACAGCCTCTCCTCATTATTGTTACGGGCTATAACGACTTGGCAAGCGGTGATTTACCATCCATCTCTTTTCCTCGTAAGAAACTTCATCAATGTTGGATTCTTAATTGAAATGGGGATTTATGAGAAAATTTTGAAGTATTCAACTCACTTAAAAAAACCACTCGAAATCGCCCAAATTTGTAGCTAAAACACATTTTATTTGTGTGTGAAATAAATTTGTTTGTCTGTTGTTTGCCTCTGTGTTAATTAAATGTTTTTATCTTGTAAATGTTTTATTGTACTGAGGTGTGCAATAAAGAGTATTCTAACAATATATCTATGTAATCTATTTCTTTTCACCGGTCACGCTTTGTTATGGATTTTTCCGAAAGAATCCTAATCCGACTTTAGATAGGTACAGAATATGAGAAATTTGAATGGTAATAAGTTCATTAAGAATTCATTTGTTAAAATATAACGTAGTCATTAAACAGGTAATGAAGATCAAAACATAACTCAAGCTGAAAACAGGTATAATTCGACCATTCGGGCAGCGCTTATTAAACTTTGTTTACGCAAGGCACTTTATCATCTCGATATAAATTCAACTTTGGCAAAAATGAAAATTCCCGACCCGCGGAAAGGAAGTTGAGTATTTATGAAAGGGCTCGTGGCAGTTACTACTTTACGAGGTCATTATGGGAACCATTAAACGTATGATTACAGTACCTCCTGTTCTGGGCATTTGTTTAAGCACATCAACTTTTCGCAAACGACCTGCGCCGCGAAGTATACTAATTCATTATGGGGGTCGTTTTCAACTTTAAATAACGGACGTATTTTATTAGTTCACGAAGCGGAGGAGGTTTTAACGTCTGGCATTGTTGTTTGTTTATTCATTGACGATCATTTATTTTCCACGTTATTACCAAATTTTAAATCGTGGACGCTAAATTAGAACTACTTCAAATGAAATAATAGGCTATATTCACTTGAAACAGATAAGGGTAACATTTTTGTCTCGGAAACTATGTCGATGTCGGCTCAGCATTATATCTCTGTCGATATTTCTTAATTGTATTTCTTTTCTGCTGTGAAAATAATTATTGAAAAGTGCAAAAAAATGTGTGAAATTCAAAACGGCTAAAACGAAATGTCAATGTCTTTGGTCGATTGTGACGTCATCGACTACGGCCGGCTGTACACCAAACATTCGTGAAGCCGAGACGCGAGTGTACATGGCTTGCTGTTCATTCGCGTCTCGGCTTCACGAATGTTTGATGTACAACAGCCGGCCATAGTCGATGACGTCACGGCCAAGCTTGTCAAAATGGCGGCGTTTAAAACGCTCGACTCAGTTTGAAAATTTTGAAAGGAGATTTATATACTTAATTTTAGTTTTTTTGTGCTGAAATTTATTAATCAGTATTATAATGATGTGTGCTATGTGTGTGTTGCCAGTGATGACATACGGTACTGAAACGTGGTCGCTTACAATGGGCCTCATAAGAAGGCTCAAAGTCACCCAAAGGGCAATGGAGAGAGCTATGCTAGGAGTCTCTCTGCGAGATCGTATCAGAAATGAGACCATCCGCAGCAGAACCAAAGTAACCGATATAGCTCTCCGAATCGCTAAACTGAGGTGGCAGTGGGCGGGGCACATTGCACGTAGAACCGATGGCCGTTAGGGCGGAAAGGTTCTCGAGTGGCGACCGCGTACCGGAAAGCGCAGCGTGGGTAGGCCCCCCGCAAGGTGGACTGATGACCTGGTGAAGGTCGCAGGAGTCCGCTGGATGCGGGTGGCGCAGGACCGGTCATTGTGGAAATCTTTGGGGGAGGCCTATGTCCAGCAGTGGACGTCTTTCGGCTGAAATGATGATGATGATGATCATCATCAGATTATAATGATAAAATATATCGTCCAACAGTATAAAAACAATGAGTGAATATTGCCTATTATAGTCTGTACTGCTTACTGTACAGATCGATTCACGAAAGCTGGCGCGGAAAATGTATGAAACTGTCATTAATTTCATAGACATTTCGGGCCAGCTTGCGTAAATCGATCAGTACTTTTAAGTAAACGTAAATAAACGAAACCACATGACTCAGGTGTTGGGCCAATGATAGAATTCCATATAATGACATTGAGAAGACGGATACGAAATGGTGTAACGTCATTGGCCAAATGTCGTCTATAGTCTGTACCTAAAAGTAGATACTATAGACACCACGTGACTTAGCAATAATATAAATGTCCTTCTTACTCTCTAAGTGTACAGAGCAGGAGTCGGTCTGTGGTAAAGTGTCTTCAAGTATTTTTCCTTAAGCGCAAATACCTACCCGTGAAGTTTGAAGTACTGTTTTTATTTTGTTTTTAGTCTTATTGATTGCATAGCCGACAATAGCGTTGTGCTCAAAAGGTAGCTAGATGCTATGTGTGAATAAAAAATGCACGTATCGTATGCATTTATTACAAAATGAGTACGTATACTGGTACGAGTACCTACGGCAAGTGAATTAAATGTGATTGATCTGATTTCAATACATGCCCACATTATAAATATTACTAACATTGCGTGTCTCAAAAGTTTATCTATAATCAAATACACGAAAAACTTATTAGAAAGTAGACAAACCCCTAAAGAACATTCATCATAATGATGCTCATCTTCCAATAACCAAGTATATTTCAATAAATATAGTTTATCTTGACCTTCGCCAAGACTCGAGGGAAATTAGAAGGAGACGAAGAAAGGTCGCAGGCAGACACGGTAACTGACCACAAAGCTGCTACTGCTACAATAAAGTATAATCAGCTGATTGGGCGGCATTAAATGTACCTACAATATTTAGGTATAACATGAAATGCCAATATGCTTATATTGTTTTCTTCGTATGTGTGTACCTACTGTTTATTGTGATCATTACCAATTCATGTATTATTTCTTTCTTTCCTGTTCAAGTGAGTGAAGCGATGTTTAATTAAACGTAAATTACAAAACATTTGATTGACAATACCAATAAAATCTTTATTTGAAAAGTTATGGGAATTCATTAACTGAATTTTGTCACAAGAGAGGAAATTCTAAATGCGTAATATATTCAAACGTTAGAGCCCAAAATAAAAATAAGTTTGAGATCATGTGACACAAGACGCTTCTCACATTTTTAACACATAATTATGCTACTTTTCGCACTCGTTTTGCATACCAACACCACGATACCACCAGATAAACCCACACATCTAGAAATATACGCTTGTGGTCCTAAATTTGAGCTAAATCAATGGTTCTAATTCAGCTTCCAATAAAATTTTATTTATAAAATCCCAAACACATTACTTATCACAGCAAGTTAAGTCAAGGTTTATAACGATATGTTTAGAATTACTCATATTTGCATGGGTTTCCAGAATTATTGCAAACGGATTAAGTTACTTACACTAGAACGGAATGGGACGGGACGGAACGGGATTTCTACGTGCAGTTGCAACTCAACGTTTGTACGGAACCCTCGGTGCGCGAGTCCTGCTTGCATTTGACCGTTTTTTTTTAACTTTCCAAGCACTTCTATTACCACACAAACAATTAAACAGCATCCGATCTTGTGTACAGTTCACAACATAAACAAAGTGTAAGTTGGCCGTTGTATCGCGAATTAAGTGGCTGTTGTTGGTACAGCTACTTTGTGGCTTTACAATGTATAGAGTGCATAGGATGATTTCTTTAATACTGATTTTGATTATAAACTATCAGACAAGTAGAAATAGTTATTTATTGTACTTTCAAGCGGGCAAAGTTGTTTAGGTAACTCTCGCGCTTATATTGAGGCTTGAGCAAGCGAATGGTTCCAAAACTGGAATCTTGAACTTTACGAGGGTCTCAAGCCACGACAGTTGAACAAACTTTGACGCCGAGTAATACAACTGTTTTTCCCTCAGTAAAGCGTGGAAAATAAGACTACATACGATTACAAATCTTATTCATATCTTGAAGAAACCATTCAAAACACAAGGTCAAAAAGTGTCATAGAGTACGCTTCTGCTACTTACCTCACCATACCACTATATTACCAGTAGCTTACCAAGTGCGGGATAAGACTTGAGCAATTTAAAGATGTGAGTCTCACTGAAGTGGTAAGTCATAATAATTAGAGCAATGTGAAATTATTTTCCCCTCTAGTGGATAAAATACGTTTTTCCTCGCTAGTTTTAAAGGATAAAACAGCGCTTTTCGAGCTAGTCAAGGGAAAAAATACATTATGTATTTGCATACAATCTCAATGTGACGTCTTGTCACGTCCGATAAAGCATACGTTAAAAATCATACCATGTCTATGAATGAAAAGTTATTGTATAGTCCGACAACAACCACAGACTGACAGTAGAATATTTTTTATGCACTAAATCGTGACGAGTGGTGGAGGACTGGAGGAAGGGAATGGGTGGCTTTTGCCCTGCAGTAGGACACGACAAACTTATAAAATTAAAACATAAACCTATTGTTTTTATTTTAAGATTTAGTTTTATTTTAGGTATATTGTTTGTGATTGTATTTAATATGGTTGTAATATTTGACTGTTATGTGCATATTATGTTTTAATAATAAATAATACCACTTTGTGCTTCATTGATATACGGTTATATGGTTTGTTTTCGTTACAAAGGATTTTGTGATTTTTTAGCCGGTCATGTTAAGTTAATATTTACCATAAAATATAAAGAAAATGAGCGCTATAAACTACACATCCCGCAAGTAACAGCGACATTTGTCGAACAATTGAGAAAAATAACGCAAAATAAATGGACTAGCGACACAGAAATATATAATATGATCCTGGAAACTTTGCGGCGGCCGAGGCGGTTAGCTGGCACTGTAATATTTTATAACAATCATTTTACTGTCGGCTTTTATTGTGTCATAAAAATATATTTTTTTAACATTAAAATTATTCAAATTTTTCTTATTAGAATACTGAAGCCCTCTAAGGGGCTCCAGTTAGTTAAATTCATGGTAAACAAAAAGATATTCTCAATTCATGGACCTTATTTCATTGCGATAAGGATTCCATATCTACATTGTTATCTTTTATTATAATTTTATCTCCCAGTGAATGGTACGGGGTAGATTATGTGTCCCGGGAGAATCGTTTGCTAAATTTGGCATAGGTTTTATAATTAGGAAAAATAGTGTTAAGTACTAATTTATTTTAACAAATGGCATAACTTAGTATTTTAGTATTATGACAGAGCGAAATATAATTCGGCATAAATCAGCGAAACTGGGGATAGGGAATACTTCCTCCTTACAGAAGTCGACTTGTAGAGGTAGCAGACTATGTTGTGTTTTATGCGAGCACACACGGAGAAAAAATCTAGGTCCCTGTGACATATTTTTTGTATTTATTAGATTTATTTTACTCAATAATAGAAAATTGTGCTCTTTATAATATTCTAGTATTGGGATCACCATTGTCTACTAATGAGTAAAAAAACCGGATGTTAATCAGGTACTCAGGGGCCTTATCCGAACTTCTAATTTTACGGACGTGGATATCCATATTTTTTTTAGTTAAAGAGAATATTTATCAAACAGAAACACAACTTTAAAAAACAATACACGCAATTTAAAAATAACCAGAATAAAAAAAACTACGACTATACACTTACGCTAGGGCTTAATCTAGGGCCGACAGGTACCCGGCGTAAATGTGCCAAAAATTCTAGTGGTGTTTACGTTTCTATATGTTTCGTTCACATCCCTTACGTTTCACAAAGGGGAAAATGACATACCTGCGGAAAGTTTTGGTAGGTACATTAAATCGTACCCCGCGACAAACGCTTGCTTGCTATCATCAGGATTGTACAAATAATATCCAGAAATATTTTAAGAAAATGATTGGAATATGTTACAATGAAATAGTTTCTTTATTGTTGCGGCAGGTACGTCTCCGGGGAAATTAATGGTAGATTGCAACGTCAAACAGTCGATCACATATTTTACTCTATCTTTTAGCCTCGGAGGGTCGCACGTATTATATTACATTGACTTTGTGACATATTTTTTTGATATTTTATGGTTGAAATTTGAAAGAGACGCAGCAAAGAGGATTGCTGAGGTATTCACTGAAATCGGAAATCATATTATTATACGTATTTTATTTATGAGAAACCAAGAATGAGTGAGTAACAGAATTGTACTTTGTAGCTAAGCGCAAGTAGGTAGTAATATGTAAGTTTCTAAAACACCCTAGAGTTCCTTACTCTCACGCCATATTTTAAAAGGCTTTGCATTTTCAATTATTTGTTATTATGGAGTGATTCATGATTATGATGATATATTTAAGACAGTTTTCGATTTAAGATATGTTTAGTGTTAATAAAAACCGTAAAAGATACCTATAGCCGTAAGAGAACGTAAATAATAGTCGCACATCAAAAGAACAAAACATCAAGGTGTTTGAACAATAAAATTGCTAACTCGTTCAACGCAAGTACTGTTAGTCAGCCTTTATAAAGTTCATGCCGTGTTCCGATTGTTTGCAGGAGCGTGAGTAAATCTAGTTTCGGTTTGAAATGAACTTATATCAAAATACTGCCTGACTATTGAAAAATCTAAATTTTTCTTCTCTACCGCTCTTGCATAATTGACCGAGCATGAGCGAAGGTCTCCCTTTCAGCTTCGGCAAGAATGCTGTCCGGTTGTTTTTTTTGTGTGCATGTTCTCTATAGAAACGAAATGACAAAAAAAAACCTACAAACCTATTTTTGTATATTTAATTTTCTTGACAAAGTTGAAATTACCATGTCAGAGAGTATTGGGATCCTGGGTGTTGACATTTCCAGTGACGTCCAATTCCGTAGCTACCTGGAAGGGAAGGCCAAGCTGGCATCCAAAAAGCTCGGTGTGCTCAATAGAGCTAAGCAGTACTTCTCTCCGGGGCAAAGACTGTTATTATACAAGTCTCAAGTCAGGCCCCATATGGAGTATTGCTGCCATCTTTGGGCGGGAGCACCTGGATACCAGCTGGGCCCCTTTGACTCGATCCAAAGACGTGCTGTCCGAATTGTCAACGATCCCAAACTCACAAGCGATATCGAACCCTTAAGTCTAAGGAGAGACTTCGCCTCCTTATGTGTGTTCTATCGCTTGTACAATGGATTGTGCTCTGAGGAATTGTTTGATATGATGCCAACGGCTGCATTCTACCACCGCACCGCTCGCCGTCGGCAGGGTGTTCACCCGCATACCCTGGAGCCTAAATGGTCTCGTACCGTGCGGTTTAAGAGGAACTTCCTCCCGCGGACGCTCCGGCTGTGGAATGAGCTCCCTGCCACTGTTTTCCCAAAGGACTACAATATGGGGTTCTTCAAAAAAGGAGTGTTAAAGTTTTTAAAGGGTCGGCAACGCGCATGTAACACCCCTGGAGTTGCAGGCGTCCATAGGCTACGGTGACCGCTTACCATCAGGCGGGCCGTATGCTTGTTTGTCACCGTCGTAGTATAAAAAAAAAAATAAAAAAAAAAAATTGGCAAGGGTTTAAGCGCCATACAGGCCTACGGCGCTTAAGACATTATGCTCGCGAGGTCCACAGCTCAGAACTACTTGTACATATTAGAGTGCAAAAGATGCAAACATTACCGCACGGGAGTCTTATTGACGTTAATAATATTTAAACTGTTCAAATTCACATATTTTTATCACATTTGGAGTGAAATGTTTGGATTGCAGCAATAGTCGCCTATAATAATTATGTTCGGGCATATCCGCTGGATTCGCCAATCTACGTGTGGTAAATTTGTCCAACGGATGCCCGGTGGATATACCCAGTGCAGATCCCACGGATTGCCCGAACGTATAGTGGCCAGCTAATGCATCGCCTAATATCGCTCACCACTCTCTGTTTGCCCGATCGGCAAGCGATCAGAATTACGCCCTAAATGGGTTGCCACCCAAAACATTAAAGGAAAATTCCTACGTCGCAAGCCAAAATGTACCAACTTGCATAGCTTTCCCTTACCTTTGGATTTTTGAGACGGTGTACATAATAAGCCCGGACTATAAAAAGGCAAGGCGGGTGCGTGACCAGCGGCTCCATGCAAATTATACTTCCATCCATTTCATACAATAAAACCAAATGAGCCCTTTTAACGCAACATGAGAAATCGATAAAAAATACATGCGCGAGCTTTGTTGCTTAAGTGCAGAAAATGTAGGGTTGGGAACTACGAGCGTGGTGTTTAGATATGTTTATATATTATTATAAATAAGGCTTATCTTTTGGCATAGTTAGATAGTACACAGTTCGATTTCGCAAACTAGTCCTTCTGTACTAGTCAGCACTTAATGCGTGGGTGAGTGGTTTTGTCCAAAATTAAATATTCTGAATATTATTTAGAGTGCTCTGAATGCGCCTAAGTCTAGTGGCGACATCTTTCACTTGCTCGTCTTATAGATACCATGAATCTTACGAGTATGACTCATACTCAAAAATGTTTTATTCATGACACAAACAATAGATCAAATAAAATACATATAACAAGAAAATGGTTTCATCTCAGCGTATTCCATGATAAATCTTGATGTTATATGGTCAAGTTACTTAGTATGCTTAGACATTTACCCCTTATTCATAAAAAAAACACATACAAATTAGTTAATTTATGCTTTATTATCCCTTTCCAATAAACTCAAATGTCCATTTGACAGATAAGGAAAAACATATCGAATCGTCATGTCGAATACTCATACTCCGTTTACACATATGCGAATCCCATATGAGATAAAATTAAATTAGTAGTTATTTTCTAAATGGAGCTAATTAGAATACCGATGTCTTTGAGAAATTACCTTAATTTAAGCTAAATTGCACCCTTGAATTTAAAAAATTTGCTCAAAAACACGTTGTATAAGCCTAACTGACTACCACCCCATACAATTTTTATACTATACTATTACAGGTTCACCACTAAAACACAATAATTGTTAATAATTTTAAGTGTCAGGAGAACAGATAGTAAACGTGGGCGCAACTGAAACAAGCGGTCGCGCTTTCATACTAAATTAGTACGGGACTGCATAATGCATATATGCGGTGAAGGTGAGTTGTCTTGTATGCTCTGTCTAATAGGTAGAGGTAGTCTGTGAAGGGAGTAGAACAAGTTCAACGTACGAAGAAGTAAGTGATAAATCAGGATCAATAGGTAACTTGGTGCTTAGAATATCTTGGACTAAACGCCGCACAAACAAGTCCATCTTAGAAGAACTCCGCATAACAGCAAGGCTATCTACAATATGTATTCAGAGGGTCATCAGCTTCTTTGGATACACAATTAGATGTAGCGCTGACAAAAGTGTCATCATCACTGGAAGCGTGGACGGGTAGAGAAACAGAGGACCTGCACCCATGAGATGGACAGATACAGTGCAAAAGGCTACTGGGATAACTCTACAGAGGACTATACAAAAGGCGGAGGATCGGAAGGCTTGGAAAGCGCTGGTCAATAAAACTCCAACCCGTGTAAGTTACGTCCCTCAGACATGAGGTATCGACCAAGAAGAAGGAGGTAACTTGGTACTTAATTTCAAGACTACTGCGCGAACGATGACACAGTGCCACTTACCTACGTAGCTCCGTAAAAGTTTTAGTGCGAAAATAGGTTTCAAGGTCAACTATACTCCAAGTTACTTTGTCCATGTAGAACTAGTTACTTTGTGAGAAAACAGGATTCAAGGTTTAACTTCAAGTTCACTACAAGTAATAAAACCTATTAATTGAAAGAGATGTCATATACTACAGAAAAAGTGACTAAGGTCCCCGGTGAGCAGGGCTGAGATCGAGCCAGCCCTTGATAGCCCCAGACCTTGGTCACTTTTTCTGTAGTATATGACATATCTTTCAATTTATAATGTATATAAAGTAGTGTGCCTACTTAAAAACATGAATCAAAACATTTATTATAAATAATAAATGATTTAATTTATGCTTTACAATTGTACAATTAAACCTAGCATCAAACAAGTTTTAATCGGTCACAAGGCCCGGACTTGCGCGTCATTTTGGGCAATCAAAGGTTATCCTAGAACACAGCCGAGGTGACAATGGGTGCCTACACAAGATGCTAACGCAACTATGTTTGTGGCACTAATAGGGAATAGATAACTACGCTACGCTACAGAGCGTGAACGATTGGCATTTTGTCTACGCACCCGGTTATTCCGATGGATCTTTTACCCTTTGCTTAGCATTATCTGCTTAAGATTTGGACCTAAGACCTAGTGGGTTCTTTGAAACTAATCTCACTACCTACTTGGTTGAAAGGCCATTTAAATACTTCAGAAAGTTATCTTGCATGCACGTAACGAAGTTCAGCTTCAATTTATCCAGAGACGCTGCCTTTTAAAACTTTTCTACAAACTCGTTGGAAGCACATAACGATATCAGCATGAACTGCGTAAAGGCAGTGTTGTTCTACCAATTACCTGGACTAATTCCGTTCCTAGTTACGTTCATTACAGCAACTTAGAAGTTCGCAAACAGTTAAGTTGACAGGTTAACGGCGCTCTAAGCCATATCGCTTCATTTGCGGGACGCTAGAGGCTAAGTTGGGAATTGAGGGACAAGTTAATATACTCGTAGTCAAGGTACGCAAGGTAAGTTGTAAATAGCATTAACTGAAGGATTTCACTACAGTTGTAGAAATAATAATACATACGTTGCCAAGTTTTTTTACAGGTTCTTTTTTTGGCGAGTATTTTATTAGAATACCTAAATAAAATGTATTTTGTTGGTTTATGCTCAATGCTGTAAAAAAACATGAACTTTCATGAATCAATAAATAAAGGTTTGAAAAGGATCTAAACGTATTTTCGGCATCAGTATATTTGATGATTGCCCGATTGCTGATGAGCGATTACACTGTATACACGATGATGTTTAATCGGTGATCAGGTACCATTTTGTCTTCGCCATGGGTCGAGGTGTATCCGAGAGACCCTGGCCTTAGATAAGATAAGATAAGGTAGGCATGTATGTCTAGTTCCTTGACGTGCCGCCTGTATCGATTTATGGGTTGCAACGTGTGAAGAGTGGTTATATTCGTCTCAGCCGTTGGAGTGACAAAACTATTAATAATGAAAATATTGGAATGGAATTACTGCCATAACAGCGGATTAAGAATTTTAATATTTTTAAATCGAGCTGTTATCTTAAAAACGCTTTAGCGAAAAATAAGTTCTTACCGTTAATATGTTAATAGCGTAACAAGCTCAAAAATAACCGCAAAACTAATAGGTTATTTTTGAGCTTGTTACGCACGTGCACGTTTAAGGATCGTGAATTTGATTTTCGGCTCATGTTAATGCGTTTTTGAAACTTTTAGAAGCAAAATAGTAATTTTCTTGTTATTCGGGCACTTTTACGAGGGGATAATGAGGAGATACAAAAACTTTTTTTTCTTGAACAGATAAACACTTTAGAATGGATAAATTGCGTTTAGTAACACCATGACCCTTTAGAGCACTTGTTTTTAAAGGGTTAAGATGATGACTGTCAGCCTGTGAAAACGAGTGCTGTAAAGGGTTCGAAACGTAGGGTCATGGTGTTAATACACGCGATTACTCTGTTCTAAAGTGTTTAATTTCAATGAACAACAATCGCGAGCATTTTTACGAGAGGATAATGAGGAGATACGAAAACTTTTTTTTCTTGAACAGCTAAACACTTTAGAATGGATAAATTGCGTTTAGTAACACCATGACCCTTTAGAGCACTTGTTTTTACAGGGTTAAGATGACGGCTGTCAGCCTGTGAAAACGAGTGCTGTAAAGGGTTCGAAACGTAGGGTCATGGTGTTAATACACGCGATTACTCTGTTCTAAAGTGTTTAATTTCAGAAGGCAATATTAAAACAGATATTTTTTTTTTATATTTTTCCTCAGAATCACGAGCTATTTCAATCTTACTAGAAGAAACAAATTTACCTATATCATTTTTCAAACACTTTGTACAGCGGTTACAAAATGAGGAGTTGAAATTTTTTGAACATTTTTAAATCTTTTTTTTCGTAGTTTTTCCACCTACATCTCTTCTCGCAAAAATGCCCAATTCCATACTACTTTAAGATGTGGCAGTGACATTGCTCCCATACTCCTAAGTTTTGTAGCGAAAGTTTTTTAAGCTTCAAACTTCCGTACTTATTGTTTACAGTTGATACTTTATGACTTTCGTTTTTTTTAATGCATTGTATTGCAGCCGGGTCAACTGACGCCATAAAGAAAAGAAAACGAAGCAGTCTTCAAAATTGACTTTTTAAATGACAAAGGTCACTAAAAACTGTGACTGTTAAACAGCCGGACTGGCAATGTCTGTCATTTTCTATAAAAAAAGTATGCCGATTTTTGCAGGGATACGTCAAATTAATGACTATTCGTACATAACGTACAAATAGCTACCTATGTCAGATGAACGTCATTCCATGCCATTAGTATCCTTGTTTCTCATATGTACGAGTATTCGGCAGAGGGGTAGGCATGTCCATTGCTACTCCGTGTGGTTTAATACTCAGGCTAAAAACCTTGAAATTCAAATGATCTTAATTAAATATTATAGCACTTAATTAATAACCTACACAAGGTCTTTTATGCCCCAAGGCGTTAAGCGGCGTAAGGTTAAGCGATTAAAGCAATTTTATTCTGCCTGCAACCTCGTTATAAGGTTACAGGGAAATTCATGCAAGTATTTTTATTTATAACATAAAGGTAAGCACTTTTCAAACACGCGATGGGCTCTTGACGAAATTACGTCGCGGAACTTAATTTATGTTTAAAACAGGACACGCCATCCAAGGAATATCTTTTAGCATTGCAATGAACTGCCGGCACTTCCACTCTGTCTGTCAGTTGGTCACTTATTTTTACTTAATATACTTAAATAAATAATAATATTCAAATAACTCAAATTCATGCAAAGTAAAGCATGAAAAACTTAGGTTTAGTATCTCAGACTCAAAAGGCTAGTTTATAAATACACTAAGTATAGAGTAAGGCTATTAGTGTATTATCCGCCCAGTCCTACTTTAGGACTATGCCGAGGCGGGGCTGGTTCTTGGAAGGCACTTCAGAAGCTTGGCGTTACAGAGATGAGGATGCTGCGGTGGATGTGCGGCGAGTAACGAGTACATCCGTGGTAGCCTCGCAGTCTGTGACGTAGCGGAGAAACTCCAAAAATGTCGCCTCCAGTGACTCAGCCATGTTAGTCGCAGGCCACCCGACTACGTAGGAAAAAAAATTCATAACCAAGCCGTTGAAGGCCCCGACCCCGCGGTAGACCGAAAAAGCGATGGTTAGATGTCATGTACATGAGCGTTTACACGCCCACAAGAAAAGACGCCTAGAATCGTGCAAAGGGTAGGAGAGGAAGTAGCGGACCCTGGCAAGGGCCGGGATAACCCTAGGTACAAAAGAAGAAGAGTATCTTGTGCCGCCACCACACATCGAGTGTTTGCGTTTTGCCTTTCGCTCGCACCAAAGAAAAAAAATACTGGTGCGAGCGAGAGGCAAAACGCAAATACCCGAAGTGTAGAGCTACGTGAAAAATTGATTTGTGTGTTTATCACGAATATTTGTTCCTGAGTTATGGAAGTTTCTTATGTACAAATGTATGTTTTTATCTATATAAATAGGTATCTATTTATATCGTCGCCTAGTACCCATCAATAGTCTCTGTGTGAGATTGTCCCCAAATATTTATTTATTATTTAAATAATATATCACTACGATATCATGCAGCTCGGAGATTAGAGTAGGCAGTAACTTTAATATCGTCACGGATAATCCTTTACCCTGTTATCCAGGTTTCTAAGCATGCACACCTCTTATTCTTTAACTTTCGCGATCTTCTGTTAAATGTTCTCTCTTTATAAACTTCCTTTATCAACTGGACAAAGAGCATTTTCCACGATATTTAAAAATTGACTCACGTTTAGAAATAACACCATAAATGAGTATTTATTTTACCAAATTCTTCCTCCTGATTTGAATTGAAATGGTTTAACGTCATCTTATTGTTACAAAAATATGCTTACTTCTTTGAAATTGCTGTCAGGTTTCGTTTCATATCATTCCTAAAAATATTTACGAAATTTATTGTACTTGCCACTTCACCCATATCGTTAAAAAACCCATAAGTACTACGTAAGTATGCCGGTTCCGCATTTATGCTACTCTTCCAGAATATACCAAAAAGCGCCGTACACGTCATAAACCTCTTTGGGGTTACAACATTTTAAATGAGCTGGTGTGGTTTTAAAGCATCAAAGCACCTCAGGGAGCATTATTTCAGTGAGTTCGTGAACAGGCTCGTAAACCACTAACGACTGGCCGACCGCGATAATGAATTCACTCCTGGTGTGTTCCATGTTATCACGAGGGTGACTGAGGCGATTTCTCGGTTTAACCAATTTGGCCATGGCGTGGGATCATTTGATAATTACGCCGGTTAAATTTTGGCAGACACCCAGAGCAGACAGCAAAGTTGTCGTGGATATAAAACATTACTAACGAGGCAAATTTCTTAGAAAGAAAGGAAGAGTGGCAAATCTCATGACCTCGGGCGAGACTCGAACTCGCGACTCTGGTAAACATGCCGATCGCTCTGCCAACTGAGCTAATGAGAAATCCATATCCCTCGTATGCTCCTTAGACGCTTAGCAACATCTACCGTAAGACAGCACCTCTTCGAATCTTGCCCGAAATTACGAGTTTTTTCACTTTTCCGTCTATTTAGTACGTTTCTTCTTAGAAATAGAAAAAACTAACGAGCCATTTGGGTGAAATTTGCTCTTAAACTTTGATATATGTAGTTGTAATTTAGCCTATAATTATACTAAGCCCATGCAGGCCTTTTTTCAAGCACAACAGAGACCGGGCTACAGTCCCCACGTATCCTAAAGTGGACAGGTTTCTTTGCGAACGTAAGCAGGTTCTATCACGTTCTTTTCCTTCCAAAACGACAGCGACAGGTAAATATAAAATAATATTTCATAAATACATAAGTAGTTTGAGCCCCCTTTCGAATGATATAAAGGGCTCGTCAGTTAATAAATAATACCTACTTAATAAATAAATAAATATGTAAGTAGTAAGCTCAGAAGGCTTGTGGTACGGGTACTCAGACAACGATATATACCTACCTAATATGCAAATACATAAACACATAGAAAACATTCATGACTCAGGAACTAGTAACTGTGTTCATCACACATTTTGGCATGGGCATTTAGCCCGTACCGGGATTCGAACCCAGGACCGGTCGCTCAATTAACACATTAGGGAACCCGCTAGGGGAGTTCTCTGTTGGTGGTCGCTTTCCGCTACAAAGCGAAAAAACGACGGAATTAGCTACGAGCGTAGCGCGTAGCACTCGCTAGCAGTCAATGTGTTAACGCCACACTACGTAAGCAGCAGCTGCCCGTAGCCGATGGAGGTTGCAGTACCGTAGCTTGACAAGCTGAAGGGGGGTCACGATCTTCAGCAAATGTAAAAGAAAGAACGGCCTCGAAACGTATATATTATTATTATTATTTGCTATTGAAGTTAGCGGGTCGACCAGTTGGGATCTATTGTGGCAGCCCTTTATAAATCATTGCTGATTCCCGTTGAGTCCAATAAACTCCATTTTTTTTGGGCTGTAATGTAAGGGTTGCAGTTCGTGCCTACCTATCCTATGCGCTATCTTTTATGCATTAGTGGTCCGCAGGAGCAGAGGATGTGCAACGCAGTTTCTTCTACTTCCTGAAAGAACCTGCATTCTGCATCTTGTTTCTTACCCATTAGAAAGCCGTGATGTTAATATACGCGATTGGCCTGTTTTAAAGTGTGTCAATTAACCGATCTTAATCCAGTTCTGAGCCTTTTTAAAACCAATTTGACACTAAAATGTATCAAAACCGTGATCAGTATAATATACATATATATCTTCTTGATATACCTGTGTGTATCATGATAAAGTGTGATCGTAGGCATCGCAGCTATATTGTGGTGAATCGATTCATTTGCGCCGTCCATGAGCGACTCATTCGCTTACCATTGGAATGCTAACAGCGACTCCACACTCAAACTACCAACGCGCATTTGATTCTAACGATGTGGGGAGCTCCGTCAAGTATTCCGAGGTTTTATTTAAGACTGCGTTTAGTCTGGCTGCACGTTTTAATTTCCGACAAGATTTTGCGGAATTAATTATTGACAGGTATCATAAAAGGGCAACGCACGATTTTATTTTATTTCTTGCGTTCAGTTTTTAAATACTTACTTACTCCTCTGGCGCAACGACCCAAAGTGAGTCTTGGCCTCCAACACGACTGCCCTCCACTGACTCCGGTCCTGCGCACTTTGTCGCCAGTCGACAACCTGGAGTTCGCGCAAATCCGCGTCCACAACATCCGCCCATCTGTACCTAGGTCGGCCAACCGGGCGGCGTGCTGTCGGTTTCCCCTCAAAGGCTCTTTTTACCGCTCGATCGCCTCCCATTCTCTCTAGGTGACCGAGCCACCGAAGTCTTTGCGCCTTTGTCACACCAATGACGTTTGGTTCAGCGAAAAGTTCTTCCACTTCGGCGTTCTTACGGATTCTCCAGCTGCCATCGGGTCTCTGTATGTATGTATGTATGTATAAGCTTTATTGTACAATAACACAAGAAATACAAGAAACACAGTAACATAGACAATTTGATACAACAAAGGCGAACTTATCCCTATGAGGGATCTCTTCCAGTTAACCTTCTTAAACTCTTCAGTTAAAGTCTCTGCGTTGGGCCGAAGATTTTACGGAGAGTCTTTCTCTCAGCCACCAAAAGTTTATACTCCTCCTTCAAAGTTAGTGCAGTTTTTAAAGACATACACGTTTAAAAATAGAAACACATTAACCAATATTAAGAATTTCCAAAATAGTACAGCACAGCAACAGATTTCTATTTAATTAAAATTTAATTTAATGGTTTTATTCCTAAACCATTGTTTTCTAAACTTTGTCCCAATATACTCGTAGCTGATCTAAAATCCATTAGCTTACGTCATCATGTTCTATTATTGCATAGGTCAACTTAATGGGCTCTGGAAAGTACTTGAATTTGATTATAGCTCTTGACAAGGGAGCTTCACGCCCAGGAAACTATACATTTTACTGTTATTACACTCGCTGTCAAAACGAAAAGGCCAACAGTAATTATACATTTGAATTTGCTTGATTTATAACTCTACTTTCCTGTATTTTTTTCTCTAACATTGGAGATTTTTTATCTACAGAGTCAATCCACGTAGAAGTAACGCGAGTCACGATTTTATTGCGTGTTTATTTGAATTACAGATGCAAATACACGATTCAATATGTATCTAGGGAAAGTAACACTTATTTAGAGATAAATTATCACATGAATTTGCATCACGAATAAAAGAAACATGCAATAAAATGGTGACTCATGTTACTCTCTATATCTATAGAGAGTAACGTGAGTCTAGATGGTACCATAACATTGTATTGTCATCCAACTTACATACGCATGTAAATTCTCAGCTTATTCGAATAATGGGACATTTTGTCCCCTTCAATCAAACAAACATACATTGCAAGTTAAATAAAATCTTATTGTTAAGTTGAAAGAAGTCTCCGACCGCAACACCGTGGCGATTCCCAAACACTAATTAAATGCAGTTCTGCCATTATAATTATCAGGCAAATTGACAAGTGTCGTCGCACGTTTCCCACTGCAGCCGTAATCGTACAACATGCAGAATGTTAACACATTGACTGCAAGCGAGTGCTACGCGCTACGCTCGTAGGTCGTTTATCCGCTTTGTAGCGGAAAGCGACCACCCACAGGGAACTCCCCTAGCGGGTTCCCAGCTCTCAATGTGGCAGCGTAGCACCGACGCTTATCATGATTGCGATCTTTTTGCGTCCACACGAACGATCATTGTGCTTACGGAGGCGTTAGAGACTGAGCGATTCTAAAGCATGTCCGTTTCGCTTCTGTCAGAGCTGTGGTAGGAGCAAGACGGACATACTTTAGAAACGCCCAGTCTCTAACGCCTCCGGCTACTTAAACTCATGGTAAGCACACTTGATCCGCATCGGTGCTTCCAGACGGCGATACGTATACGATACGGCAAAATGATACAAGTTTGGACCCAGTTTAAGGTACTTTTTATATTGATCGATCTAAGTTGAATGTTGAAAAGATGCCGTGCGCTAGCCCATAAAGTAAACGTATTATACAAATCGCACTATACTAACATTGCATGATGAGATTAGCCTCGTGGCACCTTAATAAAAAAAAGTGGCATTACCCGCTAACCTAAATTAATTAAATCGCGTTTAATAATTTAATAAATGATTTGATTCGTGCTTTACAAATTGTATAGTTACTTGTACTTAACTTACTTAAGGTTAACTGGAAGAGATCCCTCATAGGGATAAGTTCGCCTTTGTTGTATCAAATTGTCTATATTACTGTGTTTCTTGTATCTCTTGTGTTATTGTACAGTCAAGTGCAAAAATATGGTTCGACGTAATCGACTCATAAATATGGTACTACGCTCTTATTACACCGGCATAAGGTGCTATGGGAAATATTTTTGAGTAAGATGTGCACCAAGCTTATACATACATACTTACTGTACTTAATATACAGAAATAAGTTAATTCTGTTTTGATCTAGGTGTGCGATATGTATTAAATTATTAAACGCGATTTAATTAATTTAAAGTAAATATATTATTTTAATAGTTACCTACAAAGCGCGATTGTTCAAGAGCATTTAGCTAGACAATTTTTTTTAATGCGAATTGAACTATATTTTCTCTAAGTATGATTTCAATTTGAACTAAAACATGCTTTAAGCACTTTTAGAGACTCTTCCACAATTTTTCCACAATTATTTTATTATGAAAGGAACAATGGTCACGGCAGTCACATTGTGACCCCAATTATTTTTATAACAATGCCGGTTTTGTAAACCCAACTTGAAGGTTCCGAAATTTGCATGACATTGCCTCGCCAAAAATACGATTTGTTCTAGGGTACTGTGCTATGATAAAAAGTCGGATTTGTAGAAGTCTTTGATAGTCGCTTATGACTTTTCAATATGACCTGAGCATCATGGACGAGTGGCGTGTGCATTTATTGCCATCGGAGCAGAAAGCAGGATATTGTCCAGCTTGGATCGACCAGTATTCGTAGGTATTTGACTTCAAGATTTTTGATTAGGTATATTCATAATATTTTATTGCCAACAACACAAAGGTACCTTCCCGTACCACAACACACAAAAGTAGTTAACTTATTTTTAAGCAATTGATGCCAATAATAATTCCTTGACAGACTGTGTTGCTCCACTCTAATATAACTTTCGCTTGCAAAACAGGACATAACCGCGTATAATTCAAAATGACCTCGGATGTTTCGAGATGAGAAAGGCTCTGGAAAGACGAGAGCGATGTCACTATCAAAACTTCAGAGGTTCAGAGGGACTGATTTGATTAATTTATTTTTATAATGCCCTACATATTTAAAAAATACTACCTTGTGGAATATAGGGTATGGAAACACCTATGGAGAAAACCTTGCATAAGGCGGGTGCTCGATACGTGTTAGGAATAGCACTGGGCCTCTTGTGATTTCGCGAATGGGCATTATCCACTTACCAGCACGAGCGCACTTGAGCGTAAATGAATTACAAGAAAAAACGCCACAATGTTGCACGTTATGGAGAAGTGGGAGAAAAACACTCAAAGACCCAAAATGCAAAAATAATTTCAAGTTTATTTCATTGATGGTCACCATCAGTGAAGAAAAACACTTTGAGGAAACCGGATTAATTTTATTTCAATAATGCACTTTCAATTGGAGGCTTTCGTAAAACTTACTCTTATACCAAATGTTAGGGTTAAGCCCTAAACCAGACCCAAGGCTTTCTGAGCCGTGACATAAGCCGAGAAAACGATAGGAAGTAGAAGAATAATCATCGCTAGTCGTTACCTGAATGCTGGGGATTATTTCAACTTACCCAGCTACCTACCTCTACCTTTTTTTTTTTACGTGGAGGAATGCATTTAGGCATCCCGCCTAGCCGGGGAACTAGGACGGGTATGTGGGACTCGCAGGTCCGGACCCGCACTACCCACTAAACCATCCACGGTATGCCCATCTTGCAGCGTTGGTGACGGTGACACGGGATTGCCCTAGGCTCACAACCGCGAACACCGCCTGCTGCGACAGCCAAAGCTGTCCCCTCCTTGAGGCCGAAGCCCCTGGAGCCGAAGCTCCCCCGCCCGAAGGTAGCGTGCAGGGCGACACCACACGCTGGTCCCTCATGACAACCTCCACTCCGGGAGCGAGATGGAAAAACCCCGGGTTCCACCCCCTCAGGTTGCCTTTGCGATTTTTTATAGAGGTGGTCATCCTCGCAGCCACCACACCGGCGCCGGCCAGCAGTGGCAACCCCCGGTCCGTCATCATAGGCCCTCTGCCTAGACAGGGTACGGGACCGCAGTTTTATACAGGACAGCGGCATTCCTGTCGGCAGACCCGGAGGCCCCCTCACGCCAACACTCAGAAGTTCTCTCCCTCAATGAGAGTACTCCCTGTGCGGAACCCCCCAACCCCCCCTGACAGGATATTTGCAGCAGCAGTAAGAAATCCTCGGAATCTTCCAAGAGATCGCTTACCGTTGCCCCCAGGAAGCACCGTCCAGGAACCCTTCCCTTTTTCCCGGATCAACCGGATCAAGGAGAATGGGAAGAGCCCTGGCACTCGAGGAGGTTTCCCGTTGAAGCCCCCCGCTACCTACCTCTACCTACCTTAACTCTTAAATATAAGCTATGCTATAAATCTAAATATGAAGCATTGTACTTAGGATGCTGGCGGCATTACCTCGTTGCATTTCCCTAATTCCTTAATTGAGGAGGATAATTTGAGGAGATAAAATGATAATCTCCGACAACCATTTTCAATTAAGCCTCGAATCAGCTTACCGTTCCGTATTTGTTTCAGTATTTGTCCACGCTTTTATTTTTATTTCATGCAAATCGCATTGTATGCCGGAATCCAAACCCTTACAACTAAACGGTCGGAATTGATTTTATATTCAATATAGGGTATTGAGGCATATTTTAGGCATGATTTATTCCGGAATATTACGGCCGCGGCCTGGCTTCAATGGCATTATGTTGACAGCTTATGAGGTCCTTTATTTACGGCTGATTTATGTAGTGAGGAGATAGATATACATATTTATAGAACAGTGATAAGGTGTGCGTTAGGTTACTATTTTAATATCATATCTCTGCCCCATTTTCTTGCAGTATATTATAAGCACGGGGGTACTAAGTATTTCTTATAAAACGTCTATAACTGACCATAGGCTAACAGAGTAGTATCATTTTTAAAGAGTATTTTGACCTCAAAAAGCGCTTTCGGTTTTATTAATTTATTCGAGAGTACAATACAATACAATACAATAACTCTTTATTGCACACCTCATAAAATATTACAACAGAAAAATATACATCATACACAAAAGCAGAGGTAAACAACAGAGTACCATCTTTTTCTTCACGATTCTACAAGGATTCGTTTACTTTCCAGGCTCTTGTATAATAAATTAATAATTAAAAATATTTTGTTACTATTTGCGGTCAGTTATTACACTCAGGTGCAGATAAGGTGTCTCCCTTGCATATAAACTTTATATTCAGGGATCGATTATCTCCCCAACTGACCAAACAAACAAAGTTACCATTCTAAGATAGAGTGACAAAGTCGAAGCTCCGAAATAACCAAGTAAAAAACTCAAAAACTCAACACCTATAATCCTCTCTCAGTCTGATCTCATTCAAAATCCACCTCACAGAAAAATGGCCGTATCACGACAAATACCGCACAAATATGCGAAAGCTCAATACTATTTACTCGGTTATATTCCCCCCGTGGAAATCTCTTAGACGCGATCATAAATCGCTTCGGGTGACATAATAGCGTGAAGGGAACGGCCTGGATTTATGCATCTTTGATTTACTGGAAGGTAAGGACTGTCATTTCAGGGAAGCTTTAATAGAAAATATGGAACGTGAGCGGTGTGTAAGTACACTTATTACAAGAGCGTTATTTATTCGTTCGGTTGTATTTGATCATGGATTCAATTCAGTGTTGAGAATTTAAGTTTATAAATACTTTATTCAAGAGCCAATCGAGAGCCACCACTAGAGAGTAAGCAAATAATCCTGAGATTATACACCTCACGGTTGTGAAGGCGGGTGTACAATTTCATAACTGATGTGCGCAGGTGTAGCATACAATGTGCGGCCAGCAGTACTTGGACCTTTCGATCCAGGACATCCAGCTCTGTTATTATTATTATAGTTAAAAAGTAAGTGTTAATTACAAAATCGGTTCATAGCACTAACGCCTACGTCTGGTTAAATTTGAGGCAATATTAAAAATACACGCTGTATTATAACTACTTGCGATAATTATCATAGGGTACGCAATGTTTGAAATTTATTTGTTCAATGACTTAGTTATCATTTGATTAGTAAGGAGTTTAAGGATGATTCACACTAGAACAAGACGTGCCGGACCGGGTCGGGCGATGTGTCAATTTTGACAGAAAGCATCACATGATAGCTCGGATGTCAGTAATCCTTGATTGTTACATAATTAACACGAATCTTTAAATACACATTCTCATCTATAAATCAATAAACTCAAAACATCCACCACCGGAGGCCCCACGTTTATTGAAACAAAATGCAATGATGTACAAAAACGTGCGGAAGATATTTTGCCGGATTTTCGGCGTGAATGCACGATTGATCAAAAGCTATTGGCCTTATGAAAACTCGGAAATTATTCCATGTGATATCGTCGAGTCGAGTAAATAATATCATTGTCGTGTTTGCCTGTTTACTTTTCGATTTATGCGTTAAAGATCTAAAGAAGAGAAAAGTATTGGTTTACATCTGTTTACGATCAATTTAGAAAATATAATCTGAATACGGATTTAAGCTTTCACTTATTTTTCTTCCTGTCCTTATACTACATTATTAGGGGTCGGCACAACATGTTTTCTTTTTCCGTTGTCCTCTATCTATCGTCGTCTCAGCAGTGAGTGTGCCTTTCTTTTTCATATCCTCTTTCACACAATCCATCCATCGCTTTTTCGGCCTACCAATCCCTCTCCGTCCATCCACATTTATCTCCTTTAAATTTTCACTATATTAAGATGTACATATTTTAATAAATGATAAACATACGGGATGCAATTTTTTTTAAGATTATTTTTTAAGATTTACCGATATTTAAGGTAATTATGTAGGTTATCCATAACAATTTAACTATTACAATTGTAAAGCACGAATCAAATCATGCCCTGCTCACCGAGGGCCTTGGTCACTTTTTCTGTAGTAGTTATATGACATCTCTTTCAATTTATAATTTAACTTTTACTATGGGGCCAACTTCGAAATTGCGAAAAAATACTCGGATGTCCCTTACAAATCATCGAAATTGATTTGGCGAAATGTATGAAACATCCAAATATTATTTCGCAATTTCAAAGCAAACGCAATGGGGCAAACCCCATCAGTAAAAGTTGCTACAAATTGCCTACACGATCACCTTCTTGAATATTGCCGGTTCAAAATTAAGTATTAGCCCTCTGAATATGCGAATAAGCATTAAGTATAAACAAAATTTTATAAGGGGGCGTATTCATTTCACATTATTAATCTAATCATTTGTATTTGTCGGTACCATGAGTTGCTGTAAAATGACAATCACTATACAACTCATAGTAAGCACACAGTTAAGAACTAGCAAGATGCATATACTTTTGAATCGCGCAGTCGATAGTGATTCGAAAGCGAGAGCAACTCATGTGTGCTTACCATGAGCTCTACGTAACCGTAGTCGATAGCGACTGCGAGATTCGATAGTGTTTCAAGCTCGCTCTCACCATTTGAGAACGAGCAAGATACAAACACTATCAAATTGTGCAGTCGCTATCGAGTGTGATTACGTCACAATGGTACCGGTGGTAATGTTCTATCTATTGCTGTAGTAGCAGCTCATCACATGAAATGTGGAAGCCTTTCTAAAATTTTGGTAAATAAGTTTCGCAAAGTACTTATTGATTGATTATTAAAACTGAGCCAGCAAAGAAGCCAACGAAATAATTATACGCAAGAGATTAGATGATATTTCGAAATAAATAAATATTTCACAAAAATATTTAAAAACATACAACTTTTTAAAGTCAACTAATGATGTCTGGAAAGTTCTTGACGCAAACTAATTTAACAAAGCAATTTTCGGAATGAATGCCTCAAATAACATAATGTCAATAAATTGTGTAAGCATTTGACGGAGCCCGTTAAAGAACTAGGAATATTTGACGGAGCTTTAGCCAACGTCTTCAGCTCTTCAGCTTGGCCATAAAACTCCGGAAGATGCGAAACGGGTCAAGATGTTTGGCTGACGTCTGATCACTAGGTCCCTTATCTCTCAATTTAGATTCTCCGGAATCTGGGCAGTTTCCATACTTGTTTGTTTTGGTTTGTCTTTTTCTTTGTCATATTCGCGTCGTGTTTGTCGCTACAGTTACAGATTGTTGGAGGCCGCCTGTTAATGGAAACCGCAACATTTTAACCTAGCTTGTTTACTCGTTTCTCGGAAAGGGAGCTTCAGAATTTACAAGGCTAACGCGGTTTTCCGTACGATGCGACTGTGTGCGAGGGGTCTCCCTCTGGTCGCATACAAACTATTGTCATATTTTTGATTGTCATAACACTTTTCGCATATATTCGTTTGTCATAGTTATTTTTTGTCATAATTATTTTTGAGCATACCTCGTTTTTTGTCATAAATGATCTAAAGCATATTTTTTATAATCATACTTTTATTTGGCATCATATTTTTAATCATATGTTTGATGACCATAATTGTCTTTAGTTATAAGTATTGCAACGCATCTTATTAATATTTCATAAAAATTTAAAGTCATATATTTAAGGCTCATAACATATTTTATTCATAAAAAATACAAAGCTTGAATTAGCTTATGAACAACGCGGTATCTTTTGTCCGGAAATAGGAGCTCTGCTTCGCGGGGCTACATCTACTCTTGGGCGGGACAAAATTGCATAAAACCTGCAAATTATAATAAAAAAGTCAGTATAAGCCAAAAAACGGTGTCCCCTTCTTTCGCAGATAGAAATTTCATAAAATTTTGTTATACAGAAAAAAAATCACGTATTATATGGTTCTTGTATTTTTAATTCAAATATTATTATTCCATTGATAATTTACTTAAATGAAATGAAACCCTTGACAACCTTTACAGAAACACGAGAACGAAACTAGGAAGAGACTTAGATTAAAACAAGTGGGTTAGGTTAGAACTGCGACCCCCACAGATGCGAACTGTAACCAGAAAAGTGGGTTAGGTTAGGTTAGAATTGCGAACCTCATAGACACAAACTGTTACCAGAAATGTGGGTTAGGTTAGGTTAGAACTGCGACCCCCACAGATACAAACTGCAAATTAGGTAAGATGTATTTTTTGCAGACAGGAGTCAGGCTTAATTCAAATAGCTTCTTTAATATTTTATGTTTTTATTAAGCAATAATCAATAAAGGAGTAAAGGAGTTTGTTGCATAATAATATTATAGCTTTAAAGCTTTATGGTTGATTACTATTATGCTTCAAATCGTTATGCGAGTTAACGTTATATTTATTGACGATTATGCTCTTAGTGGTTATGACATTTAATTTATTATAATTTATATTTATATCTGCGCAAAAAATATATGACCACTACTGAGTATGATCAAAATTTTTATGACTAAAAATGTATGACACAAAATAATATAACTTTCTAATTGTATGCGCAATGATGACCATGAAACAAGCGCAGCAACGATATGACTTAAAAATGTATGCCACCCAATATGGACCCGATTATTTGTCCTAATTTAGGCTTTCCTAACATCGTCATAGCCTTTTTTTCACTTTACTTGCAATGATTCGGTGTATGAGGTCGCAGTTCTAACCTACCTATCCTGTCCTACTCACCGGAGGGCGGAGCGGCATGCAGAGTTGCGGATGGAGTAACTCGCAAATATTTTCTATTGAATTAATTTGAAACAAAGCTAAATAAGCTGCAAAAAATAAGTCTGCAAATTCATGGCACAGATATTTTTGAAGATAATAACACCACGTAATCGTTTTTTACGTAATTACTTTGTCGAGAGAATATATTATCTCAATTACTGAGCACGATTTGACGTGCATGTTTTTGGTTAGGGTTACGCACCTCGAAAGGAAAAATCGGAACCAAAAAAAGGATTACTTTGTTGTCTGTCCGTCCGTCCGTCGATATGTCTGTGTGTCAAGACCCTTTTACTCGGGAACGCGTAACGGTAGCAGGTTGAAATTAATACCACATACACAAATTTGCGATCTCCTGAAGCTGTAGAAAAAACAAACCTCTACGTCAACGCAATCAAAAGATACGGTCGTTTATGTCGAATTAACCATACATTTGCAACTTCCGTTGACTAAGAACCGGGAAATTTGGTAAAAAGTAAGACCTACAAAACACGAGTACAGGCAAACATCCGAAACCTGCAAAATTGAGTCCAAATTACACTTAGCTGGTTTTTTTTAATTCTTGTATGGTATTTCAGCCAACATGGAGATGAAATTGTATCAAAATAAAATGCAATGCAATGCGCGAAAATACATACCACGAGGTTTTTTTCGGCTCAAGAAACGAAGTGTCAAAAATAAACCTTGGTTGCCAGCTACCTATACTTATAATACGTGTTAATGAAACACCCAGCACACAAACACACACACACAAACACACCAGCACCAGCACATTCACACTATTCGCGGAACATGACCCGTCTGTTTACCTACATATGTCTGTAATTTACAGCGACACTGCTTTCTCATTATAAACTGTACATTGCTTTATATAAACAGAGTTTAGAAGATTACAACGACGGAAACCGCCTAAGGGCCAAACCTCTTTGTGAAGAAGTGTGGAAATATACTTGAGCGGGGGTTTTGCCGTATACAAATCTGAATGGCATATTTTTATAATTAAATCTTGACTGTAAAGTCAAGTATACGTCATTGTATGGCAGTAATGCCATACAATGACGTTACATTATCTCAAAAACTCATTGATTCGAGCCGGCAAGATTGAAACCCGAGACTTTCGGATTGAAAGTCTCACGTTTTACCGCTAAGACACCAACGCTCTTAAAAAAAAACTAAGTAAATAAAAAAAAGAAATATCATAATAAATGAAAGCTGACAGTTTAAAGTATGCAAATATATTATGAACATTAATATTCACATTTCTGTATTACACATCACACAATAATACAAAAAAAAGATTGAATTTAAGGCAAGATTCCGACGTGGGTAACCCTACTGGAGAGGATCCCCCTCAACGTCTAAAAGTCAATGAGTTGTGAGTTTGTTCTGAATGAAGAACAAGGACTCGGTTGTTGACATGATGTGACACGAAAACTTTGAAAAGCTGAGCTCACAGGGTGGAGATACTTGGTTTTAAATGAGACAAATATGGTACGGTAAGCATGTTAGGAATTAGACTGTCCATCCATCCATCCTTTCAGCCGAAAGACGTCCACTGCTGGACATAGGCCTCCCCCAAAGATTTCCACAATGACCGGTCCTGCGCCACCCGCATCCAGCGGACTCCTGCGACCTTCACCAGGTCATCAGTCAATTAGACTGTACCAGTAATGAAATAATAAGAAAACTCGCAAAGGTAACCGACATCATGAAACAAATACGTATTTTGAAATAGAGATAGGCCGGACACGCATGTAGAATGGACAACAGGTGGACGAAGAAAAAACCTGACTGTTTACCTCGCGAAACTACACGGAAGAGCGGGAAGATACGGAAACGAGGCCGGCCGCAGAAACGTTAGCATGACGTATTTCAATAGGAGAACGGAGTGTGGCTAGGAATAGAGAAGAGTGGGGAACAAAGGGGAGGCCTAGGCCGCAAGGGCGACTTTCATAAAATATACCTATTTTATTAAAACTGTATTTTGTAATTTTTTTTGTGATTAGATAAAGGCCTTTTTATTTTATTTTTTATTTTATGGCAATTAATACAAATTTTATTAAATATTAGTCATTGTGAACAAATATTTAATGTTGTTCATAGCACTAAAATAAATTGAGGAGTAAATGACTCGATTTCTATGACCGTTCAATTAGCAGAAATGAAATAGGGTTGTATTTACCATCACAAATCAAAAGAAATTGCCTTCGAATGTTCTATTCTAACCCAGCAACGGCAGCAACACATAAGTCGGATGTTGATTCGGATAACTTTGCCGCCATTTCCACGAACAAGATTCGCAATCAAGCCAAAGTAATTATCATTATTGTTTCCAATAATAACTCACATTCGAAACAGTAATTTATCCTTGTTTGGCAAAACCGGCTCTGTAATGAAGATAAACATGAGTAGAATGTATTATTTCTAAACACTGCTAAAGGCATAAGGGAATTGAGTTTTTAAAGATTTTTTTTTTTGTATTTCAAATCAAAATCAAATCAAATCAAAATATATTTATTAAACAAAAAAGATCAATATACAGAGGGAACAATACAATGATCCCCACACTAGGCAAGCCTGTATCGTGGGAATCAAGATCTTATAGAAAAATCGATAAGTTGCGGCACTGATTTAACGTCTACAAACTTAAAATAACCGTTTTGTGTTTTTTGGCAGCCTCATTATTTGAATTCCAAGGACTTTCATCATAAATATAAATAATTAAGTAAAGATCGTGTCACATGATGCTCAGATTGCTCAGTGTAGTGTTCCGTAGTTACCTATCCGTCACAAAATTGAGGCGTTTGTGGCCTTTTATTAAAAACTTTTCGCAAAAACTCAAACTCCATGGGGTTCCATCATCAAAGGAATTTGCAACAAAAAAAATAGCTTTGACATAAAGGCACACATGGACTTCGCTCGGGAATATCTTGACTTCGATTGGACAAATGTTATATTTTCAGATGAGAAAACCTTCTAATGCATTGAGACAGGTCGTGTGCACTTGTAACGATACGACGACACTCGTTACACCGAAGATCAGGTTGTCTCTAACCACGCTTTAGGCCGCATCAGTGTTAACCTTTAGAATGCACCCGTCAAATATTTGCTATTAATTGACCTTGACACTTTAAATCAAGGTTCAAGTATTAGGGAGCAGATCTGCTACTAAGCAAACCAAAGGTTAATCTATGGGGCTGGATGAGTCTGGCAGGTGTAAGTGAATTGGCCGATATGTCTCCTCGATCAAAAGCAACAAATTATCTAAATATTAAAAAAAAAGCTATGCTGCCAACTGTGCGAAACTTCTTTCCACAAGATGAAGTGCCCAAAGATTATTTCGTCTATGGTAATTGTCCTATTTACAAGGCGAAAATTACTACAATTTGGAGTTATCAACATAGAAACGAAGTAAATGTTATCCCATGGCCTGCTAAGTCACCCGATCTCAACCATCATACAAAATTTTTCATACAAAATTATTTTTGAAATATAAGTATGTTACGGTACGGTAATATATTATGTTGTATGATATGGGACGAATTATTAGTTAATTAAATTACTATATTGTGTAAGTAATAGGTTGCCTACATACAAGTTGTATGTAGGATTGTAGGCAACCTATTACTTACACAATATAGTAATTTAATAAACTAATAATTCGTCCCATATCCCGAATCGCCCACTTCTTTGTAACAAAAATAACGTAAACCCAAGGTGTTTATGATTTTACGATGCTCCTCCATTCTCGAATATGCCATGGTACAATATCGATAAAGGGTAACGACCCTATAAGTGGAAAAAATGCCGTATACACGTTTCTGCCATAAACGGTTGGGCTAATGTTAGCGACATTGGTGTTTGGCGAAATGGGTACATGTTATTGGTAATGTAATACGAGTTGGTATATCTACTTTCTATTTAAGGTGTGTGTCTAAGGATTTGGGGACTCAAATTTAAACAATTTTTTAAATATGGCAAATAATATAGGTACCTAGTAGAGGCGTCTATTAGAATATAACCAGTCATTATCAGATCTAAATTGTTTCATTTCAATGAGTACAATTGTAAGACTCTAAAAAAAAGTCGGAAACAACAAAAACTCAGCAACAGCAATAACTTCCACTGTTAGAGACCACCTTCAAATGTGTGTAGGTATCTAAGCCAAAAAACAAAGTATGAGAAAAGTGGTAAATTAAAGTTCCCAAATATATATTTGAAACACAAATGTCATACAAAATAAAGCAAACATGAAATATAATGCGTACAAGAATACCAAGATATATTTTGTATTTAACGTATAATGAAAGAAGAAAATAATTGACCTTATTCTACCTGACCTGTAAGAGCTTTCAAATTTATATGACTAAACATTAATTAACACAAATAATTAAATATTAATAAGGTCAAATGAGAATCGAAATTGTAAATCTTGCCTTAGTACCTAATAATAACCCAATTTAATTATAGGAGGAATTTATGTTCGATTTCGAAACTGAGGAAATACTTTTACACCCCATTAATTTAATTTATGATTATACCTATTAAGCAAAGTCGTAAAGCACCAAAATAATTAGTATCTTGTTAATTTAGGTTATGATATAAACGTAAAACCGTTCGGATTTAAAACTTGAATATTAATATCGATGTATCGATGTTAGATTAGCTAATGGAAAACTCACTCTAGACCGGACCGGGATGGAGCGGACTGCGTCAGATGTGTTAATAGGCTAGACGACTATAAAAATCTATGTAGTCCGTCTTTTAGATTATTATAAAATATTATATACGTTTTTTCTTTTGTTCGTCAAATCAAAAATGACGAAAATACAAATACAAATTATTTATTCGTGGTAAATTTAAAATACAATTACAGATAAGAGAGACAAATATACAAAAAATTACCACGAAATGGTCTCGCCTCAGCATTATGTCGACCCGAAAGTCAACGCTGTTCTTCCGGCCAGACCATTTTTGGACCACGATCGCAGCGTGTAAGTATGGCCTAATAGGAAAGAAAAGTAATATTGAATGCATCCATATCCATGACCCGAGCGCCATCTAGGCCAAGGCATGGCAATACACAATTACATTACATGATTAAATAATAAGGTACACACCAGGTACCAACTTATACATTGTAAAATTTTAAAATAAATGATAAGAAAAGTAACTAACGACATAATTTGTGTGCCGAGTAAATACAGTGCGTTCAAGTTTAGAGTAACGTGACTATTAGGTACCATTCTCACCTAGTAGTGATGTCACAAGCCCCTCAATATCTTCGTCAATTTTAGTTAAATTGAAAAAGGAAATAGTTATTTATTGTACAAGGGGGCAAAGTTGTTGTTTAACTCTCGGGCTTATATTGAGACCCGAGCAAGCGAAAGATTCCAAAATTGAGCCACGAGCGTAGCGAGTGGTTCAATAACTGGAATCTTGAGCTTTACGAGGGTCTCAAGGCACGAGAGTTGAACAAACTTTGCCGCCGAGTGTAATACAACATTTTTCCCCTCAGTATTGCGAGGAAAATACAGACTACATACGATTATAAATCGTATCCACGTGTAAGTTATCTTAAAGAAACCATCAAAAATCAATTTCCAAATTTGTCATAGAGTAGGTACGCTCCTGGTACTTAGATATTGCCAACAGCTTACCAAGTGCGGGATAAGACATGATCACATGACCAATTTAAGGTGTGACCTCCGGTAGCGCATATTTACTATGGGTATATAGGACTCACTTATACTGGACTCTTGGTAAGTGATAGGAATCAGATTACTTTGCCCCACATGTGGATAATATGCGTTTTTCCACGCTAGTTTTAAAGGACAAAACAGCGATTTTCGAGCTAGTGAGGGGAAAAATAATTGTCTAATCATTTTAGACAATCTAACTGACAGACTAATTAGAATAATAGTTTTTCAACCTATTCGTCATCCCTATTTCTACAAAAATAGTCGACCTATCATGTGACGCTTGCTATATATAGAAACTAACACGTCGGGCACGGTCCTGTCCGGTGTAGCGTAACGATACGTGCGGCATGACCATCCGACCGTCTTGAGTGTGAGCTTCTGAAATCTAAAACTCGAGTTTGAACTTAAGGTTTCATCGAGCCGCCTAGTACGTTGACGACGTCACCGAAAATGCTAAACCTGCTCAAAGGATTAAAAACCAGACAAAACATTAAAAAAATACACATTATACAACTGGAAAAAGTATTCGTTACTAAAATAATACGATAGACGTAGAACTAAAATGTAAATAATAAACAGCGCAGATGAAAACTCTTTCTCTACATACGAAATGCCATACAAAAAGCAATTCTTTATGAAAACACTCAATCAAATCGTTTAATGTATTCAATTGTCACTGCGACGCTTAAGGATTGATAATAACGCGATACATGATTTATATTGACATGGCACATAAGGTCATGAAATACTAACGGGCGGCGCGGGGTGGGCATTAACTGAAGAGCGAAGTCAAGCTTAGTAGAGAGCCAGAGCTCGCACACGACGGTCGTCACTCAGACGATCTTCTCACTAAAATTACGCGCCGAAAAAATTGACGAGTGTTTTTGTGATGAAGTGTTTGCTTGATTCAAATAAAATGTGATGAAACTGTTCAGAACTCCGTGAGGATGTTTGTCTTAGCAGTTCTCAGCTTACTTATACAAGGTAATCAACGTTTTGAGGAAAACTTTGCGAAGTTTTGGTTGATGTTTGCTTTGTTGTTAAGTCAGTTGTTTAGAAGTGGGGCTTTTACTTTACATTGAATTAGTGTATACTCGTACAATAAAATTGTGCCTGTGTATGTATAGTATATCGCACTAGGCCTAGTGATAAGACGTCTGACTTTTAATCCGGAGGTTGGAAGTTCGAAGTTAAGAGTAACGAGTATATACATTAGTGCACACTTATTAAAGTGTGCCGAAACGTATGTTCGAAACATAATTTGGTATTTAGCAGTTGCTGTTAAAAATATCGTGAGAGAAAAATCACCCGCAAAAGAAAGGCGTACGTGAACTCTCCAGACAAGCAAGGGAATCATATCTCAACCTCTCTCGTACATTACTTAAGGCCCAACAGTGGGACATATATGATGAAGTAAGCAAACTGTTAATTGTTAACAAGAGTTTATCCCCACTTGGATTTTAACGCCAATTTCTTAAGTGGATTTATTTATATTTTTTTTATTTTTTCACCAGAAATAAAAATCACAAGTTAGCCCCACGTTGGGCGTCAAATATACGTCAAAACCTGACTATTTGTCTTGGTAAAAATCTGCATTTTTATTACGGCATCCATACAAAATACCTATAAAATGTATAATTTAACGCTAAAATGTATTAAAATTTGTATTACCTCTAATTGCGTTTGCTAAGCACTCAGTGTAGATGTTTCCGTCGACAGCTTTGTCGGCAACAACAAAGTGGCTGGGTGCATGCCAACTTGTTCCAGGCGATTCTGAGCGTACCTGCACGTAGCGCTAATTTCCGTGCCCTATAAACACATTTGCAGGTTTTAAGTAGGGAATCTTATTATTAAAGATTTAATCAGGACTGTACATTATTTCCTTTCTACATTATTTTGTTTGTACCTTATTTCTCTTCGTCTATAACATGATTTAAAAAATATCTGTATAAAAAATTACCTGCTTACTACTGATATTTTGTATTTATCCTCTTAATTACAGATATTAAATGTTGTTTTAAATGTAACACATGGGAAAAGCTTGTGATTTCACGTATAGACAAAACGGAATATAACATTAAAGCAAAACAGATTGAGATATTTTTATTTTTTCTAGTACCCTATTTAGGTGTCCCACTGCTGGGCCTCCCCTCGTCTCCTCCATTCGGTCCTATTCTTAGCTGTTTCCCACCAATCTGCGCAAGGAGTGATCTATAAAATCTATAATACTATAGTAATAATAAAAGGGACGATGAGAACCAGTGATTCAGAAGTTGAAGTCAAGGAATGTTTGATGTGTGCGCAAATATTGTGATTTTAAAGAATTAATATAGTGATAGGTGAGTCGTAGTCGTTATGTATTCACGGGTCGTAACCATTATGATAACGTTTCATCACTCGATAACGCCTATTAACATCAAACTTAGGTACCGCAATTGCAATTGTTTTCACATTTGGCTTTCATTTCAATTAGCCACTGCCACGACTGGTAAACTCTCCGTCATGTCGGATATAATTACGAGTATAATAATGGTACCAGTGGTTATTGATATAATAAATACAAGTGTTGTTTGATAATTATACCAATTATTGGGCTCTCAATTCATTTCAAATAACGAGTAACTATTATCTACTCATTATTGATTAATCCTTTCTTTCAAATATTTCCGAATAACGCAAGGTTAATTTAATGCAAGCTAAATTAAGTATTGTAAGGACAATTTGTGCCAAAGTCAGGGTCGCTTGTAAAGTTATGGTTATGTTTGCTCGTAGACTATTACTACTATTAGGTACCTTTGTTTTAAGGTAAGACCTTATTTTAAGAGGTAACATAAATGGTATGGTATGGATGATGATCAAAAAGTATCTATTTATACTTATGTACACACTTCAGCGTTAGTGAATGCATTAAAAGCTATCAATATGATATGACATTAAACACCATTTTAATGAAGAAAATACCAAAAAACAAGTTTAGAAAATAATTTGTGTTTTATTAAATATTCTGGCAACCTTATAAATAAACCAGGGCTTAGTCGGGTAAAACTTTGAAAACGAACCCCCGACGTTTCAAGGGCGAAGGCTTTAGTAATTTGATGTGTGAAAATCGTGAAAGTTTAAATAAGTATCGACAACCTGTTCTTGCGTAACTTGAAATCAATTCTTAAAGTTACCTCTTATTATGAAAACCTAGCAATCCTCTGTTATATTTATATATTTCTAAAAAACCATTACAGATCGGGACAAGCGACCATTTTTCAAATACAGAATCAAACCCAGAACCGTACCGTACTCGTTTTAAATTTTTGAAATACTACCTAGGTAAAGTTTATGGTGGTAATAGATAAATTAGACGTAGATAAGATAGGGTTCGTAAGGTAGGTATATACATATTAGAATTCGTTTTCAAGAACATCGATGGTATAATTTTCAAATTTTTAAGAATTTTACCATTATTGGCGTATATTTGTATATATGTAAAACAGATGTAGGTATTGTTATGGACTGTATGATTTCAATGATTGAGATAAATAACACGTAGGTATGATTAAGATATTTATGAAAATAGATATAGGTTTGTGCCTATAAATAAATGTATGAACATCAGCGTAATAAATTTGAATGATTAGGAATTTCGATCCTTAGTACTAAAATTGTTTATGAAGGATGATACCTATGATGTAAAATGGTATAAAAAACATTAAATAAATAAATATTATTAAATATTAAATATTATGGGACAATCTTACACAAATCGACCTAGTCCAACGGTAAGCTCAATAAGGCTTGTGTTGTGGGTACTAGGGGACGATATATATAATAGACAGATACATATAAATACTTAAATACATAGAAAACATCCATAACTCAGGAACACACAAATATATTCGTGATGAACAACCAAATAAATGCCCTGACCAGGATTCGAAGTATTCGAACCCGGGACCTCCTGCTTCGTAGGCAGGGTCACTACGTAGGCTAGGAGGCCGTTTCTGACAATACATTCCGAGACAAGAATCCGAGACATTTTCTGACAATATGACTTAAAAAGTTATGTAATTGGAAGCGCAAAAGAGTTTCGATAATAGGACCTATATAAAAAGTTATGTGAACCACCCGTTTTCTAGGTATACAGGCAACTTAGCTACAAATAAGCGATTATTTCCAATAGGAAACTGATGGCATTTCATTTGTAAATATCCATAGACTAGGTATGTTTGAAATTGCTTATACTTACGTGCCACGAAATAACGTTTTCTATTTTTAAAACAAAAATTGCACAATTCGCGGTTAGGAGAATAAAAATGAAGTGAGATAACTCGATAAGCAATAGAATATTCGTAATATTTATCGCCGTAGATTTTTTATGTTTTTTATATGAAAAATAAAAAAAATTGTTAGTTACGATGAGTATTTTTCTTCTACGTGGCCGATTGTAAAACATAGGTATCAAAGAGGAACGATTTATGAAAAAAAACAAACAAATATTTCCTTAAAATCAAAACACTTTTCCGGGTAATTATTACTTTCCTCGTTGTACATTACACAATATTTAGTCTGTAAGGAACGAAGGCAAAAGCTCTTAATGGTTTTAACTTAATAATACCTCCATTAAATTCTGTAAGAAAGCCGATTAAGGAAACAACAGGTAAAACAGTCAAGAAACATAGGTATAAGCACATTTTTTTTACTGGGGCGGTACTTTAAAAGACACTTCTACTTTGTCGATACCTATTTTCTTTACAAAACGTGGGTCTGAATAACCCGGTATACTGTTTCAGGTTTTGAAGTTGCGAAATAATCTCTGGTATTTTTTATTTATTATATCGCTCTATGTTAGGTGAGCAATAAAGAGTAGGTACTCGAAATGTATTATAACAACGTGCTAAAAATTTGCATGCACCTTGCCTGCATATCGTCGACCGTAGCTTTAATTAAGCTAAGTAAGTAATTAAGTATATTATTTATTGATTATTGAATTTTTTGATAAATATTTTATTACAAAAAAACACAGAAATATTTCATATATTTCTGTGTTTTAAGTAAAAAAACGTACTAGGTACTTAGTTGAGGTCACCGAGATCCGAACTTTGCGGATATATGACAGTTTTTGTTCTAAGAGTCCTTGCTTTAGTGCTTACTTTGAGTACATAACTCGAAAACTACCGGTGAGGCGGTGACATACTAATTGATGCATGTAATTTTTTTTATAATTTTGTTAAGATTTACATTCTCTACTATAACGAAGATACTTGGACTGTAAACATGCTTAAAGGATGACTAACACTAGAACGGGACGGGACGGGAAATCTGTCAATTTCTATAGAAAGCGTTACGTGGCATTCGAGGGCTCCGAGCTATCACGTGATTCTTTCTATAGAAATTGACAGATTTTCCCGTCATGCCCCGTTCCGTTCTAGTGTGAGTCATCTTTTATTCTTTCTATTAAATTTCAAAATTGCAAGTAGCTGTGCTCGCTACTTTGAAATGCATATAATGGTTAATGTATAAAAATGGAACTACAACATTATAAAATGGTTTTGAACATTATTTTTTAAAACGAGTCTTTATATTTTGCAGGTTCAACTAAAGCTTAATAAACCCGTCCCACGAGACCGTAATATTATTTTCGCTTTAAAATGTCCTGGATTTTCACATCAACGTCTATTTATGAGACTTGGCGTTGGTTCAATTTTATTTTGTTTTGGATAAAGTGCACCGAATCCAGAAATGTTAAAAAGAAAAAGTAGGATGTGTGAGTGCGTCATTTGTCATTTTAATTGCAGGCTACCACCTTAACCATTTTTATTTAAAAACCCTACATTAAAAAACACATATTTTAAATTTATTGATTGGTCCCGAAATTTTTATATATTACTTAAGTTTTATTAAGTTAATTTCTCATTAATTCTACAACTTATTGAAACCAGAAAATAAATAAATAAATGTTGACATAACACTGACATTTACAGTCTTTTTTCAAGGTACCAACTTATAGTTGTAAGTTGTAACACTTGTAACTATATCATGTTATACTTAAGTTATTTGTTGTAAATGAAATTGCAAATACAAAACAATTACTACAATATTTTTATGTTTAGCCAAATAATACATGTAAATCGTAATATAAAAGGGGTGTTGCTTTGCATCAAATAATGTATTGTAAAATTAAAAAGAGTTTGTAGAGGGATAGAGTAAAATTTTAAGTAAGACACTTAAAATTCTATTTTGGACTCCTTATTAAAATATAAGAATAGTATTTTTAGGGTTTTGGAAAAATTTATCCCTAAAAGGTATAAATAGGGATGCAAACTTTGCATAAATAAAGGATATTGTTTGGGCTAGAGTCTAATTTAGTAAAAAAAACCCTAATAAAGTTGAAAGAAGTAGTCCTTATTTAAACTGTCACGATTTTCACACATTATAAATTTACTAAAACGGGGCTTAATCGTGTAGATACTTTGAAACCAAACCTCCGACGCCCTCGAAACTCGTTTTCGCCCTTAAAACGTCGGAGGTTTGTTATCAAAGTATCTTTACGATTAAGCCCCGTTTTAGTAAATTTATAAAGTAGTTTAAGTGTTTTGTATAATACTCCTAAAGGAGGTTAAATGGGGTAGAGTCTATACATAGCTTGGGGTAAAATATATGAAAACTTATTTTGCACCCCCATTTAACCTTCTTAAGGGTAGAGTTTTCCAAAACGCAAAAACTATTTTTATTTAAACTAATCTTTTTACAAAATTTAAAGACTAACTCAAAACAATAATCTTTGTGCAAATTTTGCATCCCTATTTTATATAAGGGATGAAATTTTCCAATACCCTGAAAACACTTGTCTTTTCTAATATTTTAATCAGAAGTCCATAAAAAAAGTTTCGAGTCTCTCACTTAAAACTTTTCTCCATACCCATAAAAACTTTTTCTTTAAATTTGATGATCCGTAGGATTCCCAAAGTCGAAAACTTGGGTTTGCCATAACCACATCGTTACATATAACATATAAAAAAACTACCTTTTTTGATGCAAAACAAAATGTATTAATCCCATGTACTAAGATAGGAGTGCAATAATTTCAATCACGAAACTTCTGAGCACGAAGCAGCTAGAGGTACGAGGGTAGAATTTAGCAGTTATACAATTTCTCATTGCATCCTCAGCAACAGCCGATACAAAATAAATCTTACTTTAGGTTCGCTTTACTGAAGCAATTTCATAGGTCATGCATCAGTAATACGACCGATACGAGTTACCGATATTACTTTCTAAGAAATAAGGATTGAGTGATTATCACTCTTACTTGCTTTTACAGCTCCTACTTGCGTATAATCTTATTATATATATATTTTAAATAAAACATAACATAACTCGGAGATCACGTGACGTTTCGAAACTGACAGATCAGCCCGGCCCGGTCAGATCCCAGCCCATTTTAGTGTGAGTCATCCTCTAATGTTTCTATCAATTTAAGTTTTGGTGTATTTAAGTTGGTTCTATAAAATATAAAATGCAAGTACTTGGTAACTAAATCTTCGAATCTAATAACCGATTAGAACAATATTATATATGACGGGGCTATCCGTGGAGAATCCATGGGCACATGTTCATCCATGATTATGGAATCAAAATCAAACTTGATTTCAGTTAAGGGATGTATTTAGCACAATCAAAATCAACAAAACGTCTTAACTAGGCACTGATGCGTTTGGATTACACTCCTAACAAAATAAGTTTTCTGTAATAACGCTTCAAGGAAACGTGGCGTATTCGGTACGAGGTTAGCTAACATTTGTTTTCGTTGGCTCTCAGAATCAGAATGGCGCTGCTCCGGAATGACATCTCCCGCCACAGCAATGTCAGTTGACTTGTCCGACTGACAGGTTTACGAACTTAACACCAATGTTGCCAACCCCATACCGACCACACCCAAGTTACCTACTTGACGTTTCCGTTTACAGCGATTAAATTTAATTAAAATGGCAAGTTAGTTCGCAGTACTGCCACCTGCGGCGGTAGTAGCGCAGCACGACGACATATATATTGGTATTTGAAAGGCATTGTTGTTTCTCATGCCGATGTCTAGTCGTAAATTTAATTAATTGTATGATTTGTAAGCTTCAATCCAGTTTATTACATTTTTATTTGAGCAAAATCTCATTTTGTGTTCGAGTTCTCGTACATTTATTGATGAAGGCAATGCGTCAATTTTGCTAATGCGGCAAAGATCTTGTAATGCCCACATATGAAATTGAAAAACGTTGTAATAATATTTCTACGAGAAAAAGCTAATTAAGAAGGAACACTACCGTAATATAAAATGTCGGTTAGTGGGAATAATTCACACGGGTGCAAAATGATAAGAAACCCTGAGCGTAATGAGGGATTCAAGCGTTGGAGCCGATAATACAAAAATGGTGCTACTATTTGTCAATGTTATTTTATGTTAGCTCGGTCGGAATCGAGCGGGCTGTCGAGCACCTGGTGTGCTTATTTACCCCATTTCCCCGTTGCTGGAGCTGCAGGTTATCTTCCCGTCGGCGTTCTCCCCTTGCTTCCTTCTAGCCTCCCTGTTGTCTTACTGAACCGTTCTTTTGCTTCTGCTTATCCAACTTATCCTTATCAAACACATTATACCGCACTGCCCCATACATGATACATTCCGCCAGAACATGCTTGTTGGTTTTCTCTCGTCCACGATGCGGACAGGCTGCGTCGTTCCTTATACCCATCACCTTAAGATGCCTGTTAAGGATGTTGTGTCCAGTGATGCTCCCGGTTAGAACCTTCTGGTTGGTTTTTCCCAGTTTCATAAGGTATTTGGTTCTCCTTTGGTCATTAATGAATTCACTCATTCGTTCATTTATTTTTATGTGTAATAAGAGGCAAGCGAGTAGAAGGTTTGGATGATGGTAATCGACTATCGCCGCCCATGGACAAATCTGGGAGGTCACATGTACGTTGCCAGTTTTTGAGATTGGAGTACTTATGCTCTTTTGTTGAAGGTTTCAAACGGTCCGGCGATACCAGACATGCCAGAAGTTTATAATTACTATTTATAACGAGGTATTAACTATGTATATTTGTTTTTGTGAGCTCCAAATATTTCGGCACTGTTACTATGGTTCGTTTATCAATATCTCGTTTTAAATAGTAATTATAATGTAAATGACCATGTTAGCTTAAAATCGTATACCAGAGTTTAGCTGTGCGGGGCAGGAAATTTCTAGTGAAACGCAAGGTTGAAGACTGTCAACCATCTAAATGCTTAGGATGAAAATTAAAAGCATTAGCGTTTTCTGCAAGCCATATGTGAGGTATAGGTACTGTTTTGGCGACTTAATGCACATGCTTATTTGTGCAAATCTAGTTTGTGACAATTAGCTTTTGGTGCCAGCCATTTATGTGATATACCGTTTCACCGTCTTAACGTACATACGTCCTTATGCAAATCGGAATTTGCGCAGGTATAATTGAGCTTGTATTCGGACCCCACACTAGGATACCACAAACTGCTAGCTCAACAGTCTAGTTGGCGTGCGTCGTCAACTTTAGAGAACTTTACAGATTAAGCACAAGTTTGCGAGTTTAAGCAAGTTTTCACCTCTGTATAGGTACTTGTCTTAAATAATTGTTGTAGAGTCCAGTTTGGAACTCCAGGGAAATAAACGTAGATAGAGGAGATTAAATTTGCACACGGCTTTAAGGATGACTCACACTAGAACGGGACGGGACGGGACGATGTGTCACTTTCTGTAGAAAGAATCACGTGACACCTCGAAGCCCTTGGAGGTCACGTGACGTTTTCTATAGAAACTGACAGATCGGCCCGGCCCGGTCACGTCCCGGCCCGTCCTAGTGTGAGTCCTCCTTTATCGTGAATCGGATTTGTTTTTGTGATGTTACTAGAATGAACTAAATGTGATTAGATTCGATCATGGTTGTGATACATAAATATCTATAAAAAACAAATATTGCTCAACTATTGGAAATATTTTTTCGGAAGACATTCTTATGGTTGGGCTGATTGAACGCAATAATAATCTGCATTTCTTCATATAGGTATAGTGCGTAAATCTAATATAGGCGTATCTCGTAACGGTAATTAGTATAGGACAATATAATTAGATTTTACAAAATAATTCAGCCCGCAATGTAATGCGAATACACTCGCATTAAACGTTACAAATTACTTTAAAGCTAATGTTTACAGTACATGTCTCCTAAGAAAATTTTCTAAAATGAATGTTTCTGTCGTAATAACGTGTTATTTAAAAACACCTCTTAGTTAATGTTAAAACTGATGAATTTATGCCTGATTTAATTTATCGCCCATATTAGACTTACACACTGTAAATATTAAGTTTTCAGCACCGTCTCAAATCTCTTTACTAATAATTATAGTCTATTACAAGCTACAACATGCAATAGGATATTCCTTTCACCAATTACCTACTAACGAACATCCCGTAATTGCTATAATAATAGCCTAAACTACTGTTCAGGCTACAGTCTTATATTAAAAGAGTTCGAGTCCCGCCCGAGGTCACAATTTTTCCACTTTTTTTCTTTCTTTCTAAGAAGTTTGGTATCTTTCGCAGACGTTTCAGCTAAAAACAATAGTTTGACCCAGTAACTAAAAAAAAAAAAAATATTTATTTACACATAAACAAAAAACATGAAATGGGTTGTCCGGCGGACCCCAAACTAGGCTGAGCCTGTATCTTGGGACCCTGGAGTGCGATAGGTACATTTGTAAACTAATTGGACTTGGACATTAAACAGTGAGATAAATTATGATACAACAGTTTAGAAGTTATCTAGATAACAAGATAAACGCGAGCGATCTATTGTGTGTGTGTGTGTGTGTGTGTGTGTGTGTGTGTGTGTGTTTGTGTGTGTGTGTGTGTGTGTTGTGTGTACACGAACATGTAGGAACATTTAACTGATTAGAAGAAGAGCCTCCGTATCCTGATATGTTAGGGGCACTAGCCATTTTCTTACAATTAACTAAACTTTTAATTTTTGCCCCGTTTTTTATCGACACTTTTTCATTGACAATACATTAAAATTTATGATAAATTCTCTTTCTTCTTCTGTCTTTCAGTCACTTTCCTCGTGTTAACACTTTTATGTACCTAGACTATAGCGACATTAAAACACCACTTTTTTGTCAGTGAACATTTAAAATTCTCTCTTTATGTTAATTTTCTCTTCATTTAAATGTATAATTAGGTTAGGAGAAGGTTTTGCTCTTTGAAAAATAGGTTAACTTTTAAAGTAAGTGTTTCTAGCTATTTCTATGAATTTCTCAGATTGATCTTATTCCGGCTATATGTGGCGACCCGTCGAATGATGTCCAAAATTTAATTATGTGTTACATATATCTAAGAAGACCCGTAAGAGAACAAAGTTGACAATATAGCGCAGAGAGTTGCTAGACTTACGTGATATTAGGCTGATGATCGACTATTGTAGAAATAGTTTGTAACTTTCCGACACCGTGAGACGGAAAACGGTAGAACTTAAATACTCGTAGAGTAATATACGATTTTAGAGAAATTTTTGAGAGTTACGCCGTGAACATGACAAATATACATGATAAATATCTAGTATTACATAGTAATTATAATGTTAAATAGAGTAGAAGTAAATGCAAACTACAGTGGCAACACCAGTTCTCTTGCACAAAAATGTAATTTTTCTCGTAAACAAACATCTGTTAAACAATAAATTTACTGCTCGCACTTATGCGATAGAATGAGATGTACAAAATACAATGTTGCCTGCTAAAGCTCAGTGGTGCCCTCTGTAAATGTCTATTTTTATATTTCGCACCAGTTGCTTGACTCGTTCAGGTGGCGCAATGGGTATGGGTAGGTATAATATGAGCCCTGACCTTAAATGCACCGAGCAGTGCAGTGGAGTTTCTTTGGGATTGTGGAAGCGATATGCGCAAACCGCCCCACCTGCATTTTATAACTAGGCCTACGGAACTCTCCGGGCGAATTCGAATCGATCGTCTTTTATCTTCGGTCGGTACCGACTCACGGGCTGTCCAAACATACCGCGCCCCCCGGTGCACGCCACCGCATGTATTATAAAATATTTTTAATCGTAGGCAACCCTAGCGCTAAATTCGTGATTGAGCGAAATCAGGGGGCCGACCGTCAGTAGTTTTTTGTGCGCAGGGGCCTTACCATGACCAACCATGACGTACAGCGATTCAGTTGACGATCGAACTAAGTAAGACCTGAGCAGGGGGGTGTTACTCCGCGTTTTACGTTGACACAAAATGGGTGGCATAAACTGTCATGGTTCGCGAAACGCGCATTACTTCACAGGTGCGTTCAGATATATTTATACTTCAAACACCGTATAATAATTTATACTTTGTCAAATTAATATCAATTCTAATGAATAATCAATATAAACGTGTTCTACAAATAATGTTACGATACATATTTTGTTCCTATTTATATTTTTACACAAGTTGTTGTACCACCATAGGCACTCGACATCATGGTGACAACCCTAATGCTAATGTCATCTTAACATTTGCATGCTTGTCAAGCTAAACGTCAAATGTAGGAAAGAGAAGCTTCTGTACTTTAGCATTATTACTTATTCTGTGACCTGAGTCGCTTCCATACAACTGAACCTAAACTGAATCGCGTGAAGACGTCATGGCCCTTGTTTTAAAACGGTTTGTTCGCTTTTTGTATAAGAGATTAATATCTATTCTAAGAACTTAATACAATCAAAATTTGTTCTATAACTGATGTATTGGTTTCAGAGTCGTTACTGCTCCGGATGGTGCGTGTGTCGGTGCCGTCTTACCGCATCCGCGGGCAGCCGGCGCAGCTGGACTGCGATTACGACCTGGGCGACGACGCGCTCTACTCTGTCAAGTGGTACCGCGACAACGAGGAGTTCTATCGCTACATGCCAAAGTTCGACCCCCCGAAGCATGCTTATAAAATAGAGGGAATCAAAGTTGATGTAAGTATTCTCTCTCATCAACGTGCTTGCTTTTCTTGAGCAGCTTTCCTTGGAGTTTGGGTCGGATGCTAGTGTAGGATGCTACTTGCGTAGACACGCTGATACCGTCCTTCCTTCAACGAACTAATGTAAAAGCGGGCGGAGCGGCTGAAAGCGCCGAAATTTTAAAACGTAATAAATATAAGAGCCTGGGCAGAGAGTCACCCCCGACCGCGCGCCCTGTTCCCGCCGCTATATCGTTTAATCAGCAGATCATCACAGTACGATTTGGGGTCGAAATTCTAGGTCCATGGGGTCCCAGCGCACGCAAGTTTTTTTGTAGAAATCGCGAAACATCTGATTCATGTAACTGGTGACGAAGAGCTGGTGGCGAATTCCGATACAACAAGAAAATACCGCCAGCAGCCTAGGTACCATGCCTCAAGGACCTACTTTAGATTTAAGGTAAGTAGAGGTAGGTAGGATGTTATTTACACTTACAAACTGTAAGTATATATTTAAAAAAAAAATGTTTTCTTTTTTCTATTAAAATAAATTTTGGATAATACTCATGTATTTTGATCACTGCGCGCGGCATATTTCGGAGAGCTTCGGACTTCATTATCAAGCGTTGAGTACGCGTATTTATTACAATATTAATATGACTTACGATAGTTTAAATTGCATTTAAGTACTTCACTGATTATTTTGCTTCTTTAAGTATGTCTGTTTTTGTTGTCATCCGACGTAGCCTACGTTCCCAAATATTTTATGAATAGGTACTGCAATAAGTATTAAATATTGAAACCAGCACCTAACTACTTATTACGTTCTTTGACCTGTAGCATTTTCGCTTATGAATGAATGAACTTTTTTATTTATAAATTATCCCTGCAATTTTGAACCGGCTGGTATAGATCAATTCACGACAGCTGGCGTGGAGAATGTATGAAACTGTCAGTAATTTTATAGACATTTCGCGCCAGCTTACGTGAATTGATCTGTACCTACCTGTAATTTAGGTATCAAATGGAGTCGTTTGTATTACATGATATCACAGAGAAGAATGCCACTGGCAACTATTTATGCTGACAAAGTGTCCTAGTTCGACCCAGTACAACAAGGCAGTAATAAAGAAGATGTTTTTATAGGGCCATGTCATAAATAACTTGAACGAGGGTGTATATTACCAAGTCGAGTGCTTATGTCGTACTGAAGGAACTAAAGACACAAACATTACAAGAACTAGGTAAATATTGTTATAAAAAATCTTATAAATTACGTGCTATTATATAATATATTAGTTACATAACGGTTGTAATTGGTAAATTTTCAATAACTAAGTTAGGGGATACGTTCCGAATCTACTCTTAAACGACAAATAGAAGCTGTTAAATAAGAATAAAACTGTAGCCGATCCAAAAAAAATGACCAATACTTAACGGTTGATATGTGACTTTATTCGGAATAGCTTTGTTGCAGAATGAAAAATTACAAAGATAGCATTTACAGTAATCTGGACATATTTATAATCTGGTGTTCGTAAAGTTCGTGAAGGTATTAAAGTACCTCTGACCGTGCAAGGCCCTGTTGCACCACCCAGGGTTAGCCGCTAACCCGTAGTTAAGCTGTCAAATTCCATACAATAAACGCTTATGTCCGGGTTATGTGGCTAACCCCGGGTGGTGCGAGTGACCCTAAGTAATTTTGACCTCCAAAAATTACTATTTTTACCACTAAATGACTGACTGATAACGGTGATAGCCCAGGAACGATACTGTTTTGAAAAACATTAAATTACAATAGTCTGATTTTCTCAAATTACGTTCGTATATATGTATAGATAATATACGCAAAAATCCTACAAACTTTTCTTCCGGAAGTAGGTAAATAGTAAAAAAAAATCTTAACTAAATCGATATTTTTAATATTACTGTAATAAATATTTTTCTTGTTTGTGAACATGACGACATACGTATTTGTCTTCTATCTGTTAAAAGCTAGACTAAAACATTTTTTTTTACATAAAACCGTTAAATTAACAAAATGTACGGCAAGGTTGGTAGATGTGTTAATTCGTTAGAAGAAGGTAAGAAACTGGTTCTGTCCCATTTTTCACGACTAAAAAAACATATAATATAACATAAAAATCTTACAAGAAAAACCTTTGTATTGTATGCACATATTTGTGCGATAACACAACATACGAGCATGTAACGTATTTTGTTGGGTTTTGTTTCCTACATAATACTAGACTCACGATATTTATATCCGTTACGCTAATAAAATCTGCTATTATAAATTATTTCCCAAATAATCAAAATTCCCATATAAGCTGTCAGTTGAATGACTGGATTATGACTTTGATTACTTACAGTTGACGTAGGAAGTTAAAAATCATCCAGCTAGTATTAGGTAACGTAACTTGTAATTTTTTTGTTTATTATGTTTATCTGTACATTTATTGTACCGTTCGCCAAATAGCTTATGAACCTACTAACTGTATCCAATAAGAAAAATCTAGCCAAAGCATCTTACCATGAATTTAGTCTGGAACCATTGCGAAATACACAATACTCTTATGTAATAGGCACACCAACAGTGAGCTTCGTTTTACAAATATTGTGAAAAGATCGAAAAGAGAAATGAGCCGAAAACGAGACAATAGATAAGGGCCCTACTATTCAGGCACTGTCATGCCAGCAGAGCAGAGGTATGCTGAGTGGGGTTTATTTGTAATAGCTTTTTATTTTTTATAAAATGCCTGTGAGAAATACCGTTGTTTATTATTTCTATTGGTATTGGTTTTAATACCTTGTGAATTTCTCTATTTCGAAGTTAGTTTATGTCATTAGCGAAAAATACCTATTATGAATGACTTTGAACGACTATAAACTAGACGCAGATGTGTATTTGCTCGATTGTAATAAGTATGAGATCTGAAAGTAAGTACCGTGAGCACACACTCATAAATATTAATGTTTTAATAAGAGTAATGTTCTGAATAGTAGCATACTGTTTCCCGTGCTGTTTAACATATACGTAGAAGCCGGACATGTGAAGAATGAGCTGGTTGAGTCACTAGGTGGCACTGAGGTTCAGAATCTACACTTTGCCGATGGCACCCTACTGTTTGCAGCTAACGAAGCTGGACCGTCCTACCTCCTGGACAGGATGAAGCGGAACATCTTGGAGATGGGACAAAAATTACCCTTGTCATCGCATATTCCTACGAGGCAGAAACATGGACGCTAAAAGCTTAAGAACAGTCGTATTGATGCCTCCAGATGAAGTGTTTGAGACTCATGGACTGCACGCAAAACCAACATCTCGATTCGCAAGGAGCTCAAATTATAAAACATACCAAAACTTTTAGTAAACTCCTATATTTTTTGCCTAAAAATATTTTCCTCCTAAAATGTATAGGTACTGGCACGTATCCCGTCCATTATTTCAATATTTTATTCAGGAATGAAACAAAAACTTTTGCAAAGTTATTAATCAAGATGAAATTTACATTATCCTGAAAGCCTGAAAAATATTCCGTTACGTAATAGAGTTAATACGAAACTGAAACTAAAACATTTTGGAATACCTATTCAGATTTTAAATTCAACGATTTATGAATCCTCAATTTGAGGAAAATTATTGAAGAGTATTTCCTTGACGTTTTCATTATACTTTTTTAAGTTAGACGTGTACCAATTTCCTGAGGTAGGGTTTTCACACGAAATATATTTTTACGGTTACCAGTATTACCTGTGTGTTACATTAACATTTTTGGCCACGTTTTCTTATTTTAGGGTTCCGTACCTTAAAAGAAAAAAACGGAACCTCTATAGGATCACTTTGTTGTCCGTCTGTCTGTCTCTCAAGATCATTTATCTCAGGAGCGCGTAGCATGTTGATATTGACCTTACTATGCTTAGGAGCAGATTGGCTCCTTAACACTTTAATCTTTGATTTAACATTTCAACGTAAATTACTTAATTGCAAATATTTGACAGGCGCATTCGAAAGGTTAATATCACATACGTAGGTACACACGCGTTCAAAATGCACGGGCAGTTTATGAATTAATCCATGAATACACTGCCCATGCAATTTTATACGCGATAGTAATAGTACACAGGTCTGTGGACCCTGGAAGCTGTGAAAAAATCAAAACTCTACCTCAATACAATGAACAGATACGGTCTTTTATGTCACATTTTTTTAAATTTATGGGATACTTCCCGTTGAATCGTCAAAAAAGCAAGCGCACTGAGAGTTCAGTTTCACCATAACATTTGCAAAAGGAATCAAAATATATAGGTTACTTCCTGTTGACCTAGAATCGAAATTTGGCTAAAAGTAAGAGCTCTTGCAGCACAAGTACAGGAAAAATCCGAATACCGTATAATTGCGGCGAACTGCCACCAGTTTCTGTGCCAGCAGTAAGGTACCTACGTAATCAATCATCAAAGTTAAGCAACGGTATGCGTGGTCATAATTTCGTCGAATACACCGTTGGAACGGTTAGACGCACGACCTGTATTGACGATAAAGCTTATATGGGTGTGGGGGGAACATCTTTTGTGCGGAACTCTCGATGGGTGAGCCCGACTCGCCCTTGGCTACCTAGTTTTTTGTATTATTATCATCGAACCATGGAAATTTACTCTCATAATAAGATTTATGTAAACCCTGAAGAATCAAGTATGGTTGGGCACTAAACATATTCATTTTTTTAAACAGGTAGCTAAGTCAGACGATCGCAAAGTAATCCTTCACCAAGTAATGCTAAAGACGTCTGGGCTGTACCGGTGTGAGGTGTCTGCAGAAGCACCCAGCTTCTCCTCCGCTGCTGGAGAAGGACAACTAGAAGTTATTTGTAAGTTTTATGTGCCTATTTTACAAGAGAAACCACTGGTACCAATTTTTTCTGCTTTTTTACATAGGTATAGTTAAATATGTTATTTGATATGTAAAGTTAAATGTGTTTTTTGACACTATGGTACTCTTCCTTTCAAAAATATTTTAGATTAGTTACACTTTAAAGGATGACTTACACTAGGGCAGAACGGGACGAGGCACGACAGGACGGTAGGGGACGATTTCTATAGATATCCCGTGATGTTTTCTATAGAAACTAACAGATCGTCGCGTCCCGCCCCGTTCCACCCCGTTACAGTCATCCTCAAAGCTTTATAATAAAACAAAGCAAAGCAGCAAAATAATATGTTTTTCAAGAACTTAAAGATCTTGATTTTCAAACTAAACTATTTTTTGCAACAGAACTGATATAAAAAAATGAAATACAAGTACCTACCTAGCGTACCATTTAAACTAAAATTTCATTTTCCATAGATTTACCAAGAGAAGGTCCAAGAATAACTGCGCATGAACAAGACAACAGAAGAACGGATTCGTTATTTCTTAATTGCACTTCGGGGAGGTCATACCCAGCAGCCGTGCTCAGTTGGGACATTGATGGAGAAAAGGTAAACTACTTAATAAATTAATATTACAGGCATAGTCAATAAAAGTTCAGTCATACAGTTTTATAGTACTCGACTACTCGTACAGAACTGTTTTGTAGTACCACTTCGTAAATCACGATAAAGGCAGTACTCCTACATTATATAATATGTCGAAATGTAATCAGCTAAAATGTAAAGCCAATTTTGTTTTCGCCATTCCAGGCCAAATGCTCCATAATAAATCTGTTTAGTGGAGGCGTATGTGTTCACCTTGCAGAGAATGGTTAAATATTGAATTAACTTCCTGTAGTGTCATTAGTACTCATTGGTAAGAACATCTTACTTGAATATCTTGCATTCATTGAATGAACACCTATTTACATCCTGTGTTAAAAGCACCTTTAACTAACATTAAGAAGGTATTTATGCAAATAATTTATATTATTTCACTAATTATGTTCTTGGATAGCTGATAGCAAATGCCAACAAACAAAAAAGTGTCAAATTTGTTCAACTGCCCAACCTCAGTTTGTGAAAAACTACAATGTACTAAAATTAATTGCAACCGGAACACTTTTTAATTATATAAAGCAACGTGCTTCATCGAAATACACATTTTTATTGAGGTTTGAGCTTCCAATTCGTCCCAACCCACCCCATTTTACGGTATGTTTATTTGTTTGTTTCAAATGTTTATGTAACAGCTACCTATAAACCTGTGTGGCAGCCCAAGGGAGCTTTTTTCACCACCCAATAGGTCATTAACCCTTTATTATATTAAACAGGTGATGGATCCAGAGCTTCTAGTAGAATACCCTCCGACGCTTCACGCGCACGGGCTCATGTCGTCGGCGCTGGGACTCCGGGTGCCGGCGGGGCGCACCATGCAGGTGCGGTGCACGGCGCGGGTGGCGCCCGCCTGGAGGGAGGGCAGCGAGGCCGTGGTCGGGAACAGTCAGCTGGCAGACAGCAAAGAGGCTCTGTTGCTAGGTAAGAAGGCTTCCTGTGTTTTGATATCAAATGATATTTCGTACATAAGTTATGAGCCGGGGTTTGAACCCCTTAAGACAATCATTTTACCATTACGAGAGCAATTTGGGCTATATTCTCCGCGCTGGCTCAAAACGTTTTCGAGACTACCACATGCATCTTGGAATTTCTTCGCAGATATGTATCCAGGTTTTATCCCAATGTTTTTCTTCATCGGAAAGCAACTGGTAATCATAAAAGACAGTAAGCTCTGATAAGATCACCGGCCACTATTTACCTATTTCGAGCTAAACTAAAAGGTGCACGTTGACTTGTAAATCATTGAACCGCACTTCTCGTAATATATCCTATTCTCGCTGTCAAAATTATTAAATCTTCGTCGAAAGAGAATCTAGAGCTTTCGAAAATCCTGAGACAATTTTACGGAATAAATTTAACCTAAGTAAGTTTCAACATAGATTACGTAAAAGACACTAAACGCCTCGTTCGGCACTTTGTGCGAAAGTAATTTCGGTCCGGACGAGTAACGCCGGTTGACGGAAATGGAGCCCAGCTGCGCGAACTTTGCGAAACTGTATCGACGCGATTACGGATCTGCTTAGTCTTAAGCCACTGTATAGAAAAGTAATCTATATGAAAATACGCAAGTGGGCCGCTCTTTTTTACCGACAGATCTTAATTTGTTACTAGCCTATACGGATAGTTGTTATTTAGGTGTTAGCGCTCACTGCCGCGATAATTACTATAAGGCATGTTGATATAATATTCAGTCTCATTAACTGAAATCAATTGACATTTGAGAGACGAATGAGACTTTAAGATAATAAAGAATCTATAACCGGAATTTTAACAGTTACGATTTTAGACCACCTTTTACATAACGGTAGAAAATGTTTTGAAAAATGGGTTCAAATTGAAGTAGACTAAATTGTTCTTTTCAATACAGTTGCTCAAAAAGTGCCCTTTTTTTGGCTGTTTTGCGTGCGCAAAGTTTGTTTTTGCGAACTAGTGCTTTTTACTTTTCCAATCTTTTTAAATTTAGTTGTGTTCCAATTCATGACTGCTTACCGAAGAGTATTGTTGTTCGTTAACATTACCGAGCCGTAATAAAACTAAATACCAACTATTAACGCAATACTATTAAAGATATTGATATTTCATATTTCAATAATTACTTCTTGATCATACTAATGATCATTCATTAAAAATATTAACATTGAAAACAGTTCTTATAAATCTGTGTGTATGAAACGGAACAGAGCCTACGAAACGTCAGTCAAAGTAGAGGCGTTTTTCAATCAGGTAAACATGTTCGAAGGGCCTATAAGACATGACGATACGATTTGTCACATGCGATTTATTATTTTGTTTATGAGAAATAATAATTATTTCTGATAAACAAAATAATTTCAATTCGTTCTTATGTATTTTAATTTTTTTCGCATCTGTATTGAAAAACGTCGTTCGATTCACGTGCGGATATGTCATTTTTCACTTGTCCCGAGTATTGCCACTCGCCTACGGCTCGTGGCAAGATACCTCGGGACTCGTGAAGTAATGACATACTTTCCGCACTAGCATCGAAATGTACTATTTCACGACGCTTACCAATGTGTTTCGCTATTCAGTGGTTTTCTAGACCACGACAGGCAATTTTTAAGTCACTGTCACAGTGTCTTGAGAAAAATAATCCAGGTAGGTAATTTAATATTCACCAGCCGGGGCAGTAACAACTATTCTGTACTTACTTATTACATTATCAGTAGGTAACCAAATTTTTGACATCTAGTTCCTATAAAGACTACACAATATGGTGTTACTTTACCGCCCTAGGGCGATAATGAGTAATTTACGTGCCTGCGTCGAATATTCAAAGGGCCATATCGATGGCAAAAAGCGGAAACGTAGTAACCACCACCTGATAAAAAAATGCGTATTGAGAATCAGCGAATTTATCCGCGTCGAATGGTCTGGGTCTCCTTGCTCTACATTGATTAGAAAAAACTGGACAGCGTAGCAAAACAAATGCATTTTTTGATCACACTTCATTCATTTCATTGTCTAAAGAAATTATAATATTCGGTGAATAGTGACGTTGATATTGAAACAGATGTTATTTTTCCAGTGAAAAGCTCAACTGCCGCATCATCATCAAGTGTAATCCTGTTATCACTAGCCCTGGGCCTGCTCCTCGCGCCGCAATCCGGGACGTGATAAATTATCTCCGGACTTATATTAACAAACGTGATTTAGGCGTAACACTCCCAGAGTACTCCTCTAGGAAACCGAAAAATGTATTAAATATACCTTAACTGTTGTAACACTTTTGTTATAGACACAATTTTTCAGTCTGCAATTAATTGTTTTTTATGATTACCAAGTAACTTCGTGATACATAAAATTTGTTTCTGATTTTACTCACTTTTGATAAATTAGGTACGAAATATTCATACATTTTGAGATAATGTTTATTGTTTCAATCATTTTATGAATCATTTTCAATCACTCCATGAATTGTTTTGGTACGGATTTTCTGTCCAGGGTACTCAGGAAGAACTAAAAAAAATCTTGCTTACCACGGGACTCGTTTTAGTTTTTGCTAAGGAGACTTATTTAGCGCTCAAAGCTAAGCGTTAAAGTATGGGATTTGACAGCGAAACCGGGTTAGTTATGCGTTAGTTTTTACTACTTATATTTTATCAAAAGCTGTTACGATTCAACAGAACCCATTTTGATTTTATTTGTCTTACTCTTATAATGATGAGTCCCATGGGTTTTAAGAAACTTATTACACGCTGGTATGCGAATTATAAATACTTAACGTCAATTTGTACTGTAAATAAGAAATATATATAACATATGATTTGCTTAGATACTACAAAATTGGTCTTTTTTATGAAAATGTTTTAAATACATATCTGTTAAAATGAGTAAATTATATTGTAGTTGGTAATATTTACTTTCACTGCATATCAAAATGTTATCAATTAAAAAACTTAATTTAGAGAAGAATAGGAATATATTGTAAGATTTTTTATTATTATGATACTATTGTGAATATTCATAATATTTTTATTTTTACGTATTTGGGTTAATTAAGTAAAATGAAAAACATTAATTTTTATTGTGAACTCTCGTAAAATAAAATAAAACTTAACAAACTCCTACTACAAATTAAGTTATTTGTAGTAGGAGCCTTATTTCAGAAATTCGTAACGAAGAAAATATTTTATGTGATGAAGCGAATTTCAAGTTCCATTTCAATTACAAGACGAAATTATATCCCATGTAACTTTTCGCATATTGCGTAATTAATGTTAATTTCTTATGCATTTAATTATGATTTTTCTTTACAATTGCACTCTCAAGGCACTGCAACTGACTAGACTTTATATAATTGTAAATACTTCAATTAATGATACCTTTGTAAATAAAATCTAGCAAAGCCTTCGTAGACAGGTCCTTGGACACGTATAGATTACATGTTGTAATTAATTTTATACAAAAAATAGGTATATGAATATTTCAAATCGACCGTATAGGTTACTCGTTAACTGTACCCGCTCGTAGAATGTAAGTAGGTAGACGTTAAAAAATGTTATAATTTAATATAAATTGGGTAAAACTGTGTTAATTTAGGGAAAGCTGTATTTTGTAAAAACTGTTCTACTGAACTGACTGCTTATAATAAAAATAATAGTTTCATTACTTTTACTCATAGAAAAGTATAATTAATAACGATTATTTTTAATAAAATATGAGATTCAACAAAATTTCTAAAGTGTAGTAAGTGCACTTCTAAGTACGTAAAGAATATAGTAATTTAAAATCTTTGTACAAAATCGATATTGATGTTTACGTATTTAAATGATTATTTCGTAATAAATACAATCGCAATCACAAAAGCTTTTTTTGTTATCTTGGGTTTTTTATTTATTGCGTTACTCGTAGATTATAATCTAACTTATGAGGCACTCATTTAATAAAAAAGGTATACTAAAGTTTAAAAACAATGTATTTTCTGTATCAGTTTATTTCTTTTTTTTAAATAATAAATATTGAATATCATATCAGAAATATAACATCATCAGGAACCATCTTTATAAACTAAAACAATCTTGCCTAAAAATGTATTCACTCCAACAATAGATTTCAACATTATCTGTTGTAAGCAAATTAATTCAAAAACTTTAAAGTATTATTTTAAACGTCAAACTTCTATGAAATTATGATATTTACTGAACACTCTTACAGTCTATGCTATCAAAATCTATGGAACTTAGCATAGACGGACTCTATGTTGCTTTCGTCTTTCTGCTACTTTCACGTCCTCAAAATGTAAATAAGACTGTTCTGAGTCACTTTTCGCTTTAGTTGTTAATATTAGGTATCTTATATGTATGACGCTATGTTTCGTTATAATAAAAACAACTGTTGATGTGTGCCGTTTTAATTTAAATAATCCTCCCTCCCTGTATCCACATTTTGATTAAGCAGAAGTACTGCGTCATTTAATGTAAGTTAACCCAGGATACTTAATATATAAAGTAAAAGTAAAAATTTCCTCTTTTTCGCCCTCGTATTGTAATGTACTATTTCATCACACTTGCTCGTAGATATTGTATGCACGAATTCTTAGACTTAATGAATTGTATTACGCCCATGGCCGTAATGGATTTTCATACATTTTATCGCCCGCCCGAAGCTCCCGAAAGACCGGGTGGGGCGCGCCAGGCGCTCGCCGCTTGTAGCCGCCGCTCTTCGCGGAGTACTGTGAACTGTACTACATTACCGATAATCATTAAAGTTTTATTTTATTTGTCTAGTTAGTTTATTTATCCCCTCGCAAATGTGATGAAAAACTTTGTATGTATCACGGGCGGTAAAAGAATTACGAACTCGAGTTGTTTTTTTGTTTACCGCCCTTGATACGTAATGTACTATTAAGCCCTACCCGAAATATACATATTTTAATTCAGGATATTACAGCTTATTTTCAAAGTTGTTACCAATAGTTCCATGTGAAGGTGAAATTGTGTGTAAAAGTTTAACGGCCTAAAATAGCTGGTTTGATGATGATTTGGTCATTATTCTATTCTATAGTGCGCGTATAGTATATATTCTATAGTATATATTCTATTCTATATTCCATAGTGCGCGCACCCGAAGGAGACTCCGCGAAACCCCACTTCAAAACGCTAGGAATTTTAACCCTGCCATCACTTTTCATCCTGCAAGCGGCAGTGACTATCCGAGAGGAGTTGGATGCGACGCCCAGGATCGCGAACGAGGCCGCGCTTAGGTACCCGACCCGCAGCGCCTGCGCTGGAAAGTTGTCACTCCCGCGTCATAGACTTGCTAAAACAAAAAAACTTGCGCACGTCATGGGTCGGAAAATATACAATCATCTTCCGACTGATATAGTCAAAGCACCAAGTGCACCTATATTTAAATATAAACTTAAAAAATGGCTCCTCGAGCAGGCGTTCTACAACCATAAAGATTTATACGCTCTTCGTTTGTAACACAGCCTCAATTAGAGCAGCATTATTTTTAATTTTTGTACTATATTGTACTATTTGTACTCTATGTAAATATTTTAGATATTTTTTTTTTGACATGTAATATGAATATTATCAATAAAATGATTATGATTATGATTATATAATTTAGTTTGAATACAGGTTGTAATAATTTTGTTAATATCACATCATTAATAATGTCGCTACATTATTAACATAGGTGTTGCTTTTAAATTAACAATGATATCTTAAATATTATGGGCGTGAGTTAATAACTGCAGATTGCGCCAATAAGATAGTGTGTACCTAACACAAACCGAATTATGAAATATAAAAAGATTAAACAAAGTATTCCATAATCCGATAGCTATTATTAATCAATCTACTTTACAATATATAAATACAGTAAAATGCAATTCAGAATGTAACAGTTGGTACATCATCATCATCATCATTTCAGCCGAAAGACGTCCACTGCTGGACATAGGCCTCCCCCAAAGATTTCCACAATGACCGGTCCTGCGCCACCCGCATCCAGCGGACTCCTGCGACCTTCACCAGGTCATCAGTCCACCTTGCGGGGGGCCTACCCACGCTGCGCCTTCCGGTACGAGGTCGCCACTCGAGAACCTTTCCGCCCCAACGGCCATCGGTTCTACGTGCAATGTGCCCCGCCCACTGCCACTTAAGTTTAGCGATTCGGAGAGCTACGAGTATCGGTTACTTTGGTTCTGCTGCGGATGGTCCATTACGATACAATGGCGAAAAAGAAGAAATTCGCAACAAGTGGCGATAAATTAAAACACGACCGTGCTGCCGTGTTAAGCCAAACTCACGTATCTTTGAAATTGCCATTTCGAGAAAAACGACATTAAAGTTATAAACAAGAAAATTAGCATAACTCACAAAATAATGGTCCGATCCTTATACTTTTAACGTAAGTGGAAACTAAATACCATAGTTAAATGACAAGACGAGATTTCAATTTAAACTTCATATATGTTATTTAAATATGCCAAATTCTAAATTTTAACAATCTAAATTTACATACATTTACAGTTACGCGAAATGCTGTATCTACAAATACGTGAATATGGTCGGTGCTTAACTCCGGTGGCAGCACTGCTGTTATGCCAATCTCCAGTATATTGATATTTTTTGAAGTATCTCTTAGATTTAACGTTCTAATGAAAAGTCTTATCTATTAAAAAAGTAATACCTAAATGCATAAATAATCGTTTTACAAATATAATAAGGTCTTAACATTGATCTTTTTGGAACATAAAAATGTGTAATTGGTCACTTAACCTTGGAAAATGCACAAATAAATACCATTTTCATTTCAATCTTAAATAACCATCTACTTACTCTTCAAAATGTAACACTTAGATATTAAACGGGTTAAAACGCGTATACCTAGTTATTAACTGGATCCATCGTCAACATTTCGAGATTTCACATTACTCTTTACCGTAGGGTAGAAATGTACTCGATTCATTTATTAATTATTTAATGTGTTTTATTTCATTATTTCAACGGGCACTTAATCACAATAACTGAAATAGGTATAATAAACATCTACTCTTATACTTGGCATTAAGAGAAAAAATATTAATGAATACATAAGAATAATGTTTCACTATCTCTATTTTGCTTTTAAATTCGACAACGCCAATGTCCTGTATTAAAAGATACCTTAATTTGGTGCAACTCGAATACATTGTATTTGCGATGAGTTCATACTTACGCGGTTACACCAAACTCATGTATTAGAAGGTACCGCAAATTGGCAAAACTCAAACGTACCGCGATTGTTAAGCTTATTGTGGTAACTAAAGATACAGGATTACGCATAAATCGATACTTAAAAATAGAGTTACAGGAGTTAGTCATATCGATTATTTGCAAAGTTTAAATGGAAAACATATTTTTTTTTCAATGTATATATACAAAGACACTATTTTGAATCGAATAAGACCGGTTAAACAAAACTGCTGTATCTCAAGATACGTGAGTTTGGCTTAACACGGCAGCGTGAGTGTTTTAGTTTTCTCTCTTCGCACGTGTATCGTACGATGTTTTTAAGTATATATGGCCCTTTGAATATTCGACGCAGGCACGTAAAGTGCTCATAACCGTCCTAGGGCGTTAAAGTAACATAATGTGTACTGTAAAATACGTCAGCACCAAGAAAGTATTTTAGTTTCTACTAGTCTGAAACTGACATTAGGTATATAAGACACTACCGTTTAATATAGATGAATATTCCACGGGTAGGACGTTCTGAAATAGGATTAAATGACGTCATAAAATACCTAATATCAAATAATTAACTGATTTGAAAAAATGTGAATGCCGATCTAGTTTAGCAAGTAAATATTAAGTAATTTATTTATTGTATACTGTGTACAGAGAGGTAGTAAAAATGCAAAAAACATGTATCAACAGATGCTCATTTCTAGTGCTCTCTAACCTTAAAACTAAACAACATCTATAATATAGGTATCTATGTATTTACAAAAAACACCTAATACAAACAACTTCCTCTCGCCATATCTTGGAAAAATTCATCCAATGTATAGAATTCACTATTAATAAGAAAACGTTTTACCTCTACCTTAAACAGAACAACAGCCAACAGAACATATTAAAGGTACTGTTCGTTATTAACATCCGCTCGTAATTATCGCTTAATAGCCTACAGCCGTTGATAATATCAATAATTAATTAACGTAGCTACACAAGGAACTATTTTGTGCATAATTAACTCGTACTAATAGATACATGGTGATTTCTGGGTCATGATCCAGAAGGTCTTTTTTTCTGTGGGCAACTGATCAACATTATCATTTGGTAGTACAGATCGATTCACTAAAGCTGTCACAAAAGCGGAAAATGTATGAAACTGTCATTAATTTCACACATATTCCGCGCCAGTTTTCGTGAAACAATCTATATTTGATCGAATTAAGTTTGACTGTTTGTATAGTGAATGTAAGAAAATCGCGGTCAGCCTATGGCTTTTGATGTATGTTGTACAGAAAGCGACAAGACGTCACCAGCCTTGAAGTAGGCTGATCAAATTGTATGAAAAACATTATGTTTCTACTTATCGTCTGAAAAATAATGATTTAAATCGGCGATGCTGACCGACATCTTTAGAATCTGAATCATGGATGGTCTCTTGTTACATGACTCCGAAGCAGGGATGTAACTGCTAATGCTAAATTTTTTACATCGGCGGATGCGAATGCGAATACGGATACTGAAATTTAACGGCTCACATCCGCGGATAAGATAAAGTAGGTACTTACATTAAAAAACCCAAATATTAAAATTTTGTGCTATTTTTTCGAAAAAGTCGCTAACCGTCAATGTCGTATGAGCTCGATCGATCGTGAAATTACCTACTTTACCTAGCACGTGTCCTGCACCGAGTTGTTTCACATCCGCATCCTCATAAGCTCCGCATCAAAACGATGCGGAGCGGATGCGGATGCGTATTTTGAAAATGATGCGGATGATCCCTGGTTGCGGATGAAAATATCCGCAATATCCCTGCTCCGAAGTCATCCTGTATATCGCAGGCGAGCCGTGCAGGGAAAAAGCTTTGGAACACAACCATTATACAATGTAGAACATACACAAGATCGGGTATTCTCTCCCTAAGCCTAATGATTCTTCCCTAAGCCTATTGCTTAATGAGTCTTCGATCGTTAACCACTGTTCATCGCGCCTTTGTACTGGAGACAAAGGGGCCTAGCTGGTATCGAGGTGTTTTGACCCTGTCTTCATCTTTCCAGCGTTTTTCGCCTAATGCCTCGGCTCAAAGAGCCTAGGGTTCGCTTTGGCAACTAATTCAAAGATTGGGCGTAGGTGCTAGTTGTACGAAAGCGATTGCCATCTGACCTTAAACGAGGGTAAACTAAGCCTTATCGCATTAATCCGATTTCCTAACGATGTTTTCCATCACGGAAAACCGATTGGTACGAGTAAATCAAATGATAATTCGTACAAGCTCCGAAAAATTAATTGGTACCAGCCGGGGTTTGAACCCGTGATCTTCGGATTGAAAGTCGCACGCTCTTACCGATGGGGCACCAACGCTCTTATACGCCCATTTTTCCTATGCTCCAGTGCAATAATTGGCCAAACTACGATTCTAACCTCTATTAAGGCTGCGTTTTACCAAATTTTTATTCCGAGATAACGCTTACTCTTGGGTCTTCTTCTTCTTCTCAAAATCCCATAGTTATTTGACGTTACTATCTGAGAGTAAGCGTTATTCTCGGAATAAAAATTTAGTAAAACGCAGCCTAAGAGAAACATATCCAACATATTAAATAAACCACCAAACATATTAAGTTACAGTTAAACACTTGAAACTTCTATAGAGAGAACAATTCAGGTTAAAAGTGGTTTCCACGTAGGTGTTGTTCGTTCACGCCACTCTTTACGGTTTCACGCCGGGCAGCCAAAGTGGGTATGATAAATAGTTGGGTAAGTTAGGGTAGGTTGGACTTCTTCCTCGTCAAGAGCATGCAGCCGGGCCTCAGTGACTGCCAATATGGCTTCCGCCCGATGCGCTCTACGTTGGATGCCATCACACGGGTAAAGGAATGTGCGGAGGAGGAGGTTTCCCAGGGTGGCGTGGTAATGGCGGTATCACTGGATATTTCCAACGCATTCAACACCCTTCCCTGGGAAACAATCAAGGCGGCGCTACAGTTCCATAATGTGCCCGAGTACCTGCGGCGCACTATAGCAGACTACTTTGTGGGCAGAGCTGTAGCATTTCCATCAAAAGATGGATGGGGAAGGCGAGTAATGTCTTGCGGTGTTCCACAGGGTTCGGTCCTTGGGCCGCTCCTGTGGAACATCGGCTACGACTGGGTGCTGCGCGGGCCCGCTTTGCGGGGAGTTAGCCTTACATGCTACGCTGACGACACCCTAGTGTTGGCCCGCGGGAAAACACACCAAGAGGCGGCCTACATAGCAACGGCTGGAGTGGCGCAGGCGGTACACCGAATTCGCGCACTGGGCCTGGAGGTGGCTCTCCATAAGTCCGAGGCCATAGTCTTTCATGGGCCTCGGAAAGCGCCACCGCCAGGAACACGCATCACAGTGGGAGGGACTTCCATCGCCGTCGGGTCGACGATGAAATACCTGGGACTCGTCCTCGACGGTCGGTGGAAGTTTGAAGAACATTTTCGGCGACTGGCCCCTAGGCTGATGGCTACAGCCGGAGCGCTCGGGAAAATCCTCCCAAATTTAGGAGGCCCAGGAGGAGCGGCAAGACGCCTTTACATTGGGGTGGTAAAATCTATGGCGCTGTATGGAGCACCGATATGGGTGGACAGCCTGGGTGCTCGGAACTCGGTCCATCTGCGTAAACCGCAAAGGGCCATTGCGCTCAGGGCGGCTCGAGCATACCGCACATGCTCAAATGCCAGCGCGTGTATACTCGCCGGGAGTCCACCCTGGGACCTCGAAGCCGAAGCTCTGGCAGAGGTCTACTGGCGGATTAAGGAGGCGCGAATAGGAGATAACCCGCCCGCCCCACCGGAGATACGGAGCTGGAGGGAAGAGGCGCATGATGGCCTTCTCCAAAAATGGTCAGAGCGTTTGGAGATCCCGGGAGCTAGCCGGGACCTGGTGTCGGCCGTAAGACCCGTTCTCAAAGAATGGGTCCAACGGAAACACGGCGCACCCTCCTTCCACCTCTCGCAGCTGCTAACCGGGCATGGCTGCTTTGGATGGTACCTGCACGAGAGGTTGGGACGAGAACCTACGCCGGACTGCCACCACTGTGACAGAAGAGCTGTGGACACGGCCCAGCACACGCGAGAAGAGTGCCCTGCGTGGGCGGAACCCCGCGCCGTCCTGTCCACGGCTATGGGAGGAGACCTCTCACTGCCGCACTTGATACGGCAAATGGCCAGCAGTGCGGAGGCCTGGGCGGCTGTAGCCACCTTCAGCGCACACGTGATGGCGCAGAAGGAAGCGGCAGAGCGGATGCGTGAGGACGACATCACCTCGCTACCGCAGCGCCGCAGGAGAACAGGGCGACGGCGCAGGGCCTTCGCAGGCCGGATGCAGCCGCCATAACGGGGACCTGCGGGAAATGGGTCGGGAGTCCCATTACCCGCGCAATGAGGTTCCAAGCTGGAGGGTCGCCCGTTGTGTTCCGGGAGACCTCTAGCGGAGGGGGCACCATTCAGCCCACACAGGCCGGGCCCGCAAGGGCAACGCCGGCGAGGTATCGGATGTGCAATACCGTACCCGAAACCCCGTCCACAAAGCGCATGGCGGAACACCCCAGGGGTTTTAGTCCGTGAGAGTCGGACATACCCACTCGGCTTTCTCCCGGGCCAGTGGGATCCAAAACGGATTTCCCCTGGGTCAACAAAAAAAAAAAAAAAAAAAGGTTGGACTTCTTCAAAACAATAGTAGTTTATGCAACAGTGATATAATAAGGGTTCTTAAAACTTGAGGGTCGCCGTTACAAAACGAGGCGAAGCCGAGTTTTGTAATAATAGACCCGAGAGTTTAAGAACCAATTATGAGCTGTTGCATACCCTAGTTTTTCTACGACAGCTAAAATAGCGTAAAAAGCAAAATATAGAAACGTGGCAGAATAGGGAAGATGTTGTGCCCACTATGGAAATTAAAAAAAAACAACAACAGTGCTAATATAAATGTATGAAAATTCATAGGAGCAGTGTTCTTATGGAATACCACAGACAACGTTATAATGGTTACTTTTTAAATATCGCTGTCAGTCATCTAATTGACACATAGAAGTGCTGGAGTAGAAAAATGGGTATTGAGATTCGTTTTTTGGTTCACTTAAACAAAAGTTGATATTATTGATATAATTATAATACCTACAAGAAAACAAATATTAAATGCATACGTTTTATTCATAACCTCAATTTCCTGTTTTTTTTAATGATCAAACGGATCTAAAATTTTGTATATAATTTTTCTTTCCCCTGATATAAGGCACTGAACCAGTCAAAGTAAAGATTGGATCTTTGTTACGTGAAATAAATCACCTTAAACTTGGATAAAAACGTAAATTAATTTATCAGATTGCTATAATATGGTTGGTTTTAGTGAAAGTTTCCAATACCTACGTTTGGTTGTTGATAAGGTTCAGTGTTCTTACCATGTGCATTCGATTGCGACTGCGGCATTCGACAGAATGTCCGTCTCGCTCCTGCCAGAGTAGTGGTCTGCCTCAGTCACAATCGAATGCAACTCATGGTACGCACACAATTTTAAATCAATATTTATGTGATTAGCGTGTTATCGGCAATTGATATACTTGTACCTTATTCAAGGGAGGTACATAAGAAACTTATCAATTGGTTTCCAATTTCGTCAAAAAAATGTTTTTTTTAATGTTGATATTGCTTTCTAAATGCTCAGTTGATTTACATTTTCAAATCTGCAATCGATACTAATAATAATAATAATATTATCGGAATCGCAATCGGGTATTGTCGTTTAAAGAATCGCGAGCTCTGTCGATCGAGGTAAAAAGTGTCTCAAGATTTTCATCCTAATCCGTTACCATTTTCTACTACGATCGAGCTACTGATTCTGAACAGAAATCATATAAGATTTTCCAAAAAAAAAAGTTAACTAAACAAAAACCAACAGTTGTGCTGCCAACAATTGAAACGTCTAAATTGGAAGACTAAATTTAATTATGCGATGTTGACCCGAACCGATCTTACTCAAACCTACCTTAAATGTAACGTCCTTGAGCACTCTCGGTGCCTAGGCGAAGAAATAAATTACACCGGCAAATAACCGTAATTATTTTGAAACGATGCTTCAGTGGTCTTTTGTTGCCGACTAATTATTTTTTAATTTCGTCGTGAGTGGCTTGGTTTCCACAGAAGGCGTCGCTCAAGAACTTTCGTTGAGTAACTTTTTGTGTTACGTACGTAAGTTTACGTAAAACAGAAATAAATGTAAAATTTCACGGAAGGTCGGGATCACGCTGCGTTTAGTTGGTATTATTTCGTTGATTGATGTTTTTTGTTTGGTAAGTCTTAATACGTCCCCGAGTCTTTGAGCGCGGGCTAAAAGAGATGAGGTGCAGTCATGTCGACAAGCGATGGTAGACCGTCTGAACTCGACGCTAAGGGCAGTGTCTGATTGGGGTGACGCCAACCTGGTCAAATTCAACGCTACCAAAACGCAGGCATGTCTGTTTTCTGCGAAACGGAATGCTTTTAATATGTCTCCGACTTTCAGGGATGTGTCTGTGCCGGTCTCTGATTATCTTCATCTTCTTGGCATGAGCGTCTCGTCCAACCTAGGCTTTGGGGCTTATATCGAATCTTTGGCCAAATCCGCAGCTGGGAGGATGGGCGTCCTCTCTAAGGTCAAGCGGTACTTCTCACCGGAGCAGCTTCTTCAGCTCTACGTAGCTCAAGTCCGGTCATGTATGGAGTACTGCAGCCACTTATGGAACGGTTCCGCCAAATACCAGCTGGCTGCCTTAGATTCCATCGATAGACGCGCCCGAAAGCTTATTGGAGACTCTGAACTGGTGGAAGGTAGGCTACAGAGTCTTGAACATCGTAGAAGAGTAGCCTGCTTATCAGTATTTTACAAGATGCATTTCGGGGAGTGTGCGGTGGGATTGCACGATCTAATCCCCCCAGCTCCGTTCTGCCATCGTGTGACTAGACGCGGTCAATCTTTCCACCCTTACGTGGTCTCCCTGCCGCTGATTCGCACAAAACGCTTTGCCTTCAGCTTTGTTACGCGAACAGCTAAGGAGTGGAATTCTCTACCTGCGAATTTATTCCCTGCCCACTATAACTTGGATCTTTTTAAATCGGGAGTGAATAGACATCTTTTAGGCAAGCATGCTCCATCCTAGACTACATCGGCACTTACCATCAGGTGAGATTGTAGTCAAATGCTTACCTATTCCTCAAAAAAAAAAAGTAAATTTTTCGAAATTCTAAAGAAGTTCTTCAATGCTATAATATACGTAAAATCTAAATAATATAACTGTTCCTATTTGAAGACTTTAATAACCTAAAAGAGATGTTAAATTGTAACTTATTGGTACAATTTTTTACAAAAACTTGTTATTTTGGACTAAAATTGCCAAAGTTTGTTGCCGTATATCTCAAACACAGTTTAAATTGAAGTTATTTATTTATTTATCGTATGGCTTACAATCGTTCTCTACTTAAAATTTTAAAACATTAGATTTAAGATATGCAGCATATTTTCTTACGGCCCTTGAGGTTAGTGTAATAAGCCCTAAAAATGCTGGAAAATAGAGATATAGATCGAAGGTCATTGGGACTAGGAACGGCCTTAAGGATAGTGTACCGCCGGTTCGTTCACGTTCACGCCTGGTTGGTGCAGTAGTTAGCCATAAGTTCAATATGTATGGCTGTATTTGATAACCGACAAGGACTGGCTATGTTATAATTACTCCAATACATATACATTCAGGACACGTTTGCTTACTATTCTTCGCCCGTAACATAATCGACGAACGGAATAGTCCATGTTTGTCACGTCAGGGACAAGCGATTGGTGCTAAATCGTTTGTTGATGTGCTGATACTGCAATAATAACTACGTTTGCTTTGTAGACACACATTTCGATTCAATTCACGTTTGTATTTCCTGAAACTGTAAACATAACTCAAACTCAAAATGTTTATTTGTTTAAAAACAGGTATGATACAGACAGGTGTTCGTTAGGTAAGATAACATAGTGCTCCACTTTTTGCCGTATGAGGCATACAAATATATGCAGTCAGCGGGTGTAATTGCCACAAAAAAGTTCTTATTACATAATTTCAACAATAATCAAATATATCCATAAAGTATAGACTAAGATTGGTCAATCAAATCATTCATAATATATTCTCTATTTAATACCTACCTTAATTATTTATTATCCTGTAACTAAATTTATTATCCTTAAACATTATACCTAAAACTAAATTATTTATTATCCCTTAATTTAGAAAAAAAGGGATGGTCGTGAGTTCAAGCTTCCTCGGCGTTCAATAGAATAGTAGTACAGTAACGATTCTGGCTGCCAAACAAAAAAACCAATAATTTTTAAGAAAAAAAACCCGACTTCATTTGGTTCCCGGTAAAAGTGAAATTAAGAATTTGTTTGAGTTAGCCAGTTTACTTCACAAATATCCAATACACCGCACGTGTACGTTTGAGAATTGAGAATCATTACATTTGAAGTATAATCAAACGGAACTCCCTTGTAGACCGTTAAACAAACAAAATAACAATGTGTTAAATTGGATGACAGACTGTAAATTAACGAGCATATTCATTATGCCATCCCTGATTATCAACATCAGGTCCACTCCAGCAAAATGATGGCCACAGTAAGAAAATGCCTAAGCTAATTATGAACACCCTCTAATCACAATTAACCTGCCGTTCAAATTTGAGGAGTTCTCTGAATTCTTCTAGAACTCCATCATCAGAATATAAACAGATGAATGTCACAACTAGGATAATAAGTAGAGCTAGGTTTATTAACCAGTTCCACTTTGCGATCCCTGGTCTTCATCATCAGATCCAGTTCATCAAAATGTTGGCTCCGCCAAAACACTGTTTTAGTTACTTAAGGAAACCCTCAAATCAGAATGCATGTGCCGTTAAAATTTGAGGAGTTCTCTCAATCCCTCATGATGCCCATCATCAAAATAGAACTATAATCAAATAGGACTATCTTGAAGGTATTTCTTTACAAAGAAAAGATGAATGTCTCAAATCGGATGATAGAGCTGGGAATTAACAAGCAGTTCCACTTTGCCATCCCTGGTCTTCATCATCAGGTCCACTCCACCAAATTGATGATGTTCGTAAAGAAATGCTCGTGTGTCTTAAGAAACTACCCAAATCATCATGCATGTGCCTTTCAAATTTGAGGAGTTCCCTCAGTTCCTCATGGATCCCATCATCAGAAATTGATTTTGAAAAAAACGGGACAAACCTGGAACCATCTATTTTCAGAAAAAAAAATATAATTTTTAAATCTGATGACAGTCCTGGGAATTACCAAGCAGTTCCACTTTGACATCCCTGGTCTTCATCATCAGGTCCACTCCACCAAATTGATGATGTTCGTAAAGAAATGCTCGAGTGTCTTAAGAAACTACCCAAATCATCATGCATGTGCCTTTCAAATTTGAGGAGTTCCCTCAGTTCCTCATGGATCCCATCATCAGAAATTGATTTTGAAAAAAACGGGACAATCTTGAAACCATCTATATACAGACAAAAAAATATTTTTTTAAATCGGATCATAGTCCTGAGAATTACGAAGCAGTTCCACTTTGCCATCCCTGGTCTTCATTACCAGATCCACTCCACCAAATTGATGATTTTCGTAAAGAAATGCTCAAGTTTCTTAAGAAATCACCCAAATCAGCATGCATGTGCCTTTCAAATTTGAGGAGTTCCCTCAGTTCCTCATGGATCCCATCATCAGAAATGGATTTTGAAAAAAACGGGACCAACCAGGAACCGTCTACTTTCAGAAAACAAAAAAAAATTTCAAATCGGTTCAGTAATGACTGAGTTATGAGTGAACATCCATTAAAAAAAATTAAAAAAAAAATTAAAAAAAAAATTCAGACGAATTGAGAACCTCCTCCTTTAGAAATATTGAAGTCGGTTGAAAAGAGCGTCGAAGAGTTTGTATGACCAAATTAAGGGTAGATAAAAAATACATAACGTAAAATAACGTTTGAAAACAATTACCATGTCCTTAATTATACATTTTGAGATGAAAATAATGTAATAATTAAATTAAAGAAAAAATCTTCTGGAAATAAACCGACTCTGGAAACGAAAAATTCACATTAACCTTTTTGTAAGTGCTATGTGATCGAGATTAGAGTCTGACCCCGATCTCAGTCTGGCTAGACCCGCATATCGTATTCGGGTCTAGATCGGGTTCTAATCCGGTTTATTGTCTACATCCCAATTGTACCCAATTAGTATGTAAGATAAGTTTTACATGCCCTCTGTGATCTTCAACATCAGATTCACTTCAACAAGTTTCCTTCCCGTCCTCTTTCAAGAGAGGCTATTTCCACCTTGCACGTATCTCCTTTAAAAAATCATTCTCAAATCGGTTGATAGAGTTTATACTAGTAGTATTAGTATGTATAAAAATTCAAATGCCATCACGTATTCCAAATTTTTTGCTTGGAGGTGGTCCATTACATTTTGGTTTTGTTTTTGATGGACATTTCATTTACATTTCAGTTTCAAAAGGCACAGTTTTGATATTTTCTAAAGTATTTGACTTGAGGATTTATTATTTTGAATTTGTTGAAGTAGTCCTAAATTAGGTCTACTCTTAAATCGGTTCATAATTATATGCCTGCGTGCGTAGCCAAAATGACAATCGCTCACGCTTTATAACTTATCGTAGCTACCTCTCTCTATCACTCTTCCTTATTAGTCTGACAATGACAGTTGCGTTTCGTTAGCGACTGAGCGTGAGCGATTGCTATCTTGGCTACGCACACTAAAAATAAATAATTTTCGTTTCATTAATTGTCAGAGAAATTGCGTAACAAACAGACAAAAACAGCAACCATACCGCAGAATTCAGAATTACCTCTTGATGTTGGTTGAAACAACTATTTACCTCCTTAGTCAATCGGATCATTTCGGAAACTTTCGTTAAAACCGTTTACGTTTTATTGCTTCAAACTGATAACATCGGGGACCGATTTAGGACGATCTTATGCCTCACTTTTTATTCTCGCTTTATTCAAATTGACGAGGGCAGGCCATGCATATTCACAATGCCCAGCCAGAATACAATAGCCAAGCGCTCAAGTTTGTTAAAGTGGACCAGCATAAGGCTATAAGGCATTACAAGAATACTACTTGTGATCTCGTCTGCAGCAGCATTAGTATTCCTCTCTAATTAGGAAAAAATGCCGAAATAATTCTTTCGTAGCAAAAAAAGGTCACTTCATTTTGCTAAACAGAGCACAATACTGATTAAACCCTTAATAAACCTTGTATATGTAATATAGGGTTTACGCAGTGGGTAAATTTAGGTAATCCAATTTATCTTATTTGTAAAGCAAGTCCGTTGAAGCAGAACAATATTATAATTATAGTATTTTATAGGATAAAGTCAAACCCACATTGTTTGTTTCTAAGTAAAAGAAAACGTTTTTCTAAGGCAGTTTATTGAAATACTAAAATATTTACTCTCTCTCCATTCCAACTTCGAAGAGTCCAATTAGGCTGTTTTCACATCAAATGTAGACCACGCACCACTTTGTTCGTTCGTTTGTCTATTTGCCTTTTTATCACTCAAATGTACGACGGGAAACTAGAAGAAGGAACAAAGTTGTTTGTGGAAACCGAGCTCCACAATGCACGATATTGATATATGTTTATATCTCCGTAGAATTGTGAGCACAGTTTATAAACTAAAGCGTGAGATCGTAAACAAACGGATAGGATACGAGTAGGTTAGGTTAGTTTATAATACTCCTTGTCAAATTATAGACTGACGGGAGTTCACAATTGAACTCACAGGAGTGGCCTTTTTTGTCTAGATATGTGAAATGCTTTACGCATACCTTCCGGCCCGGGGAAGGCCATTGAGGGGGGTTATGTAAGACTCGCTTCTTTCGGAACTCTAATTAGCCAGAGGTAGGAGAGGAGCCTTCGCAGTAAAAACACACCGGCGTCACCCGCAATGCCGTTATGGGAGCGTCACGGGATCGCTTTCGCATTCTACCATATGCACCCCGGTTGCCCGACATTTGCCGGGCACCCGCGCCAAGAGTAAGGAGAGCCAAATGATGCTTAACTCTCCTCTCCGTCGTGTAGAGCCGTCGTGTGAGCCCCCTACCCAGTAGCCATACGGATGGAAAGGTCTAGCAGTTGGCTAAAAAGTTTCGCCTACGTTTACGCCGGAGCGGTGGCGCATGTTTGCAACGGGGGTCTTAACATGACGTCTTAAAGCGATTCAATTGAAGACCTGAGCTAAGTCGCTTCCATACAACTGAGCTTAAACTGAACCTAAACTAAATCGCGTTAAGACGTCATGGTAAGAGGGCAGAACATAGTTAAGAACCTAAACTGAATCGCGTTAAGACGTCATGATAAGGCCCCTGTTCAAACTAGGGCTTGTGATATACGTGTTACACGCGGAACCGTAGCTACGTAGCCTTAGCACCGGCGGTGCTAAGATCCCGTACTACACGGTCACGTCAAAGATACGTATCCGTTTCTGGATTCGGCTACGTTCCCGCGAATCTCGGCTTCGGCACCGCTCGGCTTCTTTTAATAAGTACACATCTTTTACAATTTGTACTGGTCTCTTATTTTTGCCTCCAACATAATATTTGCATCTAATTATTTTTGATCCCTTAAATTTTTATTTAAAATGCAAAAGTATGGAAACTGAAATTAAAAACTCGCCCCTTGCATTACATTCGGGGGTTTAATAACACGCATAAAATCTACACTTAACGTCACGGTCACGACTGGATCCGATCTACGTATAAATAAGATACGTATCTCCGTGTACACGTAGCTACGTATCTTAATTACACGTAGCCGAATCACACGGAGCAAACGGAGCGGATCTCCGTTGCCGAGTAACACAGCAACGGAGATTCGGCTACGGGTTCACGAAACACGGTCACAGCACTAGTTCAAACTCGCACTCTGCGGCCTCCATCGGCTCCATCCGCGAGATAACTTCCTCGCAAAACGTGGCCACCGCTCTCCAATTCTTGTCGCTGTCCAGCATAGTCGCCACTATTCACTCACAGTAGCGGCCTGCAGATTATTGAATAGGTACTAGACGAATTGAGTATTCGACCTCGTAAGCGACATGAATAGCAAACTTCGCCGCGTGTAAGGCCTGACAGCACCAAGTTGAGTATATAAGCCGGTTATATATATCCGAGATAGCCGGACAAGTTGTGAAGGCGACCGAATGCCGGATTATCTGATTAGTGCGTCAGTAGTGTTTTGTCACGCAATATTGCCTTTAGATAAGTTTAACTACCCACTACTGCGAAAGCTTGGGCTCGACCCTTGTTTTTATTACAAGTTTTATATTGTGAATATCTTACTATACGATACCAATGGCAGGAAAATGGTAACAATTTCTAAAGAATTTGATGTGATATGAGTATTTTAGTAAGTATTATATTGATTTAACTTACTACTGTTACGGGAACGTCGCGATTAGATTCTAAAAACTCCCGTTAAAGTGTTACAATTACTAAAGACTCAAAGTTTATAACGAAAGTCATCGTTTTTTTTCATAACTATTAACACAAAAATAGCTTCCACACAATAAATTTTAATGGCAAACGTATTCCTTAATAACTAGGGAGTGAAATTGGGGATGTAATTAAACTTAATGGGCAATTAACGGTTATGACAGGGTAAGTCGTGGAAAAAAACTTGCAAGAACATGTGGAACATTACAAGCACATAATATAGCTTGAGAGCTTTAGGTGAACGCACAGCGAGTAGGCCGTGAAACGCCAGTGTGATAAGGCTCTAAAGCCGTGCTAGCCTTGTAACAGTTTTTGAACAAAAACGTATAAGTACGAGTACACTGAGAATACGTACAGATGATCTTGACCTTTAAAATTGTATGAGGAAATGGTCGCTAGGGTACTATTAAGCGATGATTCACACTAGAACGGGACGAAACAGGGCGGTATGGGACGATCTGTCAGTTTCTATAGTGCTAATGGCGCGGCTTCAAGCTTCTCGTGTGATATTCACCAATATTAATGTAAACCCTGTCGTAACTTGATTAAAACGTGTATTTAAATGGTGTCTGGTGTTTTTACTCTTTCACAATACATGTTTTAATTCAGGTTTTTAGGTAGTCACACTACTGTTTTTAAATTATAAATTTAAAGAGATGTCATATACTACAGAAAAAGTGACCAAGGCCCCCAGTGCCCAGGGCTGGGATCAAACCAGCGATCTCCTGCATTCTTATTATTTCAATTTATAATCACCAAACCACGTCTAATTGTGTTAAATGGTATTCAGGGTGCACATGTGCACGCATTTGATCCGTGCAATCAGTGTATTTCGTTTGCATTAACCATTGCACAAATATACGAGTATCTAAATAGTGCTAATTTGTCTGGCGGATGCCCGGCGGACATACCCAGTATGAAAATCTGACGGATTGCCCGATAAATCCGGCAATAAGTATGGGTAAACTAACCAAATTCGCGAAAGACCCGACGTAAGTTTATAATAATGTGCACAAAACGCGAAAGTTTAAAATGTTATCATTTATAAATTGAACTATGTTTTAAGTTCTTAATGTTTTCACTCTACTATTCTTAATCGGCAATCGTCGTATAACTAATTAACAAATACATAGTCTAAGTAACAGATAAGGATAAACGATTATAAACCAGTTAAGGCGTGAAGGATCTTTACAAATAAAACTATTTCATAAAGTGAAAAGTATCTAAATGATAAATACTAGTTCTAAAAACCGCCTCCCTTCCATGTTTTCGATACTAACAGACCTAAGAAATTGCCGATATCCGAGCGCTTACTAAAGATATGTTTTTCTCCTCTATTTGGAGACACAATATGAAACCCGGGCCGCCCACAAAAGAATGTAATTCCTTGTCGACATCTGCAGGAAACTACAAAGAACTGAATATTATTGGAGAGTAGGTTTCGTTCGATAGCCCGAGATTACAATGTGTGATTTTACCCTCACTTAGCCGATGCGCTGAGTCGACCCAAAATCAAGATATGAAAATACATAGAAGATGGCTTGAGTAAACCCTTTAAGGAAATCTAAGATTTATTAAAATATACCCACTGATGTTTTTTAGCGTAATTTTACTCGAATGCCGCTTTAGCGTAGGTATCTTGTCAATAACCGCGTGTCTTATGCATCAATTGCGATTTGACATAATTATATTTTTCTACTCGCCTACTTTAATCTGTCAATTACGAGTACATAGACAAAACTATAAGCTCATACTTTTCGATATTAGACAGTCCAACTCAACTATAATATCTCATTTCGATACGTAGGCAACTATAGTAGGCAACTATAATAGAACTTCATACAAATTCTATACTTATTTGCGATGCCGCCTGCGACTTTGCTGAACGCGCCCCCCGCGCCTGCGCCGACCGCGCCCCCCGAGCCGGCCTGCCGGCGACGGCGTGCGCAATCACATATTTTTGTGTTACATCCGTGTTAAGTTAATGAAATTGAATGATGAAATTGTTCCTCCATAGATGATGATGATGATGACTCGTAGAAAAAGTGTTGTATACCTACAATCGTAACATAATTAAGTTTTTCAATCTCGTACCTTACTTAGGCCACTCAGCAACCTTCGTGGCCTAAACACGGTACTCGACTGAAAAACTCTTCATTATATCACGATTGTATAATAGTACATTGTGCATCTAGGGCGGTAAGAAGGGCATTAATCACGAGGGTCTATTGAAGCCCGACGCCGTAGGCGGAGGGCTTTAAATGACCCGAGTTAGTAATCCCCTTACTGCCCGTGGTCCACACAATGTTTTTCATCACATTTGCGAGGAAATAAATAAACTCTATACAGGTAAAGAAACAATAATGATAAGCGGTAGTGTAGTTGCACAGTCCACAGTACTCCGGAGTGACTACGTGCTGCGAGCGCGTGCGGGGCAGGTCCTCCGCGAGCTCCGGGCGGGCGGTAAAGTAGTATGAGAATCCTTTAAAACCATGGGAATAATACAGCTCTTTAAGTGTAAGTATGCTTGCATATAATATCACCATTTACGAGCAGGTGTGATGAAAAATACTATTTCGCAAGAGTTGCACTGAGCTGTGATAGTACCAGTGGACTTGAAGCAGGTGAATCAAAGTTGGACGATATTTGTTTCAGATAATAATATGATCTATATAATAATGTTTATAAAAGAGAATTACTTCATACATCCATAAGGAAATATGTACCAAAATAAACAAGAAATAAAAACCAATTGCTACCTACTCATGTAAAATTTTCGAGCAGTGAAGGTACAAAAATCACGAAACATACACACATCACGATTGTTATATTGGTTCCATTTTCGTATTATATACAAAAACTAAAATCATTATTTAACTTTATTTATTACAAATTCCTTACAATACAAAATTAAGTCACAAACAGTGCCAAACACATAGCACTAGTCAAATAACCCGCCCCGTGTCATTCCTGGTGCAAAAGTGCACATTATGCTTGCGGCATTGCCACGCTGAATCGTGATTGACAATCTTTGCACCAGGAATGCCCCGGAGCGAAGGTCAAGACCTCACACATATATATTTGTTAAAAAATTGCATGCATGCATTGTTGCATGTTATAGTTTTTTACCCACGACTAAAACTCTCTAAAAATCTTTAAAATGCCCGAAGTCTTTTCAAACAAGATAGTTTTTAGATACACACTTAAATTACGCTTAGGCGACTGTTGTCCAATTTTAAAGCAAATTCAACACCATATTTCAGTAAACCTACTCTGGAAATACTATAAAAGATAATAATAACCCATAAATGTCGCCGTTAGGCCGTAATGAAAACGCTCGGCCGGTATTTTAATGTTCGCCTTGTCCAATGCGAATATGAAGGACGAATTTATACGTAAGTCAGAGATGTTACAATTTACAAGTATATAATTGTGTCCTTTTTTATCTGTTATGTACGCTGCTGTGGTATGGTAGCTGAATAACCTAGTTGCCAAATGAAAATTCGGCCAAATGAAAGTTGGCAAATAATAATTTGGTAAAATATGTTGGTATGATACCATTCTTAGTTATGTTTGGAGGATTTAGGGGCAATCGCCTAAATATTCCGCTGAAACTAGAACTACACGGAAATTAAGTCAAAAATTAAATAAACTTTTCTATAGTAGTCTATTGTAGGCTTCTCTAAGCAGTTTTAAAATGTTGAAGCCTAAATCAATAAGTGTATTTTTTCCAGTTTATATAAATTTTTCTATGTACTATCGCGTTCAAAACTGCATGGGTAGTTTATGAATTTATTCATACATTTTTATTAATAAATAACTCATGCACTTTTAAACGCGTATGAACGTTGACTATTAAAGTCTCGTTTGAAATATTTGTCTTAGTCCTGACATGACGGAATGTTCTAAGGTATTAATAACTCATAGGCGTTACTTACAAAAATACCATAACTATCCACAGCAAAATTTGGCTCATAGTCACTATAAACCAAGGTGCTATCAGTAGTACTAGGTATATGGTTTTGTACTCATTCAGACCCAAGTAGTTAAGGCATTTTTGTTTAATGTTTTTTTTACGTTTTGTTTTGTTTTAAGTTTTGTACGCCACCAATCGTTTTCGCCGAAAACTTTTCGGGCATATTTTACAAATTCAGTACCTAGTAATGCTATTATTTTGACCATATATTATTTTATTTTGGACAATTTTATTTTATTAGAAATAGCAATCTAGCTAAAAAATTTGTACACGTCAATAAGGTACTAAAATTCTATATTTCAATAACAACAAAGCACATAAAACTAAAAACTAAAATAAAATAAATGTTAAAGTAAATATTCCCCCCTCGTCAATTTAGATTAGCGTGCAGTTTGAAAACCAAATGACAGCTTTTGTAAAGTTCTACTGGTAGGATCGTCGTACGCCATGTCTACGCAACTATCGAAAGAACCGGGTCTGAATAACGAACTTAATTGACCCTATCATAGCCCATTTAAATATGGCGTACCTACCTACTTACCGTATGACTTTTTTTTCAGTCCCCGTAAACTGGGCTCGCCATCGCCAGTAACAACAGTTCGCGTGCCGGCTCTGCGTGACGATCGCCCATCCATCACAGCTCTTAGAAGAGACACAAATGACAGTATTTTTCACGCGAACTTTTCCAAAAATGTTTTCGCATTTCATTTATTTAGACTAATTAGCGATTTATGTGAAAACGTGTCATCAAATATTATACATCATAATTGAAGCGCAAGTTTGTTATGCCCGGCGAATTGGCTAACAACGCAGCGTGTTGAAATGTTATTTGGAAGCGGATGAATTAGTCGTAGTCTTGTTCTGTTGGTTAGTCTGTTATCTTTAATCAACCGCACTGGCATTGTGTGACATTTTTTATACATAAAAATCAGCCGATTTTTGCGGGGGAGCACCTCAAATGTATGGCTTCGTGCGTTACGCACAAATAACCTATGTCACATAAACGTTAGTCGATACAGGGAACATGGTCGTTGGTCATATGCTATTGGCAGAGGGCTTGTTGTATAGTAAGCTTGTCAATTGCTACTTTGGTTAGATAAAAGGTACTCACACTCTGTACACTCGTATTTAAAAACTTAAGTTGAACCTTTTTGTATGACTGTACCTGGTTGTGACTTGAACGAAACTTGTTGTAGTTGTTTGACGAAACGTGTTGTGGATGATGTTTGGTTTAGGGTAAGTACCTTTCTTTTTGACGAAACCTGTGGTGAATATATTGCCTGTGAGTTGACGAAACTTGCGTTGTGGATTGTTTAAGGTATGTGCCCTTTTTTACTCAATAAATCTTGAATAGACATTAGACAATACAAGTTTTTAAAAAATGCACACAAACAAAGTATGTCACAACTACTTGCAGGAAGGGCTTGACTTAGGTTTTTTTTTCCTAAAAGTACTAATTGTCAGAAATATCAATTATTCCCCTGCTTGTGCCACGGCTCAGGGAGACTGGGGTCCGCTTTGGCAACTATTCCTAGGATTTTCCGTAAACGCTAGTTTCACGAAAGCGGTAAACAATCCAGATGGTAATCTAGGCCTTATTGGGATTTATCCGGTTTCCTCACGATGTTTTCGTTTACCAAAAATCAATTGGTTATTATCAAACGATAATACTGCAATGCTATAAATACAACTCCCCGACGTTTATGTGCTTCGTTGACTACCAAAAAGCATTCGACTGTGTAAAATGGGAAAAACTGTGGCAAGTGCTCATTGAGACAGGAATTCCACCACACCTGGTATTACTTATTCGGAAGTTGTATGAGTCTGGATTTGGCACTATCACAATTGGAGAAGTAACATCAAGCCATTTTAGGTTTCATAAAGGTGTTCGACAGGGTTGCGTGATCTCTCCCATCCTATTTAACATCTATGGCGAATACATCATGCGTCAAACTCTCGAAGATTGGAAGAAGATGTAAAAGTGGGGGGAGTCAACGTTCCAACCTCCGGTATGCTGATGGTACCACCCTGTTGGCATCCTCAGAAACAGAAATGGCGCAACTATTGGAACGTTTAGAATCTGTCAGCCTGAGTATGGGTCTTGTTATTAATAAAAATAAGACTAAAGTTATATGGTGATATTGGTGATAGACCGTTTCGCAAGTGTCATATACCAACCTTCGCAGGCCGTAACCTAGTTACGAGCGGTTGACGGGTGATTATTGAATGTTATGACTGAATCATTGAATTAATTTATTTAACAAATTGGCGACGATGGCGGAAGAAATGGAACGCCTTGTACGCTTACGGGCCGCTATACGCGGTCAGTTAACAAAACTTCAAACACAATTACACCAAATCCAACCTGACAACGGATTTCGAAGTAAGTCAGAGATTGTCAAGTTAAGAGAACTACGGAAAGAAATTTGACAATATTCAAAGCAAAATAGAAGCTGAAACAGAAAACCTTGAACCAGAAATAGAACAACGTCATACAACAGAAGAAAACATTTTACAGTTAAAGTTAAAATTACACGAGTTACGCCCTACACGGAGAGTGGCGGAATAATAGACAAGGTCCGGACTGTCAAGCGCTTATTACGAGCTACACCGCTCAGCTCAGGGGAATCGCCTTATACGATCATATTCGGCAGAGACGTAAGAACAAGGCTGACAGCAATGATTCGAGCACCCCCGAAGCCAGTTCCTCAACCTGGTCATGAGGTCAGACAGTTTACACCAGGTAGTAGAGTCCAGGCGCGGAACTACTCTGTATCCGGCAATAAGTGGGAGTTCGGTACAGTCACCCGCCGTCTGGGAAATCTACATTACGAGATTTCAACGGAGACGGACGCCTTTGATCCGCCACCTTGATCAGCTTCTCCCTGCTCCAAGGATCTCAAGGATTGACGGCGGAGGCGTGTCATATACCAACCTTCGCAGGCCGTAACCTAGTTACGAGCGGTTGACGGGTTTAGTGGCGAAATAATAGACAAGGTCCGGACTGTCAAGCGCTTATTACGAGCTACACCGCTCAGCTCAGGGGAATCGCCTTATACGATCATATTCGGCAGAGACGTAAGAACAAGGCTGACAGCAATGATTCGAGCACCCCCGAAGCCAGTTCCTCAACCTGGTCATGAGGTCAGACAGTTTACACCAGGTAGTAGAGTCCAGGCGCGGAACTACTCTGTATCCGGCAAGAAGTGGAAGTTCGGTACAGTCACCCGCCGTCTGGGAAATCTACATTACGAGATTTCAACGGACGACGGACGCCTTTCGATCCGCCACCTTGATCAGGTTCTCCCTGCTCCAAGGTTCTCAAAGAATGACGGCGGAGGCGTGTCATATACCAACCTTCGCAGGCCGTAACCTAGTTACGAGCGGTTGACGGGTTTGTTTGCTTGTCAATCTGATTATTGAATATATACGTGTTATCCAGTGTTCTGACCTCCTACGAGAATATGAGTCTGTAGATCAGTTTCAATATCTCGGCTCCGTAATAACAAATAGAGGCAGCTGCGAAACCAAGATCCGCCGACGAATTAGCATGGCTGCGATGACCCAATTGACCAAAGTGTGTAAAAGCAGGAATATCACCCACAAAACTAAAATCCACCTGGTGCGCATACTTGTGCTCTCAACTCAATCGCGCTTTATGGTGCAGAGACATGGAACGTCGCTGACAGGCAAAGAGTGGATGCTTTTGGAATGTGGTGCTGGTGTCGCTTATTTAAAGTCCCATGGACCGCCCACCGTACTAACGTCTCTGTATTGAAGGAGTTGAAATTGGAGAAGGCACCGCGGTTGTTGCCGATTTGCTTCCAACGTATAGTGCGGTATTTTTTTAGAGGGTAAAAGACCTAGAGGCGGAAGTCCCCGACGCTGGTCAGACCATCTGGTCTAGTTAAATTTAACTTTCAGCGATGCCCTTCATCAAGCGACTGAGCGTAAAGGATGGCGATAATTTGTTGACAAAATTAAGAGCCACGATCCACAGCAGTGAGGGAACGACTGAGAAGAAGAAGAAATATTAAATGATATGATACTTCGTATATAAGTTTCGAAAAAGTCATTGGTACGAGTCTGCAGGATTTGAACCCGTGACCTTCGGATTGGAAGTCACCCGCCTTACCGCTGCGCCACCAAAGCTGTACAGATGTACTGCACAATGACTTTCCTTAATATTTTCTCGGAAACACTCGTATTTGACATGCTACTTCAATAGACCTCGGTACTTTTAGTACATACACTGACTGAAATAATATGACACGTTCGTTTCCAAAGAAATACAAAGGAAAATAATTATGCACTACATCTGTAACCTAGTATTTGCATTTTTCTCGTTTTAATTAATTCGCCGCGATAACCGCAGTGTGCTCTCAGAAATTAAAGCTCTAATTAAAATGAAAAGTTCAATTTAAGGTGTTTTATGTAAACGAGCCGCCTTAAGTACCGAGGTAAGATTAAAGAGCCCAAGCTCTTAAACCGCGGTTATTGTATTACTTTTTCTTCAGCTTGACTGTTGACAGAATCGTATCTGCAAAGTTCTCGAATTATAAAAGTTTGACAAGCGTCTTTCGTGCGGACACCAAATATATATTGTAAGTTTTCCATGGGAAGGATTCCTTCTTAACAGTTTTTATTGGATAAATACTTAGTTTTACTTTTTTTACTTTTTTTTTCGGCTTGTTTAGTTAGGTTTCCAAGCACCAAAAAACAAAATCCAAATTAAAAAAAAATCATAACCCGGTCAATTTTAATCCGAATTAGATAATCCTTATTTGTATATTTTCCAAAAAAAACTGTATTTACATCAATCGAATAGTAATATAACAATCAAACGCCACGAATGTTATAAACTTACATAGTTTAGAAAATAGTCTCCCTTACGCAAAAAAATTAAGAAGGAAATGTCCCTTACGACCCCAAACTGGTGCCTGTGAATTTAAAGTGTTCATAATTGGTGCCATCACTCTAAGCACCTTTTCTCTCAGTACTTACCTTTATTAATGAGCGATGTATTCTATAGGATGTATCCTCTCAATATCGAAAACAAACACGAAAGCGAGTAATAGCCAATTAAATTGGAATTACTGCAAAAATACTTCAGTCGATGGAATAAGGATTACAAATAAATACCAAGTTACGAGGTTCATTTGACATGAATGCTGTAGCTTGTGCTAGGGTTGCAATTTTTGTTGTGATGCAGAAATGTCTGCATTATCTGCTAACCATAAATACCACAATGATAATATACGAAGGAAAACTTAAAAAAAAACCGGCCAAGTGCGAGTCGGGCTCGCGCACAAAGGGTTCCGTAGCAGCAAATATAATAAACTTATTATGTCAATTTATACACCTGGTGAATGGAGCCTAAACTTATAAGGTTCAGCCATCGTTTTCAGTGTAAGCACAATAACTTAACCAAAATTACAGTTAAATCAACCTATCTCAAAAACTATAAGAGATACTTTGATCAAACCAAAAATCGTTGAAAGAGTTAATTAGCATGCATCACCTCTATTTTTTTTAGAATTTTATACCCCGTAGTTATAAAAATAGAGGGGGGGGGACATACTTTTTACGACTTTGAGAGCTGATATCTCAAAAACCGTTCACTTTAAGAAAAATGTTTTTTAGAAAACTTTATATCATTTTAAAAGACCTTTCCATTGATACCCCACACGGGTATGTACATCGAAAAAAAAATTTTCATCCCTCAGTTACATGTATGGGGGGCCCCACCCCCAATTCTTTTTTTTACTATTTAGTGTCATAATTTTGTAGCGGTTCATACAACACATATTCCCATCAAATTTCATCACTGTAGTACTTATAGTTTCCGAGTAAATCGGCTGTGACAGACGGACAGACGGACAGACGGACAGACGGACAGACGGACATGACGAAACTATAAGGGTTCCGTTTTTGCCATTTTGGCTACGGAACCCTAAAAACCCTGGCTCGGGTGAGGTTCCAACTCGCGAACTCTGGGGTAGGGGAGACCGGGGGTGGTTAACCAAATTTTAACTAAAACGTTTGTATACCTCTATTTATTGTTTCAACTGATAGTCACACTACTGGACATTAAAAAAATTCAGACGAATTGAGAACCTCCTCCTTTAGAAATATTGAAGTCGGTTGAAAAATGCTTGCAATCAAAGATTGCGAACACACCAGCGAGAGAAGAGGCATGTCAACCTACCCCGTCCCTGGGGTAGGCTGACTTAATAATCATTATTTATTGAACTAAATTGTCTATCCTTTTAGTTATCATAATTAAGCATAATCAACCGACTTCAATATTTCTAAAGGAGGAGGTTCTCAATTCGTCTGTTTTTTTTTTTAATGGATGTTCACTCATAACTCCGTCATTACTGAACCGATTTAAATTTTTTTTTGTTTTCTGAAAGTAGATGGTTCCAGGTTGGTCCAATTTTTTTCAAAATCCATTTCTGATGATGGGATCCATGAGGAACTGAGGGAACTCCTCAAATTTGAAAGGCACATGCATGCTGATTTGGGTGATTTCTTAAGAAACTCGAGCATTTCTTTACGAAAATCATCAATTTTGTGGAGTGGATCTGATAATGAAGACCAGGGATGGCAAAGTGGAACTGCTTGGTAATTCCCAGGACTATCATCCGATTTTAAAAAAATATTTTTTGTCTGTATATAGATGGTTCTAGGTTTGTCCCGTTTTTTTTAAAATCAATTTCTGATGATGGGATCCATGAGGAACTGAGGGAACTCCTCAAATTTGAACGGCACATGCATGCTGATTTGGGTGATTTCTTAAGAAACTCGAGCATTTCTTTACGAAAATCATCAATTTGGTGGAGTGGATGTAATAATGAAGACCAGGGATGTCAAAGTGGAACTGCTTGGTAATTCCCAGGACTATCATCCGATTTTAAAAAAATATGTTTATGTCTGAAAAAGATGGTTCCAGGTTTTTCCCGTTTTTTTCAAAATCAATTTCTGATGATGGGATCCATGAGGAACTGAGGGAACTCCTCAAATTTGAAAGGCACATGCATGATGATTTGGGTAGTTTCTTAAGACACTCGAGCATTTCTTTACGAACATTAATAATTTGGTGGAGTGGACCTGATGATGAAGACCAGGGATGGCAAAGTGGAACTGCTTGGAAATTCCCAGCTCTATCATTCGATTTGAGACATTCATCTTTTCTTTGTAAAGAAATACCTTCAAGATAGTCCTATTTGATTATAGTTCTATTTTGATGATGGACTTCATGAGGGATGGAGAGAACTCCTCAAATTTTAACGGCACATGCATTCTGATTTGAGGGTTTCCTTAAGTAACTAAAACGTTGTTTTGGGGGAGCCAACATTTTGATGAAGTGGACCTGATGATGAAGACCAGGGATGGCAAAGTGGAACTGGTCAATAAACCTAGCTCTACTTGTTATCCTAGTTGTGACATTCATCTTTTTGATTTGATTTATATTCTGATGATGGAGTTCTAGAAGAATTCAGAGAACTCCTCAAATTTGAACGGCACGTTCATTGTGATTAGAGGTTGTTCATAATTAGCTTAGGCATTTTCTTACTGTGGCCATCATTTTGCTGGAGTGGACCTGATGTTGATAATCAGGGATGGCATAATGAAACTGCTCGATAATTTACAGTCTGTCATCCAATTTAACACATTGTTATTTTGTTTGTTTTAAAGGTCTACAATGGAGTTCCGTTTGATTATACTTCACATGTAATGATGGAAGCCCTGGGACATTAAGAAAGCTCCTCAATTTTCAATCGTACACGACACGTGCGGTGTATTGGATATTTGTGAAGTAAACTGGCTAACTCAAACAAATTCAAAATTTCACTTTTACCGGGAACCAAATGAAGTCGGTTTTTTTTTCTTAAAAATTATAAAATTAAATACTTTAGAACTGATTAATTGAGTTTGTAACACCATGACCCTACGTTTCGAGCCCTTTACAGCACTCGTTTTCACAGGGTTAAAATGAAGGCCGAAAAAATGCGAATTCTCCCCTTCTGTTAATCCGTTCCGTTAATCCGTATAATTTCAATGAACAACAATTACGGAAACAGAAGACAATATTAAGCATAGGTAATAAATTTGAACGAACAATAAAAAAATACTGAATAAAATAAAATTTTATAAATGCTGACTACATTTTATAAATACTAAAGCCATAATATCACGGATTCGGTTGAGCTTAGTCAGCTACGCCATGCTATAGATTAGTTGACCCATATTGAATTAGTCTGCCAACGTCGAATCACATAAAAAAATGTAACCACTTGCCACAACTTTAATACTGCGACTAAATCAAAACGACAAAACATACGATGATACGAATATAACTCCCCTTTCAATTTATAATTTATACATAGTTTTGATTCATGTTTTTTTGATAGTCACAACTACTACTATGCTCTTGTTGAGCATGTCGGGCCATGCTCAGTGTAGGGTTCCGCAGTTTACCGTCTCGTCCGTCACAATAGGCAACCTTAAAAAGTGTTTTAATAGATACTATGCTCAATATGCTTATAATAAATAACAATTCGATGATACTTTCGATCACACCCGTCCGGACCCCATCAACTCCGGAAAAATCTTAACAGCGCAAAGTAGACCACAGTGCCATCTCGGGCAAATACAAACTAGACGGGTTATGTACGAGTATGTTGGGTTTTCGGGGGTAACTTTTGATCGCATGAATCGACTTAAATCATTTTTTTCTTATTAGAAGGAAGATACGTGCGGGATGATAAATGAAGTACTCAAGATAAAAGAAGTGTTCAGAAATGATTTTGTACAATTTTTCAAAAACTTTTAACCAATCAAGTTCAAAATAATTTTCCAAGAAAGTTCTTATTAAGTTCTACTTTTGTAATTTTTTTCATATTTTTTAAACTTTTAGTTCAAAAGTTAGAGGGGGGGGGGACACATTTTTTTAAACTTCTGGAGTGATTATTTCCGAAAATATTAACTTTATCAAAAATTTTTCGTCGTAAACCCTCATAATTTTAGAAATACCTATCCAATAATATGCCACTCTTTAGGGTTAAAACGAAAAAAAAATCACTCCCCACTTTACGTGTATGGGAGGTACTCTAAAAAAGAAATTATTACCACTTTGTTGGCGTGACCGATATGATATACCTATTCGTACAAAATTCGTACAGCTTTCTAGTACTTACAGTCACTGAGATTATCCGCGGACGGACGGACGGACAGACAGACAGACAGAGCGAAACTATAAGGGTTCCTAGTTGACTACGGAACCCTAAAAACATGAATCAAAACATTTGTTATAAATAATGAATAATTTGATTCGTACTTTTAAAAAATGTAAATGAAAACGAATAATACACAGAAGAAAGGTAATGAATCAAGCTTAAAATAGAAATACTTTGACAATCAAAAACCAATTTGTACGCATACAAATCTGTTATTACAAATAGTATTAAGATAAAATAATTACTCACGTCTCTTGTTTATTAACATAACGCCTCTACTCTCAAACGACATGCGTGTGCGACAACGCACTTACGTGAGGTGAGCGGGGATGGTCAATGGATTCGCACACCTAGTTTTTCGGCACTAGGCTTCCTATAATTTGAGTTATTGTTAGTAAGTCTATCTGCCCCTATTATAGTCAACCATCTCCGGTCTCCCCAAGGCATAAATTGATCTCAAAATTGAGCTACCGAGACTAAACTACCCTTCTCTCCCTTGGCTATGTATTTTTCCAACATACCCTTCACAATGCGGCCTACCGTACAATCCGAGAGGTAGGGCCAACACTCACGATATGACATCGTGTGATGGCACGATGCGGTGCCATATTACGTTCCGTTGTCGTGTCGTGGAAATCTACGATATCAGGTTGTAGTACTCCTAGTACTACGATTTTCGATACGACGTCGTGTCATCAAAATCAACATATATTCTAGTTAACATCGTGTTGTGGTGTTAAGGAACATTGATACAAATCAAAATCATGCGTCAACTTCTTTTGCCTGTTGATCATGAAATGGCGTAGGCAAACGAATATACAATACGGTGTGGTTTCGTAAACCGTTCTACGATACGATATCGTAGAATTCCAGTGTGCGTTGCCAAGATGCCAATCGCTAACGCTAAGTCGCGAACGAAACGCAACTGTCATTGTCACACTAATAAGGTAGAGTGATAGAGAGAGATAACTCCGATACGCTTCTGAGCGTGAGCGATTGGCATCTTGGCTACGCTGAACATGTCGTATCGTAGCACCGCGCCACAACACGGCGCGACGCCGTGTCGTGTTATTGTGTGCTGGCCCTTAAACCTCTTACATTGTTCATTGCTCATCTAGTTAGACTGAGAATACACTGATAGTAATTTAATACCCATACCAAATAACAATTTTAATAAGCAAAAACATCTGCTAATGCTAACGATACCACAATGCTTAAATACATACCAATACATAAATCCAAAGGGAATCGGCGGTTAATAATAATATACAGGGTGCGTAGACAAGATGCCAATCGTTAACGCTACGTAGCGTCACGTAGTTATCTCTCAAAAACTGTTGCATTTCGTCCCTTTCAGAGTGTTTACGATTGGAAATCGCGATCGCTACATCCCGGCGATTCATCTTACCACCTGCCAAACTTTAAGACGCGACGATCCGATCAACGATACTCGAGTTTTCGTCGAACAAACATACAAACAAACATACATACAAACGACGGATTGTCCAAGTAGACTGGGAGAACATATTCGCTTCGCTCACTTGTTCTTTTTTTTGTACAACGTCAAACTCCAATATAAGTCCCGCGGTATAGCAGCCACTAAGACGTATAATTTCGACGGCTTAGCAAATCTCTCGTGAACGAGCATCCCATAAAGATATGTATCTCAATAGATGTCGCATGTATTTTAACTGTATCAAGCTCAGGACTTTTGCATATTGTTTCTCTGTAGGTACCTATAACCCTTTAATCTTGTCTTGTAGTATTTTTTAGACTGTTGCTGATGTATGCCACTTTCAATATACCTATCTATTTAGTTTAGTTCAAATGCAAATTATTCACTGTGCTGCTATTATATATGTACAGTCAACCAATTGGAACCCTAGGCCACTGTAGGACTATGTCACTGTGACGCTATAAATCAGATTGTAAGAAATTTCTTACTGCTTGTCATTTTGACACGGTTCTAGAGTGGCCTAGGGTTCCAATTGGTTGACTGTACGTCATACAATCGCTTCATCTCTTCAACCAAATCATTTCTAAACGGCACGACATTATGGATTACACAAATGCAAACGTTGTCAAAAACGTGTTTTCTTAAGAACTTACCCCGGGATTCATAAAAAAGCTAACAGATATTTTAGTTAAATTATGTTTTCTCCCGTTCTAACAAAGGCAATTGACAAACTCACGGATAAAGACAAACAATCATTTAGCCAAACTGTATTCGATGTGCGTTTATGCGTGCGAGTAACGCCAATAATCTTTGCTGATCACGTGCGATCAATTTAAGCATATGGCTAAAAGAGCTATTTTTTTGTAATTCAGGAGGGTTAGCATGGTTGCCATTTTATCGCTTATCACACTATGCGTCACTTTCGCACATACATACTTGTTAGAACGTGACAGCAACGTCGGTAAACGATAAAAACCCGACCATCATAGACTAGCTGATCACGCATTCGGTCAGCGGTTAATGAAGCTATTAGTTACAATATGTCATTTATAAAATTAGTCTATGTCTGTCCCGGTAAATGCGATTAGACGATCTAATGAACACAATGTCTGTGGGATTACATGCTCATTAAGATCAGGAGGTGCCATCGTCGCTTTATCCACGAGTCTTTTGTAATATCCCGTAATTAATAGGCTTAATATTTCGTACACTCTGGGCTCTCGCTAATTTTCCCTACCATTATAAGACGTAAAGAAGGTTATGGTAGTTATTCAAAATTAAGCTAAATAACTAATAACTGTGATATTTTCAAAGGTGCAGTATGGCCCTGAGCGAAGAAAGGTTGGAGCCCCTTGATTTAGACGGATCCCGCTCCGGGATGGCCGCTGCGGGGCTGCGGAGGTATCGCGCGAGCTTCCCCGGGACCCCGCATTTGCAGCGGTGAGAGGACACCATGGGGTTTAGTGGGTAGGGGGGCCTCTTTACAGCCTCGAGTCCCACCCACCCACCCACCTTAGACCCGGCGGTATGCGTAAATGCATTCCCCATGTAAAAAAAAAAAGGTAAACGAATGATAAGTACAAGAATTAACGGACTAAAACCTTGACGTCCTTAGTGCGTAGCCTAGATGCCAATCGCTCACGCTTAATAACGTATCGTAGCACTTCTCTCTATCACTCTTCCTTATTAGTGTGACAATGACAGTTGCGTTTCTTTAGCGACTGAGCGTGAGCGATTGGCATCTTGGCTAAGCACCAAGGACGTCCAGGACGCTTCGCATGTCGACGCTGCGCTGTCAAGGAGGACGCCTTTGTAGGACATGCGGGACGCGTGTTGAACGTTGTATTATTTTATTAGTAGTGCTAAGGCACTACTAATAAAAACCGACATATGTTTATACAATACCAAGGTATTGTATAAACATATGTCGGGAAGTTCTTGGTACGGGACTTCAATGGGAGCTACCGTATTGTCGCTCACCAGGCGGCGCCACTCATCCGTGGGTCCTGTGTCAATATGAAAGAATTGACAAAGTGATGTTTGAAATGTTCTCGCGGGACCCACGTTCTCTAGCGGAAAATCGACTCGCGGTATTCCTCATTGACTACGAAGCGCCAACGCTGTGGTGGTGCTACAACTGAGTCTGGCCTGACGTTCATAGATAACCGGTGGAGGGGAATGCATATAACCAGTAGCAGTTGACTAAAGTGATATTTTTTTTTGTCATTATTGGCTAAGGCTAAGAGTAATAATTTATAATTTGTTGAAGATTCTATTTAAAATTGAACAGAACTGATTTATTTTTTTCAAATTAATGCATGTTAGAGCCGGTGAAGCTTTATTTATTTTTAATTCAACGTTCAAAAGTGCACTGTAACATGCCTACTTGAAAAATAAATATTTTGATTATTTTTTTGAGACCACCTGACGTGCAGACGAAACTTCGTTGGACCAGTAACTACATACGTTTCGTACCTAGTAATTAATGATGACTCACAACAATCCGATCCTGGGCGATTTGTCAATTTCTTTAGAAAGAATCACGTGATAGCTCGGATCCCTCGGAGGTCACGTGACAGTTTTCTATACAAACTGACAGATCGGCCCGGGTCGGATAGGATCGGTGGAAAGTCCACAAGGTTGTATATAATTATACTTAGTTGATTGATTCTTGAGTGTTTCATCTAAACTGCATGTGTTGTATATGTATATGTAATCATTTAAAACATTGTTATGTCTGGTTTAATATATTTATTAAGAAAATACGTAATGAACTTAAAAGAATCAACAGAAAAGTCATATAATTTTCATGTCAAGTTTGAAACAAGAACAAGAAGAATAAAAACTATGTCGGTTTAAGACCGAATAGGTTTTAATACCGAACATTCTCGGCCCTTTAAACAGAAAATGAACTTCTTATATTATAGCATTCAAAACTAATTAATAGGTAACAAAATCACTTTACAAATTGGCCTAACAAAAACACCTTTCTGGGTTTTCACTTGCACAGAACGAATCAAATTGTCCGATGCGTTTTTGTTCACTGAAATTATTTTACCCAGCGGCCAAAAAGCAGGTGGAGTAGCTTCATCTTTTAATAAAACAATTTGTCCAATTTCTAAATTGGTCCTTCTCTGCAGCCACTTGCTTCTTGGTTGCAGCTCACTTAAATAATTATTATAAAACTGAACCCAAAACTTTTGTTTAAGTTGACTTATCTTTTGATACATATTTAATCTATTTTCTGATTTATCAACAAGACTTGACTCAGGTAAGTCTGTAATTGTAGATCCAATCAAAAAATGAGCCGGTGTTAAGCAAACAACGTTGTCATTATCAGGTACATCAAAAACAGAACATAAAGGCCTAGAATTTAATATGCCCTCAATCTGAACGAGCACTGTGTAAAAGAACTCGTAAGTCAATCTGACATTGCCTAAATATCGTTTAAGTAAACTTTTTACAGACTTAATTCCTGCCTCATAAATTCCACCCATGTGGCTGGCAAGAGGAATTGTGAATTTCCATTCAATAGAACCAATATTACAGTAGTCTATTATCTGACTGTATGAAGAATTGTTTTTGAACAATTGATACAAATCATGAAGCTCATTATTTGCTCCTTTAAAATTTGTAGCATTATCTGAGTACAAATGTGTACAGTAACCTCTTCGACTAATAAATCTTTTTAAGGCGCAAATAAAGGCTTGCGAGGACAAATCTGAAACTAGCTCTAGGTGTATCGCTTTAGTTGACAGACATATAAACAAACATATATATCCTTTGGTGTATTTAGAATTCCGAAGCATAGAATTTCGAATATATACTGCTCCGCTAAAATCCACACCAACATGCAAAAAAGCTCGTGTTAAAGTAACTCTAGGAGTGGGCAAGTTAGCCATCTGCTGCTCACAGGCTTCAGCATTGTATCTGACACAGCGAACGCATCTATGTATGACCTTTCTGACTTCCATACGTCCGTTAATAGGCCAATATTTTAGCCTTAGAGCAAAAAGTGTACCTTGTATGCCTATGTGCAACAAACGAAGATGAAATTGTTGAATTAAAAGTGTTGTTACGTATTCCTTTCCCGGTAATATTATTGGGTGTGCTTGACTGTAAGGAATGTCAGCGTTTTGAATACGACCACCAGTACGGATAATGTTGTCGTCATCAAGAAAAGGGTTAAGTTTTCGAAGGGGGCTTGACTTGTATGTGTATAAGCTGTGAATATCAGTATTGCTATTTCCACTACTAGTACCATTCGAGCCTATATTTTTGTTATGTGTGGACTGTATAGTATGTAACTTCAAAGTGTGCAACTCTTGGTACTCTTTAGAGAAATGAACACGCTGTATTCTTTGAATTATGAAGTTGTGTGCACTTTTCAGTTCCTGTGTTGTGAGAAAACCATAAGCTTTAGTTAATTTTCGTGTATTGTTTATAAACCTAAACATATATGCTAAAACTCTAGTCAGTTTATTAAAACTTGAATGTCTCTGAAAATATGTATAGAAAACATCTATATCTTGCTGAGTCACTACATGTGTAGTGCGTGGCTCGATCACTTCAGTCTTCAGATCATCGTCAGTAATAGCAGGTGATGTTGTCATGGGCCATGTGTTACGATCACGAAGTAGCCATTCAGGTCCATTCCACCACAATGAATTGCTCTGTAAATTCTGAGGGTAGACTCCTCGCGTGAGCAAATCTGCGACGTTCTCTTTTGTATTGACATAATTCCACATTTCAGCTTTAGTCAATTCTATAATCTCCATCAGTCTATGAGACACAAATGTGTGAAGTTTCTTGTATGGTGATTTTATCCAGTGTAACACAATCTGAGAATCTGTGAATAATACAATGTCATGTACCTTGAATTTGTCTTTGAAGGCTCTTCTCAGTTTGTCAACTAACTGTGCTAACAATAAACATCCATTGAGTTCCAGTCGTGGCAGTGATTGTATTTTGATCGGTGCGACTCTTGTCTTTGCCATGACGAGGCTACAGGTTGGAGCTTTGTTGGGATATGTGGCTCTGAAATAAACAACAGCTCCGAATGCCTTCGCGGAGGCGTCACTAAATCCTATCAAAGTTATCCACGATGGTATGTCTGAAAAATAATATCTAGGGACTTCAATGTTCTGCAGCTTTGGCAGATTCCCTTGAAACTCTAGCCAAGTTCCTTGCAGGTCTTCTGGAATGATCATGTCCCAAGAAATCGAGGCTTTCCAAATGTCCTGCATCAAGATCTTCGCTATGATGACCGTTGGCGCTAGTATGCCAATAGGATCATATATTTTTGCTATTGCAGACAGTATATTCCGTTTGGTTAGCTTAAACTGTTGAAGCTCTGGAATAGCTGTAGTAAGCATGTCGCGTTGTGGTATCCACTTCACTCCCAGCGTCTTGACAGCTCCACTAGGGGTAAAATCGTATGTTTCATCATTGGTGGGTATAGCACATGTAAGTATTTGAGGCTCATTTGTAGTCCATTTATGTAGAATGAAGTTTCCCTTTTTAAAACTTCTATGAGTTGACTACAAACTTGTTGCGCTTGATCAAGAGTGTCAGCTCCAGATAGGAAGTCATCCATGTAACATTCAGACTCGATAATGTCGGCGGCTTCTGGATACTCCTGCTTGTGTTGTCCAGCCAACATGCGCAGCGTTCGGCAAGCGAGATATGGTGCACATTTGGTACCGTATGTGACAGTTTTTAATTGAATGCATTTTAAAGGCTCTGACTTCGAATCTCGCCATAAAATTCTTTGTAATGGCCTTTGCTCTTCTTTGACCAAAATAGTCCTAAACATTTTTACAATGTCACAAGTGAACGCATATTTGTACATACGAAATCGAAGTATAATGTCAAGAACATCGTTGTATATGTTCGGGCCGTCTAACATTATGTCATTGAGAGAAACTCCCGACGATGTCTTGCTACTAGCATTAAATACCGTTCTAAGCTTTGTAGAGCGACTTTCTGGCCTTAAAACACCTAAATGTGGCAGAAAACACTGTGGCATGTGTGTATGTTGAAAGTTATCAATAAACTCAGCGTGACCTAGCTCAATGTATTCATAAATGAATGCCTTGTATAGTGTATAGAGCATGGGGTCTTTTTGAAACTTAGACTCGAGACCTAATGAGCATCGGTATGCCTTTTGAAAAGAGTTACCTAAATCTTGAACCTTTTCATTCTGTATAGGCATTTCGACTACAAAATGTCCAGTCTCAGCTTGCACTGTTGTGTCAATAAATAACTGTTCGCAATATTTTTGCTCTGGTGTATATACGACCTTAGGGCTTACCTCTTCTTGTTGCCAAAACCTAACTAACAAATCATCAGTCGTAGGTGAATTCACGATATGTAAAGCTACATGAGAGCTATGTGTTTTATGTGTGCCCGATGTGTATTCATTGACGGGACCGCCTACGACCCATCCTAAGACGGTTTCGATCAGTAATGGTTTGTTTGGTCCGAGGCTAATTGCGTTATGTAACAGCAAAGAATAGAAATATTCTTGTCCTATAAGCAAGTCTATCTCACCAGGTTGGTAAAAGGTAGGATCCGCAAGCAATTTGTGTTGCTTTGCAGGAATGTTCCATGTGCTTGTGTTTATGTAAGTATGTGGCAGTGGCAGGGTTATTTTGTCCATAACAATAAACTCGAGATTCGCTGTAAAGTCAGAATGTCTAGAAGCTATGTTTGCTTTCATACATAATTGCGTTTGCTTACCTGTCACTCCAACGCCGAATATTTGGTTTTTGTCATAGTATAGCTTACTGTTCATTCGCTTAATAAGTCTGTGAGCAACCGTGTGCACTTCACTGCCATTATCCAACAAGGCACGCGCAGGATACCATGTTCCTGTGTCATCTTGTATATTTATTATCGCTGTGGACAGTAAAATATGTTTACGTGTGTTTGACACATGCATTGATGTAGGTGTCACTAAATTTTGTTGACATTGTGTATGTGTAATGTCATTTAAAGGCGATTGCTTTGAAACGTGTATATCGTGTGTCAGCTGGTGCTGAGGCAGCTGTTGCTGTGGTAGCTGTTGCTGTGATAGCTGTTGCTGTGTTATATGTTGTTGTGGCTGCTGTTGCAGAATATGCTGTTGCATTGTAGTCGTAGGTGTATGTTGCTGCTGTTGAGCTGTTGATTCTGCGGCAATAATAAGGCTCGCGCGTTTAGGGGGAGGGTTAGTCAAATGAATCAAGCTGTGATGCTTACCGTTACATGTGGAGCACGTTCTTTTTGAACACTTATGTTTTGCTGTGTATGGCTGTAAACAATTGTAGCACAAAAACTTGGATTTTATGTAGTTTATACGTTTGTCAACTGTCATTCCTAAGAATTGAACACATTTCGCCATATTGTGTTGCCCTTGGCAAAGCGGACACATTTCATTAATATTGTCAGATGTTGACACATGAACGAGCTTGGGGGTTGACTTGGATTGAGGAGACTTGTCAGACTTTTCATTCATTAGCTCGAATGCTGTTGCACGCAGCTTAAGGAAATCTAACAACTCTTTTATTGTTGGAATCGAAGTCTCTTTCCTTGTCAATTCCCATGCCGCCCTCAGAGAATTATCTAATTTCTGAGCAATTATATAGACTAAAAGTACATCCCATTGTTGAACAGGTAAGTCTAAAGCACTTAAGGAGTCTAAACTTTGTTGCAACACATTTAAAAACTCTTTTATGTTATATCTAGTTAACACAGGAAAACTCATAAAGTTCTTTAGGTGAAAGTTTATAACAATAGTTTGGTTTTCATACCTGTTTTCGAGTATACTCATTGCTTTTATGAAGTTTCCGTCAATAATCAGAAGCGAATTAATCAAACCCGCAGCTTCGCCCTTTAAGCAGCTCTTCAGATACTGCATGCGCTGCAGCTCCGGCACGTTTCCTCCGTCCATGGCACACTGAAATATATTTTTAAACGCAGGCCACTCGCGAATGTCACCGCTGTATGTAGGAAGCTCTAGTTTCGGAAGCTTGTACGGTTGACCTTTTGCCTTGACATCCTCTTCTTTTCTCTCTAGCAATTTGTTAATGAGCGCTCTAGTTTGGTAATATCTGGACTCCATGATCGATCGTTCCTCATCGGCTTTCTTATCGTCTTTCTCTATAAGCTCAATTGCCTGCTGAACTTGATCGAACTTCTCCATTTGCGTAGACAAGTCGGCACATCGTAACTTTATCTCCTCCACATTCAAACTATCTCTGTCAGATGAATTTAATCCAGCAACGTAATTTGCAATTCTCGTTACCTTTCCTTTTATTATGCTCCGTGAACTTTTCAACGTTTTGTATTCTTCCGTGTCCGTCATTATGTGTGTAACTGTTGCTACGTATTTAGACACGAAATATTCTTACGCACTTTCTTGTAGGCTCGTAAAGGACCAAAAATGTGTTGTATATGTATATGTAATCATTTAAAACATTGTTATGTCTGGTTTAATATATTTATTAAGAAAATACGTAATGAACTTAAAAGAATCAACAGAAAAGTCATATAATTTTCATGTCAAGTTTGAAACAAGAACAAGAAGAATAAAAACTATGTCGGTTTAAGACCGAATAGGTTTTAATACCGAACACTGCAGATGCCTTCCATACTCACTATGTCTAAAAAAAAAACAATCTGCCCCATCGCCCTATAATATATAGGAATGTGAGCATAATGCGCATTTATGTATTCGAGTAGAGGGTGAGAAAAATAAGTGAAAAAAAAACGCTCTTAGGTATAAGGGGCAGTAATTGACAACCACGTTATTATTTAGCGAAATTGCAACACGTGTGGTTGACAGATTTAAATAAATGATTTTATTTGATAAAAACAAATCGGCCCCATGACCGCGATATAGCAACATACATCGCATATACCTGATAAAACATCGCATATACCTGGTATCCAAATTTGAATACTTGCAATGCAGAATTTAAATTCAGTTTGACATTTCAGTGACGATGACGTGGCGTATGAGTAACAACTTTTATATATTACCTTCGGGCCTAAGATGGTTATCCACGAATGTCATAGGATAATGCTATAAGTTGATAAACTACGGATAGCGCGACAGTGACAGCTGCCAAATGCAAAGACATTTGACAGAACTATTTAAAATTATAAGAAATTGTCTGAACGTGCCGACAAACTATCGTCTTATCCAGCAATTATCAGGATATCAGCTTAGCATCTTAGCCCCGATGGTGTCGAAAAGGTAAGGAATAAATATTGAACTAAGTCTCAAAAAGCGAAAAAATATCTTCTTTTTATTTTATCGTTAGGACGGATATTTGTGTGACTTTCGATCTGTGATAATAATCTGCGACAAAATTAAAGCGACCTCAAGCCAGTTAGCTACTGTGGATTAAAATATCTTGAAATCCTCTTTTTTATGGAGGGTCCGACACGCAACGAGGGCATGACTTAAGATAAGATAAGAAAGTATTAAGGGGTCCATGGACGGGTCTGTTCCGATTGATAACAAAGATAGATTCTGAATTTGATTTTTATTTTTTTCCGTCTTAAACGCTGTTATTTAATTATATGTTAATCGTTACAGTTGGTGTCATTACTTGATTTCTGAAAAGATTTTTCTAATTTTAATACAGTATGTATCACAACGAAGAGCAAACCTTAAAACTGTTTGACGGGGAACTCGAGTACAATGTAATGACGTGCATTTCACGTGCTTAAATACATGTTTTATGGCATAAAATTACTAAATGAATTACTCGAAGACCATATTTTTGCAGTCGGTTAATGGTTTTTGTAACATCCTATAGGGTTTGTTTACGTTTTTGATTTTTGACAGTGCATGCGTATTGCGTACTGTTGATATGTAGCTAGGGGCAACTAATCAACATTAACGTTGTTATGTCAATGCATGCAATAATATTTAATATTAATAATAATTTAATATTTTACAGCTCTCCGAATCGCTAAACTTAAGTGGCAGTGGGCGGGGCACATTGGACGTAGAACCGATGGCCGTTGGGGCGGAAAGGTTCTCGAGTGGCGACCGCGTACCGGAAGGCGCAGCGTGGGTAGGCCCCCCGCAAGGTGGACTGATGACCTGGTGAAGGTCGCAGGAGTCCGCTGGATGCGGGTGGCGCAGGACCGGTCATTGTGGAAATCTTTGGGGGAGGCCTATGTCCAGCAGTGGACGTCTTTCGGCTGAAATGATGATGATGATAGCTGAATACAATACGGATAACAATGTTATTAATGTTTAGGTAAAAAAAAAATCGCCTCTTGGAGTGAACACGCAATTTGAAATGAACAGAAATAGTTTTAAGAAGGCTGTACGGATTTGTCATGATAAACTGAAATAGATATCTTAGACTAAAGAAAATGAACTACACTGGAGGCCACAACGGTAATCGAACCCAGCTTACTACTTGTTTCAGCTAGTTTTACTACTTTAATAACACAAATCAAAATATTTAATTAAATCATCTGAACGGTTTCAACAAAAACTTGAATTATTAGTAGTTTTCGTCGTTGTTTTTCAAAATATCATATACTATAAATACAATATACCAATACGAGCCACATCTATTCATTGCAGCAAAACTGACTCGATACCTACAAATAGAACGAGTATCGCTTCAAATACTGCCGCTGAACCAAGTAATTGACTTGCAACCTTTTAAATAGTCAAATTACCTTGAGTAGTAGAAAACTTTTGTGACAGAGTTATATTTGTCGATACGTCATTAATTATTAAGAGTCTAAGAAAGAGTACTAAGTTTTTTATTTATTGAGGATGTATGAGTAGTACGTTGGACCGATGATTTATAGATTCAAGTTTCCGATGGCTTTTGGACAGTCCATTTTTTTATTGGGAGAGAGATGTATCACAAACCTAATCAACTTACAACTGACACACACAATCCAACATGGTTGGTACAGTTACAATATTTTTAATAATTAGCGTTAGCCATTCCATGTTACACTTAGTTCAAATCATGGAAATTCCCGACGCCTTTAAAAATTCTCTGTTGAAAGGGTAAATTTCCAAAAATGTTCCGTTAATTTCATATTATCGAGTTTTGCCAATATTTACGTTGTCGATTATTACCGATTCCACAATAAATTCCTAATTTATATCGAAATATTTTCCCTCGAGAGTTTGGACGAACTTATTATCAGTTATTCATCGGCTTTTGAAGATCCATCGGAAATATTAATGTCCTTTATTATCTAATAAATAATTTACTCGTATCTACGAGTAAATTATAAAACAATAATTATTGTCTTAGATTGGACTTTATGTATGTTTACTCAGGTAGATATTATTTATATATTATTATGTCAGTACTCTATAGCATTAGTAAGTTTTATTATTCCACAGATTTAATTCATATAGTGGCTTACTTCGCTTATAAAAGACAAAACATTTTACTTTTGCGGAAAAGCGAAATATCCAACAGTTATAGCTAATTATATATCCTATTATATTCACAACTAACATAGCCTATTATATTAAAAAAAAAACATACGAACAGTTATGTCACTATATACCTACTTAAATTGGAGGCAAAATGGTCAAATACGCTTTAATTAAGTCTGATTGACGCTTCAGTTAATTAAGGGCGTAAAAGAGATTGTTAAAATACCAATTGGTTAGCTACAAATATACCGTTGTGGTTCAGTAGGCTTGTAATTGTTATAAATAAAAGTGGTGCAAATGAAAATGTATCTTTTGCTTGGAAGTAAGTATATAGCCACGAAATATAGCCGTTGTTTTCTCGTCCTTCTTGCGACGGATATGGACAACGATCCGTAGTATAGGTAGGTACTTTAAACGGATTCAGAGTTTAAAATCTTGATTTGTCATGGTTATGATCTGCATATGCTGCGATAGTTCGTCGATATCAAAACTTGTTCCAAATTAAATGTCAGAATCGGACTTCCGCTCATGTTACCTACACGTGGAGCTTTTAAAGTAAACATACTGAACCAACCTAAATTATGCAAGGGATATGTGCCGAACTACCAACACAAATGTTCATCACGCTTGACTGAATTTCAAGGCAACGAAATACGCGTAGCTATAAATTTACGTGTGCCCCTACCCGCTATGTAAATGTCTTCAGGGCGACACCTGGTGGGCCATAAATTATTAAGATATCGCCTGAGATTTCCGCTTCATTAATATACGACATTCGCTTGGACATGGCCGCTAGAAGAAGATACTTAGTTCCCACGCGGTTCGTGTCACTTAATGGAAACGAGGTTAAAACGGGTATAAATATTATAGGACAATCTTACACAAATCAACATATTCTCACGGTAAGCTCAATAAACTCTGGTTGTGAGTACTAGAAGACCCGCACAGGTATAAGTAAATAACAACTTCCCAATGGAATAGGTTGCTTTATGGCTGATAACTTGTGTGCTAAAATCTTTGGGTCCCACAAAATTGAAACAGGGGATTCAATAATCATCGTTGGTGGTTCCGTAAGACCTTTTTAAAAGAGTGGCGGGTGATCGGAGCATTGAAATACGTGAAAAGAGGAGGGTGTCCTTTGCCCAGCAAATACCACGCACCACATGTAAATAAATAAAAAGATGACGCTGCTTTCGACAAATCTAAGCAGCTGAGTTGATGATATCGCTGTCTTAAATAGTTTGATTTATAATGTATTTTAGCAATTTAATAAGTTTCTGGCAAAATACTTATTGATAAAAAATACTAAGTTTAAGATCAGATGTTACTCGCAGAATTTGATTGATTGCGGTTAGGATAGTTATATTAGGAAAATTAAGTAAAATAGGTCCGCAAATGATAACAAGTTATTTAACCCGGACAAATCTAAAATACATTTTATGTATATCGTTTTACTTATGTTGTAAGTACATAATTGTAAATCACGGGCAAACCAAAAAAATGTTTATGTCTTTTTATTTATCTTTTTTCAAAAGTTTATACAACATTTGGCCGTAGAATTGCAACCTATCATAAAAGCAAAATGTTAACGTCACTACCACTAGGTTTAACAAACTCAAAGACCTAACTTTTAGCCCGGGTCTTTCCAGTCCATTTCACCGTATCGAATTGAAGCGGCCAAACAACCTTTGTACCATTTACTATACAAACATCAGGCTCTAAATAAAACGCAGTCAAGCCGGCACAAAGCTACATGTGTAGCTCGATGGATAAAAGCCCATTCACATGATACGAGTTTCGTACGATTTATTGCGAGAAATTAAATATTATCATTGGCCAGGCGGACTAAGCCGTCTGATCGTCAATCAGTGTTGCTTTTACAAGTATGTTAGTGCAAGAATGACACGTTAGACGACAAAAAATACGACTATTCTATGATATTATGCCGATGGCATTTTTAAAAATTATGTATAGTCCCAACATAGGACGTTCGCATTAAACTTTGTTTGGATGGAGACATACAATCACCAAAATCGAAGTGAATATTGCTACAGTCATCATAATCCCAATATTCTAATTATGTCAAGAATATGTGAAAGTTAGATGATTTTTTTCTCTTTCACGTAAAAATACCTAAACATTTTCGATAGTTTTAGTGAATCAATTAACATAGCGCCCACCTTTTTACATATTTTGGAGATTGAGTTTCATTAAGGTGAACTGGCACAAAGTCTTCCCTATTAGCTGGTTGGGTGGCAAAATAAAAAGATCTACGTAAGTTGACGGACTCGTGGACAGAGGCTATTGATGTTTTAGGCCAATAGGAGTATCATGCTGTGGCGGGACCATCCCGTGGCTCAGGATTAGCATAAGTACTTTCATGTCTGTGTTTACTGTGTTTTAGTAAAGCCACGAATAAATGTATTTTCTGTCCTTCTTCTTTCTTTATTTTTATATGTTTTCTCTTATTACACGATACTTATAATGGAATGAATCACCATAATATGTTTCCTATCAATTAATCAAAGTATAAATCCCGTACCGTGTAAATGTCTTTCAAAGAGCTATTAAAGATAGTGGGCGCGTTACAGTCGTCTCGTAGGGTTTATTGCATCTTTGTTTGCTCGGGAGGCAATAGTCTGCTTCCGATAGTTAAATCCCTGAAACTAGTGGAACTAAACGTTGGGGGTATTTTTTGCATCAGGAACTGTTTGGGGAAACAATATATTTGATTATTTTGAAGGCGATATCAAAAAGCGTAAAGCATTTTAAGCCATACATAGTGCAGGATTTAGAAGCTACCTATCAGTCACAAAAGTCAAACCTATAACGTCATTTTACACAACGCTTCTTGGTTTTTAAATATTTGTATGGAAATGTTCTCAGTCTTGGCTTTCTGTGGGTTCGCAGTAGTTAATCGCAAATGTCTTTAACCCAATTTCGTTCACTACATTTGATCGTAGTGCTTCTTAACCTATCAGTTTACGGATGGTATAAACCAGGTATACCTTCGGTTTGCCGTATTAAGTATTCCTTTGATGTTAAGATAGACTGAGAGCGTGGTGCGGGCGCGTTTAGCATCCTGTAACAGAAATGGGTACATGTATTTTGCACTACCTAAATTGTTTTTGTTTTACACAATAATGAGCTGGTTACCATATGAACACATATTATTAACAATAATAAACTGCGATGGAATTAGAGAATAGTAGAATGTTTATTCAAGGGCATTAACTAACCTATTTTGACCCGATGCAATTGACTAATATAGTAGTCGAGGGGAAAATGATTATTTATGCCTGAGGTGTACAATCTGCTTTTCGATTCGATTGTAAGAAAAATATTAGGTCTATTTTCACTTACCCGGGATAATCCTCGAGCTCATTAGACTACCAGTGTCTTTGATGTTAAAAAAGTATTTTGTTGGATTAAAAATACTTTGAATACCTATTTTGCATTTTGAATTTCAAATACCTTTTTAAGAAACTATTTTGTATTTTTATTTGAAATTGTTCATCCTATAGGTACTTAAACTTTTTTTAAACTACGACGGTTGTTTTTGACGTTGGCAAAGATACCAAAAGATTACCTACAATATATTACATGCGAAAATGCGACTGTAAAAATCGTTACCCATAATAGATTAACTTGATGTAAACTTTGTATCCCATTTAAATATGTAATCGGTTTAAAAAATTACAATGTACAATGCAAACTGTGACATTTGTGACAGGATTAATCTAAGCCAATTATTGCTTTTGTAAACTCCCATTATTTATGTGTCAGTTTTTTCCATTGTCATTGCCGAATTCGTGCTTCAGGGTATTAAGAGATTTATTCTGTTGTTTTAACCCTTTGTAAAATTTTCATTTCTCGTATGGGGAGCAATGACGGCAAACCCCCTACAGTGCCAAGTGTTCTATATAGCTTGATCTGGGACCAAGGGAAAGGGTAAAGTGCACTCCGGGAGCAACGGTAAGCGATCTGTCAGGCTCTCCATTCTATATATATTCTTATGAGGTTGGGAATTTCCTGGACACTGAACGAACGAGAGAGAGAGGACCCCTGAGCGCTGATTGGATGGGGTCTTTGGGCCGGGGAGCTTGCAGATAGGTACAGGAATTCCGCTTTAGAACTAAAACTAAACTAAACTAAAAACTAAACTAAACTAAAAACTAAACTAAAACTAAACTAAAACTAAACTAAAACTAAAACTAAACTAAAACTAAACTAAAACTAAAACTAAAACTGAACTAAACAAACTAAACTAAAACTAAACTAAAACTAAACTAAAACACAAAACATCTTTCGGCGCATGTCTCGCTGGTGCTGGTGCAAGCCTAAATTATACGATGCATACAGCACCAACCAACCAACCACCCACCACCAACCACCAACCTGGATGTTTGAGCGGGACATGGGGGACTATGACAGGGTGCTCAGGCGTGGTAGACTCTAGGTCTATCTTAAACGTCCAGTTCGACGACGTGCAATGGTGCCAGGCGACACTCCCTATTCGTTTTGGCAGTTTGGGTATACGGAGCATGCGGGACATCGGGATTGTGGCGTTCCTCGCCTCCTCTCATGCGTCGGTAGGTCTTGTTGCTAGGATACTATCTACGAATGGCGACAATTTCTTCCGTTAGTGCACGAGGCTCTGGACGAGTTGTCCGCTCGTTCGTCGGGGGGAGTGCACCCGGTTAACCCCGCCTTGCAGAGGCTCTGGGACGACGCTTTGTGTGAGCGCACATACTCCCGTATGTTAGAGGGGGCTGATGTGGAGGATGTGGCACGACTAAAAGCAGGAAGGCAGCCTGAGTCCGGAGCCTGGTTGCACGCACTTCCGTCGCCTCATCTGGGAACCCTGCTGGACAATGACACCTTGAGAGTGGGGGTCGCTCTGAGGCTGGGCTCAAAGTGTGTAAGCCGCATCGCTGTATATATGGGTCGCCGTGGATGCGAATGGGCACCACGGCCTGAGCTGCTCCCGCTCTGCGGGGCGGTTTCCGAGACATTATGCGATCAATGATACGTTGCGTGTTGGAGCCTCAGGGCTTGAGCCGTTCGGACGGAAAGCGGCCGGATGGCCTGACGGTGGTTCCATGGGCCAAGGGTCGCTGCCTGCTCTGGGACGCTACCTGCGTGAGCACCTTTGCTCCATCTCACCTCCCTTATACTGGCAGGGTGGCAGGTGCGGCCTCGGAGAAGGCGGCCGCTCTTAAACTAATTCTAAGTACGCCATTTTGGAACAGGCATACGATTTTGTTCCGGTCGCCGTGGAAACTGCTGGGCCATGGTGTGCGGAAGCCAAGAGGCTTGTTAAAGACCCGGGGCAGCGGTTGCGCGACAGAGGTGGTGATCCCCGATCCGGCTCCTACCTTGTTCAACAAATATCGCTTGCCATCCAGCACGGCGATGCCGCGAGCATATTTGGCACGTGTGGGCAGGGTGAGAGCCGGGCCGAGGTATAGTTAACTGTTATTTAGTGTACTGTAGTTTAAGTTTTATTATTAGGCTTAGAATTTATTTGTAATTTTTATTATAAGACCTATTATGTACCTGTGTATTAAAATTAATAAATGCTTACTATATTTATAAACTATCTAAAACTAAAATAAAGCTAAACTTACACGACTAAAACCCTGAGGCATGGACGCTGGCAACATTTCCTCACTGGATTGCTAGACTGATGCGGTGAGCGAGTGCTTACTCACTTAAGAAAGGTGTCAATCATTAATTGACTCAATGCCAAGGAGATGTGAAGCCATCTGCTGAAGCTGTGAAGCTGGCTGCTTAGCCAGCTCTTGCTTGCTTGCTTTTGCCAGGTCTCGAGGAAAAGGAACAAAATTATATTCAACGCTGAGATCACTATACTTTGCAATTTTGGCTTTTTCCACCGCCTCTGCCGCTGCCCTCGCAGAGATAATTAATTTATATTTCTTATCTACTAGCTTTTGGCTGCGACTTTGTCCGCACAAAATTAGAATATAAACTATCCTACATACGATAGCACAACGATACATACGATAAAGACAAGGAAGGAGGATAGGAAGGACATCCTTTCCCAAGAGTCACACTGTCCCCATACCTTTCATCTTAATCCGTTCAGTAGTTTTAACGTGAGTTGCATACTTTTGCATTTATAATATTAGTATGGATTTGTTCATATTCTAAATGGTATTCTAATAGCTTATTGTATCACCTTAAAAAACTTACTGGTCTATCCATATTGTTTAAAAGGTAGTTTTGCCAAAATGAGTTCGCCAAATAAGCAAATAACAGTCGTAATCAGGTGAGTTCACGGCTCCCTCGTGTCCATAAAGCACAGCTAGCTTTAATTAAGCGCATTCAAGCACACGAGGAAAACACGAGAAGTCCAAGCTCTGACAGTAAACAGCCGTGAATCTAATGTGTCGCGTCGGTAATGGGTTTTCTTATATCAACAACGTGTACCTGGGCGAATCAACTTGTTTTTGCTTTTAATTGTTATTTGTTTAGTTTGTAAGTTTTAACGTGACCAGAATGAAACAAGAGCATGTGTATAATAGCTCTTGTTTCAATCTGATTCATCCAGATCTTTCAAGTATAAAAATATTAAAAATAGAAAACTATTTTGGACATAGGTAGATACATATTGTGAACCAGCGAACGACTCCTTATTTTAGTAATTTTCATATAGGTATGTAAATTTGAGGAACAGCTATGATCTGCTGAGTCACTGCTCTTAAACAAGTTCAAATAATCAAATTATGATTAAAATACCTATTCCATAGCTTTCTCATTTCTTTAGATTAGAACTAGGAAAAATACCTTAATCAAATATTGATTTATTTATTTATTTAAACTTTATTGCACAATTATATCAAAGTACAAATGGCGGACTTAACGCCTTTAGGCATTCTCTACCAGTCAACCATCGAGCTAAACCGAAACTGTTAGTCTGGTGCAGGATAGTAGAAAAAAGAGATGATAACCTAAGACATGTCAAACCTAATTAATAATATAATGTATATACTTACACATATACAAATATAAATATACCTACATATACAAATACATATATACCTAATATAAGTGTACCTAGAGCGAAACATCACGCAGACCCTTAATGACGAATTTTTTCGAATAAATGCTTACGCAACTTGCTTTTAAACGAATATTTACTTTGAGCTTGTCTGATAGGCAGAGGGAGAGCATTCCACAGCCGAATTGCCTGGCAGGTGAATGAGTTGGACAAGAATCCAGTTTTGTGAGGGAGAACAGCAAGCATCAGGTTACGAGAAGTGCGAAGCATACAACCGGGACGGGGTGTTATAAATTCGAATTTAGTCTTGAGATAAGTGGGTGAAGTTGGGTCAAATAGAATTGAAAAAAGAGTCGATAAGATTCGCAATGACCTGCGTTCACGAATCGGGAGCCATTGAAGCTTACTGTATATAAGCTGTATATTTGCGAAGGTTAAAAATAAATCTGATACAATTGTTGAGAAGACGATCTAGTTTAGAGAGTGAGGCTTGAGTCATGTTGGTGCAACACACATCAGCATAGTCAATAATTGGTAGTATGAGAGACTGGACAAGGAGCATCTTGATACTAGCCGGTAAAAAGTTTTTATGTCTATAAAGTGCTCTTAACGTATTAGTTACCTTACGACTGACGTCAGACACATGAGGCTCCCACGTCAAATTGCCATCTATAATTAAGCCAAGGTTTTTAACATGCGGAGACAGGGGTATCACCGTGTTTTCGAACATAATTGGACTTATGCGAGCAGTTAACGAAAGCAGACGGGCACTTCCCAAAACAGTATAAATATTGTTATGTTGAGGATGAATCACGCTAGCCCGAGACGGGACGAGCCGGGCCGTGCCTGATCTGTGGATTTCCATAGAAAGTGTCACGTGACCTCCGAGGGCTCCAAGGTATCACGTGATGCTATTTGTTTTTCTATATGACACATCGGGCAAGCCCGGCCCGTCTCGGTCTAGCGTGAATCATCCTTTACAGTCAAAATGCACAAAAAAGGTGAAATTTTGCTTAAAAAACAGTTGATTCGCCCACCTGTAACATTAAGTAGGTACCTGAACCCACGGTAATAGGAGTACGAGCAAACAGGAAAATGGTGTTTGCCGTTAGCTTATTTTTTATAGGGAAAACGCTTTTAAAGCGCAACTACACTTCTCAATGCGCGACGTTAAATGGTAAACGGTCACCGTAGCCTATGATCGTCTGCAACTACACGATTACGCGAACAACTAACAACTATCACCATACATTTTAGACCGATTGACAAATAAACGCCGGACACTTTTATGTCGAACATTCCACGGTAAGGTCCTCAACTTAGTTGACTCTAAAATGCACTGACCCGAGCTTTCCTTGGACAACGTATTTACCTACAAATTAAGGTGACTCCTCCCTTGAAAAAAAATAAGGCAAATCTGGAAAAAATACGAACTTCCTTACAGAAAACTGCGTCATTCACACCAGCCTACTTTGACAAAATATTTAGACTGTATGTATGACTCTTTCGGTGTTCTTTCATAACTTTATTTTACATATATAAAAAGGTAACAAAGCCCGACTGCGTGAAAAAATGTGTTCTAGTAGGCATAGCAGGACACTGTGACCTTTTAACCCAGTGCGATATATGTGTATCATTATAGTAGTAGTAGTAAGCACTTTATTATACACAAAATAAATCACAAAACAACTGAAAAGAATTGAAGTACAAAGGCAAACTTATCCCTGTAAGGGATCTCTTCATATTCATATTCATTTATTCATAAAATTACACAATTTTACATGTCAAAAATAAATTTAAAATGAAATAGGAATGTCAAATAAGTCATGTAAATTACAATTAAAGATTAAAATAACACATTATATAAAATTAAAATTTAAGATTACGAGTAGGCATAAATATTACGATTTGCATTCAATTTAATTAAATAATTGTCATATTCTAGCATGTCATTAAATGCTTCTTTTGTTAGCCATTTTTTTAAATTCGAGTTAAATACCGTGTCATCTTTAATATTTTTTAAATTGTCGGGTAGTTTATTATAAATACCTGGCCCTGCAATAGATATAATTTCCTCGGATTTGGCAAGTCGGCAACATTCTTTTGCTAACATATTTTTATTTTTCTCTGCAATGCGTGCACTATAGGCATATTTTGTAGGGAATAGTTGTAAGTTCGCCCTAACATATTTAAGTACGTAATACAGGTATTGTGATGTGAGTGTCATGATATTATTATTTATGAAAAGTTACCTGGCGGGGGTTCCGTATGGAGCGTACGAGATGGTACGTACTGCGTGTTTTTGCAGAATGAACACACGCTGCCATTCCGCTGCTGTGGCTAGCTTCCAGCTAACCTTAGAGTTGGTGAGTGGAAAACTAATATTACGATAGACAAACTTACACAATGATGTACAATAATGACTTTACTAGACGAGTAAACATATATAAATACGCATAAACATATTATAACCAATAAATAAAATACATAAAATTATACACAAATAAATAAAATGTAATAAGTATATAATAATATAATACATATCAAATATTAAAAATGCATTATATGCAGTATAATGAATATATTATGAATTATGACCTGATCGACTGCATTTGCTCCAGCGATGGGTTGTGTGCTTTCTACTTATTGTGTTAAATTAAGGATGACTCACGCTAGATCGGGCAAGGACGGGCTGAGCCGCAACCGAAGTGTCCATTTCTATAGAATGCGGCACGTGATCTCCGAGCTTTCCGAGCCGATCACGTGACGCTATCTATAGAAATTGACAGATCAGTCATGGCCCGGCCCGACTCGGCTCGTCCCGGCTCGTCATCCTTTATATACCTCAGTGCGTTTTCATCATAGATATAAGCTAAATTTGAAATGTTTAGCAGCGCTTTCGAGAACTTGAACTAATTTTCTCGGTGGCACTTTTTGGAAACTAGCTTTGACTGATAAAATCTGGTTACAACTAGTTTCTACGAAGACGTTCGCACATACATCGAACATATAAGCGTGTATCCTTAATTATTACATAGATTAGATGTCCCAAAAGTGATCTAAGTATTCCACAATTATTTTCGCTTTTAGCTGATCTAACACCCGACGCAATTGTGTGGCTCAACGCGCTGAATATAAACATCTAATTTTGATTGACATTTATGTACCTGCTTATTTTTCTATAAACCCCACGATTTTATAAATTATGTTCTTGCTTTCTATACAATTTTGCTTTATAGTTCTTTATTCTAATCTCACATAATAAAATAACCATCCCAGCTTCAAATGTGTTTAAAGGGGGTAATAATTTAACGCGTTCTGATGTACGAGTAGATGAGATCGAGCAATCCGGCGTCGTCGTTGTAAGAGTTTGCGTTGTCGTATCATCTGACGGGACCAACAACAAGCACACCAAGCTAACCGTGTTCACTTAATGGTAATCACACATATCACATACACTGTTTACTTTTGGAAAGACTGGTTTCCAAACAGGTGGCAGAATCCAGCCACCAAGGCAGTTGAAGTTAAGAACGAATTAAATAGTAAAATAGATGTATATATCCATTTTAAAGCTATTAAACATCAGGTAGGTATCTATAACGCTTGACGCGCAGTGCTATCTACTATACATGCCTATGTTATCTTGCTGTATTCAAAGAAAAACTCACAAATGAAAAACATTTATCAAGTCTCTAACGAGCCTCCTGTTTCAATAACCAAGATTTACCACTTCATAATTCACCAAAAACGCAAATGTGACGTTATGAACTTCATATCTGAGTATAATATCGGGCACAAGTAATGAAAGGGACCATACGCGTAATGTATCGTCGACAGACTCGTATTTCACTGGACATTGTCATGGAGGAGCTACTTCATTTGTCTCGTAACCCGCTTTTTGTCTTTACCACTGTGTTTAGTCACGTTTGCGATAATTATTGAAATGAAATGAAATGAAATCGGGGGTCACGTGACGTGACGCGGTCATTACCCTTAATCTTACTCTTTGATTGTAACCAGCCAACAACGTAACCAAATTGGTTACCTTCAGGTCTAAATCCAACTTCCATATTTCGTAACCATAATCCTACGCCTTGAAACAATATATTATTATTTAATTAAAACACTACACAGCTTGTTTAATAGATTAAAACAAGAAATTCAAATAACTTGGCTAGGTATAATCCTTTGTTGACTTGGCAAAGAGTTTTGGCCGAAGTTGCGTCGTAAACTCAGGCAATAAACAGCTGTTGATATTATTCATGACGTTTGTTTGTTGAAACTGCCCCACCTTTCATAATTACTTGATAAAGGATTCTTCTTAAACTCTGCCCAGCGAGGAATGGTTCATAATGGGAAAACTTTTATCTACAACTTAACCTATATAATTATGGCACAATAAAATGTATAGCATTAAAGGGTTGTAAGACTTGTAATAGTATTTTATACAATCGTGATATAATGAAGAGTTTTTCAGTCGAGTACCGTGTTTAGGCCACGAAGCTTGCTGAGTGGCCTAAGTAAGGTACGAGATTGAAAAACTTAATTATGTTACGATTGTATACAATACTTTTTCTACGAGTCATCATCATCATCATCTATGGAGGAACAATTTCATCATTCAATTTCATTGACTTAACACGGATGTAACACAAAAAGATGTAATTCCGCACGCCGGCAGGCCGGCGCGGGGGGCGCGGTCGGCGCAGGCGCGGGGGGCGCGGTCGGCACAGGCAATAAGTATAGAATTTGTATGAAGTTCTATTTTTGAAATTATTATAGTTGCCTACAGTGTATCGAAATGAATATTATAGTTGAGTTGGACTTTCTAATATCGAAAAGTATGAGCTTATAGTTTTGTCTAATGACTCGTAATTGACAGATTAAAGTAGGCGAGTAGAAAAAACATAAGTATATGCGATGATTACAACCTGTTGTTTAAGTATTAAGTTTAAAATTGGATGTTGATAAAGCATGGAATCATCTATGATTTTAACTTATGGTTTCTTAATTTAATATCTCATATTCCAGACTTAGGTGGTTTGGGTTAAGGTACGCAAAAATACCTGAACCATTAAAAACTAAACCGAAAACCTTCATAAAATGTCAGATATCCACTGAATGACATATTACAAAGCATTTTCTTTCTATTCACAATTTCACTTTCGCCGTATCTAACGACCTAATCTCGAAAATACGCGCTCACCAATTCTGAATTGCTTAGGTCTAAAAGCATGTCGACTTGAAGTACAAAGCAGTGAGTTGCCACGAATGGAGAAAGGCCCTTGAAGCCAGAAACGTAGCAGTCATTAACGCAGGTACTCAAATTACGATTTTTAGTACCTCTACACTTAGGAGCACGATTTTTTCTTATACAACTTCCTGTGAACTAGGGCATGCAATCCCGGAATGTATGATGAATCCCGGTATTGTCCATACAAAAAATCCCGTGATTGCATGCCCTACTGTGAACTGCCTGCTAACTATTAAGACTTCAAATTCAAAATAAAAGAAGTGTTTAACTAATTTTAGTATTATTAACACTATTTATATTTTGAAGTAGGCTTAATTAATGTCTGTGTGAAAAATGTAGTTTAGAAAATGTAAACTGTAGTCATGTCACGTGTCATATGGAGATTTTCGAGGGCGAACAATGTCTACTAATCTACGTATGTCTTATAAACAGTTATAGAAAATTTGTAGCTTAGTTCTCTAATTAGCTTTTCCTAATTTTACTATACATATACTTTTACCGCAACAATTCTCACCGAAATTGCTAGAAAATTTACGATCACTGCTCATTCACGAGATAACGCCAATTTTCCGAGCTTGACTCGATAACTTCACTCGACTGCTCAGTAAATAGATAATTCCAAGAGTTACCTAGCCTTATTAAGTCTATCACTAGCAACCCTTTTTATATAGTCCCATTAGTCACCATATTTGTTGAGTCAGCCTCTTTCTCTACACGTGTAACGGTACCAATTGAAAGCTGGCATTGAATTGTCATGACCGTATTGTACCGAACTAAATTATCGCGGGACATACAAAACATACTTTGTGTCAAAGATCTTTGTAAATAAAATTGATAATGGGTACGTTTGGAACTGCCACGCGCCAAATCATCTAATTTCCACACATTACGTTCATGCTACCTAATTTGTCGGCCATCATAAAGTCACCTACCACTTTAAGGGTCTTTCCTCAAGCTCTTTACGGTTGAAGTTTTTACTACGAGCGGTTAATCTGCGCAATTTCCTTTATCCCCGTGGGATAAAGAATATAATATATCTTTAATAGTACGTGACCTCATCAACGCCAAGTTGTGAAAGTATTTATGTTGTAATTATGTCAGATGGAATATATTTCTGATTATACAATTGTAAAGCACGAACCAAATCATTTGTTATTTGTAATAAATATTTTATTCACGTGTTTTTGTTTTTTAGTGGTCACACTACTATTTATAAATCGAAATCTAATTATAAATTGAAAGAATACAGAAAAAGTGACCAAGAGCCCCGGTGAACTGGGCGGCTGTAATTTATATTTCTGATTATGTTTGATACCAATGAAATTTGGGGAATATTATGGGCAACAAAGTTTAACGATGATAAAAATTGACAAAAGTAAAGGTAAAAATTAACTGATTACAATGTGTTTCATTATTTTCATGCCGTAACCTATGGCACTGTAATTGTAAAATCAGTTTACCGTTATCATAGCAGTGAAATGTTACGATTTAATTGTAAATTTTTTGGCTAAGTTATACATACCTGCTTGTATATGTTTGTAAAACGTAATTTATTATTATTGTACCAGATTTCAGATTTTTCACGTCAATAAAGTCAAGAATAACTCGACATGTTTCAGTACAGTCCGTGTCCCTTAATCATGTGTGAGATGCGCTCGGGACGGTTGTTCTCCGCAAACATAATAACCGTCTCGTTCTAAGTATGCGTGATACAAGTATATTAAGTATGTCTAATGCTGACGGGAGTTCTCTAAGTAATGTATTATAATACGACGAATGTATTATGTACCTAAGCAAAAGTCGTCTTTTTATTTCGGATCAACTTCTTTATTTTTGGATTCCATGGCTTACCTAGCTGACCCACATTGTGGGCTTAAAAAAGTAAGGCACTATGTAGTGTTTTGACTTCGGCACTAAAGCTTTTCTAGTCGGACAGCGTTAAATTAATTACTATAGCGCAATGCCACGCCAAGCAAACTCGGTCTTAATAGTCAGCTGGGCGATAAATTGTTAGCTAACAAGACATTATCGGGAGTTACTGCGCGAAAATGTTTTAGAAACTGGGTATTTTAAAAACATTTTGCTTTCACGAAACATCTGATAGATCTGAGGCCTTACCATGACGTCTTAACGCGATTCAGTTGACGACCTAAACTGAGCCTTACGCGGATCTGTGTTGTGACTAGTCCGTATACAAAAAAAAGATCGAAGTATTCAAAATTTGTTAGTGTAGTTGTATCATTTTCTATATTACAGATTTTTTGTATTTATGCAATGTGTGAGAAGTGCGTCATGTGAACGTTTCCCCTCGCAAAACGTGACAGAATAGTTTGTACGGTGAGATGTCGCGTCGCTTTGACGTCTCACTTCCAACGTGTTAGAAGCGTGTTGCTCGAAGGTTTTTTGTCATTTATGTCCTAGAATCGGGAAAACGGGGTTCTCACAAAATATTAGTTTGATGTTGTGACTTATGACGTAGCTAGGTAAATACTAGTGTATATTCTTACTCTTTTGATTATTAAAGAAAAGATAGAAGCAAAAAGTGTTTATAAATACCTCGCGTGGCACGAGAGGACCAAACAGCTCCTTTTATTTCAGGGCGCTTCCAACCGCGAACTGCGTGTGACGTCAGGTTGAAAACAGAACATGACTCATTGTTCATTAATTAACTGCTCAAACACCACCAATAAAGTTGGAAATGTCTATCAAGGTATTTCCCAATGAGTTAATATGTAAATTAGAGAAAACCACTAGAACAAAATATGTACGCCGCCGTATCTGACAGTTGGACGGGGTGGGGCGCCAAATAAGCTTAACTAATCAGAAGCGACACGGTTAGGTATGACGACAATGTTTATTCTTTTTACATAATCACTGAGGAAACATGCTTATAATACCAATAGTATAGTCCGGTGGTTCCTTTCTCTGCGACCCTAACCGCCGGCAGCCTGGGCCCTGCCCCGTTGCCGGCGGCACTCTAGGTTAGGTTTTTTATAATATATTGATATGTTTATATACCCACATATCATTAGCCCTCTACAATGCGTTTAAAACCGCATACAAAGACCCCCATAATAATAAACTTTTTTCTTACAGCAAATTTCTTCTCTGTGAAAATGTTATTATGGCATATTTGTACGAGTATTATCGAATTCGATAATATTATTTTATTTTTATTTCGATCATCTCTGACTAACAAGGAAATTTGATTTGACCTCTATTCTAATATCTGTCGAGATGACGTTTAGTTCAAAACGAAGGGTCAATTATAAACAATGTCGCACGCAAGTCGCATGTTATTTGATATCGAATGATATGAAAATTGGGGCCAACTCTAGTTTGTGTTTGAATTTAAAAAATATAAATGTCAAAAATGTACTGTCAGAAATGTTATTATTCATAAAAATCGTAATTGCGGTCGATATAATATTCGGTTTGAACGCATCGCGTGCATCGTGGAGAGCTCATAATATGTGTGTATATAAAGCAGTGTATGTACCTAATTGTAAATAATTAGGCAATCAAACACTCTTTAGCAGCCTCAACAGCATCCTAAGGATATTATAAGTTTGCCCACAGACCGCACGTGTAAAACGTCTGGCAGTATGCTTTGAATAGAGTCAGCTTCACTTGCGTGTTACATCGTGCGAATCTGCGGGCAAGCATATTGCCCCTTATTGCCATTGCCCGCCTCTCCCTTTCGATGTCCAGATCATCCTTTAACTCGTCATTAATGACATGTCCAAGCATGACCTCAGGTACAGTGGTTGAGTTATACATTCTGAAGGCCTAGTATAAAAATTGTACGACATTAACTTCTCGACCGCGTTAGCGTATCGAGGGGTCATAATATGAAAGTTGCCGGATGATTTAAATAAACGGCAAACATAATTTAATTTTGAACTCTCGATACGCTAACGCGATCGAGAAGTAAGTGTCCTACAACTTTTATACTAGGCCTTCTGGTTTTAAAAACCATTACCTCACTTTTTCCTGCATTGTATAATACGGCGCTTTCCGAGCTAGTGAGGGAAAAAGTATTTAACTACCAATTAAAAAAAACGGGTGAAAAGTTTGTAGGACTTTGGCATATATTAATTTAAATTGAAAATTTCGCAAACGTTTTAAATATATATTTATTATCTTGTAAGAATCATTAGCAAATTGTAGGTACACGGGAAAATGATGTTCTGATCTTTTTGTAGGCGTACGAGAAGCCCAACGCGCGAAGGTTTTTTCTACGAACATGTGTCTTGTCACCATAAATAAAATATATAAAAATTATCGTCGTCATTTTTGCACTGATCTCATCAATGAATATCATCAAACTTTATATTGAATTCAAAACAACATCTTAACTTGAAATGCCAATATTGCAGATACAAAAACCGCTCAATATTCATCAACCGCTAATGAATTGCGTATGTAATAAAGGTCTCAGTGATTGACAATCATTGGCCGCAGACGGTTCGGGCGCGATTTGCTAATAGCGAAATATAATTTTGCGGCACAGACCACCTACCAAGACTCCGCAATAAAAATAAATAAAAATAAATAAAAATTATTTATTTCAGACAACATATCTCATTACAAGCAGAGGTCCATAGGTGTTAGTAACAATTTTTCTTATAAGCTATGTTAGTAAAAATAAATAATAAATCATTCAATTAATAATGTCAACACACAAATACCTTAATGTCAGATGTTATAAACAAAAATAGCGAGTAACGACTATCTATACCTACTGCTGGTATCTGACCTTACACTTACAAGTACATGCATGGCGTGGCGCAGCGTTTGTGAGTCGTACCTATTTGCAATGGTAGTTAATAAGAATATATATCTTTTTTTATTGTAGGCACGGCTCAGACTTGTGTAATTGTAGGTTAAGCCATTTTATACACAAAAGCCCATGTCTTACGCGTTGGATTGACAGGATAACGTCGGCGACCAATGCAACGTTACAGGCCAGCATGCGCCAAGCCCAAAACCGGTTGGCTTGGAGAGCGTTGGTGAAAATTAAAGTGTTTCAGCTCATGTCTCTCAGACATGAGGATAAGACAAAGAAGACGAATACGTTTAGGTATTTTTAACGCAGTTAATAGTAAACTTGATTTTATAACTTAAACTTTCGTGAGTCATACTGACATTATATTGCAACGGTTAACACTCACGTATTTTTATCACAATAGGCGTGACATGTACCCTGCGACTACGGTAGGTCGTATGTGGGGGAAACGGGGCGGAACGTGTCTACAAGATTGTCAGAGCATATTCGTAGCGTGAAAATACAGGACGTAAGGAATTCGGCGGTGGCGGAACATACTTGCGGTACGGACGCGATTCATTTCATTCGGTTCGATAAGGTGAAGTTGTTGGCATGGGAAAAATGTTACGTGCCACGCAAGATCCGCGAGGCCATTGTAATCGGGCGTCGCCCTTACTTTAACCGCGACGGAGGTTGGACTTTGCCACCGGCTTGGAAACCAGTGCTTCCTAGAGGTAACGTGAATTTGTGTGGTGACGATTTAGTGGACACGGTTACTTCGGTGTGTTGCAGTGATGCCCGAGCCGCCAAGATGACAACACCACTCTCATCTGTCCGACGATGACTGCCCAATGCAATCGAAACATGTCACGCCTATTGTAATAAAAATATGTAAAAATGTGTACGTTGCAATTTAATGTTAACTTGATTTGTTTTTAAAATTATACGCACTTAACACTCACACATATTGGATACGAGTTGTATCAAGTTTGTATTATGTCAATACAGCTGAACTTGGCACAAAGCGTTAAGCGTTTTGGTGGCATGCACTTCGCGTTCCCGCTTTCTACAAAACCACCCCCAAAAACGCTTAATGTGCAAAGGCTCCGTATCTGTAACAGTCTTGCATCAAGAAAATTTAAAATGCATTATTAATGTAAAGTAACCGTTCGTGGACAAATTTTGTTCATCTAGTGGGTGAGTAATCGGTTGTCGCCCCAGCGTCGGACTCGGAATTATCAACTTTGTTAATTGAAGCGTCAGGCGAGTCACGCGAGACGCCGATTAAGGCACAACAACCTGTCAGGCTGACATGAATTGAGTGCGTCTGTCACGATCCCAATGACTGATGATGGACCAAGGTGTGTCTAGAAACGGTCACTGTTTTATTGATAATCCATATATTTTTGTAACAAATCGAACCCTCTGCTACTGAGGTGCAGTCTAACAGGTATTAACATAGTTCATTTCGATGCTAGTGCGGAAAGTATGGCATTACTTAACAAGGACATATTCGCATGTGTATCGAACGATGTTTCTCAATACAGATGCGAATAACATTAAACGAAATTGAAATATTTTATTATTATTTCTGTAACAGTATAGTACGTATACAGATAAACAATTAAGAACATCTCCAGAATGTTTATTTTATCTTCATTACCTCTTATTAACAAAATAATTAATGGCACAAAGATCATTTAGTAGGCTATAATGGATATTGTCACCTAGGCGATAAAGATTAAAGTCTGAAAATGTAAAAAAAAATGTTTATTGTATATTACGAAAGTTAAATAAAATATTAAAGTAGTTTATGCCTCAAAAAGTTTATTTTAGTGTGTGTCGTTTTCTTCTTAATTCAAATTCTTAAAGTTACACAACAGGCTTAAGTCATTTATATCGATATCAACTAATAAACTTAGTTGAATGTGTCCTCGCACTATTCAACGTCAATACAGATTTGCATCCGTCAATCCGATATTTGTTGATAATATAATTAATACTGATCTGATTTCACACAAAAACTGTCTGATTAACAATCCACAGGTCACTATTAGCCTATTAAAATGAAGAATGTAGGTAAGTACCGTCTACTTGATACAGTCGTGCAACATAAATTCACGCGGGTTGTTACCTGACCTGCCGCTGTAAAAAGCCGCATTGCGCCCGTAAATTTGAGACAATTTTGTTAAGTAATTCGTTTAATATACATGAAAGCAGCGATGAAAATTGACCATTTTGATCCGTAACGTGCACGTTAAATCACGTTGAAAAAGGAAAACGCCTCTTCACGGCAGCAAAATACCTTTGTTTATTTTATAATCTCGTTCTCACTGTTGGCACTGAAAAGTTGTAGCGTTATAGTGCTTGATTGTTAGTAATTCTGTCCAAACAAGCTTTAAACGTGTCAGGTAAAATAGCAAACCGGTGGTCTGGTGTGTGTCGGCGTGCAGGGCTGTAGGCACAAAATATACCTACTCGTATTGAAGTTATACAAGTTGTGTCATAAATATTTGCACATTTTTTAAGCAAATAATTTGAATAGATGGTCCTTTTTCGCCTGAAATACAGGAAAACCTAATTCAAATTCAATTTCAAAATATTATTCTGCAATCAGGCCTCTAGAGCAATTTCACAAGTCAATAAGTATAATCTAAATACTGATAATTCAATAGCCAAAACCTGGGTAAACAATATTAAAATAAATGTACTTACTAAATATGGCAAGCGTCAAAATAAAGACTGGAGATGTAAAAGGTCCCCATCGTCAAATAATGATACTAATAGGATTTGGAGGTGTAAAAGCCTAGTTCAGGCATTTTTAATCTACTTTTACCTTATAAGTAATACATTTGAGTATTTAAGAGTAACCGCTCGCCGTAAACATAATTTTCATTAAATTTATTTTTATATTACTTATTCAGAATAAAACTACTTGTCTATTCTGAATACTGCCTCGTACAAAAAATACGTCATTTCTTATTTATTTTTCCCCCTTGTAATACTCGTATTTTGGCGCGGCATGGCATGACCTGTTCTAGCGTGCCTGTGTGTGTTCCTTTAAACTTATAACACACTCTTTTTGCTTCGGGGATTAAAAAGACGAAAATGAACACTCGAAATTATAACTTTATCCACCTTACAACCCATCACGCAACTTTCACAGAAAAGTTAACGAAGAACTAGTATTAACTAGTTCGGGACAGCCAGAAGTAAGCCCAATCACTGTGTATCACGCTGTGGTCGGTTATTCCCAAAAGCGGTTTCTCTCAAAGCTTTTTACCAACTCGCGTCTGATGTTCTTGCGATCTATTTTATTTCACTAAAAATCTTTTCTTGGTAATTACGCTATATGGAAGTGATTTTTGTATTGCGTGACCAAAACTGACATAATAAAAAAGTGACGATATTTAAACCACAGCTAAGTAAACGAATCCATACCTACTAATATGTGTGTATGTCTGTTTGTTTTACCGTCTTTCACGGAAAAACGGAGCGACGAATTGACGCGATTTTTTAAGTGGAGATAGTTCAAGGGATAGAAAGAGGCTACTTTTTGTCTCTTTCTAACGCGAGCGAAGCCGCGGGCAAAAACTAGTTTATCATATTCCGATAAGGCGGTCTTTACAATGGATCATTATATGTTCCCATGTTTGACTACGGTCCCTTTAAATGGATGACTGGAAGCAATCTCAGCTTGTAACTTCATTGCAGCATGGCTATTACTCAGGACAGCGTTCCAGTCCTACGAACGTCAGCACTGTTATCCGTATATATTCGAGTCAAACGAAAATACAAAACAATTTATCTTGCACCTTAGGTTTTAATGACAACCTTGGGCTATGATGGGGACACATGAGGCTAGTTATTCAAGCCAGCTCTATTTTGGCAAACCAAATTGTACAGTAACAGTTAATCAGTAAAATTATTTCGAGCATTTTTTTTGTGATAATACAAGGGTAAGAAATAAGAGAAGATTGGGTCACAAGCAAACACCGAATTGCCGAATCTGCAAATCTGTACTGACGTTTAATAATAAATAAATATTATTGGACATTCTTACACAAATTGAATAAGTCCCGCAGTAAGCTCAAGAAGGCTTGTGTTACGGGTACTTAGACAACGATATATATAATATACAAATACATAACTACCTACATAGAAAACATCCATGACTCAGGAACAAAGATCTGTGTTCATCACACAAATAAATGCCCGAACCCAGAACCATCGGCTTAGCAGGCAGGGTCACTACCAACTACACCAACCGGTCGTCAATAGTGCGAGTACGACCAAGTGCGAGTCGGACTTACGGTCTTAGAGTTCCGTACAAACTTTGAGTTGCAACTGCACCTAGAAGTAGCATAAATATGCTACTTCACGTCACGGCATAGAGTTCGAATGCGAGTTGGTTGTTATTTGATATGTTTTTAATTACATAAACCGTTGTTAAAATAAAAAAATAAAAAATAAAAATATTATCACAAATTTAGTTAATTAACTTTATTTTAGAGTCGGTACTTACAGCATGATATCATATAAACTAAAACAAAAAAAACAGTCTAAGGTGGGTAAATTTCAAATTTAGTTCGGAAAAGCTCTTTTTATTTAAGAAAAATAGTGAGGTCATTATTATATTATGTTTCCTGTAATGTTACCGGTGTGCAAAATTTAAAATTTTTTCCTTCGTAAACTACGGATAAAAAGGGAGGAATGGTAATTTTTTAACATTTTAACGGCGGCACGGAGGCCTAAAAATATCATTCACCCGTTGAGTAATTTTAAGAATTTGAATTAAGAAGAAAACGACACACACAAAAATAAACTTTTTGAGGAATTTTTAATTAATGTTTATAAAATGTTCATAATAGGTATATTAATAAATTCAATTTTTTTACATTTTTAGACTTTAATCTTCGTCGCCTGGGCGACAATGTCCATTTTAGCCTACTAAACGACCTTCCTAGGTAAACTGTAGTAATTGGAGCAAATTCAAACAATTTGATTAATTTCTTTTGTATGTCAGTTTTATTTGTTTTCTGAATACCAAATTAATTAATGTTATTATAGTTGAAATGAAAAACTAATCCATTATATATGACAATGATGGTTAAAATTGGCTTTTTATCGCTGTCAATAAACTTAGTCCGTTATTTATTAATCATTAGCAGTGGTACATTTTCGCCCCCGTCAATACAGAGTTTGGTCACAAAGGATCAAATGTATCCATATTTCCGGCGAGAGCGTTCATTGAACCCCGGGTGGACTGGTTAGATAGTTTTCCCAAAGCCATTATTTACCTGCACTATAATTTCCATTTGCGTGTTTTCCTATTCTTAATTTATACCAGAGAGTAAAAAAATGTGGGTCAGAATGACATTAGCAAACAATTTTGCATTGATAATGATACAAACGATAAATGTTTCGTGCGAAAAACAGCTTGCTGACATAGGCATATACTATCAAATTCATACACAGAACCACCAACACTCTTAAAACTTTATAAACAACGAAAATAATGCTACTTTGCTATTCCACCAAACGTGCTAGTCAATTAGTGCCAACCCGTTATACCTACTTGCGTATTTTTTGCAGCATGCAATTAATCTTCCCGCCCTCCCGCCGCAAAAAATAAATACGCAAATAGATATAACACACCACCACCAATAGTACATCCATCCTCCATCATACAGGCATCCTCAGGAGATGCAGGAAATCTTGTCACAAAAACAATGACATGCCTAGACTGGTCGGCCATAATTATAACCTGGCCTCCCCTACCCGCAAGTGAGATGCAAATATTCGTAATAACGATGATGACGCTACATTCAACTGTTCGTTAATAATCAAACCCCTATTGTTGTACCTAATTATCTCTAACTGTTCTAGCACACTCAGGCGCAACCCTTTCTCACAAACTTGTAAAATAGGTATTAAAAGAATGATCCTCAGACAAGATATGGCCATTACTTAAAACTTTATAGGCTGTTGGCTCTTAACGAAACGCCACTTTCTAAACAAGACCATATGAAAGAGTGCTGCAACTACAGCACTTTTATGGCTTCATTTTTTTCGCGAGATTGGGTATCCAGTTCTTTTATTCTATACATATGGCTAAAGCCCGGTTATTTCAATAACTTGCCGTTCTATTATTTTGAGTTAGTAGTCCCATAGACTCAGTGACTACTGATATTAATTACCTGCTACTGCGAACGTCAAATGATGAAAGGGAAATATTTTCCTTCTCTGTACTTGTTTGTTCAAGCGAAGGGATACAGATACTAAATTTCGAATTTTCGTCATTTGGTCTGTGTATAACTTCGTAAGGCCATCAAAACTAATGTTTTACGTTTAATTAGAGCACAATTAATTATTTACGAACGTGTTATCATTGACTAGCTTATTTTCAGCTTATTATCCTGCCTTAAAATACTAGCTAGCCTCGTATTACCCAGGTATTATTCCAAGACACAAGACATCACTAATATTGGCAAACCCATAGAGATTAATCGGCTCGTGACGCTATCTCGCCGTCGGATCTATTTCCTGCTTATAGTTAACAAGGAGACGTGCTCGGATCAACGTGGGCTGGAGCTGGTGTAAACTGACAATTTTCACTGACAATCGACAATGGAGACGTCAATTTGGAACATACGAGCATACGAGTATTCATTCAATACTTTCCATGCGAAAAAACCGAATTTTGAATAAAAGCTGTGCCTCATGGTTATAGACTTAAAAAATGAAAAATGATATCATGTCAACCTATCGTTAGATTTTTAATTTACATAACTTTCGTTATCACCGTTTTTAAGTTTTCGTAAATGAGGCGGCAAATAGATATTTGTTTATTTATGTTAATGAAGTATTCCTAGTTATGTACTCGTAGCTTGCTATCCTGCCTTGAACAAGTAGCCTCGTGTATTGGGACACATTCAACGGCATAAGACATCACAATACGGCGTAACCGTAGAGATTAATCTACATTCATGACCGAAACGGCCCGTGGCACCATTTCGCCGCCGGACCTATTTCCTGCTTATAGTCAACACGGGGACAGGACGTGCTTGGATCAACGAGGGCTGGAGCTGGCTGTAATCTGGCAATTTTCACCAATAATCGAATGACGTCACGATAGGCCTGCGCGAGGATGTAGACCTTTGGAAAAGTATTGAAAGTACATACCAAAAAAGATAAACTCTGACTGAAATTAAACACTTTAGAACGGATTAATCGCGTTTATTAACACCATGATCCTACGTCTGACTCTTTAATAGAGTTCTAAAATTAAATTGAAAAAAAGGGTGAGTTTTCAAGAAACATTGTTTTGGGCACATAAATACGTCGATATTGCATAAAATTTATTGGAAAAGTAAAAACAGAAAAAAAGGAGCGGATGACAATCCGAAAGTTTGATTTTCGCATCAATCATTTAGCTTATTTTCCTGCGGGCAATGCACAATTCATATTGTTTTAACATGCGCTTTCGTGTCAGAGAAATTACATTTTTCAACTCTTATTTAAAGTGTTTATAGGAAAATCTTTGTTCGTAGAATTTCACTTAATTTGTCAAAGAAAAAAATGTAATGGATGAAAAATACCTTTGTGACAATTGTGTTTGTGCATTGTGTTGACGTCAATGACATTTTTACACTTTTGCGACTCTTTTGCCATTCTTTTGCCATAAAGTACCATCGGTAACCTTACACTTATTTGCTGCTAACCGTTATAAAACAATCTTGGTTCTAAAGCTGGTTCCGATAATTTCCCTTAAACTGAAGATAACTGTGTCATTATGCGAGATTCTCTGTACAGGGTGAATCTCAATTTTCGATCGGGAATTTCTATTCCCTGGCGCATTTTTTTCATATTTAGGTACATTAAATGACTTAAAATACATTGTTAATGGCCTGAATTCACTTAATATTATGTAAACATAATTTAAAATGTTATTACTTCATGTTAGTTATCTTATATATATATATATAGTTATCACACTACTTAGTAAAACAAAGTCGCTTCTCGCTGTCTGTATGTATGCTTAAATCTTTAAAACTACGAAACGGATTTTGATGCAGTTTTTTTAAATAGATAGAGTGATTCAAGAGGTAGGTTAATAATAATATCTATAATATTAAGCCGTGCAAAGCCGGAGCGGGACGCTAGTATTGTATATAAATGAAAAATTGCCCTAGCGTCCCAAAATTATTTAAAAATATTAAAAAAGGATATATATATTCTAACTTACTTTTGGTTAACGAAGAAATTATTCGCCTCTAGCTAGGCAGAAAATTGCTAACAGTAATTTGAATAAAATATTTTTAGATACACGTATACTTTTGGAGATGCTTATGCTATTGGACGGTAAGAGGGATCTCAAAGAATATAAGAAAGAGATAGAATAGACACCATAATAACATATACCAGGCCAAACCAATCTGCCAAAGAAATTTTTGTATTTTTAGGGTAGGACAAGATTAATTCAACCATAACTTTGGGTAAAAAATTATTTATTTTATTCACCTCTAATTGAACATTTATTAATATTGGAATTGTAGTTCGTAAGTTATTTTTTGATTTAAATTTTAGTCCATTGAAAAACAAATGGAGGTTGAGGGCGCGCTTAACAACTTAGGTTTTTGAGTATTGAGTTTTTTATTATATTTTCCCAAAGAGAAACTATTAGTTAAAGAATGGAAATGGCGCTTTCTAGACGGACGAAAATATTGGCCACTTTCAGTTCAATACATTTGAAGTTAACATGCGTGGAAATGCCCAAAACATGAAAATTGAGATTCCTCCTACAGATATTAGCTGGGTGATATGATATTATACCAGATAGAGTTTTAATTTAATATTCCAATTGAGCATCCTATCTAGAACACTGTTTGAATCGGGAATATCTAACCGAAGCTACCAAACCTAATGATGAGATTAGAATTGCACAAAAGCAGAATTAGAGTTTACTATAAAAACGTGGACCCGGGTATGTCCTAAAACTACGACCGAGACCACCGGGGGATAGGCAGCAACGTCCCTGAATTACGGTGGAGACACTGCGATCGCCAACCCTCATGCCAAGCGTGGCGATTATGGCAAAAAACCCCCTTATAAATGAGTACAGAAAAACCGCGGCCTGTGAGGGGTTCCTTTACCAGCAGCTGTATGCTCTTGACGATTGTGTTTTGGCTCGTTTATGGGCTCTTGGAACCAGGCATTGTCGCAGCCCTTCGCATTTCTCGACCCATCGCAATCTTGTGCAAGCTTCAATCCAATCTATTCAGCTATTTTTGCGTTAAGTTAAAATAAATATATAAAAATGTAACATTCATATGTGAATGTAACATACAGTAAAATGTAGGGACAACAAACATTCAGAATTTAAACGTTAAAAAAGCTTAGTATTGTGCCTGGAATTAAAAACCTAAAACAGCAGCACTGAAGTAGACGTGAATTATTTTCATTCAGCGGTACCTCTAAACTTTATTTACATTGTAGTGTTTGCAATTTAAAATTTACGAATGCAAAGCTGTTCTCGGGACGTTTTTTTAATGAAAGTGTTTAAGTGCTACTTCATTTAAAATTAGGCGAATTAAAACAGTTGCACTTGCACTGGTTTAACGTTAAATGTATAAGTATGTTGATAGTTTTTCACTGTACCATAAAATGGGGTGAGTAGGGACTACGAGGGTTGTTGGATCATGAATGGGGTGAAGATGAATGATAGAAGGGTGAGTTGGTCTTTTGAGACCAGAGTTGTCATATTGTTACAAAAATACTTTATTCTCTTGGCAAGTCAACCTATTGTTATATCCTAACTCCAACTATAGGGTGAGCTGGGATTTCATACTACTTTGAGTTCATCGTAAAATCTAAGAATTGAAACATAATTGAAAAACTAAAATTCATGCAACTGGAAAACTTTCTAAGAAAATTAACGCCCCAGATATAAATATCAACTTTTATCGAGGTTTGCACTCCGAATTAATTCTATTTTACAGTACCTATTCTGATAAAATGCTAAAGTGTCACCTTTGGTGTCAAAAAAGGTTTTTTTAAGCAATTTCACCAAATTTAACTAATAATTATTAATAATAAACGTTCTTGGCAAACGTTTTAATGCTTTTATCAGGATGCAGTCCCGGGAACTTCAGCGTAAAGGCAGAGTCAGTCGTCTGGGCCAAAAGGCCGTAGGTATATTAAATATTTCTCATTCAAAATCCATTTTACGAATAAACTAGGTCAACGCAAATGAAATCCATTTTTCCCATTGTTTTCGAGTATTTTATTTCTAAGTATTGTTCCCTTCCGATCGGCTGTCCTCAAAAAATAAATAAGCGGAAGGTTGAGGAGCCCAATGTTTATGTTTTAATAGGACTCCTCACTCAAGGGATAAGTAGATTAAAACGGTATTCACAATTAAGTACTTACATGGGTATTTAAATTCATGGGTTGGATTATAAATATAGCGTATCTCGTGGGCATTATGTCCCCGGAATTTATTCCAAGAAACCCAATATTTAGTACCATATTCAATCTACCTTCAAATACCTAATGGGTGTTTAAAATTTACTACAACTAACCTCCGACGTTTCAAGGGCGACATTGTCCCCGTGGTTTTGAAGAAAGACTGGCTGGGATTGACATCAACATCTGCTAGCCTACTTAAAGGGTACTTTCTAGAAGGTATGAAGGCGCTGCCTATATAACAACATGCACTTCGATTTCGAAAGAGAAAATTAGCCAGCCAGAAAGTTTATATTAGAATATGTATTTATTTATAGATGTACCAGCAGGTATATTTTAGCTTGACAAAGAGCGAAGAAGCAAGTAGCAACGTAGGAGCAGTAAAGCAGAATATGGTAGCACTCATGATGCGACAACATTATCGGGTTTTGGCGAATGTTCAACCTGTTGCGACATGTATCCCAAACAGTTTGCTGAAACACTTTCAACATCATTTGGCGAACGCAGCCAGCTTTCAGCATCGAACGGCGCCGGTGTCCAAACACCTGAGGCCTTACCATGACGGCTTAAGGCGATTCAGTTAACGACCTAAACTGAGTCGCTTTCATACAACTGAGCCTAAACTGAACCTAAACCTTAATCGCGTTAAGACGTCATGGTAAGGCCCGTGGTAGTTTTCCTCCGCATATGGTGTATCTACACAAATTAAGTTGTTACCGACTAAAGTTGATTGAAGTTGGTAACAACTATTTGTTCGACTGGGCATTGCAAGTTGAACAAGCACATGTTTCTAATGGGTAAGAAACAAGACGCAGCATGCTGGTTCTGCCAGGAAACAGAGGAAACCGCGATGCACATCCTCTGCTCCTGCGGACCACTAATGCACAAAAGAAGTATCCACCTCGGCAGGCACGAACTGCAACCTTATGAGATACACAACATTACAGCCCAAAGAATTTTGAACTTTCTCGACTCAACGGGAATCAGTAATGAATTATAAAGGGCTGCCACAATAGATCAATACTGGTCGACGCGGCATCTTCATTAGCCCAAAACAACAATAATAATAAACAACTATTTAATTGAGTAAAAACTACGTCAGCAGACGTGAACTTTAACATTGAATCACTGTAAACCTCCTTAATTACATTGTTAAGGTAAATTTACCTCCAGGCCCCAATTTCACTACACTGACAACAATTCCTAAAATTACTGAATTACTGGCGTTCCAGGCGTTCATAGGCTAGACTAACCACTTAGGTACGATCGACAAATGTCAACAGCTCTTCACAAAAGTAATAATTTTTAATGTTAAAACGATGTATTTATTTATAAATGACATGTTGGCGGCAAACAAGCATACAACCCGCGCAATAGTAAGCTGCGCCTGTATCCCATAAACGCCTGTAATACCAATAATAATGCTGCTGACAATTATCACACCTGTCGCTGTGGTCAAATTGGGGCCAAGTCTGTTTACGATCCTGCGTATTTCTCGCAAATTTAGCTAATAAGAACTACTCGGTGTTTTAGACGCAATAAGGCAATACTGCGTATCGATTTTCCGCTAGGGGCGCTAGTGGAACGTGGGTCCTGCGGAAATATTTCAAAAGTCACTTTGACAATTCTCTCATATTGAAACAGGACCCGCGCATGAGTGGCGCCGCTTGGTGAACGACAATACGGTAGCACCCATTGTGTTACTTTAGAATTAAATTCCCTTTAGTAACTAATATTCAAGGGAAATTGAGTTATAAGACAATGAAGGCTGGAATTATAATCGAGGAAAACGTTTGATAGCGAAGATCAAAGTGATTACAATATTCTAAGTAATAGCTCGTGATGCTGATGAATTATTTTAAGATGAAACGATATGACAAGCGGCATTCAATTGATTACGTTTCCTTTTAAGCCCCATCTAAAATTAAGTGGCGGTATATTTCACAAAGGCCGGGAAGTATGGGAATGCCAGCCGCCGAGATGAGTCGCCTGTAATGTAAACAGTTAAAGAAAATTTAGACGCGAGGTAGTTCCCTTTTCGGCACGGTAGGTAACTAGGTAGGTAGGTCTCTAAAATGTTTTGCTGTTTGAAATTTCAAAATAGGACGCATTTATTTAGAACGTTTTTAAATTAGTATTTTATACAATCGTGACATAATGGAGAGTTGTTCAGTCGAGTACCGTGTTTAGGCCACGAAGCTTGCCGAGTGGTACCTAAGTAAGGTACCTGATTGAAGGGTAAGTATGTAATGCGCGGTATAAATTATAACGCATGAGATTGCTGGCAATATCATGAATTTATTTTCTTATTTTCTGAAAGGATCACAGTTCTAACCTTATCTAACATATCCTATTTTTTATAAATTCTATAAAAAATGGTATTCTGACTGTGCTTAGACAGAATTACCGTTATACCTCTTCCTCCTCGCGTCAGTTTCCTCATTGCTGAGGGTCGTTCCTCTAGGAAAAAGTTTGCTGCGTATAATGCGACGCCATTTGTTCCTGTCTGCAGCCATGTGTAGAGCCTCGTGTACTGTGGTGTCGAGAGTGGAGCGGATATGGTCAGTCCAACGTGTCGGGCTTCGACCTCTAGGTCTCTTTCCTTCTACTTTGCCACCGTTATACCATGTAGGTATGTCATAATAAATGTTATTCGAAGAAATGATATAAATAACAATTATGGTACCTAAAAATGAAAAACCTAACTTAAGAATAAAATAAAAAACTACCTTATAAAAATACCTTTAAAAAAAATACAGAAATGAAAATAAAACTACCTACCTTAAAAATCTAATCCAGGATTGCTGGGCATGGTGCCCAACACGCAGGCGGCATTCCCGCGCTGAATTGCTATTGCAATCCTTTGCGCAAGAAAGCCGCCTGCGCGAGGATCACCCGTTGCCTCTCTAAGGCGTTTACTTAGTGCTCTGTATAGCCCCCGTGCCTCCTTGCTGATTATTATATTAAATATTTGTTGTTATATTTATTGTTATATTTATTCAATAATTATATCAAATGAATGATTATTACGACTAACATTATATCAAAAAAGTTATATCGATCGGTACGCACCCGAGATTGAAAAACTTAATTATGTTACGATTGTATACAATACTTTTTCTACGAGTCATCATTATCATCATCGATGGAGAAACCATTTCATCATTCAATTTACGCCCATATACGCTTCCATAACTAACAAATCTAAGCAATATAGGTACAATTAATTGAAAACTATAGTACCTAACCTTTTGAAAGGTACATTGGAGTAATTTTGAAAACAATTTTCAAAGTTAGGTAAGTATTGTATTCTAGCATTTATTTGACCGCGCAGATTTAGAAACAAACCACGCGGTGGCGGAACATACTTGCGGTACGGACGCGACGCATTTCATTCGGTTCGATAAGGTGAAGTTGTTGGCATGGGAAAAATGTTACGTGGCACGCAAGATCCGCAAGGCCATTTAAATCGGACGTCGCTCTAACTCCAACCGCGACGGACTTTAGACTGTGCCACCGGCTTGGAAACCAGTGCCTCCTAGAGGGAACGTGAATTTGTGTGGTGACGATTTAGTGGACACGGTTAGTTCAGTGTGCTTGTCGTTGATCCCGTCGGACGATCTGACAATTCAGACTCCCGCAACGACGGCGCCTGATTGTTCGAATCAGCCTGCTTCGACGCGCGCGACCCGTTACCTACGCCGGTCTCAGGCAGTGATGCCCGAGCCGCGAAGGTGGCAACACCGCGCTGTCTGTCCGACGATGACTGTCCGATGCAGTTGAAACATGTGACGCGTATTATGATAAAAATACGTGAGTTTAACCGTTGCAATTTAATGTCAGTATGACTCACGAGAGTTTAAATTATAGGATTTGTATGCAGTTATATTTTTGAAATTATACATCTACTTGGCTACAGCGTACCGTAATGAAAAATTATAAAAAAAATATTAAATTATAGCTGAGTTGGATGTACCATAGACTGCCTGATATCGAAAAGTATCTGCTTGTAGTTTTGATTATGTACCTACTCGTAATTGACAGATTAAAGAAGGCGAGTAGAAAAAGTTAGTTATATTGTTTTATTATCTTTTAGCTCCATAGACCAAATTCCATAGAAAAAAACGATGAAATGTATATATGATAATAGTTCTTGCATCTCGTTCGAAAAGAAGACGCATCTCGCTGGTACAAAATATTCACGAAAATACTACTCGAAACCAAGAATACCGAAATAAACCTTGATTTTCGATATCCGGCTCTCCAAAGGACCAATTTGCTGACGGTATTAGCTATCATCTTCTTAAAGCAAATAGGACCAAACGATCAGAGTTTGTTAACTAAATTCCATACAACCGTCTGTTTCACAATTTCAAGTGACTCCACAGCGTTAGATATCTTGTTTCACACACTAGCTGCTCTGACGTGCATTAGGGATGTGCTGGTTCAGCACAGAAAGTTGTTTTAAGCTTATGTTCATATGGATATGATTTAATTAGTGTGCAAAAATATTAGTTGTGGTCAGCAGTATAATTAGTTAGCCACATAGATATAGAATAAAATAACTGGATACCCAATTGCGCTTGCAACAGTTGCGCTACTTTTTCATGAAGTCTTGTTTGGAACTGGACATTTTGTTAAGAGCCAAAACAGCGTACAAAGTTTAAACAGGTGTTGGTTGTTCTGTGTATGAATTTTACACTTAATGCTTACGTCAGTTTGCTCTTTTTCGAATGTAACATTTACCGTTTGGTTAGTATCATCATCAATGCAAAGCTGTTTGCTAATGTCATTCTGACCAATATTTTTCGACGTTTGTGTTCAGCTTTGTGTGGCTTTTGATAAGTCAATGGTTGGCCTGCATAAGCCGACCATATACGCACAGATGAATCCGTCAAAGTATAGTAAAAATTTGGAACGGATTAGACAGCCAATACTTTACGTGTACGGCTTTACGGACCGTCCACGGAAAGGTATCCGGCAGATATATTATCACAATACATCAAAAGGCCTGTCCGCCGGGAAGGTACTATCCTAACATGTGCGTTCATAATCCAGATTTTAATTCAAAATCTTTGATGTCGAAGGCTTATTACACAGTAGAGGACTATTTAACAGACAAACATGCATGGCCCATAACAGAAACTAACGAAATCAACAAAAAAAATTAATTGAATGTTCTATTTATAGAGTGAAGGACACGAAAGAAATCATATCAAATTTTGTGTATATCGTGTAAAACCGTTAAATTTTGTTTTATTTTGTTCAGTTTTTTTTGTCTTTCTTTTTCACTGTTTTCTTTTGATATGGTTTCTTGTAGAACCACATATTGTAAATATTTTTACTACTTTTGTAATTTGTTTTGAAAAAATAAGTCCCGCCGAGTTTCTTGCCGGTAATAATCTTCTCGGGCTGTGGTGTAGGGATAGAACCGGTATTAGCTTGTTTTTTTGACGTTCATAAGTGCATTGTAATGTGCCTAAATTGAAAAATAAAGATATTTATCTTTTTTTTTATCATTTAAATTCAAATTAATTCATATTATTGTATTTCATAAAAATATACATGGTTATGCTGCTGTGGATGGGGCCACCCGGTAAGCAAAAAATTGCCTGTGGTGGGAGGACTGATGTGGTGATTTGTGTTGTGAAATAGTGGATCCGATCTGAGGTGCGTCCGGCGGATACATCCTAATCCATTGGCTATGAAATCTGGTATTTTTTTTTACTTTTTTCCACTTACCTATTGTTATAAAATTTATCGTCATTATTGTTTTCGTCTCAGCCCTACCAAATCTGCTTCGCCGTTAGATTGTTTGTTTAGATACGACGCGATACCCGAATCGTTTCAACTGTTGTCAGATCCATCAGTTTTGATTAAAGTAAATGTACTGAAACGTGTGCTATGAACAAATAGTTATATCCTAATGAATACTGCGTATTCTGGTCAAACCTCGTGTTTTCATTTAATAATTAGAATAATTGCGGTTTTTAGTTTTACAATGTCTTAAATCTGTACCAATGGAGTAAAAAATGTTGAGGTGTAGTGTAATAATATAATTTTCAGTCCTCCGGCCGGTAAGCGCCACTTTACGCAAAACTAAATTGCCGCCTGCCGGCTCCGTCGGACAGAAAAATAGTATACAAACCTCGGCCGTTAGATGGGAAAGCCTCGGATCACATGTTAGTCGTCCTCGGCTTCGCCTCGGCCGACAATTACATGGGATCCGAGACATTTCCCACTAAAACGGCCTTGGTATGTAATCTACTATTATTTATTTAAAACTTTATTGAAAAAATGACAAATGGCGGACTTAATGCCTTACAGCATTCTCTAACAGTCAACCTGGGCCAAAAGGAGAGGTTTGCTAGATGCAGGTAATATAAAATATTAAAAACATGTCACAAATACCTAATGAATACAAAATATAATACATATATATATATATATTAAACTTCAACGCTAATTAGAAGCCTATAATTATATTTGAGAGTGGCAACTCTGATTGCAGATGACGTAGCGGTTCATAATTGGTTGACACCCAACAACAAATCCCCTCCTCCACTTTTCGTTTCCAGTTTTATCCCCACCAGGTCGTAGCCGTGGCGATGGCGCGGCTGGTACCTCATTGGCGTTCTGTTTGTCGGAACGTAAGGTTCAGTACGAAAAGTTCTAGCCTAGTCTAGGATTTTTCGTAAGTTTTAATTAACGGTTTTACCGTTCGATTGCTATTATAATTTTAATTTACAGAAAGGTTGATACCCGATCGATTCACGCAGCGCAGCAACCGTAAGTAAAAATGTTGTAATGTGTTTAAAATTGCTTTCAGTGAATCGGTTCGTCCTAAGACGGAACCAGGCCAGTAAAAAAGGTGATATCAAACTTTTACGTTCCTCCAAACAAGGAGGTATAAAGAATACGTCCAATAATTATAAAATTTCCGAAAATAGTACATTAGAACTGCCGGAATACGCAGATCTTTATAAAGGCGCTCACAGTACGACGCCGCTGCTACCTAGCAAAATAATTTGTTATAGGTACTATAATCGGACGTTACATATAGTGGGTTTAAATTACCTGGCCTGGTAATTTTCCGTATATTTTTGTACAAATAACTGTAAACAAGTGATTATTTTATTTGTACCTAGTGCATACCTACCCTCAACATTTTCATTTCTACGTTGAGATCAAATGTAACGTAAAATTGGTTACAGAATGGGCAAGTGCCCACCTTAGAGATCAAGGCTTGCTATTTTCCCTTCGCTGCATTCCTTACTGTAATTTAGCAAAAAGATTGTAAGAAATTAGCATTTTATGCGTAATATATCGTATTGTTCTTATGTTACGATTTATTTGAAATCGTAGTTGTTTTTAAACCTAACCTTGTACAGGCAAAGCCTCCTTGGTCTGGTTGCTTACAGCAGCATCTCTTGTCTTCTGGTTTTTAAGGACCTAATATGATAATATGATAAAAATGTTTTGGGAGTCCTAGCCTATAAGCTGCTGCGCAAGCTCAGCCACATCAGCTAGCTCAGGCCATGCCTAGTTATGCTAATATATATACGTAATGAAACCGCTTGTATCTGATTAAATATGATGGCACTAGCATTACTAGCAAGCGCCAAACAAATAAAATTAACCCACTTCATATGCCAAAATTATCCTTACCTCCACCTGCGCAAGGTGTATGAGATGAATTATTCTCTGCTGCGCAAGCAGTCAAAGAGTTACTTACCTACATTAAGGTAAAATTACTGCTATCAGGCAAGCATGTAGGTATTATATATATTTTTTTTGTGCATAATATCTAACATAGTTTAAAATTTATTTATTTATTTATTTATTATTATTAAATATATCTCCTGCCTGCGCAAGGCATACGAGATAAAATGTTGTTCATGTGTAAAATACAACTCAGAGATCGGAAACGGTATATAAGTAACTACAACTATTGATTATTGTTTCTATGTCTACATATTTCGATTCGAAAATCGATAACTAGATTTCTAAATAGTAAAACTTAATTGTATGCTGAAATACCAGTATCCGACCTCTGTGTGTGTAGGTACTACACAAACAACATTTCAATCTACATTTGGTGCGTTGATGTCAACACTTGTAGTTCGAGTGACAAATTATTGTATAATATACTCGAAATAAAAACAGTATTCACTGCTGCGCAAGCAGATTTTAGTTGAACGAATGTTTTTATATAAGTTGTATAACTTAAACTATGCTGCAATTACTAAGCCTATATTTCTTATCGTCTGCGCAAGACGGGTAGCTCTATCCAGAAATATGTTATGCACAGCTTGCAGTTGTTGTTACAAGGATTCCTATTCTTTTTGACGCTGTTAGTGTTAGTTTTCTGGATTTTTGTCTTGCGAACACACCCTTTATCCTGTTACACAACTAGGGTTTGCAATTCGAATATTTGAATTATTCGCCATAAATATTATTCGAATTCGACCACACTCATTATTCAAATAAAACGAATATTTCGAATAGTGCAGATTCTATTCAGAAATTATTATTTTTTACGAATATTTAAGAATTAAACTACTTGAAATCATTATTTTGAGTTATTTTTCCAAAATATTCGTTTTATCGAAAAATTCGAATATTCGAATATTGCAAATCGAAGTATTCGAATACTAAAATTGGACGAATAATGCAAACCCTTATACACAACTGGATTAATTTGGTTCTAAAATGCCAAAAATTACGGGATTCTAAATTCTAATAGTAAAGATTGGCAGACCCGTTATATATCTAGAAATAATGTTTCGGTACAAATATCTAACTATACTAAGGCCCTTAGCCAAAGCGTAAAAATGTAAAATCCTGCTAGCAAGTAGATTAAGGTCACACTAAGTTTTGCTGGTGATGCCTACGCAAGGCATATACGCATAATATCGTACTTCATATTTAAGTGTTTATAGCTACGCTTATGCTGCAAATGGTATTTCCTGGAAAATGGGAAGTATCAGTGCATTGTTTTGACCAAATTATTATTACTTTTTTCGTTTTAATGGAAAAGTTTTATTTAATATATAAAAGAATTAAATTAAATGTAATTAAAAATATTACAAATTACCTACCAATTTCGGCCCCTACAGAACCATCTCCAAGGATGGGTATATCTATACGAGGCACGGGGAACTCCATATTGAGCCATATAGGTACACAATATACAACACTTTGATAACTCATCAGAATCCTTTATAATACCCTCAAGGGTGGATTTTAAAAAGGTGATCTTTTATACGCCTACTATTCTTATCACCAATTCCTCGTAGGAGGGCCTATTCTCATGAGCTTGGACTCGTAACGTGCAGCTCCGAAACTATATCTCATTGTGACTCAGCTTGAAGCTACCACTAAGGAAAGCCAGTCTAGGTCTACGTAGTTATAAATAAAATACTTAAGCATTGATTGGATTCCTCACTCTAATCCAAAAAGACTGTCCAGGAATGGCGTTAGATGCCCTTACTATTACCTTGGACTGGGTAATAGACGATTGCCTTAATTAATAGCTAAGCTCTGGCGATTGTAACCGAGAATTTCATATATATCTAACCTATTAACAATCTCGCCCAGCGAAGTCTTACATAAGTCAACACAATAAAAATCGTGTCCAAGCAGTAGGACAATTTAGAGGTAAATTTGTGCTTGAAATGAGGCCTGACATGTAATGCAATGCGCTTACATAATTTAATGGCAAAAGTGTGCGTTAGCGCATTATAACATTGATATATAATATGAGCTCAAAGTGATCAGAGGTACCAACGTGTACAGAAAGGAGGGAGACTAAGCGCTTTGCCGGTCGCTGGCGCGGTTCAACTGTTGTTAGGTCGCAGTTCAACCTAACACTCCTCCTCGCTTCGCTCGTCGTCGTACCTAACGGTGGCTCCGGTAACATGGTTTTAAATTATTCGACTATTTAATTTAATAGTTGTCATTTTGATACATAACCCATTGAAATTTTTCCTGGTCCTGCTCTGGAATTTCCCCTACTCTTGGGGTCAAATATCTAGACCATATTTTATTTAAGAGAAAAGCTTTTCCTACAAAACAAATGACACATTACATTCTCGTGTTGAATGATAAACGAAGGAGAACTAATGCCCAGGTTATGAACCTGGGCATTAGTTCTCCGTTGTGGGTTATAAATTGTATCCAAGATATTTAGAACCCCTTTTAACTTACCCAAACTACATGAAAAAGGCGTTAAGCCTTTTACCTTTTAGCTCGCCCAAGGCTCTTGAATGAAACTGAAAAAGGTTGCACGAACCCAAGATGCACCTACGTACCAAGAGGATCCTCTATTATAATTACTATTAAAAACTAGATATTTACCATGTATATATGTTGTTGTGAGCTCGATATTTTGGCACTCTCCCGAATTTGGCTACAAGCGCCATGTTTACATTTCACTGATTTACTTGAGGATCGTACATCGCTCAAGCTTTTTAGTCCCAGTAATCCAAGTAAAATGGGATACGATATCCTTGTAAAAGAGCCTACAACTCACAAGTAACCTGGCTCCATACTAATTTCTTTACGAATCCTAGTTTATGTGAATATCTTGGTGACTAGCCAGAATGACTTTATATATAGGTACATAAGCCTTAAGAGCAGCGTTCCTGCAACGTAGGAGGCTGTCACTCACAGCGTTGTTTACATGAGAAAATCTAAAATTTTCAAAAACTATGTTGACCATGTTAAACGCGATATAGACTTGATACATGTAAAATAAGTGTGTAAGAGTGCTACAAAGAATTCCATAACACTGTCATGGCTGCATCCCTAAAAAAGGGTTTTTGAGTTACTTACCAAATTTGATATTGGTAAATGATGTCATTAAAACATCTCGTGTAAGGCTTATGCACCTTAATTAGCAATGTCTTATTTTATGTCATACATAGATTTTACGGAGTACAGAGCTTATCTGTATCGTGACTAATAAAGAATTTGTACTTGTTTTCCATATTTTACTAACATATGGGTATGAGGTAATTAATCTCAAGTCAAGCATCGTTAATATGACATCATAAATAGCTGCGCATTTTAGTACATAATATTATAATTTTACTTGTATTATTGTCTCGTTATATTCTAACGACTTTATTTTTTCCAAAGACTGAGGCAGTAGAAACAGGTTGGTGACAACCCTATCATGGTTAATTGATAACTGTGTTTGTTTTATGAATACTTTACTTGCCTACTATATATACGGTATTATGTATTTACTCGTATATAATGTTGTGCACATTACTAGCAAATATAGGAAAAATATTTTGCTAAAGTGTACCTACCTACAGTGAGAAGAATTTGAGAAAATCTTATGTTTGAAAACGATGATTACCTACTGATGGGTAATAAAATATTCTTATCTTAAATATTTTTAACTTGTTTTATCATCTCTAAGTTCAAAGCAGCAATGAAAATTGATCTTCAATGATTGTGTATGGTTTTGAATTGCCTGACTATTTCAATCCATGGATTGGCGGAATCACTTATGTTTTGGGCTTATCTAAATAAATAAAACATAATTGTTATTAAAAATATTTTAATAAACACCTTGTATTCATGAAGACATTGTGTTATATTTAACAATCACCCTTCCTCTCCTTATCAATATTGATAGAAAAATAACTTTGTCACTGCACGGAAAAGGTCAATGGTCACATCCATCCACTATGTTCCACATTCATCCATGTATGGACATTGGTTTGTTGCACTTGTTCGCGAATTGTTCACACCAATTTCACTTAACACTTAATGAGCACTGAACAACTTTATCACATTGGCGTTTCTACCCACCAGGTGGACACAGACACGTCTCAAATATAATTATAGGCTTCTAATTAGCGTTGAAGTTTAATAGCAGCGTTTTACCTTACAATAAAACGCATATTAAACGTAATACCTAATTAGAAGCCTATAGTTTTTAAACCCACCTGTGGTTTACTCAGTTGCAATATGACCTACATACTTTTTCTGAGGGTATTTTTGACTTACTATTTTTGTTCGCCACCTTGTGAACGATGATAAAGAACTTACACATACTGTTGGTTTGTAATTTATTTTGCTTTGTCAAAATTTCTGTTTGGTAAGTGGTATATTGCAACTTCGTATTAATAAATTGATAATTTGAGATCCAATGAGGTACCAGCCGCGCCATCGCCACGGCTACGACCTGGTGGGGATAAAACTGGAAACGAAAAGTGGAGGAGGGGATTTGTTGTTGGGTGTCAACCAATTATGAACCGCTACGTCATCTGCAATCAGAGTTGCCACTCTCAAATATAATTATAGGCTTCTAATTAGGTATTACGTTTAATATGCGTTTTATTGTAAGGTAAAACGCTGCTAATAAACTTGCACATATATTTTATATCATATACATACATACTTACATATAATTATACCGGGTTTTGCCTGTAACAGGAGCAATAAATAAAATCGTAGGTAGTACTCCTCAAACTTAAGAACTTTTAAAATTGATGTACAGTCAGCCACACAGCTAACAATACCCCAAAGTGCCAAAAATATGTATACACGACCTTAGTGCTCAGACAATAAATTCCTGTATACATATTTTTGTCACTTTGGGTGTATTGTAAGCTGTGTGGCTGACTGTACTCTGTATGAATGTTTTAATTTTTTCATACTAACTAAATAGTATTTTCAATGTACAGTAACATCAGCCTAATTGACGTCTCTTGTCAAAGTACAAAAATTACAAAGTCGAAGTACATGCGTCTTCTAACAAACTTTAAAGGGTAATAAAAATCAAAACACACGTTTTTTTTTTAAAGTCGCTGAACTAACGTTGTTCAGCTTTCAGTTTCGTTCGTTGAGTTGGCGAGGACTACCTACAATTAAATTTATTGCTCTTATTATTATACCTTATTATACCTACGATTAAATTTATTACTATGAAATATCATGAAGCCAATCCATCACGTAACTTACAACATAAATGCTTGCGAAGCAAATTCTTGAAAGTGAGTATTATCATTTCAATATATTTTTTATTTTTTTATGGTCATGACTATCGGCTGTTGAAATTATGTTGTGCAAACTGCATGTGGCGGTAATTACGGCAATACTCGTACAAGCAGATATAGATACGGTGATGATGACAAACATAGCTAATAGCTTGTCGCGATAATTCGGAGATAAATATAATTTAGTACCTTATTATAACGGGGCTTAATTGCGTAACATTGACAATTTAAAAAAATACTTCGGAGTTAATTTTTTAAAGCTTATTCTGAGGTCCCATTTTGTTTATTTATATTGTTTTAAAACTTTAGTTCCGGGTTCGAATCCTGGTCAGGGCATTTTTTGTGTGTTTATCACGAATATTTGTTCCTGAGTTATGGATGTTTTCTATGTAATTAAGTATTTATATGTATCTATCTATTATATGTATCGTCGTTTAGTACCCACAACACAAGCCGTCTGCCTTACAGGCATTAATGCTTTTTGTATGCAATGCTTTGTAAGTGAAAAAGCGGTATAACTACTAACAACCTGGTCTATTAGTTACGTACCGCAAATATTAAACGATCAAAATGTGACCGAATATTTGTAGCTCTCCATAGCATTCGATTTTTTTTACCGATTTCAAATTTTGATATGCCGACATTTGCAGCAGGCCCTGGAATAAGTATTGTTGGTAATAGAGAGACTTCTGTCAAAACAATTTCACTTTTTACTTAATAATTAGTTTTTATTAGTTTGAATCTGAATCTTTACGAAATGGCGACGCTAATAGTGAGCTGCCACTTCTGCTCCAGGGTTTATTAAATTCTAATAGTTAGACGGGGACCGAACACGATCTAATCTGCACGCCTAACTACTTTTAAAGTGGCATTGACGGGAAAACCTCTTTGTCTCTCCAATATGCAAGTGTGACAGAGATGGAGATACAAATCCGCAGTCGTTCGATTTTTGTGGTATAGGCCCTGAGCGCCGTCTCAGTCCCGATGGGACCGCAAACACGTGTGCGATTGGACGTAGTAGTCTGCCAAATTGCAATCGAGACTCTTCTAATGCCTCCTCATTCTACTAATATTAAAAACCCGGCCAGGTGCGACTCAGACTCGCTCACTGTGAGTCTTTGAGAAACTGAGTTGAGAGCATGGCATATGTTGAGAGCATGGCATATTTGACGTCAGTCCCATATGACGACAGATTGGGTCACTCGTTTTCACGGCATATAGGTAGTTAGAATGCGAGTTTGTTGTTCCTTGATATGTCTTTATTAGAAAAACCGTTGTTTTTTTTACTTTATTTGGAAGTCGGTACTTACAGCATAATATCATATAAAAAAAAAAACAAGCTAAGGTAGTTACATTTAAAATTTGGTTCGGAACAGGTTTATTTGTAAAACGACATATTATCATATTTTTTACCTAGTTTATTAAATGAAGTCATAAAATAAATCTCACATGATTGTAGGAGAATATTGTGGATAAGTACGAAAAAAAAATCTCAGTTTTTAAAAAGCGAGTTGACAGTTCCACATTTCCAAGTCAAACAGGAAAAGTAAAGACTGGGTAAGTGCTCAAAATTAATAACGCATGAAAGCAACTCTTTGCCGAAAGAGATTGCCCGCAGTTTGCGCGAGTTTTCAAGAATAAACCGCTCGCGTTTTGAGAGCGTCAGAATAAGTTTCCTTTCTTTGTGAGACTTTTAGGAGATAACTTTTGAAATAAATCAGTGTTGAAGCAAACCAGGTACTTCAAGCAAGCTGAGCATTAAATGTGTACTTGCTTGAAGCTACCTTTTCCCTTTTGTTATGAGGGTCTCAATCAAACCAGGTATTTCAAGCAAACTGAGCATTATATGTGTACTTACTTGATGCTACCTTTTCCCTTTTGTTATGAGGATCTCAATCAAACCAGGTATTTCAAGCAAACTGAGCATTAAATGTGTACTTGCTTGATGCTACCTTTTCCCTTTTGTTATGAAGGTCTCAATCAATGTTTATGTTATTTTTATCAGAATAAACTAAAATCGGACGCCATGGCATTAAAAATACTTGAAACCAGTTGAATATTTTGTTTCAAGTTTCTTCAGTCTGAGAATCGAATCGATGAAAGAAAGTTTTTAGACGGAAACGCCCGAACGTGTCATGCTATTTCAGTCACTGTCAGTACTAAAAGTAAAGAGGTCGATTGAAGTAGCATGATAAAATACGGGGGCAAAACCTTATGCACTACTTCTGTAGTAAGTATCGAGTGCATTCGGACAATTGAGGGTTCGTGTAATCGAAGTTTTACTATATTTAAATTTATTTTAAGTTCTAGCAACCATTACGATGCCAGTTCGTTGTATCTCTTAATATTTTTGTGGCAAACGCGTGACAAAAGACGTAACCGTAGTTAATGAAATTAATACTATAATGGGATTTTTGTATTATCTTCTAAATATTTTAGCGGTTATCACCATGATGTCGCTATTATTTTCTCGCTTCTAGAAATTCTTCATATGGTTATTTATGCTTCTTTAATTTTGTCTGGAAGAGATCAGTTTATAGTGCCGATAAGACCGCCTGTTGTTGCCAAATTATTTTTGTTTTCATTTTACGCTGTCTGATTTTGTACCTATTATTTTTAAAGGTCTGCGATCGATACCAAGTTTCTTAGAAAAAAGGAAAAGTGCTCGTGGACCCGAACTTGCGATTACCGGATACACGCCTATCGTTCTGCCTAATAAGCTACCGAGACCACACCCTGGCATTATTATTTCCACTGTTCCTATCTTTCTAAGAAATTTGGGATTTTATAACTGATATGCATAATAAAGAATAATAGGTATTATTATTTTTATTTCTGTTATGCCGATGCCCGGTGTAAGAAAAGTGCTGATGATTCGTCAGTTTCGTCTACTGATTAGGAAAAATAAAATAAAAAAACTGACCAAGTGCGAGTCGGGCTCGCCCACCGAGGGTTCCATAAAAAGGAATGCTTCTCTCCATTCATGACTTGGTACTTAAAACTCTCGGTGTGCGGCAATTATACGATTTTCGGTTTTTTTTTCTGTAGGTACTTGTGCTACAAGCTCTTGCTTTTTACTAAATTTCATGATTCTAGGTCAATGGGAAGTACCCTATTAATTTTGATAACAATTGGAAATGTATGGGAAATGCGACATAAACTGCCGTATCTTTTGATTGCGTTGACGTAAGGGTTTGGTTTTATCACAGCTTCAAGGGACTACTGACCTGTGTATGTGGTCAATACGTTCCTGACATAATGGATCTTGTTTTGACAGACACGGACGGAAAATATTTTGAATGGAGATTTGGCCTAGTGGGACTACCTGTGGCGTAAAATATTTTCGCGCCAATTGTTTTCTTTTTTTTTCTCTACAAACGGATGACCAGAATTTTTGTTCTTGTATCTATGTCACGCTAACGCATAAGAGTAGGCTGCTGACTGGCATCCAAAATTGGTCGTTAGACTCGGAAAAGTTCTAGTGTTCTTATTTATTATATCTATATTCCTTCAAACTATTTTGCCTAATATATACAACTTTATTACAACGAAATAAAAACCACTTAAGGTCAATGTGGTTGATTCCGTCACAGAGACTGTTCCGTCTAATTAAATTCTCGCCTGCGTTGAATATAAGCTCAGTACGCAGCTGCCGACTCAGTCGATAAGTAGCAGGCTATCCTGAGTTCGTCAACTGTGTGCTTACCATAAAACTAATTTATTAGATTGTGACTGCGACATTCGAAAGTATGTCCGTCTCGCTCCTACCACTACTCTGGCAGGAGCGAGACATACATACTTTCGAATGCCGCGTCCTACTATGCTTAGATTAAAAACAGACGAGCATTAGACGGAATAGTCCCTATAACGGAAATAGTCATATAGACCTTACTCAACAATGAAACAAAGAAATGATCCTCGTGTATGTTTTTATCAAAGGTGTCGACTGCGTTATCTCGTCTCGTCGCCAGAATTAACGGCTCCGAGTCTCATTCCTGTTGCTCAGGAGAGCCGAAGCCCAGAGAACCAGTACCGACAATTCTATTATAATATATACAATTCACAATTAGCTAGCGGGACTGTGGTAGGATCGGAGGGGAGGCAAAATGCTGAAAACGGAAGCTTTAGTGTTGAAAATATTTATTGCGTGTTGTGTGGCCTAGGCAAAGTTCATTTTCTCTTAACAAAAACTAAAGACTGAGAAATCACCGCACGCTACGCGCTACGCTCGTAGCTGATCCCTGAGTTGTTCCGCATTGAAACTGTGAAATAAGAGCCCTCCAGGCGAGATCTCAGTCATGAAAGTAATAAAAAGGTGTGGAAACGCATTTTTGAATTAAAAAAAAACTAATGTTTGCTGAAAAAAAATCACCGTTACACTGGTTGGGTAGAAGACTCGACTCGCACGGGTATGCAACCAATAAGAACACTCAGTCTGGGCCTCTCCGACGATAAATTACCGGCCGCCTTGATCCCACTCCTCGGATAAATCATGTGTGAGGATTGAGAATCAGAAGCCCTATTTATTTAGATTTAAAACACCGTTAGGATTGCTTTTGATGGTTTATATTTACGGAGAACATAATATTTAACATAAAATTTACAGACTGGAACAGTGAACCGTGAATACTTTATTTCTGTCGTTTATTGAGCAATAAAGATGGTCCAACTTCTGCATTCTCATAGACTTAAATCGAAACCATTTGAGAAGATGCGTGAAACATTGATTTCTTTGCTCACACAACGTTCGCGTTCGGAAAAATAAAAACTTATATATATTATATATATTAAGCACAACGCTAAAGCAGCACGTCAGAACTCCTTTCCACACTGAATATAGAAATAAAAGGCGCAAAGATATTATAGGAATTCAAACAATACAAAAAACACATGTATTTTTATCTAGATTTTTTGTATTTTCGGACCCGTTTTTTATACAATAGGTTAAATGCAATACTAGACATATACCCACTAAGCTATGCCTGTTGTAAAAATACTCTACAACGAGCCCTTCAAAAAATTACGTACGATGAGACAAAGAACTTACTAACAGTCGTAAAATGATTACCTACTACTTTGATATTTAATACTTAAGAACCAAATTATTCTTTTAAAATGCTAAGAGATATATTGTGTATTACTTATAGTTTATAATTAAGTGAATAATTGAAAATAATACTTAATAATATTGTCCTTTTGCTGCCTGAAACACAGGGAATCCTAGTTCCTGAACTAGGATTCCCCCCTATTTGTAAACCACTTTGTCGTTTAAAAAATCTTAGCCTGTAAGAGTAACCTCTGTATTTATACTTTTGTGAATAAATTATTTGTATTTGTATTTGTAATTATTTTCATTCAGTTCTTACAGTTTGTAAATATAAAACTAGGAAAGATTTTATTTGGTCTATGAGTATATTAAATAAAATAAATAAATATAATATCTTTATTTCGGACATTATTTTTTTGTACATCCATAGAATAATAATACACAACAAGACAATCACACAATCTTAAACACTAATTTCTTAATGCGCAGATTTGTTCGAAATGAACATTTGTCTATTTAAACAATTGTTTATTTATTTGTTTATTTTATATTAAAACTTATCAGACTTTTTGGGTTAAAAAGAAAAAAACCGAATACAATATGCATGTAGCTAATTGCTTGCCTTATTGGTGTATGACCACGCTTACAGTCGTTTAGTTTTGCGATTTAAGAAATGAATACTCGTTACTCAGTAGGTACTTTGTTGTGAAAAACTTATGACCCTCTTATGGTTGGGCCGGGCTGGGCCGCAATGTCACGTGACGCATTCTACTGAAAGTTAAAGTGAAAATCTAGTATAACTTGCCAGTCGCTTTGACCACTGTTTGTGTCATATAACCTACACAGTGGCAAACAAAGCGACATGCCTGGTGACGTAATATCAATTCGTAATATCAATGTATATCTTACGAAGTTGAACGCATTATTTTGATCCACCGACGACCGTTAGTTGACCTCACCAATGATTAGAACAAGGAAAAAACCCAAAGATAAAAACAAAACACGGACACGTTCCAGCCAAAGTATTGTGAAAAGTTTTCACATAAGTCAGTGAGCTAACTTTATTCAAACTCTCTCGCGACATTCTTACGGAACCTGCGTCAGAAACTTTACCAGTAGCTTCTTTGTAAAAGAGTTGGTAGTGTTAGTATCATGTGTGAGACATGAGATGCGCAATATTTTAAAGTTAAGAATATAATATTTTTCCTAACAACACATTTTTAACAATCTTGAGTTGCGGTTTATATTTTAAGCTTGTTATGTTTTGAAATCTCCCCTCGAAAAGTTCACTTTTACGTGTATTTATTCGAGATGATTTTTTTTTCCTATATGAATAGTATTTTATCTCAATAAAATTGTTTTTTGTTGTTGCAGGTGCCGAGTTCCGATGACCAACCAAAAACATTTAATTAGTCATTCTTAACGTTGTCAAAACAGGCGATAACGTAGTTGAGCTCCTTCCCGAACCAGTGAATAGAACAAGAAAATATTTCACTGATAAAATACAATATATGGACACAATTCCAGAGAAGGGCTATTTCGAAAAGTTTTCCCAGTTAGTGAGCTAACTTTAATATTTAAACTCCCTCGCAACATCAGAAGCACCAGCCATCAAGCCATCAGACGGAAAATTTATTTCATAAACAAGAAATAGTGATAGGTAACACGTAAAATGTAAAAAACAAATAAGTTATAAACAGAATTTATTTTCTAGAAAAATCTGGAGTTGTGGTTTATATTGTCCAGAAAATTTTCAAGCTTGTTAGACTTTTTAATCTCTCTTCTTCGAAAAGTTCGGTTTTCATGTGTGTTTATTCGAGTAGAAAATATTGTTTCCCCTTGTGGATAAAACAGTTATTTGTGAAAAATAATTGTTTTATGTTATGTTGCGATTAAGCAAGCGGAAAATGCTTTCTTTCGGTAGTCGGATAAAAAATGGCGTTACTCCTAGAATTGTTTTGAATGGGAAGTTCCGGAGTTTATGAAATGGGCATACAAAACAATCTACTTACTTAATCCACCTACTCCGTACTGCTTTGTTTTTAATTTTTCTATCTTTGTGGCCTACTTTATAAATGACAAATTTCATTTGTGATTTATAGGCTACCATTGAAATCCAGTTTTAGGCTCTAATCGGCAGGTATAAAAGAGAGTTATACTTATATCGTTTCGTATACCTAACCCAAAAAGTATAAATCTACAGGATGTAACAAGTCTTCGGGTGATATGTTTAAGGGCGTAATCAGTGCCTATAGTAATCGGATTAAGAAGTAGTGGAAAAAAATGTTTGACCAGAAAAATAAATTGTTTTTGTATGGAGGCTTGGCCTATTAGGGCGACCTTTTTCTATATACAATTTTTTTCGCGTCAACTACTATTTCACGATAATATGCCCTTAACCGGATCACCAGCATTTTTGTTATACGCTGTATATTTAAGACGAAAATGTGAACGGCAAAGCTTTTGTAAATAAAGTTCTTTATAAAAGGCTAGCGGGTTACTTAGCCCGTACTGCATTGGTGAAGTTAAAGTTACAAACTGAATTACACTTTGCTCTGAAAATATTTTAAATTTTAAAATGTGTTTTATCTCGTGGCTGCAACATTATAAGTGATATACTTCTTTACTAGAACACTCCCATGTCTCCCCTACTTTTTATAGCTTGTGACATCGGTAATCTTATGCTATGGATGGTAATCAACGAACTATACATATACTAACATAACTGTTATTTTGTATCAAGGAGAGCAGAGAAACCGATCTGGATGAACTATACTATCATCTAAAATATTATGAAGGTAATCAAGATTTATATCAATAGACAAATAATAATAGTAGTTTATGTGATTGTATATAATGAAAGTCATTAAAACTCGAGTTTGGGTTTAACATCACACGAGTGTTTTAAGGCCTAATTATTTACAATAACATACACTGTTTTATAAACACACATATCATGCGTTCAAAGCGCCGCGACCGCCATTGCGACTTTCAGGAATAAAAAAAAATCTGACATTCAAGTTTTGACATTTATGTTTTTAAAATTCAGAGACAAACAGAGAAAAACGTGTGACTTGCGAGCGTCATTGTATGCAATTGACAATTCGTTTCAAACTAAACGTCATCTCGACTGATGTTATAATAGAAGTCAAATAAAATTTTCTTGTGTCCGATGCGTTCGAAATAAAAAAAATTTTTTTTATCGAAATCAATATTATTTAGTAATAATAACAGTGTCACAGATAAGAAATTTGTTGTAACAAAAAAGTTTATTATTATGGGGGCCTTTAAATGCGGTTTTTGAACGCATTATTGAGGGCTAATGATATGTGGTTATATAAAAATGTTAACCAGTTGCTCCTCCAGACAATATATTGGTGACCGCATTATTATGTCCAAATAAACAAAGGATCTTCTCTTAACAGAAATCCGCAAGTCGTTTGGTGATGCCAAGTTCTTCTAGAATAATAGGTATTCTTAAAATACAGAATCGGTACTATTCCAATAAGGTTCTGAATTGGAACGCTTTAATAAAACATGATATTGTCTCATTAGCAAAAACTCAGAGCAAAACGAATTGTAGTTTTTATCCAAATTACATGCAGATGTCTCCTTCGTTCAAGCGAAACTTACCTTGCTCCGTAAAAACAGAATGCCGAATGTTCTTTAAAATACTTGGTTCTTGTAATTTTTCGTGCAGAGGCCAAATTACGGCACATTTTCTTTCTTTTCGAAATCCGGTGATTTCTTTTTATATTTCACAAATTAGAGCGCAGTTTTAGATACTTGTACAAAGCCAGTTCAGTTTGTATTTTAAGACATACTTTCCAAAACATAAAAGTTTTTACATCCATCCTCCGTAAATTCAAATTATAAACATAATAATGATATTGAAAAAAAAGGTTTAATAATTTTAATATGTTCACTATCCGACCCCTCTGGAGTTAAAAAAACTATACCTTCTACGTTTCGAGGACGACGTTGCCGCCATCCATGGCAAGCCTCGTTTAAGGAAAATAATGTGTGAAGATCGTGAAAGTTTAAATAAGTACCCATATCTAATTCATAGTGACGTCAGTCGTAATTTGGCTCTATCGCAGTGGAAACAACAATAAAAGAAAGTTTCTATTTACCCCTAAAACCGGTTTGATCCCTCGATACGTGATCTAATCAAGGAGGCCCCCTGATGTAGTTAATTAGGCAAATACTGAGTTTCCGAACGCCCCGGGCTCAACTTGTTTATACTAATTTGCTTGTTTTCAATTCGAACCCATTGTCAATTGTTTTATATCACAAGAACTTGATAATAATCTCTTCAGGCATAATATGGCCTAGGTAGTTAACTTTACGATGAGAGTGAACAATAGAATCTATAATAAAGTGAAAAATTATTAATATTTTTTTGCGGGATGTACTTTATATAGCTACCCGATTTAATCCGTCCTAAAGTATTTCGTTCTAATGGATACCTTAGGTCACTAGGAAATATTTTGGTAAAAGTAATGCACCCTTTTTAAATGATTACAAATAAAATTGTAGAGTATAAATTAAGCATCATTACCAAATTTTGTTAAATTTCATTAATCAAAAAAATATGAAGTTACATTGCTACTAGGGAATTAACGCGCAAAATAAATTGTATGAAAATTTAAAACCCCACGATATTAAGGCTTTCTCACTCCCAAGACGACGATGAAAAATAATATGGCGACACAATGTCTACAATCTTCTATATACTCACATATGAAATGTTTTTTAAATTAAAAAAAAAGAAATTCATAGATCTTCTCGCACAAGTATTTCAGCAGGCACAGCAGGTTTTTGTAACTGCTGCTTTTAGCGATTGGTCGCTTCTATGGTCCTAATTGAAATTCTTTATACTTGTTTTAAAGTAACAAAATCAACGTTAAATCTTTAAACTAGATGAAAGAGATTCCTGTGCCAGCAAAAGTTACCTTGCATACGAATATTTTTGTTTTGGAAATTAAATTAATTTATTCGGTACTAAAAAGGTACATACAAAGACCTAATAATCTAAAACTTAACTAAAAAGAATTAAATAAACTAAGAATTTGCTTAATTTTAGATATGAAACATTAATAGTCATAAACAAAAAAATAATAGCATGAAAATGTGCTTATTTGAGCCCCACCATGTCTTAGAAAAACGTGCGAATCAATGTTTTAAAATGGCTTTACAATTATTATTTATACTCGTATATTTAAACAAATCTGGCTACTAGTGTTCTACTACTAATGAAATATTTTTTCTGCTTCTCCGGCCGGGAAGCAGCCAATTGCAGGCCGCTACGCTAAACAAGTGTGCTGCTTGCCGACTGCGTCGACCAGAAATATAGTGTACAGACCTTTGCCAGTTGGTAAATAAGAAAGCCTCAGATCACATGTTTGTGAACCTCAGCTTCACTTCGGTTACACGAGATCTTAGACTTATCTTACTTTACTGGCCTCGGCACCTAATCTACTACTTTAAGAATATAAATGTATTACATGAGCACAGTATGTCCATTTCATTTATTTCCTAGTCCAGTGATCTACGTACATTGTATCGCAGTAACTATAGAAAATAATTAGTATATAAATACCAAAGAATAAACTGTAATTTAAGCATCTACTGCATTTTATCGCTTATCACGCTATGCGTCACTTTCGCACATACATACTTGTTAGAACGTGACAGCAACGTCGGTAAACGATAAAAACCCGACCATCATAGACTAGCTGGTATAGCATGTGACATAGAGCATGTTTGAAGTGTACAATAAACCCGCATAACATTTGGCGAGGACAGAGATGGATGGTTGGTTTGGGTTGCCAGTTTTGAGATGAAGTGGTCGAGGCTTGGTTGTACACAAACTGGATGCTAAATCACAAAGGAATTACCTATTGGCGTATCGTATGGGACATAAACTACAATAGTAGATTGTATCACAAGGGAGCAAAATATATTTAGGCGTATATTTAATTGTGAATGAACCTACAGTCCTGGGGGTTATAACTGTACAACGATCGCATAGCGTGATTCAGGTTAGGACCTAAACTGAGTCGTTGCCATACAAATGGGCCCTTACCATGACGTCATAACGCGCTTCAGTTTAGGTTCTTAAATGTTCTGAAGGCCCTTACTATGACGTCTAAACGCGATCGTGGTAATGCCCCAGCGTGCGTATCCAAGATGCCAATCACTAACGCTTAAGCCCCTCATTCACGGCAGTCCGCCGGCACCTCCGGCACGTAATATAGCATCGTGAATGTCGTTGCCGGATGCGTGCCGTACGGCAACATCCTGCTAGCTCCGCCCACCTCCTTGCAGTCCGAATTGCACTAAATTACGGTAATAAACAATTGAGAAATGCGGCAATGCAAAAAATATTAATTATTCTTTATTAAAAATGACATAAGAGATGGCGGCATTTTTTTAATTCGAGTACAGTGTATGCGCTACAACGCAGCGCTGCGCATCTTTCAACGAATAAGTGCGAATTGGACTGCCAGGCTGGGCCACTTGCACACCGTGTGTCCGCTACATCCAGCCATGCCGGAGTGCCGGCGGACTGCCGTGAATGAGGGGCTTTAGTCGCAAACGTAACGCAGCTCACAGGAGTGATAGAGAGAGAGATAACTACGATACTCTATAGCGTTAGCGATCAGCATCTGGGCTACGCGCCCTGAGCGTAATTTATTCTACGAAAACTCCAGTACAGGGTAACTCAGACATTGGTTGACAAAGGATGATGATTTAAATAATTATTTTTCTAGCGTTACGAGTACATGAATTATACTAAATTATTAAATTTTAAATCCACATTAATTTTCGACTAAATAAATCGAATACTCTTCATAATATCCGTGTTTAGCTTAAAAACACGAACGCAAATGATTGTGAAAAAATTATAATTTGCTCCTCTAAGATTTATGTTTGTTTCATTACAGCAAGTATAACTTTCAAAATGTCTGGAATTTGTGAATAGATTTTTGAGATTGTGCTCAAATTATTATACATACGAGTAGAATAAGATGTAATGGATTTAGTTGAGTAGACAGTTATCTTGCGAGTCCAGCCGAAATATCAAAGGGTGGATGCAGAAATATCAAAGAATTACAGCCTTATGAATGTCTTTTCGATAACTTAGTACATTAATTTCGATATTTTATTATGTTATGACAACGTATTTTTGGGACAACTTGTATTGATGATCGAATCGCCATGAAATTTCGCACGTGGTTAAATGAGATAAAACATTTTTTTTAGTTCGAGTATGAGTCAAATCAGTCAAGGGTTTGTCGAGGTCACATTCATTCACACACAGGCAAACCAGTGATTTATCATCATATCACCATTTCAGCCGTTTATCACCCACTGCTGAGCATAGGCCTCAGTCTTGTACGGTCGCGGTCCTGAGCGACCTTTCACAATTTTGAGACATTATAATTTTACTAAAACGGGACTTAATCGCGTCGCGGGGATTTTTTTTTCGGAACCAAGGCACAATGTCGTCCTCAATACATCGGAGGTTATTTTTCAAAAATGTATGAAATTATATTTCCCATGCCAAAAGCCGCCCGTACCTGGATCATCCGTTGCCTCTTTCAGGCGCGCCCTCACACCCCTCCCTGTCTCACGGATCGAGTACAAATACAGTTCTTATTTGTAGTTTTTATTCTCGCGACAGTGTCATTTTCACGAATCTCAAACTTGGTGTGATAAAAAAGCAACACTCCAGGGAACAACAACTTCTTTCATTCCGAACACTTTCTAGCCTTAATCCAAGTTGTCTGTTAGTTGCCTGAAAACGTAACATATTAGCCAAGAGCAGTTTGGCAAACATACCAAATAGTGAAGTTGCAACAATGGCACGTTGTAACAATAGTTGTACGGTTTGAACGCTTCGGCTTTGGGTTACCTCACAAGTAAATGACGGTGAGGAGTATACTGATTTTCATGCGTTTTAGCCGACTGCCGAAAATAGGAAGGGTTCTGTTTTTCGAATTTATGTATATGTCAACGTTAAGTTGTGAACTCTCAACAGTTTATAATTTGGGAGACATTATAAACTAACGGTACTGACAATTCTACGGTTCACCGCAGAATTGTAAATAGGTATTTCATACCTACTTATATTAAGTTCAGAGTAACCACAGCAAAGACAGACCGAGGTCTCTAGGGGATGGCAATTTATTTCATCTCATTACAAAGTATATGCACTTACCTCTGTCTAAGTTATCTGTGTTAGTTGCTTGAAACCGAAGGCAGTATGGGCAACCGACAACAATCGTCTGTTTGTCAAATATACTGATTTTCTTGCGTCTTTAGCCAACTGCATGAAATATGAAAGGTTCTGTTTTTCGAGTTTATGTACTCGTACATAAACATACTAAGTTCACAGCAACACAACAAAGTCAGACCGAGTTCTCTAGGGGATGGCAATTGTTTTCATCCCATTAAGAAGTATATAAACCTATCTCTGTCTAAGTTGTCTGTGTTAGTCGCCTGAAACCGAAACACAAGCCAGAGTGCTTACCACGAGTTGCACGTAAACGTATTCGATAGGGACTGCGGCACTCGAATATGGATACGAACAACTCATAGTAAGCACACTGTGGTGGCAGTTTAGCAAACAGACGGCTCGTCGTCGGTCTAATAGGGAAGCTGCAGCATGGCACGTTGTAACAATAGTCATGCGGTTTGAACGCTTAGGCTTTGGGTTACCTCACAGGTAGGTTACAACTGCAAAACACAGTACCTATTCTGTAAATTTCACTGTATTTGTGCAGTCACGTATTTAGCAGACTATATCAAGAAATAAAGGTTATTTTTACTTTGATGCTTAGGTGCTATATTTAATTTAAATATATCAAGTACTTTTGTAAAATAAATCATTATTAATAAAACAACGTTGAACAATTATTTTTATAAATTTATATGTATTACAGGATAAATATTACAGGACATTCTTACACAAATTGACTAAGTCCCGCAGTAAGCTCAATAAGGCTTGTGTTACGGGTACTCAGGCAACGATATATATAATATACAAATACATAAATACATAGAAAACATCCATGACTCAGGAACAAATATCTGTGTTCATCACACAAATAAATGCCCTTACCGGGATTCGAACCCAGGACCATCGGCATAGCAGGCAGGGTCACTACCAACTAAGCCAACCGGTCGTCAATGTTCCGTATTATTTGAAATATTTGAATAAAACTTATAAAACGGTTGAAACTCACGCATTTTTATCACAATAGGCGTGAGATGTTTCCACTGCATCGGGCAGTCATCGTCGGACAGACAGAGTGGTGTTATCACCTTCGGCTTGGCCATCACTCACGCCTCGTGCCTATTGTGATGCGTAAGATTTTAACCGTTTTATAAGTTTAATGTCAGTAAGCGATGGCTAGATGTCGTGAAGGCCGACATGAGCGAAAAACGGGCTTACCAGGGAAGACGCCCAGGATCGTGCAAAGTGGAGGAGAGGATGTAGGAAAGCGGACCCTGGCAAGGGCCGGGATAACGCTAGGTAGAAGAAGAAGAAGATAAGTTTAATGTCAGTATGACTCACGAAAGTTTAAGTTGTATTAAATATTTACAGTTCATGCGATTTCACCCTTAAAGTATTTACCCTTTCTATTATCATTAGCCGACCTCTAATTCAACGTTTAATAGGCTAACAAGTTTAATAAGCTAACAACTTGAGACATTGTACCAGCTAAAGAAGACCGAGAGACAATTTAGGACCGTCCCCGGTCGGCGCTAATTCCACACGACTAGGGGTAGAAACGTTCCTAACGCTTCCCGAGCATAGATGTAGCCTAAGATACCATTGTCCGAAGCAACTATTGTCAGAAGATTAAAGTGCAGAGATATATTTGAGCCCTCTGTCACTCCAATATATCTAATGGCTGTACGTGCAAAGCCTATAGAGGTAAGACTTCTTACTTTCAATTCGGAGGTCGCGGGTTTAAATCCTGGTACTATGTGACAATTTTACTTATAATTTGCTTTTCGGTGAAGAAAACCACCGTGAAGAATCCTGTTTATATCCACGTATTGGTATATTTAGTTATGTTAAGTCTCAAACCCACAGGATCAGCGTTGGCGTCTTTGAGACCTATTCGAACGTGTTTTAGTGACATTTCGATGCGAGCTTCCGTGGAAATGTTCAATATGACATGATAATAACGTAGGTAATGTGTTAAATGCCTGACTTATTTTCCTGAGATCTCGACTATCCTGCACTAGCGGAACCAATGGGAATAGTAATAGTCAGCCAGATAACTGGGAACAGTCAATTTATGGCTTTAATCAAAGCTGCGTATGCTGACAAAAACCCACTTTACCAACTATTGTGTGGATTATTTAGCACAATTGCTGCGCGTGGCTGAAAATCAACGTGTATTGGGTCATCAATCAAATAAAAAATATCACAGCAACCTTTAAGGAAAATGCAAGACCAGACTATATATTTAATTTCATATTTCCATAGCATATCATCATCATACCTTCATCATACATATCTTCAAATTTTCGTTAAAAGAGCGTATATAAATAAATAAACATTTGTGGGACAATCGTATACAAATCGACCTAGTCACACGGTAAACTCAATAAGGCTTGTTTGTGTTGTGGGTACTAGACGACGATATATATAATAGATAACCCCCATCTAAAAGGCCAGCAACGAACTTACAGTACTCAGGAGAGCTAGCACGGCTACCATTTTATTGACCATCACGCCATGCATAACTTTCGCGCTTACATACCTGTCAGAACGTGACAGTCGCGGTGATAGTCGATAAAAATCCGACCTTAATACCCGGACCAGCTGGTCAACTGGTGTGTTGCAAATGTAAATAGGTGTTGATGTAATTGCTAACCACCAGGTGATCCGTCTGCTCACTTGACTCATTTGCCGTAATAGAACATTTTCATTTTTGCCTTAACGCCAAATGCTCATGTAGAATACTTGGCTTCGTTCAGTACTTAGCGCTCGCTTTCTCCGAAAATAGCTGCAATTTTGCACCCTCGCGACACTATCAACCGAATATATCTTCGCCCACTACTAGACTCAACGCAAAACTAACTGGCGACTGGAGCTATAATGCCATCTCTCTCACACTCGGCAAGACCCAGAAAGAGCGAAGGAAATAGCATTATGAATCCAGTCGCCAGTTAGTTTTGCGTTGATTATAACCCATTTAACACTGACCCGTGCCGTGACATAAAAAGAGTCCCATTTAAAATCCGTGTAGCTTCATTAGTCAGCAGTTAACCCTGCGGTCACGCGACCTGCGTATTAAAAGGTCACTTTACAGGTGATCTAGATTACCTATATTGACATTGACATGTTTCCTTAGTTACGCGGTTGGCGGTATTTTTAAAGGTGATTATATCTTTGTTATGAGAATTTTTAGTGGATAAACTGCGAGTTTTTTAGATTTACCGGATTGAACATGGGTGACTGTTGATATGATAGTAAACAACAAATAATTTTATGAACTGAATAAAATAAAACTTATTGATGAAAGATGTATTCTCCATAGAAATGATTTATAAACGCAGAACATCTTGATGTTATTAAAAGAAACGCTTAAAAACTGGTTTTCGTCTTCTTGTCTTCCCTTACAAACACAATATACCTAGGTTTCTTCAAAGCAAGAAAATGCAGCTATTACGAGTTACGAGTGAACAGAATTAATTACCATCTGTTTGATTTTATGTAGACATTACGAAATATGCTTAAAAACTTGTATTTTCAAAGCATTTATTACGGTGCCGAATAAGATTTTTTCCCAAATACCAAAACAATTTATTGAATGAAAAAAAAACTATAAGCAAAGCTGACACCGTATCGGAATATAACCTATAGGTACCTACGGTAGACTGCTACTCATACTCAAATATTCATACGGTTCTTAAAACCAATTTACATGTCAAAATAAATTACAATATTAAACAAAAAACAAAAAGCTAAAGTATACTTTAGTTTTTTGTTTTTTATGTCCCCGCCCAGTATTTAATTACCCAGTATACATACATTTTTTTCATTAATCGGGTAAGTAACTCTGCCTGTGACTAAGTACGAGTAGATGTTATACATACCAATATAACACATCACATGTCGCTGTCAACTCAAGCCAGGCGCCATTGCAATATTGCATTCGAGAAAATGTCTTTTGGAAAAGGTTGAAGCAGGAATTTGGTGAACATTTTATTAGCTTTCGGTTAAAGTATCTCTTTACTTTGACAAAGTTTTGTAGCTGAAGCATCTCGCATTTTTTTCTGTACACTATACCTAGTAGGCACAATTGGCTCCTATGACTGTATAAGAAAGCTTCAATACCTAGATAAAATCTAATTTTTAATTTCAAAACAAATGTTTATTGAACAGTTTAGAATATTTTTTAACAGATTGCTGTGAAAAAAAAAATCTAATTAATTACTGCAAGTCAAAACTGCACTCTAGTGTTACACGAATTATTTACCTATACCCTATAATATTATATTTCCAAATATATATTCACTTTTGGCTTTAAAACACGAAAGCAAATGTTTGTAAAAAAGATTAACAATTTACCGCAGCTCCTCTAAGATTTGTTTGTCTAATTACAGCAAGAAACGACAGATTTTCGAGATTTATAACAAATTATAGTCAATAGATATACCTAAGTAGAGTGGATTTAATTGAGTAGCCTGAATATATCGAGTGAAAACGAGGAAAGTGTGCTGTAATCCTGATGAAATGAAAAGAAGAAGATTACCTTGATGTTGTATTTGGAAATTATTTACATTAAAAAACAGATAAATAAAAACACAGCTTCTTCTACTGATCTCAAGCAACGAAAGAAAATGACAACAAAAAATATGTCACAGTAACAGAATAATAAGTAAAAATATTAAAACATTAAAAAACCTATGCGGGCTGATGCTGCAGCCTACTAAAGAGTCCGCAACATCGAGCTTATGAATGTAGGAAAGATGTGTTTACACTATTGATCGAAATTATGTATCTTGCAAAAATGAGACAAGTCCAGCCAAAATATCAACGGTGGATGCAGAAATATCCAAGGTTTACAGCCATATGAATACCTATATTTTTGATAAATACATTATTTCGGTTAATTTCGAGACTACTATATTATGCCAACGTATTTTTGGGCCAGCCTGTACCTTGGCAAAGCAAATGTGTCTCAATATCTTACTTTATCCCCGTGATTACAGCACACTTCGTCGCTAGAATGTTCGCTCTGAATGTTTATTGCATTGAGATTGCGGCATATCTTATGCTAGTTATATTAAGAGGATCTCAACGTCTTTAGGGGACCCTGTTAGTAGGATATAGAGGTTCCGTCCCCGAGGAGCCTAACTGTGTCAAACTCTACGACCTAAGATATATATCTTGCATGGCAATTTGCGTTACAAACACAGAGCTCATATTCATATACCTAGGGATCTAATCATACGCTAAAGATAGGGATTAGTTATTTTAATATTTTTACTTCCTTATTCTTTAAATTCATCCGCCAAATTTCCTCGCATATCATTAATCTTAAACATATTTTCTTCAGAAAAAGCTACATTGCTATTTTTCTAAACAAAGAAATTTTCTATTTTAAATTAAATTTCCAAGACCATTTTAAAATTGAATTTCCAGGTAATTAGGTATGAAATGGTTACCTAAATACAAAACTTTGTGAGCTTATATATTATACCGAAATATTATAATTATAAGACAGTGTTTAAGTGTTTACAAATATTAATAGACGTTTTGTAACAAAAACCCGAAATGGGTTATTTTAAAAAAAAAAGTGCATATCTCTGAATATAGAATCCTCAATCCCTTTTGCGAAATACAGTCACAATATTAGTCAGGTCATAAGTTCTGTCACAGAGGTTTTATCCTCCTGGATCCCCCGGTCCTCACTTGAGGACATAACATTTAAAAAAATCTCCTGTGAAATGTCAAAGCAGCATAACAATTTTGTATGCATAAAACGTTTCCGAACGTAACTGTCAACCAAACAAAACAAACACCTAGTCTCAGATGGCCAATCAGCGATCAGTGCAGCTTAGACATCTAACACTACCGGCCACACCATGCCCCGGGGTAAGTAAATCCAAATTTATCTCACTGAAAGTCTAATTATATATTTTTGTTTAGTTTTAATTAATTAATATACGATGTTTTTCATATGTTAGTTAGTGGATTTCATCCGTATAATTAAAAAACTTTAGCTTTATATAGATCTGAAGTTTATGTTCTCGTGCGAGTACTAGCGGACTTATACAAGTAAATTTATGTACTCATACGAGTACAGCCGGTCTCAATACTGTAAGTTTTTTTATTTCACATGAAAGTTAATCATGTTATGTTTCCAATTTTCAGGCTTAAAGGACTGTGACCTTAACTTTGATGAATCCGACAGTCATTCCAAAGGCGAAGATGTTTATATTAGAAGTAATTATCTTGAACTTAATGGTTCCGGTTCATCAGAATCGGAAAGTGACGACGAAAATAGCGATATTTTCGAAAATATTCAAAGATTGTCATCAGAACATATAACCTCGGCGGTTCCTAGTCCTCGAAGTCTTATTATTTTATATTATTAATTAAGATGATTACGAGTATTTAAGGTAAGACAAAAGTCCTAATCAATGTAAGACTGAAGATTTAAGTTACTTTATTTTCTTGTTATTTAAGTTGTATGTAAATAAAATATTGAACTGTATGGTTACTGAATTAATAACTAAACTATAATTATGTTAAGATAAACATGTCCTAAGAAATGTCAAATCTAAGACGTTACTTATTTGGTAAGGAAAATTGTAACTGTGATTTCTAGTGAGTAGATTACATTAAAGTAATTACAAAAGAAAAGTAGTTGCTTAATATGCAACATAGGTACCATACCACTGTTACATGTATACTCGTACACATTTTTTTTAATAGCCTATTTTGTGTCCCACTGCTGGGCAAAAGCCTCCCCTCTCTTCCTCCACCAAGAAGAATTTATTTTGTTATTGACTTTAATGTGTTAGCTTGTGCTGTTAAGTACACATACGTATTTTTTGTAAGTTTATATCCAAGATCAAGATAGTAGATGCATAAGATTTCGGTTTATTTGAGAGTGAATTAATATGGTTATGTATAATAAATACGAATAAGTATTTTTTGTATTTTTTTACGCAAGTAAAGTTGATTTTTGTAGTATTTTGTTTTATACTACTGGTACCTCGAGTGAGGACACAGTCCCCAAGTACTCGTCTGAGACCATAAGGAAAAATCGAGAGGAAAACACCATGATTTTTTTAACTAATTTTCCTACGTTACTGGTTACTTACTTAATCGATTTTTTCAAAAAAATATCAGTTTTGCCAGAATTGATATCCCCAGGATCCAGGAGGTTAACACATAAAATACGAAGAGGTAGCGATTCCCTGTTATTCAAATATATATGGTTTAGAAGCTTATTTAATAGTGAACACACACACACACACACACAAACACATACATTAATTAATTCCAAAAACACTTATACCCTTATTCATAAAAAGTTAACAGGCGTTTTAGTTAAATTATATTTTCTCCCTTTTTAACAAAGGTAAATGTCACATTGACAGATAGGGACAAACAATTATTTAGCTAAATTGTGTTTGATGTGCGTTTATGAATAACGCCATTAAAGTTTCAGTTTCATTTAGTTTATCCTAAAAATGGATGTTTTGCTACTTTGAGTAGGTAGTTGTTAATTTTATTGCTTACTATTTTACATTTTGGAAGAGCGGAATCTTCTGATACAGGTACCTACACTGTGTGTACTTACTAGAAGATTCCACCCTTTATAATATTTTACCCATCCTGTGAAACCCAATAAAAAAAAACATTTTTTATATGAGCTGTGACCGTTATTCATCTTATAAGGGATGTCTATTGGTAGTTAGGCTATGGTTAGAAACTGTAACAACGTTACGGAAAGTTAAACTATTGGCGACAGGGTTTTGCTTCAAGGGGTTTAGTTTTACCGGGCCAGTTGGAAATTTTGCAAAACTTTCCCGATATGTACTCTTATGTAGCGATATTTTAACTTGGGGCTGTGTGAAATTTATGGAGCTTACGTTCCTCGCAAATTTTGTTTCAAACACATTTATAAATAAACTATAACTTAGCATAAGTGGCTCAGCATCATGTAATATACATACTCGTACAGTCAGCTGCAGAGATCAAGTACCCTACCCTACCTGTATACACACTTCGCTGCAGGGGAACAAGATTGAAAACCAACTAACATAACACATTTCCCTTACCTGTATAAAAAAGAATTAAAACTCGAATGAAACACAAACGGAAAAATGCCTTCTGTTAAATTTATTGCAGAAAAGACACATTTACGTGATCATCGTCAAAATTACAACTTTAACAGACGCTAATGATACAAACGTCACGTAATTCTGGGATTACAGCGCGGTTTGTAAAAAACCTTTGTGTCCATCTCTTACTGAAAGTCTTAAGAGGCACAAAATACCATGCGCTTAAGACCTTTTTTGATAAAAAAACCTGCTTTGTTGTGCAAAGGACTCGGGAAAGGCACCGCCCACTCGCAAGGAAAAATCAAACAAATTGCTCTCTGAACTTTAAAAAGAATTAATAAAACCGGATATAAATATCTGCCGCTGGTATTCAATAATCATTTTGGAGAAATTTATTTAATGTCTGATTCTTCCTTTTGATCCTGATTAGAAGACCAGTAAAACAAGTGGTACATTTTACTAAAAACAAGCATATTTATGTGGCTACCAGAACCGAATATAGATAAAGCAAGAAAACATAAATTTAAAACACGTCGAGTTCTCTATGGCGTTATTCATAAATGTTTAGATCCGGCTTAGATTTGATAAAATACAATTGTTTGGCCAAATCATCGGTTCGATTATTTTCTGTTTATTTGCAAAGGTTAGGTAATTACATAGACATTTTGAGTTAAGCTTGTTAAACAGTTAACACTGATACACATAATATAGCGTCGCATCTCGTCGAAGTTTTACCTTGGCTAAATTGGTCCTATATTGTCTATCACCGCGACAAATGTGATATCGTATAGTACCCTCGAAAATATCCATACAATTAAGACCTTATTACTTTGGAATAAGGTTTAAGTTAAATAGATATTTTTGACGCTGATTTTTAAAAGGAAGATCGATATATTCGTGCAGAAGGAGATGCAGCTGTCGGCGATTGTCATGCTGCTGTTGAATACATTTTCGAACTCGACTTCTCTGCCTCGTTGAGGTAAGTCTCAAGATAAAGACGACAGCGGCTTAGTTTGAAAGTTAAGGTGGTTGCTCTCAACTTCTTACAAAAATTACAGTTTCGGTAAGAAAGGACCCTGGGCCTAAAGTATTTTTTTATTTATTTTATTTTATTTATTCATATTAATTAACACAGCATAACAGTTAAACCAAAGCACCGTGAAATTACAGAGAGCTAGAAAATCTAGGAGACATACAATCACAAAATATTACACTAAACACTGAATAACAATAACACAGGAGGCCCCATGTCAAACAGAGGAGGGGCGATCATCCATCTTATCACTGAACTTCAGACATTCATCTCGCACTATGGAATGTATGGAATGTTTGGTTTCAGTTAAATGTGCTGTAGACTTCAGTGCCATGGACAAAAGTCTCTATGGGTGCTACAACTATTTCCGAGTCCCTTTCATGGTGATTTTGTACCCACGTATGATGTATTTCTGTAACAAATACTTGAGGGCATATTTTTATTTTGTTGTCGTTTTTTTTTTTTCGCGTCAGATTTGAATGAAATTTGGTGGGTAGGTAGCGTTCCTTATTCTCTTCAAGATAGACCCAATTTCAAAGTATGTCCCACATTTTTTTCCACTGAGTTACGAAATCGTATGGAATTTTCGTAACTCAGTGGAAAATTTCATACAATTTATTTGTCGCACATTGAGATTTTGTATCTATCTAGCGTAGAATAAGGAACTCTACCTACCCACCAAATTTCATTCAAATCTGACAAGAAAAACAAAACGACAACAAAATAAAAATAGGCCCTTATATAAAATTGCAACGGTTTTAACACTCACGTATTTTTATCACAATAGGCGTGACATGTTTCGTCTGCGTCGGGCAGACATCGTCGGACAGGCAGAGTAGTGTTATCACCTTGGGCATTACTCACTCACTTTGATGTGAGTTAGTGAGTGATGCCCGTTGCAATTTAATATCAGTATGACTCACGAAAGTTTAAATTATATGATAACAAATACTTAAAAAACAGAATACACTAAATACTTAAAGATACTCCCAAACAACAAACATGATTTTTTGCTCGTTTATGCTCGATATTGTATGGTATTGATAACGGCAACGGGTAGACGATTGAAATATACACAGAATATTGTATTCCCTTAAAATGATGAGTTAAATTAAAAAAAAAAAAAACAAATATTATAGGGGTGGGCTCCCGTACCAAAAACGCCTTTGCCTTCGGCACGGAACCCATATCGTGTGAAAGACCAACTCGCACTTGGCGAGTTTTTTATAAATGTTACTGTTTTTACTGTTGTTATTTCTCTCTATCTCTCTTCGTTATTAGAGCTACAAAGACAGTTGCATTTCGTTCGCTACTGAGCATTAACGATTGGCATCTTGTCGACACACCCAGGTTTTTAATATTCGTTATTTTATTTTATTTTTCTTTCAGCGCTACCAGCTTCACTTTGAGCCACCACCGTTTCTCCGAGACGCCCATAATTGGAGGCATTCCAATCACGTATCAAAGCCGTGTCTCCAGCAGGTGTCCGATAAAGCGAACTTCGTGAGTTCATTCTAATTCCGAATTTAGCCTAAAAATTTAATAGCCGAATTTGTTTACGTCAAAAAATGCGACCCTTTTGTTATCGTTTTGCTGTTCGATTATGGAAATCCCCGTCCTAAAATCCATAAGTATAAATACCTACATACTTTTACAGATAAGCACCTATTGTTTTTTTTCCTAAAAGTACCTAGTTAGATGTGGTGTCATAACATTATGATGGTATAATATCTGCAATTTATTTGTTATTGTGATTTTTGACTAATAATGTTCCGAGAACAATTATTTTGTATGACCATTGCTATATAGACGACCATTGCTATATGACCATTGCTATTTGACGGCCTCCTAGCTTAGTCGGTAGTGACCCTGCCTACGAAGCAGGAGGTCCCGGGTTCGAATCCTGGTCAGGGCATTTATTTGTGTGTTTATCACGAATATTTGTTCCTGAGTTATGGATGTTTTCTATGTATTTAAGTATTTATATGTATCTATCTATTATATATATCGTCGTCTAGTACCCACATCACAAGCCTTATTGAGCTTACCGTGGGACTAGGTTGATTTGTGTAAAATTGTCCCACAATATTTATTATTATTATTTATTTATAGGTACACACATTACTTATTGGAGCGGAGCGAATGGCTTAATCAGCGGAAACCGTGGCGTGATTTCCGGCTTATACTCAAGATGGCGAGGTCACCAGAATAGTTTTTTGTCTAATTGATCTGTAATATTGATAGCTCATTATGCAGTGAACTAACGAAGAAGTGTGCAGCAAATGGAGAATTACTCTTGAGACGCGTTTAACCTCTCTTTAGTCTTTGATCATCACCCGGCAGTCGGGCCTAAGGCTCGAGCTTACTTTGTCATTCGCAAAAATGTCCTAAATTGGACGGACGCCATTTAAAATAGATATAAAATAGAATAAACTAGTTTCAGCTAAATATCTCAATGGCACTGCAATTTTCATTCAAAATTAACAACTGTTTTTTTATGAGCAGTCGTTATGGACTGATTTACGAAACTCCGCCCCGGCTGAGACAAAACAAAAAAGCATCAAGTGGATATTTCTAGGCATCCAACTTACGAAAACCGTGATTACTGCAGAAAGTTGTATTGCGAGTCCGCAGCAGGTGCTACGTACCTACTACAAGTACTACAACGTTGCCTATTTTCCCAGCATTCATGTAAGCACATTTTTTTCTTCTACTGTAGGTAACTGGTATTGACAGCATTAGTCAGAAGTTGCTTAGATTTCAAAGTACAAATGTAAACGGCTGTAAAACGATGTGGAAATGGCACCAACGAGCGCACAATCGATGATACGGTACCACAGCAATAGCAATAACACTGAATGTTACCGATTAAAGCCCTCAAAGCTATCTGCCGAAATGACGTCATACACCTCCGTATATTTGGCGTCGTCAGACATGAATAATAAGGACGTTACAGAACATCCGAGGTCGGCATTATGCGACAAATGTGCCAACTGCTAAGCGTTTTACAACCGGAATGGATCGAAGCGGATTTGGATCCCGTCCTAGAAGTGAAGACAGGTTGACGCGGCGCATACATTTGCAAGATTAAGCAGAACTATGGGACTGGAGCCGAATGCGGGCTATTTACATATTTACGGAGCTCGACCACTGTCTGGTACTGAGATGTAATCCGGTTCTTGTGTAATATTTAGGAACATGTCAATCCTTTTTTTTTTGTAACTGCAAGCCCTTTTTCACAGCTTCTACAGTAATATTGTTGTTATTGTTGTAACGTAATATTGTTGTTTTTACAGAGACTTACAATAAAAATAATACAATCGTAAACAACTTCAAACGATATGAAAGCAATAGGAACAACCACACAATCGACAAATAAATACGATAAGACATCACAGTAATAGCAATAACACTAAATGTTACCGATTAAAGCCCCCAAAGCTGTCTGCCGAAACATCACACGCCTACATATATTATATTCGGCGTCGTCAGTCGTGAATAATAAGGACGTTACAGAACATCCGAGGTTGGCATTATGCGACAAATGTGCCAACTGCTAAGCGTTTTACAACCGGAATGAATCGAATCGGATTTGGATCACGTCCTAGAAGCGAAGACAGGTTGACGTGGCGCATACATTTGCAAGATTAAGCAGAACCATAGGACTCCAGCCGAATGCGGGGCTATTTACATATTTACGGAGTTCGACCTCTGCCTAGTACTGAGATGTCATTTGTTTATTGTTTAAACTCGAGAAATACGTCAAACTTAAATTTAATAGTAACTAAGGGCCACTTGCACCACCCGGAGTTAGCCACATAACCCGGAGTTAAGCGTTTTTTTGTATGGAATTTGACAGCTCAACTTCGGGTTAGCGGCTAACTCTGCGTGGTGCAAGTGGGCCTAAGGCGGTAAAATATTGTAAATAATAAACCAGGTTGGAAATAAATATTATATAAATGAGGTTGTACGTCGCGCATTGGTCCATGTGTCCTGGAGCCACCAGGTTTGTCCCGTTTGGACGGGAAAAGACCCGACGGGCTTACTCGGGTTCCTTGGCGCAGAGGGCGATGTCTTTTATGGGATGCAACATGTGTCAGTACTTTTGCTGCGTCCCATTTAAGGCACACTGTCAAGTCAGCGTGCTCGGCGGCAGAAACGGCTGCTAGGAATAAGCGCTCTAAGTACTCTGCGTTGATCGATATTGTATTAATAAAAAGATATTTAACCGTCCATAAACGTGTGTTGCTCCTCACTACTAGGCCGAACCCCTTTACAGTACACCAAAGATAGCCCAAAACGGTCCCGAAAAAATTATATCGAGACAGAACCAAAAATTTTATGTACCTCGTATGGCAAAAGAGGCCAAAAAGGCTCCGCCAACTTCAGGCCGCTCCTGGTCGCGGACTACGTTCGACGTCAGGTTTAAAACAGAAAATGACGCAATTATTTTTATTTTAAGCGGAAACGTCTACGAACGATGCCAAATTTCTTAGAAATTTCTTTGTGGTCTCCAGCTGTCTCGGTGGCTCAGTTAGCAAATAAATGGGTATCACAGAGGAGTGAGATCGAGTCTCGCCCAAGACCTTGATTTTTTCCACTTTTGCTTTCTTTCTAAAAAAAAACATGTTTTTTCTAAGACTCTCAAACACCAACAATAAAGTTGGAGAAATCTATCGAGGCACACACGCGTTTAAAAGTAACCCATAAACTTCCCATGCAATTTTAAACGCGATACTACCTTTCATTTTTATGTAAGTACTTCCTTACTTAGTTCTAAAATACATCATACAAAATATAGTACGTTTGGTCTCTTTAAAAATTGATAAACTTTTGTGATCTATCTCAATATAGTTATGTGCAAATCGGATTAAGAATGACTCATGCTAGAACGGGACGGGACGATCTGTCAGTTTCTATGGAAAACGTCACGTGACATCCGAGGGTGTCGAGTTATCAGGTGATACTTTCTATAGAAATTGACAGATCGTCCCGTCCCGACCCGTCCCGTCCTAGTGTGAGTCATCCTTTACCCGGATCTACACAGACACAGATAAATGTTAAACTTATAATATCTATTTTTTTTCCGTCCGTTAAAGCACATTATCATGCACACAACGTCCGAGCCCCACTTGTCTTTATCTGCTTTAAATTACTTTGGGTTTCCAAGTTCGGGGACATATAAGGGTTTGTAAGGGATTTGAAAATACCTTTAACAAACTTCTTCGTGGATAACAATTGAAGATAAGTTTTTCAATTCGAAATAGGGGTCTGTGTTTTGAAGAGATGATTAAAAGTTTTCTTTGGCATTTTTTCATATATTTCTTTTTACTACGATAAGAATTATTGGTGTTTGTTTTTAAGGATGACTCGCACTAGGATGGGACGGGACGGGCGGGATGGGACGATCTCTCAATTTCTATAAAAAAAACACGTGATAGGTCGGTGCCCTCGGATGTCACGTGATTTTTTCTATAGAAAAAATATTCCCGTCTAAATATTTCCTCTTCGTAATTCTAAAGTGACTGATTTTATTTGAAGTAAATACTCATTAATTGGGTAGATCTCTATGTATATTTATTTTGTCACAAATTTCCTGAACTTTCCCTGTGTGTGTTTTTTTCATCTCCAAAATCTGACAGTCTCGTTACAACACATACGAGTATATTCGCAGAAGTAAGTACATATATACGCCCTTCGATAGTTCGCATTCTCCCACTTTCCCGAATACATTGAGTTTTATATTTGAACAGCAGAAACAACACGCAAGCAAATACGGTTGCAAACAATATGGCGGAATATTAGCCGATTTGAAAAAAGAAAACGGCAGTGGTTGGAAGCAATCGCGTTATGTGATAGCTCAGGGCGCAATGTGGTTGAATATTTCATGGATTCGCCCGCACGTGTGGCGAAGGTGAAACGAAAGCGGAGAATATTGTCCTTTTCTTTTTCTTATTTTCACTATACAGAGGGTACTAATATATTTAACTTCTATCCTGCAGAGCGTCAAGTAACACCCTCATTGGAGGGACGTTTTCTTATAAACCATTCCATTTCTCTATGGTCCATAGTATCTATCATTGGTGTAGTCCGACTAATTCCCCAACTTTCCATCCATAAGACAAGTATGCTATTGTTTTATATTACCTTACCTACTTACTTTTGGCATTATCACCTTAAAGGAATAAAGTGTCCAGTTTACGCCGTTTAGGTGATAAAGCAAAAAAAAGACTATTTCATATTTAATATCAGTTTTTAATTGTTTTAACCGAATATGGCCCATGGCGTCGTTTGCAAATCAATGACAGAATAGCTTTCACGTGTACCGCAAGGCTGATATCGAAGTTTAGTTCTGAATTTCCACCTTAAATTGTGGTGTAAATAAGCAAACGATAACAATTTTCTGGTCAGGCTCTGAGACATGAGCGTGAACTTTCTAACTTGTTCCTGTCATTCCGCGTGATTTCCTCTTGTTCTACAGTGCAGAGTTGTCCCAACAACTTCTACCAAACGTTTAAGGTTGCGACAAAATTGGTGCAATTCATGACATGAACACTTCATAACAGCATCTTTTAAGCAAGGTAATGTTTCCATACACTTGTTCTAGATCGCGATATGTTCGTTCCTTTTTCCGCGCCGTACGCAAACAATGAAAGCACAAAGCAAGAGCCTCGTCAAATGGATAGGTACGCTAGGCAGAACTCTAGGTAAATAGGACAGACTGGCAATTGACATGCAAAGCCTGGTTGACGTGCCTAGTCGGTCCATAATGTTGACAAATACATATTTTACCGCAGAGGAGAATGACCACTTTCATGCACCGTGAGCAAGATAGTATCTATGAAATTCTAAGTGGTTGCTAAACGGACGGATTTACCGATAATGTGACGATGGGACGAGAAACAAACTCCAGCGCGTGTCTTGGCCCGGCGCTACTATACTTATAGGTCTACCATATTTAAGCGAGGCGTCTCGCTAGGTAGGTAAACGAGGAGAAGCGGGCCCATAAAGTTACACCATAGATGAGAACGTTGACATAACCTCTGCACATGACAAATTACTCATAGTGAAGACTCCAGCTGACATTTTTTACGACTGTAATTGCTATAAAAATAATAAACGATTTTGATTGAGTCTGAAACTTTTATTTAGTAAATAGGCTGCAAGAGTGCTTTATAACGTACTCATATACGAAGTTAACATTTGAATGTTCTAAGCCTGTAGACCCTAGCATCCTGTAGAGGCAAGTTACAATTTACAGGCCTCAGGAATTGTGACATCTTCCTCAACGGCTTGAAATAAGTCTTGATTGAAGCGCGCCTCAAGATGTGGCTGATCCTGTCCGTAACTCCTTTGACAAAAGGCAAAACAGCAGGCCTACGCTCAACTGGTGGTATCTCCACACGGGAAGACTGCTTGACACTAGGTATCTTGAAGTTGTTAGCCCACAGCGTACGTTTTGCATGCTGTAGCTCAGCACCAAGATGTTTGTCATCGCAGACCCTTTGAGCTCTCTGAAACAAAGATTTACCAATTGTAGCAAGCTGTGAGTGATGGTGGTGCGATTTACCAAATACTTAACCCTTAACCCTGTGAAAACTAGTTCTGTAAAAGGCTCAAAGCGTATGGTCATGGTGTTAATAAACGCGATTAATCCATTCTAAAGTGTTTAGATTCATCAACTTTGGTTGTTATAAGAATACCTACGGATGTTTTAGGATGTGACCAACTATTTTGCCTTGACTAACACAAGAATACCAGTTTAAAATAATAAAACTGAAAAAAAAAACCTGATAATAATTTACTTCCTCTCATCCTCAGTTCAGTACCTCTATGAAAAATTACACAAAATGCGGGTGAACTATCAAGTGGGAAGCGGTGCATTGCTTAACGCAAACCAGCGGACGGCCAGTTGCTGCTGCGCATACTGGTGCAGGAAATCCCTTTTGATACCGCAAGAGCTTGACAGGCATCCCCCGCAATGCCACGGCCAGTCGGCTTCGGAGCACGCAAAATATCCTCTGCTTTCCCACCCGCCAGTTTGGTTATTTGTTTGTTTCTTTGTTTCTTATCAGCATTAAATTATCTTCGCGTGGCAGATTGCAACGATTTTATAGCTTTATTTATCAAAATTAAATTTACCTATTACATTGACGTGAACTTCACAGTAAGTACTGATCGAACCGCCTGCTGACAATGCGTTTCCAACGACACTATTTTTCTTGTAGCTTTCAAGTGTCAGCATTAGGGTCAATGACAGCTAACAATATTGATGCTGCCGAATTATATTTTAGGCTATTTTATACTAGAAAACTTACTGACATTTTGACGAATTTGATTGGCAGCGTAGCGTACATGCGCATATCGAGTTTTTGCCTGGCGTTATGTAGACGGTTTGTTTGAAGGTACTCTTCCATGTTTATTTCCGTTCACTGTTTGCAGTAGATTTTTCAAATGTCGTCTTATCATTTAACATGCCTCTTAGGACATTTGAAAAATCCACTGTTTAAATATGCGACTTAATTAAGTTGTAATGCATTGATACCGACTACCAAATTACTACAGTGTATTTACTAATTTGACTGCTTGGATGAATTGAGTCAGAGAGAGGTCAGCAAAAAGTGTGACTACCTATGGAATCGGAGAAATAACAAAAATTTATACACCTCTTTTGGACACTTTCTTTACTTGATAGGGAAGGAAAGTAAGACTTTGTTGTTGACTTTTTGAGGTTTTGTGCATCAAATTTCCGCAACAACTGTTTTCAATGAGGATTACCGCGAGTTGATTTTTCGAGAGTGGAACGTGGGTCTTGCGGGAACATTTAAAACGTCACTTTGACAATTCTCTCATACTAACACAGGACCCACGCATGAGTGAGCCACCTGGTGAGCGACAATACTGTAGCTCCCATTGGTGCTCTTATGATGATCCTATTTATTGGTTTCCTTAAAAAACTTCACTATTTTATACAAATAGCAGCAGTCGTGTTTTTATGTTGCGTTTAAACGGTTGATATTTTTGCATTTTGTTAATAATTATTATCATTTCAATGCCTTGTTCTATTCAAAATATCATACACTAATATTTACAAAACTAACAATACAATTTTAAAGCACGAATCAAATCATTTATTAAATGTAATAAATGTTTTGATTCATGTTTTTTGTGTTTTTTTTTAAGTAGTCACACTACTATATATAAATTATAAATTGAAAGAGATGTCATATACTAAAGAAAAAGGTCCCAGCCCTGCTCACCGGGGACCTTGGTCACTTTTTCTTTAGTATATGACATCTCTTTCAATTTATAAAACTAACAATAGTTAAAATCACTCGTAGGAACTTACATTTTTCCTTTTTGTAGTGAGAGATATTACGCGTGAAATATATAGTATTAGTGGTTATCACTGCAATAAGTGAGTAGTTATCAAACGTGCATAATGTTTTAAATGTGTGTATAAAATTTCAAACACATAGCTGTTATATTTCAGAAAATACACGTAAGTGAAAATATGTCGAACCGCCGACTCTCGCAAGAACATGGCCGTATTGAAGCGGTGCTAGGCGTTCAAGTCCCCGTACAGAAAGGGTTAAAAAAAAGAAATCAAGTCATGAATATAACAGAAAAATGCTACCTCACGAAGCAGCAGTATCATTGGACTTGTTATTCTTTAATCTTTGCGAGCCCGCGGCTCACAATGGAATATCGGTACCGCGGGAAACTTTTATCTCTTTTTCATGTCGCTTTAACATCTCGTTAAGGCTAAACTACCTTGCGGGATTAAAAAAATGAATTACATTCAAGTAAGAACTTCGTCGGTCCACAATTACTTTTCATACAGCGTGTATTTTTAATATTACCTCAAATTTTAACCAGTCGTAGGCATTACTGCTGTGAACCGATAACTTACTTTTTTGAATATTTATTTTTCTTTATAAAATTATTTAGCACGCAACTTATCGCTACTCTTTCTTACTGGCGTGACGTCAAAACTCATAACAATACAATACAATACAATAACTCTTTATTGCACCTCAAAACAACAAAAATAACACAAACTGGTATAGATTACACATGAAAAAGAGGCAAACAACAGGCGGTCTTATCGCTAAAGAGCGATCTCTTCCAGACAACCTTTGGGTAGAGGAGACACTACACTAAGAAAAGGTGGTGCAAAACTGGAAAAAGTATTATGTGAGAACCAAAATATATGACATAGACAGAAAAAACAAATCTACAAAAAAAAAGAAAAACAAACACACACACAATTACATATACATACATATATATATGTTCATACCAAAATACATAAATATATAAATACATATTATACAAATACAAACTAATTAAGCGAAATGATGATAGCAGATTACTGAGATTACACAGTCAAATTAAAGGAAAACAATAGTTACATGAACAGGAACTAAGGAAGTGATAAATAGTGCTTTTTAAGGAGAGACTTGAAAGAAGCAACAGATTCAGCACGCCTTATATCAAGAGGGAGAGAGTTGCTTGAAAAGTGAAAGAAGTATTATAAAATACTTCATACTTCATAACTTTACTGTCGCGGTGATATCTTTTAACTGTTGTCTAATTAGTGTATGATGTAGAGTATGAAAATGCAGTTTCAAAGCTGAAGGATAGAGCTAGCGGCGGGGATCGGATCACAGCGCAGCTCATCAAGCATATTGGAGACGAAGGTATCAAGATCCTGCATGGCGTCTGTCTGAAAGTCTGGCGCACAGGCCAGTGGCCCGAAGATTGGACGGATTCCATCGTAGTCCCCCTTCATAAGAAAGGCTCTACGCGTAAATGTGAGAACTACCGTACTATCTCCCTTATCTCTCACGCTGGTAAAGTTCTTTTGCATATACTGAACATCTAGAATATTATATAAGTGGACAAATCGCAAAAGAACAAGCGGGTTTTGTTAAAGGAAGAGGCACAAGAGAGCAGATCTTAAACATCAGGCAGTTGATTCAGAAGGCAAGAGAATTCAACATACCCATGGCCCTATGTTTTATTGACTACGCCAAAGCGTTTGATTGCATAGACTGGCAGAAAATGTTTGAAGTTCTTAGGGAAATGGGTATTCCTGAACATCTTTCTTTTTTGGTGCAAAATCTATACCTGGATGGCAAATCACGTGTCCGGCTAGAAGACATTGAGTCCGAACCCTTTAAGTCAGAGCGAGGCGTTAGGCAGGGATGCATTCTATCCCCGCAACTTTTCAACTTGGTCGGCGAACACATAATGCGCAGAGTGCTGGATCACTGGCAGGGCGGCATCCGTGTCGGTGGTCACGTAATTAGCAATTTGCGATTCGCTGACGATACGACCATAATAGGTGCAAACGAGGCAGAGCTTGCACGACTTTTGAATAAGGTTGAGCTGGTCAGTGCGGAATACGGTCTCTATATCAACCGGAGGAAGACAAAACTCATGTATATCGACAGAGCTGGGCAGATGCAAAAGACTGGGGAGCTGCGAGACCTGGATCTGGTCGAGAATTTTGTCTATTTGGGTTCACAGATATCCAGTGACGGAGATTGTATGAGGGAGGTCATCAGGAGGTCTCAAATTGCTAAAACAGCAGTGAAGCGCTTGGAGAAGATATGGAGGAACAGGAACATATACCGCAGCACCAAAGTCCGACTTATGCGCACTCTTATCTTCTCCATATTTCTCTACGCCTCTGAAACATGGACCTGGAGGCCACGCGTGAGAGCAAAAATTGATGCATTCGAGATGTGGTGCTGGCGCAGAATGTTGGGCGTCTCTTGGACACAACGCCGCACTAATGCATCAATTCTCAGTGAACTCCATATCACCACCCGGCTTTCAACTACATGTTTTCAGAGAACTATGACATTCTTTGGTCATGTGGCACGTCAAGATGCTAGTAGCTTTGAAAAGCTTGTTATGGTTGGATGCGTTGAAGGAAAGAGAAGCAGGGGGAGGGCACCTGCACGATGGTCAGATGCCATCCGCGACGTCACAGGCGTCAACATCCAGGGAGCTATCCAGTTAGCCCAAGACCGAGGGGCTTGGAAAGCAGTGGTGAGAAACTGGGCTCTTGATGGTCACGACCCTCAGCCCTGAGGAACCGACGAAGAAGAAGAAGAAGAATTAGTGTATAGAAACGCAATACATAACTGCTCGATACATTTTCAAAAATGATTACGCTTTAGTGCTAAAACTAAATTGTTCTAATTTTTTTTTAGATTTTTAAGCTTTCCTCAAACCGTAACCAAATATAGGTTACATTTGGTTACGGTTTGAGGTAAAGTAAAAAATCCTGGCTGTATAGACTTTTGAGTGTGCAACTCTTTTTTTTTTATACCACGACAGTGGCAAACAAGCATACGGACCGCCTGATGGAAAGCGGTCCCCGTAGCCTATGGACGCCTGCAACTCCAGGGGGGTCACATGCGCGTTGCCGACCCATTCAAATCTTGTACACGCCTTTTTTGAAGAACCCCATACTGTAACCTTTCGAGAAACCCTCGGCACTGATGTGCACTTGTTCGTTGCTGAGGACAGTAAAACAATTATTTTGACCGCTTTACCACTAGCTTAAAGCTATTTGGTCACAAAGTTAACATATTTCACAACTTTGATCGATCAAAACGCCAAAATTGTGTTCGATCACTGTTTCATCTTTTTCTTTGGTCACTTAAATAAAAATCTACCTAAGGATCAATCATCCTGTTTCATTTTGGTCGAGCTCGTAATATATTAATATACGTTTCGTTCCGGGGTTGAACCGGGTAGCATTACATTACGAGATCGGTAGCGACGATTTGAATTATTCAACGAGTTTATAATTACATTCTTTGTTAGCACACCGCAAGATGTAATTATACCGGTTTAATCATGGCTTAATGACGCCTGCTCTTTCATACGACAGAAACCTGAATAGTTGAAATTTCAAGGGACCGGCAGTTTGGTGTCAATTACCCAGGTTGTCCTCTTAAAGTTCTCTCAGGTCTTAACCCATAAACCTCTCGATAATGGTATTTCGGTCAAAAATACTCCTCTTATAGAGGTTATGATCAAGAAGAAAGAAAAATAATAAAAAAGAAGCATTTCGGTATGTTTAATTTATAGTATGTGATAGAACTAATAATGTTTTTGACAAACGGCCTCCTAGTCTAGTTGATAGTAACTCTGCCTACGAAGCAGGAGGTCCCGGGTTCGAACCCTGGTAAGGGTATTGGTTGACTAATGACCGTTTTGTCCAAGCCCTTTGCATGTTTTGCCGTCCACATGCTTATTTGTGTAAATCTTGTTTATGCTAATTAGCGTTTTATGCAAGCCACTTATGCCGTACCTATACACACATGATTGCTTGTGCAAATAAGAATTTGGGCAAGTAAGATTGAGCATGTAGCAGGTCACTCAAAAGTACTATTTTCGGTTATCGATAAATTTCATTTCCAAACGAATCAGTAGCGTTATTGACAACCGAAAGTATGGTAAATCTTTAAAATAAAGGAAATGTTTATAGTGTTGTTCTCAAACGTTTCTGCTTTTAGTTAGTATCAAATAGATTTGAGTACGTAGTACTACCAGGATCCTTACCAGGGACCAGCTTTGTAGACATAATATAGTCACTAGTTTATTGCTGCTTAAGTTACGAAGGCCATTCAAGTGGTATTGATTGATCAGGTTTGCCTCTTTCTCTCTTTAGTCGCTCCCTCATTCCTGAGGATCGTGATGACAATAAGTTATGTCCTTGATCAGTTGTCTCCATCAGCCTCGATCCATCGTTTCATCCGCTTGATGAAACTTGCTCAAGGATGTGACTTCTCTGACTTAGTCAGTTCACCTAGTCGGCGAGCGGTCACAGTTTCTCCTTCCTTCCATTTCGCAAAACATGACCAGTTTCTCGAGACTCTCCGTTCCACTTCGCACTACGTGGCCAAAGTATGATAACAACCGATGTCGGCAGATAGTAGATCAGCTTTGTAAAAATGCTGAGTATTTAGCACAGATAGATAATCAAGACTTCGAAATAAAAAATAAAGTTGGATTTAATAAAAAAGATAAGTGACAAAATTTCATTTTTTTTCAACCGACGAAAAAAACGGAGGAGGTTCTCAAGTCGACGCGTATATTTTTGGTTTTTTTTTTATGTATGACCACGCATAATTATGTTAAAGTGTTCATGATGACAGGAAGACGTTACAGTTTTCAGTAAAACAAACTAATTTTAAAAGTATAGCCTCATGGCGTTGGTGGCCCAGTGGTAAGAGCATGTAACTTTCAATCCGAAGGTCTCGAGTTCAAACCCTTGCTCGTACACAATGAGTTTTTCGGAACTTATGTACGAAATATCATTTGATATTTCTCACTTAAGCGACCCCAATCAAAGGTTGACCTATCTTAAGTAGATTGTCTCGGTAATTCACCTCGTGTCAAACCCACATAAATATAGAAAACACGTTTACGACCCACAAGGACCTTCGTTTAAAAGTATTAAATTTCATTCCTTTTTATCTTACCATTCGATCTTGATTTAACGTCCTCCGTGGTCATTACACCGCTCACTGGAATACTCGCCTAATGAAGTCGTGAAAGAAAATTGAGTTTAGTTAAAGGGGCGAATTTAATTTGATTTCTAACTTTTTAAATGAATGTCTCCTTTTAAGAACGCTATGGAGAAGCAGGAATCAAAAAAATGGATCCGTCGTTCATGGCTTATTAAAATAATTATTCATCGGGATCCTTAATAAATAGCTCGATGTCGCGGGCAAATTGTTCCCGCCGGAATTGTAATTCCTAAATAATGATGTTGCTATATTTATTTTGTATCTCTAGAGCACATGAAGAAACATAAAATATGATAATGTGAAGGAAAAGGAAAGGATAACTTACACTAGGACGGGGGGGACGGGAGATCTGTCAATTTCTATAGAAAACGTCACGTGACATCCGAGGGATCCGAGCTATCGCGTGATTCTTCCTATAGATTTACAGATCGCCCCGACCCGTCCCGTCCCGTTCTAGTGTCAGTGATCCCTTAAGACGGGGAAAGTACAAAATTATCTGTAAGTATACAGATTTTTCGCTTGTTACTTGGACCTAAATTTGTTATATAGGTACCAAAAATCGTTTGCCTTTTTCTATAAATTAATTGCCTCGATGTTTGCTACGGACTTATTACATTGTACAAATCGAATTTCCTGTTTGTAATATAACAGTAACATTTTCCTTTATGCATTTACTCCCCTAAAACACTACTTACTCAATTTAAAAATATACTTACATAATTAAAAATATTCGCATTTTTTTTACCGATACTGACGCAATGCGGCTCTAAAAAATTAATTAAGTATAGTAAAGTAAAAGTATTTCTTTTAAAAATAATTATTCTTCAATACTAGGAACTGTTTTGAACACTTTTAAAACGGTTTTTTTTTTTGTACGTAGTTCAGATATTTTATTGCAGTTCAATTTCATAGAATGCCGATAAAATGTTGCCTGTATTGATATTTGATATCAATATCACTACATATTCGGAGACGGTTGTTATTGCAGACAGCTGTAGCCCCCGGCAATTATTTCAGGGGCCTTACCGTGACGTCTTAACGCGATTCAGTTTAGGTTCAGTTTAGGCTCAGTTATATGGAAGCGACTCAGTTTAGGTCGTCAACTGAATCGCGTTAAGACGTCATGGTAAGGCCTCAGATGTCAGTATTGACTGATAAGATATATTTAGGATACTGATACTTGACAGGAATGGTCAACTAAATAGTTTATACGAGGAAGTTATATAATAAAAGAATAATAACGTACTCTTATCTTCTATTTATGTAACGCATTAGAAAGCCATGCAATTATAGGTGAAATCGAATTTTTATGCTATGTCAGCACCAGTGCCAACAATAAACTTAATACCGAAACCGAACACTGGTTTTGCATTTATGGATGTTCTATCTAAGATAAACATTTATTTTTCAGATTAAGTCATGTGTACCTCGTTAAATGAAGTAAAAAACAATTTTGCATAACTACTCCGCAATTTATGTACAGAGTCTAGATCTTTATTATCTTAAGTTATCATAGTTGCGCGTCTTAGCATGCAGGTAAAAGCCCGTCTGAGTGTCATTAGACTTAGACTGCTTATTAATAGGTTTAAACATATTGAGAAATACTTTACTACAATAATTAAAATTAACGTTTAACATATATGTAAAAATCTGTAGGTATGGTCTCTTAAAATATTATTTATCCAGTACCTGCAATCAAGCTGCACTCTTGATCACGCAAACTTCCGACGTTTTAACTAGCACGAAGTTGTTGCCTGCATTGATTGATTTTCTGCCAGCACTGTCGAACTGTGCTTAAGACTCGTCTACTAACCCGCATTAAGGCGTACCAACTAGACGTAATACGCTTAAACTAAAGCTTCATCACGACGAACGCAGTAACAGTAGGTTCGAGAGCATCATACTGTCTTCTTCTTCTTACGCTAGTATTACCACCCCGAAAAAAGGGATGGATATAGTATTTTGTCCTTCAATTACTTCGTTTGTTTGATGGTAGACTATAGCAATTCTTGAATATAAATATCTATTTATATATTTCGGAGACCTCGAAAATGGTTTTAATGATTTGGAGAAAACTTGGTATATAGGGGACCAAAACTCTATCTAGCGTTATATTATCTCTGGGAAAACCCGTATTTCTGAGTTCTCATGTATTTTCCAAGCTTCACTCGACCACCTGTATGTATGTACAGTACATGTACCAGATACTATAAATATGCCTCGTTAGCGCCTCGTTTGGGCGTCCAACTGTACGGTTTAAGGACTCCTGAATCGGGACATGAACAGGTTTGGTAATCAGACTGATGGTTGGGAGAAACGCGCCGAGATGAGACCTGAATAACCTCACACACGACATCACGAAACATCAAAGCGTAACGATGGCTCGCTGTAGAATCTTAATAAATAGGCTTCTGCCTAAGGCTTCGTTGTGGACACGTATTTTGCGTGTGATTGTTGTGGCAAGAAACGCCGCGTTGCTATAGAACTCTATAGCCATCAACAGCAATGTAAGGCCACGTAAACCCACAAGCGTCGCAACAAGCACTAACAACAGATGCTCTGGCCAATGATGATGATTATGATGCCTCGTTAGCGACGGCTTGAAAATTGATAATCTGTCCCGATCTTTGATGCATTTGTCGCGTGAAAAACGTGATACTTACGTGTAAACGAGAGTTTGCCTACATTTTATTGTTCATAATGATTATTAATGATTATCAAACGATTTCTCCGTTATCCGCGACATAGCGTCATTCGTAATAACGACATAACCGCCAAGCCTATTTGATGCTGTTTTAAATATTGTGGACAGTTTTAAAAGAAAACGAAAAGTGGGCACAGACCTACTTTCTTACATGAAGGACTTTACATACTTACACCTTTAAAATATTTTGCGAATGTATGCGGGTTTCCTCACGATGTTTTCGTACAGCGTCGAGCAACGTACCACAATATACATGTTTTTTCTTACCAAAATTCTCATACAGAAAGGCCTGTGTTTTACTGATTAAAAGTTTCCCTCATACAAGGCTTTTGTACTTTATAAGTACTGGAAGAAGTGTGAATCGTGTTGTGAGAGCCGAAATGTGCAACCTAAACCGTTTTACGAGTGTTAAGGTGTGTAAGTGAGTGTGTTCGATAAACTTTATTGTAGACAATGGATACTATCGGCAGTTTTATGGCAGACATTTTGTACACAATCAAATAAACACCTATATCTATAATATTTTCTTCTGTTACCGCGATTGTTAATCATCATCGTCTTAACCCTGTGAAAACGAGTGCTGTAAAGGGCTCGAAACGTAGGGTCATGGTGTTAATAAACGCGATTAATCCGACCTATATCTATGTTTTATACCTACCATGAAAGGTGTATTATCGTGTCAAGCGCGGAGAAAGGCATCCCAAACTAGGCTGTGCCTACAAAGTGATGGGAAAGGCTTTGGCGGATGTCACACTGGATGCGATTCGCACCGCTCGCCATGGCATAAACCGGGGAAACGATTTCCTAACACTACACTCGAGCGCAAATGTTTCGGGTCACTAACATTTTTGGAAACGATTAGAGCCAGCGTATTAAAACAAAGTGAACTTTACAGATAATGTTATATTACTCAAATAAAATACATTTCATGTATGGTTAATTCATTTTCTATGAAACGATAAAGTTAAATGGCAACCTTTTTATAGTGAATGAATATTTGCGACACTTCTTATAAATATCATAAATATATTTTATGCCACACCTGGCCATAAAGTGCCTTTTTCCGCACGCTACGTGTACGGAAAACCCCGATTTCTGCCCAAGTGTAGGCATACAATGATGTACCTAACACGTGAGGTAATAAATAAAGCCCTTGATCGCATATTTACGTCCCTCGCTTACAGCTCGGGTCGCAAACATCTGCGATCTCGGCCTTTCTTTGTTTTACCACACTAGTTAGGTAATGTACTATTATGAAACAGTTTCGAAACGTAGAAATACTTTCGTGCCATTACTTCACGTCAATTAATATTTTTTTATACATGTAATTGCATCCATTTATTTGAATACGCTAGCTGTATGTGTATTCAAGATTATAATTACACAAGTAAATCCATGTGACCCGTCACTTTTGTTCTTGAGAGTTTTTCCTAAATTCTAAAATTTTTCAGCTGCCCCATCGTCAAGCTGACCAAAAAACTTTTCCAATTCGATACTGCGTATAAATGCACGGATAATTTATTCATCGAGCGGTATCTCGGTCCACGGGTGGCAGTGGATTTACTGCAAGGACCGCTTTTAAATTTCTAACAGCCGGGAACAAAGGAAGCCTGTATGAGACGGTAAAGAGTAAAATGTGTCCAGTGCACAAGACTTTATAGCCACCGCAGCACCTGGAGGCCTTTATGCAGTAATGGAAGGTGTTTAAGATGCCTTGATAGGTGAATTAACTACTCGTGTAAAGGATGGATCGGACTAGAACGGGACGGGACCGGGCGAGACGATCTGTCAATTTCTATAGAAAGAATCACGGCCGACCTCGGAGCCCTCGGAGGTCACGTAACGTTTTATATAGAAACTAACAGATTGGCCTGGCCTGACCACGTCCCGGCCCATTCTAGTGTGAGTCATCCTAAAATCAACTTGCTTGTAAGCTTTATAAGTAAGCCTATTCAATTTTGATTGAAATTTGGCTACCCCTTGACCGATTTAGCTCACATTCAAACCTGCCAAATTTTACCTCGATCCGATCCGATACTCGGGTACTACAAGATTAAATTTTACACTCGTTAAAATATTTACACAAGGAGCATTTTTTTTTAAATTTTTGAACTCTGGTTTACCAGTATTTTATTTGCAAACTGAAATAACATATATATTGTTCTTTCGCGCGACGTTCGACGAATCTGACCTATATTAAATTCCAGCGGTTAACACTCACGTATTTTTATCACGATAGGCGTGACATGTTTCGACTGCATCGGGCAGTCATCGTCAGAGTGGTGTTGTCACCTTCGCGGCTCGGGGATCACTATGGCTCATTATGACTCACGAAAGTTAAATTATATGAATCTGACCGACTCCGAAATCGATTAAATAAGAAAATGACGTGCACTGAATTAGCCGTATTCCGCTTAAAAATACATCTCTTGCTGTAGCGGATTAGTCAAACGTATGTGTCATATCATGCACGATGAGTGATGACAGATTTATTCTGACTATCAATCGCAATAAATCTGAACTAAAAGTGACTGCTGCCCGCATCCTAGGTACAACGCCTCAAGGACCTTATTTAGATTAAATGTAGATAGAGGTACGTAAGTTACACTTACTAAATATACATTCTGAAAATAAATGAATTTTATTAGAAGGTAATAATGGTAACATCAGGCAAGTGCGAGTACATTGCATTACTGTCCATAAAACTGACCAACTGACGCCTGACTCGCTTATGAATGTTATGCAGTATTTATGCTATGCGTTGTAGTTATACAGATGTAGTGCATACTGTATTACCCTCGTATTATCACGTAAACGCCCGAACGTGTCATGTTATTTCAGTCAGTGTCAGTACTAAAAGTACCGAGGTCGGTTGAAGTAGCATGACAAATGCGAGCGGTTCCAAGGAAATACGAGGGTAAACATTATGCACTACATTTGTACTTAAACTATCTGTTTTACTATCTATAATTCTACGTTCATAAGTTTCAGATCAATATCCGGATGCTGCGAAGTATACTCCAATATCGGCTGCTATTCACGGATGCTCCAATTTACTGGCAATATTTTTAAACGGTCGATCTAAGCCGCGAGCAGCTGCAGCGTTGCAATTTTAATCCAACATTCAAGACGCAAGACCAAGGAAAGTACACTGAGTGGATTGGATACCTCATCGTTTTAGGTTGAGGCACGTTGTTGTTGCACGTAGAACCGATGGCCGTTGGGGCGGAAAGGTGGCGACCGCGTACCGGAAGGCGCAGCGTGGGTAGGCCCCCCGCAAGGTGGACTGATGACCTGGTGAAGGTCGCAGGAGTCCGCTGGATGCGGGTGGCGCAGGACCGGTCATTGTGGAAATCTTTGGGGGAGGCCTATGTCCAGCAGTGGACGTCTTTCGGCTGAAATGATGATGATGATGACGTTGTTGTTGAACGACGCCACATTGGAATGGCCTGGTCGCCTCTGCAGATTTGATTCTCTTCAAAGTAGCGAAGCGCATTCAAGCGTAGGTATAAAACGTTACAGCAACTTCCACGAGAACAACCTTGCAGAAAGAGACAAATCACGGTACACGGATGAATAAACCTTCTTCAAGTAGGTTAACACGCAACATCCATGGTATATCATAAATCTTGGCAATTGTAAAATGGTGAGGTAAGTACGTATAGGCGACGCGCGACGTATGAAATGTTTACTGCATTTTAACTGACTTTAAGAAGCGGTACCTAATCTGTGTTTGTATTAACATGTGCTATTCTTTTTAATTTTCACGTCATTACTCAGTCAATTGTGAATCGATTATGAATATTTTATTTTTAAGGATGACTTACGCTTTACTGGGTCGGAGCCGGGCCGTTCCAGGATCATGTGTCTTTAAGTTTTCTATAAAAAGCGTCACGACATAGATCGGAGATCATGACGGGGCGTGGTCTAGCACAGACCATCCTGTAGTAGGAATTTCCTAGCGATATGTGTGACCCAAAGTCTCGCATAGAGGCAACTAACTCTTAATTTTCAAAGGTGCATGAATGGTGATGTTGGTGTTATTATTTTTGGTGTTGTCACTAATTTGTCTGAATTCCTATTCTATACAATGTGATTTTTTTGTCACTGGCCAAAGTATAATATACAGATCAACTTTACTACGAGGTCAATGCCAAAATCGCAAAAAAAAATTTGCTTTTAGATACGCTCCGGCTGGTCTGATGTCGCCAATTTGTATAGAATAGCCAAATTTTTTTCGCGATATTGGCATTGGCCCCATAATAAAAATTGTTAGATGACCTATAAAATAACTAGGTACTTAGTTTTTGTCTGTATAGTGCAATGGTTTAGGTAGAGCGGAGCTTGTCCCGGGTAAAGATCATCTGCGTCGAGCTATTACCCTCGGCGAGCTATAAATAAATTCACTGTGACCGCGACTCGGTAAATCTTAGGGAAGTGGCAGATGCGATCTTCTACGTATTGGTTACAAAATAACTTTAATTTTGTATCCTGGGGGTAGCAAATATGCATACGGGCGTATATTATACATGTTAGTGAGTGTAGTCTTTGTGTACCATTTAAAATTGTATCTAAGTACTCATATTAAGTCACTAATATGTCTTCGGAAACCAAAGAAATTGGCATTACAATAATTTATAAATGATTTAGACGGAGACAAATAATACAGATAAGTTATTCTGAGAAAATATCATGTTATGCCTAATGAATAACGACCTCTCTGCGAATTATATTGTTACACTTTATGACACAGTTTTATTTTAAATATTGTAGTGCTTTGTGTTATAATGGGTGGATTATTTTTGAAAGAATCAATTGATGCACGAGAAGTTTTAGTGTGCCAACTTCAATTTATTCGAAACTTTTTCTCTTTACTTTTCTATATCTGTAAACTGTTTGCTTAATAATAACTGAAGAGGTTGATAATGACTAACCATTATGATGTATGTACATTATACCTATATGTATGATAGTGAGATATTCATTACTTAAACATTTGATGGAGTACATTCTGTTTTTTAAGTCAATACCTACTCTTTGGCTAATGTCAAACGTTCCCGCTCCGAAAACCCCGACGTTTGACATCTTATTCTTCAATTCATCCAATAACTAATGATTTTTTTAATCGCCTGATGAGACGATCTTTATCTAAATTTGTTAAGTACTTTTATCTTCTCACTACTCGTACCACTCTAAAGGGATCCTTGGCCGCCAAGAGTCATTATGGCCCTTATGCTCTTTTTGAATTAAGAAAGTTTTTATTAAATGTGTAATCACCAAAATGCTAAGAAAATGTAGAACATTAAACAAGTAAACAACTTTATCTAACGTTTATATTTTGTTTCTGCGGCGAGGTTTAATAACCAACTAAATGTTGTAAAATATAGTGCAGTGTTCACAGATTGTACATAATATAAAGTATTTAACCCTCCACAAAATATTTAAGAAAAATGTTCTGTATGAAATGCCGAAAGTTCCTTAAAACTTGGTATATTTTTTATGACCTTTCCTTTCACTTTATGTCTTAGGCCAGGAACATTTGCAATGACCTGGGTTCACTTATAACTGTACAAATAAGAAACACATCAGAAATAATTCAATAAAATAGGTAAATTTTATTAAAATAGAATTTATGTAAACACGGTATTATACAAAACACTACAAATACTTCCAGTTCTGATGACCCAAAAGTTTGTACAGGTAGGTATTTGCATAACTAAATTTTTCCACTACAACTACCGTATATACTAGCCGGACTTAACTTTGTACTTAAATCTATTTGAATAGTCGCCAGCAAATCATACTTCCAATTAAAACTTTGCGTCATTATGCAGTCTTAATAGTTACATAAGCTCACCTGTTATTAATCATCCGGCCACACTTTTAATTAACTTTAAAGGACTTTTAAACAATTTAGAGTTTCCGATGGACGACAAAGAAGTAACCGTTTAAAAACTAGCCGGACCATGTAGCCGAGGAGATTAAATTGTCTCATCTGAGACCTGTCTTTCTCAGGGCTGCCAAGTGACAAAAATTAAAACACAGTGAAAGATGTATGTGTTTAGAAAAAAAAATTGACTGAGTTTTCTTATCGCTTCTTATCACAGTATATAGTCAGTTCAGGAATGGTGCTGTATGTTAAGTATACAATCAATACAGTTAAACACACATTTTTTGTACAAAAGATGATACAACTAGCCCGGATCCAATAGGTAGCCAATCCAGGTGAATATGATCTTTAAAAGATCTGTGCGCGATTACTTTGCTGGCGATGGCGGTGATAAAAAAACATATTAAGTTATAAAGTTTCCACAAGTTTTATCGGATATATATATATATATATTTATGTATATATTTATATGTTAATATACCTATACTATTTATTTAGGTATGTATATAAATATGGGTATTTGTATTTTATATTATTTTTTATGCGTAAGTTGGTTGATTTATGATAGATTTGCTTTGTTTTTGTTTGTTAGTCTACTTTGTTAAATGCACCGCCGCCTACAGTTTTTCTGCTATGTCTTAAGGTTAGCTGGTAGAGAATGCCTTATGGCATTAAGTTCGCCTTTTGTACTTTAAGTATTTTCTTTTTCTTTTGTGCAATAAAGATTAAATAAATAAATAAATAATATGGTAGCAACAGGCATTCGGGCATATGCGCCGAACCTGCCAATAAATGTAAGGGAAATTTGTCGGGTGGATGCCCAGTGAACATGCCCACCATAGAGATCCGACTATAAGGGCCGGCAAATATGAACATGAAGTACAAGCCAATTACCCATTAGGCAAAATTCAACAATTATAAAACAAGCGATGGTTATAACTTAGTTGTTGTATTAGCTTTTACTGACACATTTGGTTTGCTCAAAAAAAATATTAATGAATGTATGAAAAACATTTATTTGTGACATCACAAAAAACAATATAAAAAAAGACAAACAAGGAAAGGTAGATATTATACAATATGATTTCTTATTGTTGAATCCGAAACCCACGTGTGTGCATGTTTCTACTGACGATTCTAAAAATTATCGTTTTAGGGACCTGGTGCATGACAACCCTACATAAGAGACTTGTCTCAGTCCACTTAAAACTTACTAGAAGGAACTTCCGCGCGATTATCTTGTTATCTTTGTAGTTTGTTTTCGAGACAAGTTCCTCTGTGCGTTATAAAGCCTTCACAGGCTGGAACTGAACGACAAGTAAACTTTCTTAGTACAGCACCAATTATGAACGCTTCAGGGATGACGCACACTAGCACGGGACGGGACGGGGAGGGACGGGGCGGGACGGGACGATCTGTCAGTTTCTATAGAAAACGTCCCGGTATGGATGGTGCTGAAGTGATGGACACCTCATTCTTAATTCAAGGATCGTATGGTTGTCAATTGACTGACGCAAAATAAAACGTCATCATATTCCTACCGTTTTCCCGGTTTATGCCTCGGCTCAGGGATCCTGGGGTCCGATTTGGCAACTTATCCCAAGATTTGGCATAGGCGCTAGTGTTCCGAAAGCAATTACCCCTAGACCTTCCAAATCCAGAGGTACGAACCAGCGGGATTTGAATCCGCGACCTTTCAATTGAAAGTAGCAGGCCTCACCGCCTAGGCCACTAACGCTTCCACAAAAAAATCACGAACCTTACTTTCTCATAATAAGAGTGAATGTATATTACTGGTCCCTTCTCCATTATTGGTGCTGCCACCCTATTTTATAAAGCTGTGATGATATGTTAATGACTATTTATTTACCATACTTATCCCTTAAAAAGTTTTTAAAGTGTTTAAACGATTTTAATGTTAAAATTTGCTTTAAATACTATTAAGTTTCAAGAAATAGAAAACCGACTTTAAGAATATATACATTATCCTATATTTCCTTCAGTAACCAAATTAGCACGGACAGACACAGCCAAAATTACTCCCGTCGTAAGGAAGAAACAAGGTTTTAATATACCTTCGCCACTTAATCCATTTTAGTGTTTCAATTCAACTCTAATCGCTGTCTGCCGATGGTATTTCCATTTTAAATTAATTTTATCTATCTTGTCATTTGATCACGTTTTAAATTTTGCCCTGTACGAAAGTATTTCGTGCTGCGCCAACTTTCGCCTGACATAGCGACACCGAAGAAAAAAGCGGAAGCACCGGGGCCGGGAAATTTGCCATTATTAACTAAGGGCAGAGACAGTAAATAATAAAGATCATCATTCAGCTGCTTATAGATTTTTGTCTTTTGTCTCCCAGTTTACTTGGAGAATTAATCGTTTGTATGATAGTACATGTGTATGTTTGTTCGACGATAACTCGAGTATCGTTAATCGGATCATCATAAAATTTGGCAAGTAATTAGATAAGACAAATGTTAATATAAGGTTAAAATATAAATAAATAAATAAATATTACAGGACATTCTTACACAAATTGACTAAGTCCCGCAGTAAGCTCAAGAAGGCTTGTGTTACGGGTACTTAGACAACGATATATATAATATACAAATACATAAATACATAGAAAACATCCATGACTCAGGAACAAATATCTGTGTTCATCACACAAATAAATGCCCATACCGGGATTCGAACCCAGGACCATCGGCTTAGCAGGCAGGGTCACTACCAACTACGCCAACCGGTCGTCTATGAAATATGAGCTGTGCCTACTTCTACAATAGTCCCTTGGTGATGGGACGGTGGCCGCGCGTTTCTACGCTGGTAGCATTCCACGCTAGCATCTGACCTAAACACCAAAGAACTAAGACCACCCCATCGGGTCTCCTACCATCATCTCTGATAATGCCAAACGGCTCAAGGAGAGCAGGCACGTTGATGATGCAAGAGACCGACGGATTGTGTCATTAAGCGACGCATATCTCGAAAAAAACATGTCTTGATTAAGTACTGGTCTCGGTAACGGCCAAAAAGCCTGCAACTATGTTTTTGCGCTAAAGGACTAGCGTTATTTATTAGGAATCGGGCCGATGGCGCGATCACTCTGCGCTAAAGAACATCATTCAGAAACTAATTTTCGACACCCATTTAATACTACATTGTTATTTATTTATTTACAAAAACAATACAAAAAAAACCTATTAACACATAAAAACCATTAACAATAAAAATCAACCACACACTACAAATAAAAACTGACTAATACTAACCTAACCATAAAGAGTTTACCAATAAAAATAAAAATAATTAAAGAATTAATAATTAAAAAACAAATAAATAAACAAATAAACTGAATTAAATCAAAAGGCCCAAAGGCTCCAAAGTCGCGGGAACAGATGTAGTACTAACGGCCCGGCGTACCAAATAATTCAGTATTGAATGCATCTAAAGACTCGCAGCGCTCTTTCTGCAGTACAATGTCTACCAGCAGAAGGGTACAGCGACTGCAGGCATGAGACTCGCAAACTTTTAAACCCAGGCGCAGGCAACCCGCAATCCGACTCCTTTTCCGACACAACCATGAGAAGCCAAGCCCGTTTAACGAGGTCCCAGCAATCCTGCAATCTTTTGGATCTCTGTTGGTGTCGCGATTTGACGTTAACCAGTGTGCTTACCATGAGTTGCATTCGATTGCGACTGCGACTTTACGACTGCGACACTGCGACATTGCGGTTACAAGCCGCTTGGCTTGATTTTGTCCACAGACGACGAGCGCCGCAGTCGCTATCGAAGACAATTGCGTGCAACTCATGGTAAACACACTGCGAAACGTATCACGGTCAAATGAGTTAAATTGGCTTGAGCATTAAACAGGAAAAGCGACAAATTACGATGCAACCTTCAAATTGAACCATGTACCTACCTGTCTGTCATTTTGTGATTAAAAGTGAGAGCGAGAAAATCTGACTTTCTGGATTGCGTAGCGCATGGAACCAAACAAAGGCTATAACAGTTTTTCTGAAATCATACAAAGCCAAAAATTCAAAAAGTTCAAACAGAAATTTGTGTTCGTTCTCCCTCATTTCACACATTTCGAAATAAACCATAAATATTTAATTTTATTTGTAATATAATATAGATACGTGCAATGCGCACTCGAAAATGAAGTATTTAGTTGCGATAAATCGCTGCAGGTCTGCAGTGCGGGGCTCGTGCTGCGCGGACAGTTAATAAATAACCGTTGAGTCGCGACTGACCCAAGAGCGGCAGGTGTTAATTCTGATGACAATAGAAACGGTATATACGTAGGAATCGACCTACAATGCGATTACGCGATTATCGCAAGTTCACGCCAGTAATATTCGCGCGATTGTGCCATCAAACATGTTAGACTGGAATAGTATAAGAAGTCAGCAGCAGCTCTTTTTGTCGCAAGTTGCGACTGCAGTTAATGCTTTCAAATAATGATAAAATGATTGAATTATTTTTCGAAACATCTTGATTAAATAAGAGCAGCCAATAAGGTACGTAGATAAAGTTGGGTTGAAACTGTTGAAAGGTCAGATAGGAGTTATGTTTTTAAAACTTGTGTGTGCTATCCCAAATAGGTATTTCCGATCTTGGGCTCCGCAAATGTGAGATTACAAAGGGGTAGCAATACTTAAACTTGTAATATATTCCCTTGAAATAAGTTACCACGTGCATGCAAAAATGTTTTTTATTTTATTCAGGCGTATAATGGTGTGCAATCAATATCAATATTTCCCAAGTTTCCAACTTTCACCGCAGCCCGAGAAGGTTATGGTCGGAAAATAACTCTGTAAGACTTATTTCTACCAAAGAGAGCATGATTATCTTAAATTATTGCTCTCTTGAAGCATAGGCCTCTTCGTAATAAATATCACCTTTCAATTAATCTGATTATTAATATTGCATCGTTAATACGTATTAACGATGCGATTAGGGCTCATTAATCTCTGGTGTGAACAGCCTGTAAATCTTGCGAAAATACGGTGCTAACTTACTAAATGCCGAGAGTTAGTTGCAAAGATAAGCCGGTACAGATGGCACAGACGTCGTCCTTACTCGTCCAACTACAAATAATAGGTTAGTTATGAGGTACATACGTCTTTTACGAGCGTAAAGCTATCAATCCATTTTCGGCAGCCTGCACCAACTCACCGGATTATGGTAACATTCCAGCAAGGCTAAGATGCCAGGCAGATGGCGTGATACTTGCTGGATAAGAAAACAATTTGTCATCATTTTATGTCCATTTTTGATAGTTTTAAACACTAATCTACGTTTGACAGCAATCACTGTCACATTATTCCTGCAACTTGTCTGTTTATGAACTTATAGCATTATCAGATAACATTCGTGGATAACAACATTGCTTTCCTACATTTCGTCACCTGCTGCATTATCGTGAGAAAACTTAAAATTCTAGTTGAATGGCGGTCCTCGTCGCATTATCGTTATAATTCGAAGTTGCGACTGACTTACTTTTTGGTCTTTTGGGATAATTGGGATCACTATAGTCATAAAATTTATGAAGGATTTGGACAAACATGCGGCTCAGTAATGTTCCGTCATATAACGTTAAATAGTTGCATTAGTTCATATTTTGATGCGCTACGGAACATGCGGTGGCTGCCTACTCTCAGAAAACCTTTGACACATGAGATTCCTACCATAAGCCATTCATATACGTTTTAGCATATCTACATATCAGTGTATGGTAGATTTTTCCGACGGATATACCCGCTATGCAGATCCCATGGATTGTGTGTAAATATTGTGGGACAATCTCACACAAATCAACCTAGTCCAGTAGTACAGTAAGCTCAATAAGGCTTATGATGTGGGTACTAGGTGACGATAGATATAATATACAGATACGTCGAAATACATAGAAAACATCCATACATAACACAGGAACAAATATTTGATCTCCTGCTTCGTAGGCAGGATCACTACCAACTAGGCTAGGAGGCCGTTAACAATTTTATTATAGGTATTTCCAAAGTGCTAAGAAATGTCTCACTTCCTTGTTTTGGTAGCTCAGAAGCTAATAATACCGGCTTTAGCTTAACGTAATATATTGAAATAAAACACTTTAGAACATTTAATCGCGTTAAAGGATGACTCACACTAGAACGGGACGGGACGGGGCGGGACGGGAAAATCTGTCAATTTCCACAGAAAGCGTCACGTGACATCCGAGGGCTCCGAGCTATCACGTGCTTCTTTCTATAGAAATTTACAGATTTTCCCATCCCGCCCCGTCCCGTCCCGTGCTAGTGTGAGTCATACTTAATCCATTCTAAAGTATTTAATTTTAATGAATGTTTACATAATATAGGTTCTACGAGTATAAAAGAATATCAAGTAAAATAATTCATTACCAAAAAAAGATGTAACTGAAATTAATCTCAAGATAATATACCTATAATCCATGGTAATAACATTTGCTTTTCAAAAGACGACTTTATTTAGAAAAATAATGAACACATAAATAATTCATAAGCTTTTCGTTTAACAATTAGGCGACTAATAAACAGCAATTTAGGTACTTATGTAAAAAAACCTTATAAAAAGTTAATAAGATTCTATTAATACTCGTTGTTGTATTTAAAATAAATATTATCTACACACGTATAATTGTTAATGCATTACTACAGATCGAATCACGAAAGCTGGCGCGGAATTTTATGAAAATAATGACTGTCTCATACATTTTCTACGCCAGCTTTCGTGAATCGATCTGGACAACCAATATTACTATAACAGCAGCAGAACTCACGGGCCCTCTTGTAAAAACCAGTACTGTAATGTCATAACCGCATCAATTTTAGTACTGTTATGAGTTCCAAAGTTGGAACAGCTGTCAAAACCAACACAATTTGAGTGGGTCTCTCTTCTGGAATCTTCCGACGACATAAGACTGTTTTCGATACAAGTGTTACCTCAATAAGCTTTTTTGTATAAGTCGTGCAACGTTTGAAATGAGAATTAGGACTTAATTCGTTACCTTGGCCCATTCACTGAAAAATAACTTTTTTGTCAGATTGTTGTAATGCCGCCATCGCTTCCGTCTTAATGATGTTGGCTTCTGAAGCCATTTTAGAGCACTAATTATAGTAATAATATGTGTTTCAGATAAAGAAGCGTATGCAACTGTACATACTTAGGGCTTAATATATTTTTTTCAGTTCGGTATGTCCGTCTCGCTCCTACCACTACTCTACAGGAGCGAGACGGACATACTGTCGAATGCCGCAGCCACAATCGAATGCAGCTCATGGTAAGCAAACAGCGTGCGTAGCCTAGGTGCCAATCGCTCACGCTTAGAAGCGTATTGTAGTTATCTCTCTCTATCACTCTACCTTATTAGTGTAACAATGACTGTTGCGTTTCGTTCGCTACTGAGCGTTAGCGATTGGCATCTTGACTACGCACGCAGAACCCTAATACTTTAGATCGCCTATCCATGTCAAAACTATTTACTCATAAATATATATTTATACGTGACCCATGTTTAAGCACGTTATTAATTACCGGCCACAATACACAAAGGCAAATCTTTACCAGCAACATTTCAGAAACAGTCTTAAGAAGCTTTGCTGCCAGACGCCCCTGAAATATTTGAAAGGGACCATGAGCTTAATTAATCAATTTCCCAGGTCTCGGGAGTTTAGGCACCGTGTCGCTAAACTATGTTAATGAGGATTTATGTTATGGACATTCATTGTGTGCTAGGCTCACACACCTTGTGTGTTCTACTTAAAATAAAATGTTAGAAACAAAATCATCTTATCACCACAAAATACCACCAATAGAAGTTTTCGTCAGGGCGGGCAGACCGAAAAAAAAAAGATGTGTAAAAATCAAATGATATTTCGTAGGTACGTAAGTTCCGAAAAATCCAATGGATGGATGCATTAATTCCTTAGAGAATCCGTAAAGAGTCAAGTAGAGAAAAAGAGGGGACATTTGCAGGGCAATGTAACACTATAACAGGCTTCATTACAAAAATACTGGTAATCTGTTAATAGGCGTACCTAATCAGTATCGTGATCTGAGAAGGAAATAATAGGAAAAAAATATGTTGTCCTAATAGGCCAACCCTCTATATATATTTTTTCTAGTACTTTTTTCCTAATCAGATTACGAGACTAATTACGCCCTTAAATTTAAATTTGTATGTAACTCTTTTTCCTAGCGTTTTCCTGGCTTATACCACGGATCAGGAAGCCTGGGGTGTGCGTCTTGAGTTAATTGTTAATATTTGTTGTTCATAATGTTATTTATAGTTTGCTTAGTATTAAGTAGGACTTAAGTACTTAATTAACAGTGTTTGCATTACAGTGCCTTAATTTCTGTAATACTGTGTAATTGATTTTTTAAACAAAAAAAACCTTATAAAAACTTGTGATTATGAGAAGACAGGTATAAAACACATTTCACAGAAAATATGGCATTAAAAAATGGAAAAAAAACGCTCAAATGGTTACCAAATTCTCGCTCACCATAATTACACCTATAAACTCTAGTCACCTAGAGATAAATTTGGCAATGAATGAGCTCCTTTGTGTGAATCCTTTTATTGAAATTAACGAGTCGCCGCGGATCGTCCGACGACGTAATGACTCTGTTTACGTCGCACTTAATGCGCAATGAAATTTAAATTAACATCTGAAGTTTTAGAGTACCTACCGTTCGTGTTTAAACTCACGTTTATAAGAGTAAACAACTTGCCATCGGCAGCCTAACAAAACGAATTTTTTTTTATCTACAAAAAGTTAATCAATATGAAAAGACTCAAGAGCACTTTTATATAAACGTAACATTGTCACTTAATATTAAATATTTGGGGACAATCACACACAGATCGACCTTGTCAAAAACGAAGCAAAGCTTTAACTATGGGCACTAGACGACGTTATACATACTTATATAGATAAATATATATATGTATATCAGGACAAATATCCGCGATAAAACCACAAATAAATGCTCTTACTAGTACTTCTTAAAAGTAGTAGAAGATGTATTTACAAAAAACCAATAACAAAGAGGTATAACACTCTTTTTTGTTTTGAGCAGTCGTGTAAAAACAGCCAGCATCAGCTTCTACATTTCAATTCCTTATAAAAAGAAGTAGTGGAAAGCAAATCAAACTGCGAAACCAGCTAATGAGAAGAGCACGACCAAAGAGGCTAAAGGCAAAGGCCAAGTAACAGGAAAAAAGCACAAGAAGATTCAATTTCTTTTTATTGCAATGATAACAATAATTGTAACATAAAATCGTTAGAAAACTGGACAAGGTGCTAGCAGTGAGGACAGTGGGATTATTCTGTAATCGACGACATATATGTCGAAGATGTGTTAATATGTATTTTTCGTGAGGAGAATGAAGTCCTCATCTTGGCCTTTGTCCCCATCTCATCTTGTCCCATTCTAGGTATCCCGTTTTACCTCATAATGTGGGATAAGATGGTTTGTTGAGCGCCCAAAGGATGTAGTTTTGCACAGTTCGCTTAATATCGAGCGAGCTACATGTATCTTTGCCACCGGAATAGTATACAAAATATTATTACATAAAAGTTCGTTTTTAAGAACGAAAAATACAAAGGTAAGTTCTACATAAATTTTCTCGCGTCGACATAAATTAAAAAGACAAACAACAAGAGCGAAATAATCAATTTTAAAACGCCCGACGGACCAGCCGTCGTCAAAGACTCTAATTAAGACTGCTTTTTATTCCCATGCTGTGTGCATGCCGGGCATGCTAATTAGTTTAGTGCACATATTCTTTGTGAAAATAAAGAATGCGACTACTTTTACTGGGAAATAATTTAAATAGACTTTAACTTGTGAGGTGTTTATTATAAAAACAGATTTAAAGTAAAAAGAAGAATTGTAACATATAGTCTAACAAGCAAACGAACGCAGTAGGTTATACTGTATTTTTCGTACGCTAGTATTACTACTCCGAAAAAAGGAATGGATATAGATTTTTTGTGCTACTGAGTCTGTTACTGCGTTCATTTGATCGTCAGACTATAAATTATTAACCGATTTTTGTAGTGTTCTAAAGTAAATGTATGTAAATATCAACTAGTCCGTCTTTACCAAATCAAAAAATGCTCAGTTATTGAAGCAAATAAAATGCTACTGAAGAGCATTATGCACCTACCCTACCAAGAGTCAGGGAACCTCGTAAAGATCCTGTATTAATACAGACTTGCAATACTCTCAGGTGTGCAGTCTGGTATTTTTTTTTAAGTTTATTGAAGTCAAAAACATGTTTGTTTTGTTTTGTTTTCTTGCTTTACATTAGTGTCCATTTTTTGATCTCCGTTTACTTTTTTTTTTAATTTTATAAGGCGTTCAGAATGAATGTGCTTAGTTAGGTAGTTAAATGGTTAATAAATAGTATTTTTTCCGCCACGGGACAGGCATTGCCTAGTGTGGAGGTCAGGATTATCTGTAAAATGTATATTTATATTTTTATATAGTTAATACAAGCAACATCGACATAAAAAAATCGATTCTATATAATAATTATCAAAACTAAAATTATCATCACAACCGATTCCTATTAGGGAACCCTAAAGTAATGTTCAAATCTAAAAACGAATAGACGATATGAACATTCGACAATAATGCATCCGGATCCACTAGAACGTTCGGAAAATAAGGAATGTCTACCGAGCGCGATTTAATCGGGCGAGCGAGCGAGGCCGTTTAGTAACACAAGGCTCGCAATTTGTATGCTATGCCGATCTATGTAACAACCGTTGGCAACTATCGTTACATTCGCAAAAAAACATGTTGTGCCTTTAGGAACTGGAAAACTATGAACCTTCACGGTTATCCATGGAATAAAAAATGCTTAAATTTAGAAAGTCAGGTGCAGATAGCGTTTAAAAAAAGTAACTGTGCTCAGTTTTGTGACAACCATGAAACATTAAATTTAATTAAAAAACAGTTTTTTTAATTCTCGTAAATGGTGATACTGTATGCAAGCATCTAGTTGTAGTCTAAGAAGACTTAATGAGCGGTATTATACAAATATTTACAAATATTTATTTATAAGTATTACGCCCTTGGCCGAAATGGGTTTTCATACATTATACCGCCCGTCCGGAGTGCTTATTTTTTGTGCTTTATTTAAATAAATTCACACTCGTCCGAAGTTTCTTGTTTACCGCCCTTAATACACAATGTACTATTGTAGTTAGTATCATAAACTTTAAGTATAAGCTGGGGCTCCCTCTGAGCGCATACAAACTATTGTCATATTTTTGATTGTCATAACACTTTTCGCACATATTCGTTTGTCATAATTATTTTTTGTCATAATTATTTTTGAGCATACCTCGTTTTTTGTCATAAATGATCTAAAGCATATTTTTTATAATTATACTTTTATTTGGCATAATATTTTTAATCATATGTTCGATGACCATAATTGTCTTTAGTTATAAGTATTGCAACGCATCTTATTAATATTTCATAAAAATTTAAAGTCATATATTTAAGGCTCATAACATATTTTATTCATAAAAATACAAAGCTGTAACCAGACAAGTAGGTTAGGTTAGGTTAGAACTGTGACCCCCACAGATACAAACTGTTACCAGAAAAGTGGGTTAGGTTAGAACTGCGACCCCCACAGATGCGAACTGTAACCAGAAAAGTGGGTTAGGTTAGGTTTGAACTGCGATCCCCACAGACATGAACTGTTACCAGAAAAGTGGATTAGGTTAAGTTAGAACTGCAACGCTCTCAGAACTGTGACCCCCACAGATACAAACTGTAACCAGAAAAGTGGGTTAGGTTAGGTTAGAACTGCGATTTCCACAGACATGAACTGTTACCAGAAAAGTGGATTAAGGTAGGTTAGAACTGCAACCCTCACAGACATGAACTGTTACCAGAAAAGAAGGTTAGGTTAGGTTAGAACTGTGACCCCCACAGATACAAAATGTTACCAGAAAAGTGGGTTAGGTTAGCGCCCTATAGTCCCAACCTGTTACCAGAAAAGTGGGCATATATTTAAGGCTCATAACATATTTTATTCATAAAAAATACAAAGCTGTAACCAGACAAGTGGGTTAGGTTAGGTTAGAACTGCGACCCCCACAGACACAAACTGTTACCAGAAAAGTGAGTCAGGTTAGGTTGGAACCGCGACCCTCACAGACATGAACTGTTACCAGAAAAGTGGATTAGGTTAGGTTAGAACTGCGACCCCCACAGATACAAACTGCAAATCGTTATGCGAGTTAACGTTATAGTTATTGACAATTATGCTCTTAGTGGTTATGACATTTAATTTATTATAATTTAAATTTATATGCGTAAAAAATATATGACCACTACTGAGTATGATCAAAATTTTTATGACTAAAAATGTATGACACAAAATAATATGACTTTCTAATTGTATGCGCAATGATGATTATGAAACAAGTGGTTATGCGCAGCAACGATATGACTTAAAAATGTATGCCACCCAATATGGACCCGTATAAGCGATATTACATTATTTTTGCAGCGATTTCAAGCTTAAGAGCGTTTATACCACAAAAGTGCGAAATCAATGATTTACGCGGTTTTCGGGCTCGATGTACTCTATGTGATTGTTAGACTTTTAGATCAAAATATTTATATGTACATAATAAACAACTCATAAGCCAAATTTTGTATTATCGACATTTACAAGTTTTAGATAATTATATGCAATTCTAGCCAATTCTTTCGCGGCCGTTGTTGAAATTTGCCGAAACATGTTGTCTTATACGTCACTCTATTCCTACACTGTAATGATCTTATACAAAACAAAACTGGTTTACGAAAGAACATTACACTATCTAACTTTTGTATTGTGCAAAACTAGTAAATTTCAGATTCTGTTTAACTAAACTTACTGATGAAAACTACGCAATTTTTGCAAAATTCACGGCGTGTTTTAGTATTATACTTTCGCAGTAAATGGTTCAGATTGTCATTTTTATGAGACTATAACAACGAAATAATATTTATTTAGATTTTTTATCAAAACCCCGTTTATAAGATGCGCGCGGCGCTTGCTCGTCAGTCTGGCCCCATGCCTTCTAGAGAGTGGACGTATCGCTTTGCTCCGCGGGCCTTCTTTTTACGAGTGAAGTTTGCGAGAAAGAGAAAGAGATGATTAAAAAGAGAAAGACATATCTAAAAAGATAAGATAGACGGTGATACCGCGACCAACCGATCAAGATACTTGATAAGTTCGATTTCTATTTGTGTTGATGATTTAATTGTTGTTTATATATTAGCTATAGTAATTTTTTTTAATAATCATCAGCTGGTGACCAGGACGTGATGTTTTCGTAGTAAGTTGTTGGTAAGACCTGGAAACCGCCGTTAAAAACAGCTAGTAATTGCTGATTAGGACTAGGTGATGTAATCAGAAGCCAGTGCTGGTTCTGTAACCGTTCACATAAGACTTGTCGCGGCACTTGAAGACCAGGTGTCAAAGACCTGGATACGTAACCAGAAGGCTAGGTCAGGAACTATGTAACGGCTTACACAATACGCACCGTGTTTTAGCTTAAATGCATTGTCTTGCTGAGCACAAGTAGACCAGCTGGTAATTAAGACCTGGAAACGTAACCAGAATGTTGGGTCAGGAACTATGTAACGGTTTACCTTAGATGCATCGTGTTTGAGCTCAAATGCATTGTCTTGGTGAGCACTCGTAGACCGGCTGGTGACAAAGATCTGGAGACGTAACCAGAAGTTTGGGCCAGGAACTATGTAACAGCTTACAATATACGTACCGTGTTTGAGCTTAAATGCATTGTCTTGCTGAGCACAAGTAGACCAGCTGGTAATTAAAACCTGGAAACGTAACCAGAATATTGGGTCAGGAACTATGTAACGGCTTACCTTAGATGCATCGTGTTTGAGCTCAAATGCATTGTCTTGGTGACCACTCGTAGACCGGCTGGTGACAAAGATCTGGAGACGTAATCAGAAGTTTGGCCCAGCAACTATGTAACAGCTTACACTATACGTACCGTGTTTGAGCTTAAATGCATTGTCTTGCTGAGCACAAGTAGACCAGCTGGTAATTAAGACCTGGAAACGTAACCAGAATATTGGGTCAGGAACTATGTAACGGCTTACCTTAGATGCACCGTGTTTGAGCTCAAATGCATTGTCTTGGTGAGCACTCGTAGACCGGGTGGTGACAAAGACCTGGATACGTAACTAGATGGCTAGGCCAGGAACTATGTAACGGCCTACACTATACGTACCATGTTTGAAATCAAATGCATTGTCTGGTTGAACACAAGTAGACTAGCTGGTAATTAAAACCTGGAGACTAAGTACCGGTTTACACTATACTTACCGTGTTTGAGAACTTGGCAAAAGCTTGGGAAGCTTAAAAGTAATGTTACGCATTTATAATGTTGAAGTAAGTATTGCTATGAGTAGTGATGTACCATAGGAGTTCGGAACCACTATGTTATTATTACGAAATCCCTCTATATGGGTAAAAAAAAAATCATGGCACGTTGATTTGCTGTATTTTTTGTAGGTTGAAGCCAGTTTGCTAATCATGGTTTGTCATTGTCTACGTGGGTGGTGACAACTATGGATTAACAACGACCATAAACATATTGTCATGTTATAAATTGAAATAGATGTCATAAACCTAAAGAAAAAAATCCACAACATCGGACGCTTAAGCCGAGGATTGAACTCTGATCCACAGCTTACGCGGGAACAAGGCCGCCTGGCCCCATCGAATGCTGGCGAGTTTTTATTCTGATTTCCATAACTCCGAATCTCCAAAATTACGAAGTTACCGAACCACCGTAATTCCGAAAGAATATTATGTTTTCGGAATTTTGAATTCGGATAAATTATTTTCGGAATATAAAAAATTGGATTTTTTTGTATTCGTTCAAGTCGCTATCGGATTTTTAATATTGAGAATGTGAAATACGGAAATTTGATGTATAGGATTTATAAAAATTCAGAATTATAAAAATTGGGATTATGAAAATCGGAAAAAAATATTTCAGAATATTTAAGTGTTTTGTTCTATATGCACTTATAATATAAAAATAAAAAGAAATAGAAATTAACTTGGAAATAACGATCATTAACAATTTCCTGACTAATGTGATGAGAAATGTTGTGTTTCACTTCGCAGTAAAGTTTGTCTAACTCTCATACCTTAAAACCAAGATTCTCAAGATTTACATTTTTAAAGCTTTCGCTTGGTCGGGTCGGGTCTCAATTCTCAATATTAACACGAGAGCTTGACAACAACTTTGCGCATTTGTACAGTCAAATCTAATAACATCTATAAAAATGTACTACCAGAAATATATTATGATATACGTACACAATCTTATTTTCTCAATATTAAGGTAGTGTATACATATTTTTGGCGCTTCATTAGAATTGATACGATCGAACGTTAACGTGAAATGAAAACTATTATTAATAGAAAGTCAGTACTAAAATAGCAACAAAATAAGTAGGTTTTATTAAGGAAAGTTGATTATTATTATCAAAGGAAATAAGTACATAGGAAAATAATTTTAATTACATAGTTAGTACTAAATTCAGTTAGTACAAGACTACAAGTATCAAAGTTATAAACTGCAAACTCAATTTTACGCAAAATACTGTAAACAATGATTACTAATCAAAGTAACGTAAGTTTATCTGATTTAAGTATCAAGGTAAAATGCACAGCTTGAGCGCGCTATAGTATACCCGTCGCACGCGCGGCGCTCGTCGATGTCTAGCATTGCGCGCGTCTGGTCACGTGGTCGATGCGGAGAAATACCTAAACTTGGGAAGCGCGCTAGGGCGAGAACGCTCTTAACTCTCGTCACAAAACTGACCGCAGTTTTTTTTTAACAACGCACGCTAGTTGGGTACCCTGTTTCTGAAAACTCCCAGATACTGAATACAATGCGACACTATTACAGCTACAAGTGAGATTTGTTCCCCACCAATTATTATTAAATTAAGTAGTTTATCCTGAAAAAAACTTTTAAAACCGTTAGTTAATCAATAAATTTTGGACACGTATTATTTTTGTTGTACGACACCTTGTACGACATGACTCTTTCATAACTAACATACTCGTAATAGAGGGAAAGACTGAAGGCAAGCGAGGAAGGGGAAGACCAAGGATAAGCTACATCAAACAAATAGAATATAAGACACAAGTCATGTCATATACGGAGGTCAAGGGCCAACACTTTAGTGTGACGGACTTATCATTTTTTACCTACACCATCCATATCCTAAAAAACGAACAAAATCGCAGATAACTAAGTGAAAATTGTTACTTAAACTTAATTGTTGTTAAGTCTCTATTTATAGAGATAACACACCGCGACACCGGTACGCACGGTCACTGACTTCAGCTTTTGTCACAATTCTCAACCAAAAATGGACCAAAGATGTTAAGGAATCTGTGTCCTTTAAGGCTAATTAGGCAAAGCAAGATGGTCCCTTTAAAGACTTGCGGGAAGCAATTTACTTAATTGCGACGTTAAAATAATTAGACACCGACGTAACGTTTCTTTGTAAATGATATTGGGTGAGAGTTGTTTTGTTCCCGAAATGACAGGAGGAAAATCAAAAGTGAATATTTCTTAAGAGAAGTGATTTAAATAGGTCGTTTTTTGAAGAATTAAAAGCCTTTCTTTAAGACGCCACAACCTATTATTTTGATTGAATAATTGATTGTACTCCTTATATATGGATAGAGTACTCACAAATCATAAGGTTGTCATGCTGCCCTCGGTGATCGCGTATTTCATGTTCCGCGTTTTAACACGCGTGCAAGAGCGATACTGGAACACTGTACGTACTAAAGACGATATACATAAATCATCTTAAAGATGACTCACTCTAGAACGGGCCGGGACGTGACCGGGCAGGGTCTGTCTGTCAGTTTCTATAGAAAACGTCACGTGTCCTCCGAGGGCTCCGAGCTATCACGTGATAATTTCTATAGAAATTGACAGATCGTCCCATCCCGTTCTGTCATCCTGTATCCGTGCTGCAATGTAACTGAATAAAGTAGTACCCATGTAAAATGCGAAAGTGACGCATGGAGTGATAATCAATAAAATTGGTACCTTATACTTTGCTAGCTCTTCTGGTCTCTCCTTTCCATCGTTCCTTCATTGCTGTCGTGACTCCTTTTCAGCATGTCAACTGCTTGCCTTCATCGACTACGATTAGGAGGTTACTACTGCCTGGCGTAGTGCGGCGTTAAAATTGGTCCATTCACCAGGCTGACATTGCGACAATTATCACTACATTCTATGAACTTTATATATGGCTAGTTAGCAGCCAACATATTTGTCACCGTCATTTGTCAACGTGGTTAAAGAGGGGCCTGGAGCTCTAAAGTCGTCCACACCTCTGCGGGCGCAGGTCTTCTGGTAATGATGTGTAAAATGAAAACCCGCGCGTAAACGCTCAGGCCCGTGGAGGTGCGAATAAAAAGCAAAGTACACATATTAAAACGCTGAACAAGTTCTGTTGTTTTACCAATTTTGTGATCAAAGCCCTCAACCTCTATAAACGCAGAACAAATAACGCCTAATCGATTTAATGAAAGGGGAATCGAAGGGTCCCTCAGGTTTACTTTTCCAAATTTACGACTACCTCTAACGTTTAATTGGATATTCGTGTGGCCATAAAACTGTTTGATGGCTAGGAGATTAAAGTACGCTCAAAAGTGGAATTGGATGTTGAGTGCGCCCGAGGAAAAATGCTTTCATTGGCTGCACACATATTAACACCACGAGATGGAATTATCTCTTTGAGAATCTACAGAATATACCTATAGGAAATCCTGAATTTCGTTCGAGTGTATGCATTTCAAATTAGAAAGTGTGATAGAGGCGGTAACACATTTTTGTTCGTTGTATGGTCGCGGTAGTAGGGCTGAATTTCAAAAAAAATTAAGAATACGAATTAAACAACACTACGATACGATACGGCAAAATGACACAAGTGTCGATCCAGCTTAAGTTTTGTTGGCTAAATTTGAAAATATAAAAGGAGCCCAATGTCTAAGAAAAAATATTGTTCGTATTTGAATTCTGTTAGGGCTTTCAAGCGTCAAAATTGCTAAAGTCATAATTATCTGTGTCATATCTCAAAGGCTACGCCTGAATAGACCCTTAGTAATCCAGTCATTAAACTGACAGTTTGTATTGAGATTTTGATAATTTCGGAAATAATTTATAATAAACGTTTATTAGAGTAACGGATATATCATGGGTAAAATATTAATACAAGCAAATTGTCCCGAATAGGTACAGTGTACACATTTTCGTTAAGGATCGGAATCGAAAATAGTTTATAAGAACAGTCCGGAACCCTAAAAACACGAAATTTATTTAAATAAACAAAACTGTAGACTATTAAATTTGTCAAATGTTACACGTTGGCGATAAAGACAAGAATATAATGAAATAGTGATTTTAATTGCAGACGCTTTAGTCGACAAATATAGACATAGAACCGTTTAATTACAAATTCGAGACCAATCTTTGCGATTATTTTCTATCGAGTCTATTTCGTTAAATTAAAAATCGGCTTCGTAAACGAAACGAACTTTAAAATATGGTAAATAGTAACATTAAAATATTTAAAAGACACGAATTAGATGTGAATGCTACTTTAAATTCATAATTCTCGAATCTAATACTTGTATCATTCTTTTCATAGTCTTCATATTCATATTATTTCTGAAATACCTGTATGATACATGGCAACCGCACGTTCTATCGGGTTTCAAATTTTTAATTTCAAAATTTCGATTAGAGAATTAGGTGCTAGAATCTGTGTATGAACTACACAGAAGACCTTACCTTAAACACAGATTATTCGACACCCGTAAATCTTTTCTAAGCGGAAAATTACAAAAGGAAACTCGAAACTTTCTGACAGTTTAATAAGATAATAAAAACATAAGTCTACGAAAAAGAAAAGGAATCTGAGCTAAACGGATTTCTTTTTTCCTTGTGATTAGCTTTGAGGCGTTGATCTATCTTTCATTCTTTTATGACTCGAATATATAATATTTCCTACCTATATCATGTCTTGTTAAAAGGTGCGACATTTTCGAAGATGAGGGCTTAAATAACACGAGTTCATAATTCTTGTACCGCCCGTGATACATACAATGTTTTTCATCACATTTGCGAGGAATAAATAAACATACTAGGCAGATTAATAAACAATAATTATTAGTAGTGTAGCTATACTGTACAGTCCACAGAACTCCGCGGTGAACGGTGGCTACGTGTGGCGTGCGCGTAGGGCGCACCGCAGCCGCAGCAGGTCCTCCGGGAGGAGGGGGTGGGGGGTAAAACAGTAAGAAAATCCATTACGCCATAATTACGGCTAAATTTGCGCTAGATAGCTACAAAATCTAAATATGCGACAAAATTTATTCATAGTAATATAATAACATATCCTAACCGACAAATGATAATTGAAATATACATTTGTATGGCACACGAATATTAGTTAAATTGCAATATTTTTAGGGTTCTGTACCTCATAAGAAGAAAACGAAACCCTTATAGGATCACTTTCTTGTCCGTCCGTCCGTCCGCCTGTCTGTCTTTCAAGACCCTTTATATTGGGAACGCGTAGAGATAGCAAGTTGAAATTAATACCACTTACACAAGTCAGGGGTCTCTTAAAGCTGTAAAAAAACAAAACCTCTACGTCAACTAAACCAAAATCTACGGCCGTTTATGTCGCATCTCCCATACACTTGCAATGGGAATTAAAATGTATAGGGTACTTCCCGTTGGCCTAGAATTACGAAATTCGGCAAGAAGGAGGAGCTTGTAGTACAAGTACCTACAGGAAAAATCCCGAAAACCGTATAATTACCATACACTGAGAGTTTCTTGCCACCAGTATTTTAAGCTCATAAATGGGGGGGAGAGGGGAGCATCCTTTGTCCGCTACCCTCGGTGGGCGAGTCCAACTCGCGCTTGGCCGATATTTTCTTTCGTGTTTTACCTTAAAATACACTGCAATCCTCTTTCCGTTTTGCCTCCATACAATGTATCATTAGGTAATTAATTAAAAGGTACCCTTAATAGTGCGAAGGAAGGGATTTATGTGGCACAACGGCGGACCCTCTCCTGGCCGCAGCAGATTACTTACATAATAGATAGGTAGATATGTCACTCTGTTAAAAAAATATTTTCTGTTGTACGGTCAGAACCAAGAATATGTATTCAATTTGAACCTTCTTCCCTAGTAATAATATCCGAAGTATATGTTATTGCGACAAACTACTGCTAGACTACATCTGTACAAAAATTATTCATTCACTACAATCGTTTATTCCAGTGGTGAACATAACGCTAATAACGCTATTCATATCAATAAGTATTTAATGACAAAGACTAAAAGTAAGCCAATTTAAGCGAAGCACTGGTGGCTTGACTGTAAAACTTCCTACTGTTAATCACGGAGGTGGCAGATTTAAACCTCGTATTAGTATGTAACAGTTGCTTTTCGTTTAAGGAACTCAGTAAAGAAAGGGTGATAATAGTTTTTTCTCAAAAATGCTATACAAAGTGAACTTTACCGGTTACAAATTAGGTAGTAAAGTGCTTTGTTTATGGTCAATCAAACATTGAAAATTATTCAGAAATTGCAGTCTCGATTGCACGACAAAAAAGTTGCATACAAATTCGATTATTTGTCGTGCTCCAAACTTTATAAAAAGTTGAAACTGACATATAAAATGAAGGCATTGGCCCTAAACAGCCAAAATAGAAGGTCGGTGGTTATTAACCCATTCGCTGCTAAGGATTTTCGTAGCGCTACGCCGTAGCCGATAACATGCATTTCCCGCTTTGTAGCGAAAATGGCGCGTAGCGGGGCGACGACAACGTGTCGTCATTAGCAGTGAATGGGTTAATATAATGATGGTACAACGACATTTTAGTTATCTTGAATAGCGTGTAGAAGAAAAATACAGTTCATTTTTTTATTTAAATGGGTGGCATGTCAAAACGCTCGCCGCATCTACCGAAAGTGTGAAATTGAAGGTTTCGATTTTATCAGTTCTTGGTTTACTTGCACCATTTTTGATAAAACCACTATACTTGAACTATAAAACGGACTCCTAAAGTCGTCTATTTTAACATAATATCCAGCCTGCAAATCGCATTTTTCCATGCCAAAACAAGATTACGTTATAAATTGAAAGAGATGTCATATACCTACTACAGAAAAGTGACCAAGGTCCCCGGTGAGCAGGGCTGGGATCAAACCAGCGACCTCCTGCTTTCGCGGCAGACGCCCTAACCACTGGGCTACCCGATCACGGCATTTAATACATTTAATAAATGATTTGATTCGTGCTTTATAATTGTATAAGATTACGTTAATTATACCTACTTTTCTAATCGCCAATGTTACTTTTCTTGATACAAGAGTTCCTATTAAATTAAACGTGTTTTGGGACTACTACTGCATCTGTGACCGGCAACTACGGCAGGGCTTTGCTCCTCTTATTCGGCAAATTGATTTGTTCAATGAGGTAGATATTATGCACTAATAAAGTCCTTAATAATGTATATGATAAGGAAACTTGCCTCTTATCTAATAAGTATTTAAATGTATTTTGATTTTAAAGAGAGACTTTTAAAGAGAGTGTCTGCTTTAGCGGCACTCGATCACGGCAGTCATTTTGGACGCATAAAACTGAAAGATTACCAATAATTTGGTATTAAATTGCAACGGTTAACACTTGCGTATTTTTATCAGAATAGGCGTGACATGTTTCGACTGCATCAGGCAGTCATCGTCGGACAGACAGAGTGGTGTTGTCACCTTCGCGGCTCGGGCATCACTGCCCGAGACCGGCGTAGGTAACGGGTCGCGCGCGACGAAGCAGGCTGATTCGAGCAATCCGGCGCCGTCATTGCGGGAGTCTGAATTGTCGGATCGTCTGACGGGTTCAACGACAAGCACACCGAACTAACCGTGTCCACTAAATCGTCACCACACAAATTCACGTTCCTTCTAGGAAGCACTGGTTTCCAAGCAAAAAAAAAATGGTAGTTACTTGCCTCTAACCTCTAACATGTCAAGCTCAACTTCTGGAATGGTACGAACTCAGTTTAGATGTCTTTAGGAGCTAACAAAGGTATCAAAACGATATCCATCTTGCTAGGAATTAATTCCTGGAAATGTTTTTTATGGATCTAATTTTCTTCGCCTACTATAAATATAAAATTATTTAAATTGTCCTTGAACCGTGTTTAAACTAGAAATGTGTTTCGCGTACAGGAAATTGTAGCCTGGCAAACACGGCAACACGAGAACTTATTACACTGTCACTTACTTGGACTGACTTAAAGAAAGCATTTTCACGTATATTCATATTAAAACAACAGTAAAAACTCACGTACTTTTATCATAATAGCGTAACATGTTATCATCTTCGAGGACAGTATTTTCTACTCTATTTTTGCAGTCAAGGGCTTTGCCACCACATTATATTATTAATTATAGTATTTTACAGATGACATTACGATTTCATCAATCATTTGATATTGAATAATGGCTTTTCGGTGAAGGAAAACATCGTAAGGAAACCTGACTAATCCAAATATATGGCCTAGTTTACCCTCGGGGTTGGAAGGGCAGATGGCAGTCGCTTTCGTGAAACTAGCGCCTACGCTAAAACGGGCCCCAGTAAGTAAAAAAGTAACAAAGCCATCTTTATATAAATTAATTTTAATTTTGTTTTTCTATTGTATGTGTATTATATGGCCGACGTGTCTGGAATAAACAATTTGAATTTGAATAAATATTTCACAAGTACAAAAGCGACAAACAACAATTAAACACTTTAGAACGGATTAATCGCGTTTATTAACACAATTACCCTACGTTTCGAGCCCTTTACAGCACTCGTTTTCACAGGGTTAAGATGATGACTGAGAGAATGCGAATTTTCCCCTTCAATCCATTCAATTCCCCGTCAATTCCGTTCTAAAGTGTTTAATTTCAATGAATAACAATCGCGGTAACAGAAGACAATATGAGTCGCTTAACATCAAACTCGGGTAAATCCATTTGTCAGATTATGCGATTTTGGTATTAAGAAAAGGTAATAAGGTAGATATTTGCTGAGAGGGTCGAATGGATTTACCCGAGTTTGAAGTTAAGCGACACATATGACAAACAACAATTTAAACAATGCATGTAGCCATTTTTGAGCTTGAAGGTTTATACCCCCTTGATAATATAATAATATTAAGTTATCGGCCTTAAAATATGAAGAGTAATTTTTAAGAGATGTGGTGTGTGGATACATCTTAGGTTATAATGTTTCTAAAGTAAATAATTCACGTAATTATATATTAATTTCTATTTCAATTTTATCAATGACAGTAAAGTTGGCACTTTTGTGGTTTTGGTTACGTTTTTAATGTTTGACAAGCATTCTTGTCATATTAGTTCTGGGGTCTATGCTAAGTGTCATAGACTGTAAAAGTGTCAAGTAAACGTCATAATTTTATAGCTTTCGACATTAAAATAAGACTGTAATATTTGACAGTTTATATGTTTAAAAAACACGTGGTTTGACTCTGACTTCCGGTTGATACTCAATGGCGAAGGCGCCTCTTGAATATTTTTTTTGTTTTTTGTGTGTTATGTTTAATTTGTTGGGTAATATTTATAGCTTATTGTGTAGTAAACTAACGAAGTAGTGTGCGGCTAATGAAGAATTAGTCCTTGAAATGCGTGTAACCGTTATTGAGTAATTACTCGGTTGTCCCGGGATCTCGGCCCCCTGAGAAACTATTTTATTACGTCTTATAGCTATAAACTGAATAAATAACGAGGCCAATTACCGAACAGCATCGCCCAACTGGCAATATACTATTTATATAATTAAATATATACTGATATATTGATAATACGTGACACTGGCAAAAATATCCAACTCCCGGACAGACCATTATTTATAAAAGAAGAAGAAGATGGTTTGACTCTTACACTCACCGTTTTATATATTTAGACGAGAAAGGCTCTTAAGCTCGTATTGTCTCGGCAGTCACTTTGCCGGCTAATTGCTTCTTTCTTACCGACAAGAAAACGCTGTTAGGACTGCTGTAATATATTGTTCCTTAATTGAAGTTGTTCCTGCGAGGTCGCGTGAGGTGAACATTATTCTATTATGGGAAGGGAGGTAGTAATAAGTTTATAGGTACTTGCTTATGATAAGCGTAAGAGGTTTTATTTTTGATAACTTGCATTTTTGATATTAAAATGATTAATAATATAATAAAACCGCAACATTTTTCGGAGAGCTTAGGTATCCATTTTCAAGCTTCAAGGGCAGCTGGCGACGATGCTGCGATACATACTGTCGCACGCCACGCCGCGCGCGCCGCACTTGATGATAAATTTCTTCTTCCCATTGTGTTAAGGTACAAAACCCTCCACTATGTGAACGAATACGAAGTTGCTAATTTTGTTTTCTTTTAATCTAGAATTTCATGGGCAATATGAATGAATTTATTTATAAATTGCCCATGCACTTTTGAACGCGTGTGAATCTGTATAGATACAATATAAAAAATGAGTGTTAAAGTTTTTAAAGGGTCGGCAACGCGCATGGAACACCCCTGGAGTTGCAGGCGTCCATAGGCTACGGTGACCGCTTACCACCAGGCGGACCGTATGCTTGTTTGTCACTGTCGTAGTATTAAAAAATATATATAATATAATATATGGTGTATTAATATATTCTGAAGTAAGAGTTCCTAGCGGAATACAGAATCATTCACAACTGTAACCTTACCAAACTTCATAAAGATGACAGACACTTCACTATACTAAACTAAAATAGACATAAATGTACCCTAGCTTGAATCTAAACTGTGAATTTCGAAGAACACTCAATCGATAAATGTAGTCAAGAGATATCCAAGAAAATTAAACCGGCTTATCAAAACAAAACGAAATTGAAAACCGCATTAAGCAGATTAATCCGACCGTTCCCCGAGTACTTATTACTCATTATAAAGTCAATTATTCCTTATTGACAATTCTTTTGATATTGCTTCAAAGCAATCAATTTGTGAAAACAGTCGCCGACTCTCAGGAATACATTAACATATTTTTTTCAAAATTGCCGAAGAATATTCAGATTTTCTTGCAATTTTCCTTTGGAGGTACCCTATTGAAAGTCAGGTGGCCGATATTGAATATTGTGATGGACTTAATACATATGTATGAGGGTGTATGGATCTTTGGATTATTGTTGGTATATAATTGTGAGGGTGGATTGCAAATCAGCATGAACAACGTATTGTAAACAGTTAAATTATTTATACAATAATATTTGTTTCATAAAATTGACTCAGACAAAACTTATGATAAGAAATTAAACACTTTAGACCGGATTAATCACGTTTATTAACACCATGACCCTACGTTTCGAGCCCATTACAGCACTCTTTTTTTCACAGGGTTAAGATGATGATATTCGAAAGTGTTTAATTTCAATGAATAACAATCGCGGTAACAGAAGACAATATTATGATAAGGAGAATTGGGATAGTTTCGAAAGTTTAATATAATAATTCCATCATCTTAAGAGTCTCATTTCAAAATTATCCTGCGTTTTTAACATTCGAAATTACCCCAAGGAATTATTTTTTTATTATTATTCTGTATTTCGCTTACAAAACAAGTTACAGATATTTTATAAAACAATGTTAGCTTAAAGGACATATGTGGCCTGTAACTTTATACATGTGTGGGTAAATAATTAAGGATAACCATAATCGCAAGGGAGGTGAGATGTTATCAATACGCAAATCGATTAGTTAACCAATTACCGAACGTAACTATAACATATATAAAGTCAACAACCTTGATGAAACTGCAGTAGATAAATAAATAAATTAATGAATATTCTGGGACAATCTTACAAAAATTGACCTAGTCCCACGGTAAGCTCAATAAGACTTGTGTTGTGAGTACTAGACGACGATGTATATAATAGATAGATACATATAAATACTTAAATATATAGAAAACATCCATAACTCAGGAATACATATTCGTGATAAACCCACGAATAAATGCCCTGACCAGGATTCGAACCCGGGACCTCCTGCTTCGTAGGCAGGGTAACTACCAACTAGGCTAGGAGACCGTTAACACAGTATTCCATATTCTTAATGTATCAAAATAGTTTGATAATTACAAATTTAAATCTGATTTACAATATATATACGAGTATGTGCAGGCTTAGTAAATTAAGTATGATAGGTATTATGCATTGCATCATTTTAGTAAATAAGTTAGAGTCCGCTGTACTGAAGGCCTACCACGCTTATGTTATTTCATATCTGAGATAGGGCATTCTATTTTGGGGAAACTATTAAGAAATCAATGTAAAAATGTTCTTCCGTAATATTTTAACATTCAACTAAAACATTAAATGTTTCGTCAGACAGTCGCGTAAAATATTTTTATGTTTATTTGAATGTTTATATATTAACACCGAAAATTGTAAGGATTGTAAGGATTGGTTTCTCTCATTTTTCTCTATCGAAGAAGATTTAAAATTATGTAATGAATAACGTTCTTTAATTGGTTAAAATACTGTTTTGTTTTATGCTACTTTAAATTATATCCCCAAATATCGACTAAAATACGACAATGTGTAGGTACATTTGCCATCATTAACCTGCAAACAGTTTCCTTCTGAACTTTGACTGATCTATTCTTGCTTCAATTAATGGTGTTTATACCATACCTACTTAAAAGTTAATAGAAGCTTTTTTGTCGGATTTAGATAATTTTATTAGCTTTACCGGTAGTAACAAAATTGATGTACCTGATCCGCATACAAGTACAAATCATACTAACTCACTAGCCAAAATATGCAGCAATGTTTGCGGACTTAGCCAGCTCGTAAACAAAGCCCAAGTAGCTTCGGGTCATTTCGACAGTTTTGCGGTGAGATCTAGGCCGTCATACTCGATACCGCGTTTTGTATTATACTTACGGCTGCTAGCGTAATTCATTTACCCGACTAGATGCTCATCTAGCGGTCAAAAGCCGCATTAGCTTACTGGCTAGCCGAAACATGTTGCACAATGTTTGTGGACTTAGCCAGCTCGTAAGCAAGGCCGAAGTAGCTTCTGGTCATTTCGACAGTTTTGCGGTGAAATCTAGACCGTCACACTCGATACCGCGTTTTGTATTGAACCTACTGCTACTGACGTAATTGATTTACCCGACTATAAATATGCTAATCGTTAACGCCCAGCAGCGAACGAAACGCAACTGTCTTTGTCGCTTTAGTAAGGAAGAGTGATAGAGATCTTGCATACGCACATAAATCCGCATCTTACTGTCAAAAGCCACATTAGCTTACTGGATGGGATTAATGCTCATCCCCAAGGTTGTAGCTATTGTCAAGTGATCTACGAAAGCGACGATAAATTCAGTATATCATTTATTTCTGGCTTAATAACCCCATATTCAGATACCTAGTTTAAATTGCCTATGATTTATTTATAAGAACGTTACCTACATTTGTGCTCTGTGTACTCGAGTATTCTATTTACCCATAAGCGCTATCGTATGGAGTGTAATCTATGGGTAAAATATACCCCACTCCGATGCTGTCCATAAACTCGGGAGATAATAGGGCATCCGCACTGTGTCGGATAATCCAAAAGGGATCTTAGTGGATCTATTGGAAATGCAAGTTCATCAGGTATTTTCGCTCACATATGTATGAAGTATGGACAGGGATATATTTTGTAAAGGTAAGTGGTTAACGTAGAACGTAGTTATGATACACAAACTTAGTTACAAAAAACTTACCTATTTACTAGTCCGTCGGCCTAACTAGTTGACGTTCTTCTCGTGCTGTAGGTACATATACACGGTCGCGGTCCCAGGTTGTACTCGGCACTTGAGACCCTTTCTGCCCCAGCCGCCAACAGTTCGACATACAATTATTTATCGAACTTCTTTGCCGTCGTTGCTTACCTTACTAACCACTTAACTGTTAATTCTGTTTTTTTTTAATACTCTTAGTAGTCTTAGTTGTTTTTCTCTTTCATGTATGGGAATTTTGCTGTTATTCTATATTTTTCATTTTTAGGATAATATTGTTGTTCTCGCTCACTATTGTTTGTCATGCTGAGCATACATGCTTTGGGTAACATTCCCAACCAAAACCTGTAACTAGTATAAACCTACCATGTAACAAATGTTATCTGTTTTGTATGCCTAATAAATAAAAATAAAATAAAATACAATGTGTAAAGCCTACTAGGCTACTTGAGTCTAGAAACATTCTAAGCTCAACTTTCTTATCATGTCGACAGACAAATCTAAACCTTTTAATTTGATAGTTACTTAAGGGTGACTTACACTAGGACGGAACGGAACGATCTGTCAATTTCTAGAGAAAGAATCACGTCCGAACTCGTAGATCAGCCCAGCCGGGTCATGTTCCGACCCGTTCTAGTGTGAGTCGTTCTCTACTCGAAATCTCGGTAAAATAAACTTATTTTACTCTTCAATATAGTTTCCAGTTACGCCTGTGTCTAGTACGAATCCGTGGCTATAAAGAGGAAAGTGTAACATACTTTTGTCAGAGACAGTTTAAATACATTTACAATCAATTCGAATACGTGGGATTGTGCCGAAATCTAAATACGAGTATGTAGATGTTTGATTATTGAAAAAAAAAAGTAATGATGGGATGGGATAAGTACCTATGTAGAAAGAGTAGAGGCAAGCAGGAAGAGCGGAAAGCCAAAATACTAAAATGTTAACTTTCTATCAGGCTGTTAAAGAGAAAACCCATAATAGAGATAGAAAGGTACATGGAAATCACGTGCCGTCAATACGGCCTAACCGTATTGGCGGCGATCGCCCACTATTGCATCATTTCGTTACTCCATCATGCTATTAATAAAAAAACCCGGCCAAGTGCGAGTCGCACTCGCGTACCGAGGCTTCCGTACCAACTTTTAGTTGTATCGAATTAGAAATTTGACGTCAGCCCCATGTATTGACAGATCGAATCGAGTTTGTTTTTCCTTGTTTTTTTTTTATAACGTAAACTGATAATTTTTAACTTTGTTTAAAAGACAGTTATACTTACACCATGATATCATAATTATAAATATTTAAAAAAACGGTCTAATACGGTTAAATTTCAAATTGATTTCAGGTTTTTTTTTATAATAATGATTGGGTTAATATATATATACATACTAGCTTTAACCCGCGGCTTCGCTCGCGTACTAAACGTAATTTTCAACCAGCATACAAAAAAGGAGATTTTTTTATTTATTTCACGTGCGCTAAGTTGGATTGGAAAATCGTTGTTGGATTTGAAAATAGTTGTTGGATTTGAAAATCGTTGTTGTTTTCGAAATCAGCGACCCGATAATGACACCCATATCAAATAAAATAGTTGTAACTGTTCTTGTTTCCCCTTTAAAAACTTTGGACCATAATTTTACCCCTACTTTGATTAATTCTATCTTTGTGCACCCCTTCGCCTTATAAGAAACCTACGTACCAAATTTGGAATCTCTAGAACCAGAAATAAACCTAAAAACGACACCCATATTGATATTTTGAGATTTCAACCCCATCGCATCCCATCAGGGAAGATAATATCTCACGTCCGCCTCGTTGGATGTTGAAATTGTTATTTTTTTCGAAATCAGCGACCCAACAAACCAGAAAGACGATACCCGTGTTGTTTTTTTACTATATTATCCCTTTTCCCCCTTTTGGGGGTTAATTTCTCAAAAAGCCTGAAACATGTCTTTACTCATTTATCTTTAGGAAAATTCCTGTGAAGTTTCGAATAAAATAATCGAACTAATCTTGTTTCCCCATACAAACATTGTACCCCTCCATTTGACCTCCTTTGGAGATGAATTTTGAAAACTCCTTTCTTTGGCACCCCACGCTTTATAAGAAACCTAAGTGCTAAATTTGGAATGTTTAGAAACAGAAATAAACATATAACGACACCCGTAGTGATGTTTTTAGATTTCGGCCCCATCGCGCCCCAACAATGGAGATAATATTTCACAATCGCCACATTGGATTGTAAAATCTACGTTGTTTTCGTAATCAGCGACCCGATAGACCATAAAAACAATACCCATGTTGTTTTATTTACTATATTATCCCTTTTCCCCCTTTTGGGGGTTGTTTTCTCAAAAATTCTGAAACACGTCTTTACTCATTTATCATTAGGAAAATTCTTGTGAAATTTCAAATAGTCTAACTAATCTTGTTTCCCCATACAAACTTTTGACCCCCAAACCACCCCCTTAGGGAGTAAATTTTGAAAAACCATTTCTTACTGCAGTTCACTTCACTTCACTTTACTTTACTTTATTTTAATAAAAAACGACACTCAAATTTATATGTTGACATTTCAAACCCATCGCATACCAACAAGGTAGATGGTATTCCACATTCACCACATTGGATCTTCAAATCGTTTCTTTTTTCGTGATCAGCGACCCGAAAAACCATATAAACGATACCCATGTTGATTTTTTCTCTTTTGCACCCCTTTGACCCCTTTCAGGGGTTAAATTCTCAAGAAACCTGAATAACGTGTTTACTCATTTACCTTAAAGAATACTCCGGTGAAGTTTCGGATAATAGGGAATATTCACTATTTTTTTAAATACTGTTGGATGATAGCTTTTATCATAAAAATACTGTAAAATAAATTTCAGCGCATAATAACTAAAATTTAGTAGATAAATCTTCTTTCAAAAACTCCAAATAAAAACGGGCGTTTGAAACGCCCGCCATTCCGACAAGCTGAGCCGTGACGTCATTTCTCATCTAAGGCCGGCACACAGTCTGAATGGGCCTATACCACGAAAATCGAACGATTGCGAATTTATACCTCCGTCTCTGTCACACTTGCATATTAGAGTGACAAAGAGGTTTCCCGTCAATGCCAATTTTCAATGTTCGTGGTAGGCATGCAATGCAGATTACGATGCATAATTACAATTATATTGTGAATTAATAATGCATAAAATTACGTACAATTAAGATATTGCTCACAGGTATCCTGATTTTTTCAGATATAATAAATTTCTCAGATCAATTGATGTGAATTAAGATTATGATTTATGAACGTGTTTGATCGGCACAACATAACCTAAAAAATGTTTATTATTTAATTAGTCTTGTATTGTGCAGCCGATTGTGTTTACATTTACAATGGAAAACGACATACAAGTCATAAAACCGCTTTAAAGATGGGATATGTATTGGATTGTGCCAAAATGCAAAAATATGAGTAGCAAAACGAGAAACACTAGATATCTTATGAAGGAAATTCCATACGAGAACATGTATACAATTTGACACAGACGATTCACGATTCGCATGCTTTTTTTTTAATGATCTGGATACTAGTGCTTCTGTGCCAGCTGTACACCAAACATTTGAGAAACCGAGACGCGAGATTACACACAGCGGCTCTCTGTTCATTCGCGTTCTTGGCTTGGTGTACAGACACCACTATCCAATGACGTCACACTCGACGTCACAGCGTTTTAACCGTTTGTAATTTCACACATTTTTTTGCACTTTTCAATAATTATTTTCACAGCTAAAATAAAATAAAATTAAGAAATTTTGATAGGGATATAATGCTGAACCAACATAGTTTCTGAGAAAAAAATATAAGCCTTATCTATTTCAAGTGCATATAGCCTATTCTTTAGAACCAGAAATTTACGTAAAAAAGTACACTCATATTGATATTTTGGCATTTCAACCCCATCGCATACCAACAGGGGAGATGGTATTCCACATTCGCCACATTGGATCTTCAAATCGTTGCTTTTTTCGTGATCAGCGACCCGAAAAACCATATAAACGATACCCATGTTAATTTTTTCAACTTTTCACCCCTTTTACCCCTTTCAGGGATTAAATTCTCAAAACACCTGAAACACGTGTTTACTCATACCTTAAAGAATACTCCTGTGAAGTTTCAGATAAAATAGTCTAACTAATCTTGTTTTCCCATACAAACTTTGGACCCCCGTTTCAACCCCTTAGGAGGTGAATTTTGAAAAATCCTCCCTTAGTGCTCGCCTACACCATAAAAGGAACCTACGTGCCAAATTTGAAGTCTATAGGACCAGCCGTTTGGGCTGTGCGTTGATATGTCAGTCAGTCAGTCAGTCAGCTTCTTTTAAATATTTAGATTTCCTTTGTAATATTAATAATAATGTTAATGTTGTGTCGAAATATTTTTTTTTAACTTCGGTAAGGATGATATTTTCTGTAAGAATAGTATAAAAATTGTTTAGGAATTTTTAAATTGATTTAGAATGTGCCAATAATGGCACTGCCAATCAAGCCCTTACAAATGATACCCCACATGACCCAGTAACTAAATTTTGAATGTTTTCCCTTTTCTGATCAAGCATTTTTAATTGAAAATAAATTAAAACTTATGATAAATCCACTCTCAGTGTCTGGGTTAACCTTCTTTTTAACTATTTCCAATCTGTAGAGATATTTAACGATGTGACCGAGAGACAGACAGACTGCGTCTCACAATTTAATAAGCTTTTATACCATTTTGGTGCAGAGTCTTAAAATGTTAATTTAGGTTCGCTAAAGGTGAAACATCTATCATAATTTTGTTACTCACCAAAAAATAAAATTGACATTACCCCTAAAACCAGTGTGAGTCTTTTAGATCAATATATTTATACTCCAGTCCACATTACCTTCTTGTCAATGGTGTCACAGACACATCTGCGACTTGCGAGAAAATTATAGCCCCAAGTTAATTCTGTGGCTCCTGGCTTTATTGGGGCCATTTTGTGCCCTGCGGTGGGGCGTAAATTATGTTTAGAACAGCCTGACAGTGGCGAATAAGGAAACACAACTGGGTACAAAGAAGACATGGGCTAAGTTACATAGCACCTCTTTGTCGCTTATCCCATTTCGCTATCTCACAAGTGGATATCACGGCCACAAATAGCAGAACTTTGGTGACGTATCAAGACACAATGATTTTTCATGGTTTTAACAATAGTCAATAGACATAAATAAAATCCGGCATAATGCACTATTGCAGTATCATTGCATCGCCTAGCTCTTTAATGTCAAAGCGGTAAAACAAAATGACTATCGTCTCGACGTTTTTAGCAGGTTCTCACTCTACTCCGGAGTGTGAGTGCGACATAGCTATAAACGTGCATACAGCTGTCTCGCTCACACTCTAGAGTGGCGTGCGGATCCGCATCAATACAGATGTAGTGCATAATGTTTTGCGTGTTTATTTTCACGGACACGCCCGAACCTGTTACGTGAACGTAAAATTTCAGTCAGTGTCTAAGAGGCAAAACATTATGCAGTAAATCTATAAGCGCGTTAAGCATTCTCAAGCAACAACGGCCAAATAAAAAATCTCCATGAAAATCGGGATATTTGGCAAGCCTATTACTATTATGTAGGTTAAGTAAACGTACTCATAAAATTAGCTTTGTAGAAGCGAACTGCGCCGTTCAGAACCAAAACATCAAAGACGAGAGACAAATTGGACATATTTTCCGGCTTTTAAGGATTCGAAGGCGCTGAAGACAGGGACAGAAAGATAGATTAACTCTCACTAGATAAAGCATTAAAATATACAACAACCCGGACCTGAATATCAAGGATTCTTTTGAGCTATTTTAAAAAGATTGATCAGAAAGAGAGATTTAAAGTGCTCAAAAGTTTTGCGCATTGCGATCAGTTTTTGAAAGAGAAATCGTTTCTTCTTCTTCTTCCTTTTCTTCTTCTTCTTCCGACCAGCATTATTCTGGTCTTTCTCAGGGTCCGCTAACTCTACTACATTTGCGCGATCTTGGGCATCATCTCTTGTAAGCCCATTTATGCTCATATCGGCCCTCACGACATCTCGCCACCATTTATCTGCAAGGGCTAGGTTAAGGCATTTGTTTCCTACCTAGTCGGGCGCCTGCGATAAACGTGGCCTAGTTTTGGAGTTTCTCCGCTACGTCACGGACTGCGGCTACGGCTGCCATGGATGTAGTCGTGACGTATGCGGTCAGCTTGTGTAACACCGCACAATCATCGCAGCAGCTTTATCTCTGTAACGCGAAGCTCCTGAATGTGCCTTCCAAGAACCGGCCACGTCTCGGCACCACAAAGTAGGACTGGACGGATAATGCACTTATACTCTAGCCCTTTGAGTTAAAGTAGCACTCTGCAATCGTAGATGACTATGTTCCTATTTCTTTATAATTCCAACTTTAAGCTCTAAAATGAGCTACTCGTAGCTGCTTATCTTAAAATTAAAATGGGAAGTTAGGACCCGCCTTAATGTTAACTTAATGTGCGACTTAATGTTAACACGAAATCTACAGGTTAGTAATCTATATCGTTTCTAAGGAAAACCTTTCTCTGTGAGCAGTCGATAACAAAGATGAATATGTATGTACACATTTTTGGCCGTCACCATGGTTTAAGGAGCAAGTATATTATTTTCGCAATGTAACTTATGTATGGTTGTTGGTAAATAAAAAACCTTTTCATGAACATTAAAATGTTTAACCTTGTTACCAGATTTACGAATAAGTTCATTTATTCAAGTCGGTCTAGCAACAAGCACTTTCAAATCGATCGTTACATATTAGATTTAAGATTACATTACTTGATTACATTATATGTTAGTTAAGTATACGACAAGGAATAAAGAACGCCTACCTGTTGATTTTACTTTCCGTCGCCAGATAAACATGATTACTTGATTAGGTTTATAAACACAGGCACATAAATGCTACACATTAAACGTAACGTATAAGACTACAACATCTATGTTGGTTTTAATCACACCTGCTCGTAAATGGTTATAATTATTATATGCAAGCATACTGAGACTTAATGAGCTGTATTAAGCCCATGGCCATAATGGATTTTCATACATTTTACCGCCCGCCCGGAGCGAGCTCCCGGAGGACCTGCGCCCCACGCGCGCGCCGCCGCACACAGCTGTGTACTGTGGACTGCGCTACTGCACTACCACTTATAATTTTGTTTATTTATTTGCCTAGTAAGTTTATTTATTTCCTCGCAAATGTGATGGAAAACATTGTATGTATCACGGGCGATACAAGAATTACGAATTCGTGTTAAAATTTAATTCACACTCGTTCGTGATTTCTTGTTTACCGCCCTTACTTAATACACAATGTATATTCGACGTTCATATAACATTTTGGATTTGACATCAATGTCTCATTCCAATTGTTTCCCAAGCGCGGGCGAATCACTCTGAGGTAAAAGCCATATTCGCAAACTATGTGCATGATTTTTGTCCTCCTGTATTGCAACGGTTAACCGGTTTTGTATGAAAAAACTGCGGTTTCGATTAAAAACTGAATTTTCCCCTACACAAAATAATCGATTGCATTCTTGACTCCTGTAGGAAAGATCGCATTTTAGTAAGTGGTTAGCTTTTTAAACTTTTGTAAATAAATTATCCATTGTATGGTACATGTGTAAATAACACGCCTTCTCCACATTTCCCGTATATTACTTAAATACTCGTATTCAAAATTAAATATATGACCTGAAATTCACAAGTTTTAAATATACTTGCTTATACCTACTGTAGCTTTTATACGGGACCTACATAATTTAGGGTATAATATTTTTGACAAGAGCCCTTTGGAGTTCCTTTTTTGTCACATTGTAGATACGCTGCGATCGCACACATTTTCCCCGTTTTCACATTTTTTGCACAAAGCGAATAAAGACGCATACAGACAGAAGGCACAGATATATTGTTACTCTCGCGGACACTGGGCAAGTTGCACTGGTTTACCCTCGCTCGCATGAATAGGAATATATGATGCAGTTCCGAGCCAAATGTGAGGCACGACGCCAGATTTGCCTCAAACCTCTGAATGTATCATTATAATGTCCTAATAAATCAATATACGTGGAGATTAACTTCCCTGCGCTGTGGTTCTGTAGCTATAAACTTTAGTAACAAATTTTAACGCAATGCCTACCTTTACCTACTAACTACTACCACAGAATAAACAAAAGTACCTACTAAAGTATACGGTACAGTACAGTAAACCTCCCAACTATAGTTCAACATTCAGCATTTTTTTTATGTGACTTTTATTCTAAATACTATGTTCTATGGCAAAACAAGAGTAAATTGTAAAATATGCTCACGCAAAACATTAAAGAACTTATTGATATTAATTACCTTCGACTATAGTTCTGTTGTAGTACTCGACTATACCAAGGTAGGTATAGTTGGGTGGTTTAACGGTAGTACATTGTTAACCCAGGGCAGAAAGACACTTATTTCCAACGAGGTAGTTCCACTTCGTTCAAGCGCCAATAGGGCTAGTCGGAAATGGATGAGTTTCACTCGAGTTAAACACTACTTTTCATTTCAAATGCGAGGAAAGTAAAAAAAAAACTTAAAACTACTCCTTTTAGTTTTTTCATGCGTCATAATTGTCATAATGCACTTTGAGAACATGAGAAATGAAAAATAAATTTGTTTGTATGAAATTGTGTGTTAAACGCTAGTCTTTTTTTTTCAAATATTTCGAGAGAGTGTTAATACAAAAAATGCTGGTTAAGAACGACGCTCTGGTTATGAAAATTAGGTATACACACATTTGATATACTACTTATTATGTATATAAGATATTATTTATAATATTAAAACAGTATCTTACCAAATACTTGAATTTTAATATTATGTAAGTATAAAATTTAATGTAGTTTTTAGATATCATCGCCAAAATACTTTGCCAGAACGCTTTGTCATGTAAATAAGATGCTCGAACTCTCGAGAGATTTCGTTCAAAGAGAAATATATGAATATTTTATTGAGTAAGTTGTGAAGTAACGCGTTGTTTATAGAGATAACTTCACTCTGCCCGCAACTTTGTCTGCTTAAAACTATATTTTTTTCCTTTTTTAGTATCATTCGCAAACGTCACCTTTATCTTTGAAACAGTCGGTTAAAGTTAAAAAAAGTCGGCGTTATACACTATATTTTTTTAATTACTTCATGTTCGGCATATAAAAAATTAGCTTTGTAATGTACAAAGGAAGGAAACATAATAGCATAGAGTCCGACTAAGCTAAGTTTGTATATATTTTGATAGCACAGGCTGTGAAAATATTAAGTAAACGTCATGATTTCGTAGAAGTTTGAGTTTTAAATGTTTGACAGTTCATTTGTTTGGACTAAACTCTTAGTTAGTTTTATTAAATTCGTGAATTATTATTTCTAAATTGTAATAATGACATGTATCAACCCGCTAATGTAAAACTGGCATAACAATAACCTTTACTAAGTAAGTACTGTAACTACCGCCCCCCCCCCCTCTATTTAAAACTAAATAAACTTCCCCTTAAACTACCCATATGTACCCCACTTACAACTACTATTTTCCCACTTACAATTAATATTTTGGCCTTGTGATCTCTAGTGGTAGCACTCTTTAATGTTGTGAACCGTAATAACGCATGATTCTTTAAAAGTAAAAACTGGCTCATATTACGTGCTCCTATATCCCGAATTTATTTTGTTATCCCTAATGAAACAATTTAATGAAGGATACTGTTTTAAAATCCCAATTAGTTAAACTTTGTTGAATGGATATTTGACTCACTTATATACTTGATTAATTGCTTGTTCATCTAGTTAATCTAAAGTATAACTGGTACAAAAAGAAATTAGTATTATTCAATTGAAGAATAGATAAGAAATTATAGTTGATTGAATTTACAATTAGCATAAACGAATTGTATTAATGAGAGATAGTATTTAATGAATAAAATTTGTTTTTTATGGCATTAACCCCGACCTACTATTACGGTCTCTGCTCACACATGATGGCATTCTAATGGGCTAATCCCTCCTAAATCCTACTTTTTCCAAAATAAAACCTGATTAATCGAAAAACGCCAATCAATGTGCCGGATGATTCGGGAATAGAGACCCCTACACTAAACCAACCAGTTTTGAGACACGCCATAAAAATCTCATCAGTTGGGCTTTCCTACCATCCTATGACTCGACCAGTATTTCTCAACCTAGGTGAACCTATTCTAATGAATTGAAATACCAAGGTATTCATTAGTCAACCATACTATCTCTCAGAGAAGGCTCTGTTTATTATGTGAACGTTAATATAATGAACGCAGTAGGCAGCAAATTATATAAGTAAAACGAATTGATTTAATTATAGAAATTTTGTTCAAACTGAGTAAGTAGATATGTCATTTCATGTCTATTTCCAATGCAAAAAGATAGACAACTGAGCTTCAAAATAAAACAAATAATTACTCTAAGAAAGGAGGTGTTAATTTGAGCAAAATCCTTTACCCAAATCAACAATTTCAATGTACTGCTTCGCCTGACATTGATCCCTACTCACAGTGTACTGCTCAGCCTGACACCATGGCCCTATATACAAAGCATTCTACTATCTGAGAATGGATTGTATACCTAACTCTCAAAATATTAGTAATATCATAAAACCAGATTTCAAAGCTCAGCCTCCTCTCTCACATTAGGAAAACAGGAAATGAATATGAAAATAGTTAATTATTCCAACAAAGTCACAAAGGTAACTGGCTAATAGAGTTGCAAATATAAAAGAGTGTTTCATCATCATCATTATCTGACGATGGAGATGGTTAAAAGAGTAAAAAAAATAGTATATTAGACGACCTAATTCCCTTGCAAAATGTGTACCTATTTCGGCTACCCCATTCCCTATTCTAGTATCTCTAAAACAGGAGTCGTACTTACCATAGACTACCTGTTTCCGAGCATACGTAAAGTGTATCCCTACTCTAATTAAAGCTAAAGTTCGGCGGGCAATTCCGAAGTTGTAACTATAGCCGCGTATATTCAACTCCCCCTTTCCATCCCGTAGGATATGGTGGGAAAGGTAAGTTGGGTCCCTACTGGTGTATATGAAAAAACATGATATATAAATACACTTAATAAGACTACAAGGCTTCAACTACAGCTTGCCAGAAATGAGTGTGGATCACCCACATCGTTAACTCGGAAATATGTAACGCTCACTCTGATCAAAAGCTGCTGGGCATTGAAAACCAGGGAGAATCCATCCTCTTCAGGTGAGAGGATGCCAGACACCTCCATGCCTGGTGGCGAGTCCCAAGTTAATATTTTTGTCACCGTTAGGTAATATGAACTTGGTAGACAGGCTGTTAACCCATCTCGATAGTATTGCTGGCTAAAAACACTTTAAATTTGAAGTTAATTTTAAGTTAGATTAAGCAAAATTCCGAGACTAGATCCTATAAGAACTTTTGATTCTTACAATATCTAGCTCATAAACAAACAATAATAATTTAAACACAAAAATTAACACAATTAACCAGCGTTAACTACCACTCTGACGCTGAGTACCGAAAAACCAGATAATTAAAGGTAAGAAGAAATATCCCTGAAGCAAGCACCATAATCCAGTAAAATTCATTAACAATAAAAATCACTAAACTAAGGCACAAGCTCCATAGATTCTCAACCCACCAGCAATCCTCCAGAGATCCAGCCCCACTGACTTTTTGTTGTTGAATGACCCTGATTCCAATTTTCCACCTCCTTTTATAGCTTCAAAGTGGCGACCGTTCTAGCGACCGTTTTAGCGACCGTTCTGGCGACCGACGACCGTTCTAGCGACCGTTTTGGCGACCGTTCTGGCGACCGGCGACCGTTCTAGCGACCGGCGACCGTTCCGACGACCATTTTAGCGACCGTTCTAGCGACCGGCGACCGTTCTAGCGACCGTTCTAGCGACCAGCGACCGTTCTAGCGACCGTTCTAGCGACCGTTTCAGCGACCGTTTTAGCGAGCGTTCTAGTGACCGGCGACCGTTCTAGCGACCGTTCTAGCAACCGGCGACCGTTCTAGCGACCGTTCTAGCGACCGGCGACCGTTCTAGCGACCGTTCTAGCGACCGGCGACCGTTCTAGCGACCGTTCTAGCGACCGTTTTAGCGACCGTTTTAGCGAGCGTTCTAGTGACCGGCGACCGTTCTAGCGACCGTTCTAGCGACCGGCGACCGTTCTAGCGACCGTTCTAGCGACCGGCGACCGTTCTAGCGACCGTTCTAGCGACCGGCGACCGTTCTAGCGACCGTTCTAGCGACCGGCGACCGTTCTAGCGACCGTTTTAGCGACCGTTCTGGCGACCGACGACCGTTCTAGCGACCGTTTTGGCGACCGTTCTGGCGACCGGCCACCGTTCTAGCGACCGTTCTAGCGACCGGCCCGACGACCGTTTTAGCGACCGTTCTAGCGACCGGCGACCGTTCTAGCGACCGTTATAGCGACCGGCGACCGTTCTAGCGACCGTTATAGCGACCGTTCCAGCGACCGTTTCGGCGACCGTTCTAGCACCCGGCGACCGTTTTAGCGACCGATTTAGCGACCGTTCTAGTGACCGGCGACCGTTCTAGCGCCCGTTCTAGCGACCGGCGACCGTTTTAGCGACCGTTATAGCGACCGGCGACCGTTCTAGCGACCGTTCTAGCGACCGGCGACCGTTATAGCGACCGTTTCGGCGACCGTTCTAGCGACCGGCGACCGTTCTAGCGACCGTTATAGCGACCAGCGACCGTTCTAGCGACCGTTTTAGCGACCGTTCTGGCGACCGACGACCGTTCTAGCGACCGGCTACCGTTTTAGCGACCGTTATAGCGACCGGCGACCGTTCTAGCGACCGTTCTAGCGACCGGCGACCGTTATAGCGACCGTTTCGGAGACCGTTTCGGCGACCGTTCTAGCGACCGGCGACCGTTCTAGCGACCGTTATAGCGACCGTTCCGGCGACCGTTTTAGCGACCGATTTAGCGACCGATTTAGCGACAGATTTAGCGACCGTTTTAGCGACCGTTTTAGCGACCGTTGTAGAGACCGTTTTAGCGACCGTTTTAGGGACCGTTCTAGCGACCGATTTGGCGACCGTTTTTTTTTTTTTTTTTTTTTTTTTTAATAAGTGAACTTAATATTCTTAATTCATTTGTTTTACTGTTAACTTTAACTTAATGAAATTTTGGTAAAAGTCTAGAAGAAAAACATAACATCTGAATGGCTTAACAATTGTCATAGATTCTCCCCATTAGAATGATACACTCAGAAGACGACCCAGCGTTCAGTTACAGTACCAACTATGACATTATCAATATCATGTCGAATAGGTGCTCACTCCGTTAACACACTTGCAAATTAGTTTTAGGTAAAATTAAGTTAGTGATTATCTTCAAAATGGGGATAACAAACGAGTGTTTTTTAGAGAATAACTTAGTTTAAAGTTAAACTAGACAATACTTGCTTAAAATTAAAGCAAATAAAAAACACGATGTATAGTCTGACAGACAATTAATACCTATACAAACTAAATCGTTTATAAACTAGAATCATGACATTTAAAACAAACTATCTGCAATCACCATTATCTTTTTTACGCAAACTTGCGGGCGGAGGCTAGGCCATATAAAGAAGCACTTTCACAGCATATACATGATATAAGTTATTTTATTATTGACACCCGTCGCCTCTGAAGGCGTATAAGTTACAAGTAGCACTAGGGGAGCGAGACAAGTTGCGTCCTTACTAACATAGAAGGATATTCCTATGTACCGACCAAGTTGAGAGGCGGCCAGTATAACTCCTTTTCAACTGACTTCAAAATTTAAAAGGGGGAGGTGAATTTCAGAGATAAGCGGGCCATATACGTTCGGGCAATACCTCAGATACCTATAGTGTGTATGTCCGCCGGACATCCGCCAGACTTTCATGTATGGAAATTAATTGGTAGAGCCGGCGGATAATGCATATAGCCCGCTATCATTGTTGAATTACTGATCGGTCTCGTGTAATATAATAATATAGAGTAATTTTATATGCATACGATTATTTGTCATATGCTTTCGACAGAGGAGTAGGCCTGGCTATAGTGGCTATTACTCCGACTGGATTAATTCTTAAAAGTTTTACACAATAGGTGAATAGAACAAAATAACATACGACATGTCTGCCTACTTTATTAAATGTGAATACTTTATTAATTTAAAACTTAACTTAACTTATAGGACAATATAAATTTATAAAATAATTAGATTTGGTACACTTGAGTTGATAGCTCGCCAGCACTCCAAACGATAGGAATACAGAGCTTGAACTAACAAAAGGATCGTTTTCGCAACAAATTGATGTCTCCATTCCAACGGAGGAGACTGTTTCCCTCTTTGTACCCGACTTACAAATACAGTTGACTTAAAATACCCAAGAAAATCATAGTAGAAATAAATGTATTTTTCAAACAATCTCAACAAAAGTTCCCACTTCGATTGTACCTGATATATTTATTACTCTTTCTGCCCTCTAGCCGGCAAGCAGCCAAATGAAGGCCGCTAAGCCAAACAAATTCGCCGCTTGCCGACTGCGTCGAGCAGAAAAATGGTAAACAGATCTTGGCCAGTAAATAAGAAAACCTCAGATCACATGTTTGTCTACTTCAGCTTCGCTTCGCCAATTACACGAGATCTGACGCACTTCTTACTTTACTATTCCCATAGCTTTTCCTCCTAACGATTAAAACGCGAATAGCTACGCCCCTGTAGCATCTGACCTAAATTTGACGTCAATTAAAACATTCGAGCATCGGCTTTGCTAGAAACATCAAGTTTGCATTCGAGTACATAATAGTTTAATAGTGCATTCGTGGTAGATGATACGATAATTTATGGCTCATGAAGTTTAGGAGCGGCATTCGAACTTTGGTAATCTGAGCTTAATTGGACATCGATCCAATATCACCTACCGTAGAACCACCCAACTATGGTCCAAAACCTCCCAATTATGGTCCAAAAATCACTCTAGTATCTACATATGTTTTGATGTGACAATTATTTGAAAGACTCATTTCTATGGCAAAACAATAGTAAATTGTAAAATAAGCTCACGCAAAATATAAAATAACTTATTGGTATTGATGTTTAATTACGTTGGACCATAGTTGTAGTACTGGACTATACTTAGGTGGTTTTACGGTACTTATTCTCATACTATAATCGTAAGTGTTATAATTTTGGTTTTCCGTTTAATCTACTCGTTTCTTTTACGGTACAGTAACGTAATGACTTGCATTACCGTTGCAGTCCGTCCGGCCGTCGTACAGACTGCTTCAGTTGTTCTTCCTCAATGTGGTGGATCTAGTGGATGTAGTAATAACCATAGCACGCAGATGGACATATTGGGCGCCGTACGATGAACTAAGAAAACCTTACAGTGGAGGCCCTGGAAAGATCAGAGGAGTAGAGGTCGCCTACCAGAAAGAGAAGTGATTGACAGCGACATGTCGGCCACAAATGGTTATAAGTGGCGAGGGACACCAAGTTTTGGGTGGTACGGAAAAGGACAAATTAAATGCTGCAATAATTATAATAACATACTTTTCACAACGATTTACAATCGCATTCAAAAAATACGTGAGCTAAATAAAAGCTTTTCCAATAATCCTGTAACACGCTTGGGCGTATCGTCGTAGTGTTGAACATTAAAAATCTCAAATATAAAAATAAAGGAAAAGTGGAGAAATGGCGTGACACGCGAACTCGCAATTCTGGGAAGCTGGGGCATCTGATACGGCATGACAATTATATAAAAACCATCATCGAAGGCAGAATAGAAGGGAGTAGAAGGCAGGGGAAGACCGAGGCGTGCCTATATGGACCAAGTCAAAGAAAAGGCGAATGTGATGTCGTATCAGGAGCTCAAGACATTGGCAGAAAACCGAACGGAATGGCGATTACTCCACCGACAAGAACCATGGCTCTTAAATATATGATGACCGAGACTTACCCGTCGGCTGCGAGTGTCTCCACTGTGCACTCTTAGAACTTTTACACTTGTGGTTCGCCGCAGACGTGAACTCGCGACCACTCTAACTCGGCAAACCCTTGACCGATTCAACTCATATTTGTATTTAAAAAATCTATTTATTTTATCTAACGATTTGCCAAATTTCACGATGATCCGATCAACGATACTCGAGTTATCGTCAAACAAACATACATATATACATACAAGCATAACATTATCGGATGGTTTCAATAGACCCAGAGAATTTCGGTCGCTTCGCTCGCTTGTTCAATAAGTCGTAATTAGAGGTGAATGAATGAATGTGATCTTAAATGCGATTATTCAATGACTCGTATTTTCATCAAATTTTCACAGTTGATTAGTTATCCGTAAAATGGCCGGAAAATTGCAGTTTGTTATATCTGTCCCTGACAGTCTGCCACGGCCAGCGGCGCCCAGAAATCTAGCACACAATTATTAATACAAATCCCTGGAACCGCATCATAATAACATGTGGAAAGTGTTAACGTTAACAATTGATATTATACTTCGTATCCAAATCGAAGATTACATATATTTACTAGCAGCAGTACACGGTTATGTGCTGTCCTTGTCACACATTTAGAGTTATAATATTATTCAAAAAAAACTGTTCTCGCTCTCGCCCGCCGGGTAATTAGGCACAGCAGCGCTCCCAGCGGCGTGGTTTATCATTACATGTTTTTGTGTCGGTCCGAGTCACACGTATTTTCTCGCAAAAATAGTGTTTTAGTGTATATCTATTTCAGATTGAAGGATTAGGGTGAGTGATTTTACACATCTTCAGAACGATGAATTCAAATTACAGAATAAAACCGCGGCCTAGTTGCCGTTTAACGAATCTTCTTTCGGAAAGTGATTTTGTCCAAATGTTTGATTTTACTTTCAATATATGTGTGGTAGATTACAATTTAAAAACGAATGTTAGTGTGGTGTATTAATCATATAATAACTAAAAGAATAGATCAAGGAATATTTACTTTGTTCGAAATAATGCTTTTACATCTACCTTCTTTTTTCTAAGTAATATAAGTAAGGTACATGTTAAAGGCACGGGTTGTTGTTCGTAGATTAACATACAAATTTAAACCTAATTAAGAGAACTTTAAGGTTCGTTATGTATTTACGCGTTATAGTATTTACGCGTTATAATTCGTATCAGGTTTGTGTACCAGACCGTATACTAAAAATTGCGCCACACGCCATACTCGAGGGTTAGCCACTTACTTCTAACCCTGGTATTTAACGAAAACAAATGTAATCTCATCTACGCAATGATTTCATCTACCTTTCCAGAGTTCTGAGATAATTATAGTAATAAGTATTGAAGTATGCAATGCTAAAAAATTATGAAAGTCGACATGAATTTCACAAATTGTAGTAAATTCGGTTAACAAAATGGCATCTAAAAGTAATTTAAAGTAAAATAGCCATAGAGGTTCCCTCATTTATCTATAGTTTTGTTAATAAAAGCTAGCTTATGATCCGGATGTTGCCGTTCCGAATATCGTCGAGCCTTCGGGACAATATAGGTATTTTAGAGGTTCCCCATTTTATCCCTAAAAGGGAGGTATGACCTCTTCAATTCTTCATGTTTGTCTTGGATTATTCGTGAAAGACAGCCCCGATTTGTCAGCTAAGAAGTACACATACTTATAGCGCTTCTTGTACGTCGTCTACCTACTTCATTTATATGAACTGTCATAAAAATATACTCGCTTATAAAGAATCATGAGCTCGCTGAAATAAGTAACAATGACTACAATCAATAATTATCATCATAATGTTGTTGCAGAGAAAAATTGTAAAATAAAAATAAGATAGGTTTCGTATAAACTACGTTCCTATTTACGAGTAAGCCTATTTCAGGTTTTATCAAGGAAATACTACTTTAATGAGTCGGAATATATAATCTTGATCATGTTTTAATGAAGTCAAAATACTATGATATTGCGATTTTGGGTCAGTTAAGGCTCTAAACTAAAGGGAAGTGTAACCGCAGCGGCAGTGCCTTATTACCCTGTTCCGCTAAATAGCGCGAATGCTTGCTGTAGCCGCTGCAGGGGTTTAATTTGCGACCTAGTGTCTATACGATTAAAGAAGGATAATTTATGTTCAGAGTTGTATTCTTTGAGTATAGGTAAGTTATTTAAGGTAAAGAATAACTTTTTTGTTTTGTTCAGACTCGAAAGAGGTTATTATTTTTTCCCTCATATTTTAGATACCGTAAACCGTTCAATATACAACGATATAACCAGGTCAAAAATATGATATTTTGGTTTATGTAAAAATTTACAAAATACAATACCTACATAATATGCGGACATTACAGGTTAGTATATTATGATTGGTGGTTCGTTAACAAATTGCACACCTAAAAGGTGTTCAATCGCTTTCCTGCATGCTCGGAGCGAATAACGAGAAAACTGGTTAAAGACACAAAATAGTTAAAGTTTTTTGTGGTTTTTTGTATAACAATAATACCTATACTTACTGATTTTCTTTATCAACTTTACGTATCCCCATCACGAAACAAGGATAGTTTGGTTCCGGAATTTGAACCAATATCTGACGGCGCAGTCTTGCGAATTGTTGCGGTTAGTAAAAACGAATTAAAATGCAATGCAATGCATGAAATTATATAAATCATATGATTTTTACATATACATATTATAATAGAAGTATTGTAATTTGTATATGTAGGTAGTGAATGTTGTGTTGTGGATCACATTTTTATGATACCTACATATAAAATTGTAGATGATACCTTTACGATAGTAGGACTCAACATGACTTAATGAAAATTAAGTCGGATATTAATATGGTCGTACGTACCTACTATTAAAACCTCACCGTTTAGGAAGGTGGTAACCAAAACGGAATAATTTTACCAAGCTGAGTGAGTTTGCTAACAAAAACCTCATTGGAGAGTAAATGGTTTTAACCCAATTGAATTATCACGAAACTAATATTCCTGTTTATTGAAAGGATGAACCGATATATACTGAAGTAATACAAACAACGACTTAAATTTTGATTTATAGTTTCCTAGAGAAACTTCATAATATATATATATATATACGAAACGAAAATATAATATATTTTCGATATAGCCTACGAAAATATATATTATATATTTTCGTAGGCTATATCGATGAAATAGGCTTAATCTTATTAAATACCCTACGCTGCTCCGCTTTAACAGCGCCGAGTTACGTGACATAAATGGCGTGTAAATTTGTATAATTTTGCTCCGTTTCAACAATTATGCCACAAAAATTGTGTCAAATAAGCTTGCTTTAACAGCGTTGAGCTTTAACACATTAATTATGTCAAGGATCGTCCGCTTTAGCAGCGTTGAGGTACTCCACATTAATTGTGTCGAGGATTCCAGAACTTTGCTCCGCTTTAACAGCGTTGAGGTACTCCACATTAATTGTGTCGAGGATTCTAGAACTTTGCTCCGCTTTAACAGCGTTGAGGTACTCCACATTAATTGTGTCGAGGATTCTAGAACTTTGCTCCGCTTTAACAGCGTTGAGGTACTCCACATTAATTGTGTCGAGGATTCTAGAACTTTGCTCCGCTTTAACAGCGTTGAGGTGCTCCACATTAATTGTGTCGAGGATTCTAGAAATTTGCTCCGCTTTAACAGCGTTGAGGTACTCCACATTAATTGTGTCGAGGATTCTAGAACTTTGCTCCGCTTTAACAGCGTTGAGGTGCTCCACATTAATTGTGTCGAGGATTCTAGAACTTTGCTCCGCTTTAACAGCGTTGAGGTGCTCCACATTAATTGTGTCGAGTATTCTAGAACTTTGCTCCGCTTTAACAGCGTTGAGGTACTCCACATTAATTGTGTCGAGGATTCTAGAAATTTGCTCCGCTTTAACAGCGTTGAGGTACTCCACATTAATTGTGTCGAGGATTCTAGAACTTTGCTCCGCTTTAACAGCGTTGAGGTGCTCCACATTAATTGTGTCGAGGATTCTAGAACTTTGCTCCGCTTTAACAGCGTTGAGGTACTCCACATTAATTGTGTCGAGGATTCTAGAACTTTGCTCCGCTTTAACAGCGTTGAGGTACTCCACATTAATTGTGTCGAGGATTCTAGAACTTTGCTCCGCTTTAACAGCGTTGAGGTACTCCACATTAATTGTGTCGAGGATTCTAGAACTTTGCTCCGCTTTAACAGCGTTGAGGTACTCCACATCAATTGTGTCGAGGATTCTAGAACTTTGCTCCGCTTTAACAGCGTTGAGGTACTCCACATTAATTGTGTCAAGGGTTGTAGAACTTTGCTCCGCTTTAACAGCGTTCAGGTACTCCACATTAATTGTGTCGAGGATTGTAGAACTTGCTCTGCTTTAACAGCGGTGAGGTACTCCACATTAATTGTGTCGAGGATTGTAGAACTTTGTTCCGCTTTAACAGCGTTGAGTTTCTCCACATTAATTGTGTCGAGGATTGTAGATCTTTGCTCCGCTTCAACAGCGTTGAGTTACTCTACATCCATTTTGTTGATGATTGTACAACATTGCTTCGCATTAACAGCGTTGAGTTTCTTCACATTAATAAAATCGTGTTGAGGATCGTACAACTTTGCTCCGCATTAACGGCGTCTCGTATTACATATTCTACAGGAATTGTGTAGAATGTAATAAAAATTTTACTCCATCAGGTTGTTTTTACCATGATGAGACTTCTTTTCAATAGTAGCATTCCGATTATCAAGATATAAAACACTCCACGTGTCTGTTCTTTATGTACTGGTCAATATAATATATGCTGCTGTAGCGTACTGGTCAATATTTCGTTATCCTACAGTAGAATCGAAGACACCTGCCACTTTTTTATTACAACGTTCTACTCAAAAAGGAAAAACTTACCGTATTAACCATTACCAACCACTTGAATTATTGTTTGGTCTCAGTATAAATCTGTATGTATATTTTATAACAAGATTTCTTTAGTACTAATCTTGCAATGAAGAAACTACTGATAGCTTGTTTTACTAATTATACAACTTGTTTTTGTCTTCCTTTTTTACTTCGATATGAAATACAGGCATATCTAAAGTATACAATCACTATGCAGGGATTCGTCAGTAGAGTTCAATTAAATGAACGAAGTATAATTTAAAGCAGGTATATTCAAGTAATGTTAAAATTATATCGACGATAATACACACTCCAGTGTTTTGTTTCACCTAAAAGGTTATTGAAAGTAATTTCATTCTTTATTAATGTCGTTCCTCACTTGGACACGCACAGCATGTCATGCATAAGTCCAATCTAATAAAAATATTCATATAATATTTACATAACAGTACCGTTTTATTTTATTAGGCACTCATGTATGAAGCTAATTATCAGGAACCCATAGGAGCGTACGGATTTGACTTCGATATTTTATTTTATTTTTCCTACTTATATGTAGTATTACAATTCTCTAAACATCTGCTAGTAAATATATGTAATCTTCGATTTGGATACGAAGTATAATTAATAATCAAACGAACTTACCTGTGAAGTTTGATTGGAATTATACGAGTATCCAAATCGAAGATTACATACTCCCACCCTCCCAGACCCTAAAAATTAAAATAAAATAGTCTCTGGTCCTAACACAAAAATATCTATGTGCTCTAAAATAATGATAAACCACGCCGCTGGGAGCGCTGCTGTGCCTAATTACCCGGCGGGCGAGAGCGAGAACAGTTTTTTTTGAATAATATTATAACTCTAAATGTGTGACAAGGACAGCACATAACCGTGTACTGCTGCTAGTAAATATATGTAATCTTCGATTTGGATACTCGTATAATTCCAATCAAACTTCACAGGTAAGTTCGTTTGATTATTAATTAACAGCGAAAACAATGTTAAGGATGACTCACAGTAGTCCGTTCCGTTCCGATCCGATACGGGACGATCTGTCAGTTTCTATACAAAAAAGTCACGTGACGTCCGAGGGCTCCGAGCTATCACGTGATACTTTCTATAGAAACTGACAGATCGTCCCGTATCGGATCGGAACGGAACGGACTACTGTGAGTCATCCTTTACTTTGCTATTCCGCCATTTGTTTGGCGGAATAGCACAGTAACATTGTTTTCGTTGTTAATATGGAATTCCGCAAAGTAACGCCTGATTCAATAAATTTACAATTGATATATTTTACTCCACTTTTAAAATGGTGAATGGATGGTTATTTTATTTCATCTCATTCCAATAATTTGTAATGTTGTGTTCACATCTGCTGCAGCTAAGCTTGCATTGTGCACAGCAGCCTTTTTGATAGATCCAATCGTCAGATCAGATCAAAAATCAAATTGTGTCATCTAGAAGATCAATCAATTGCCCTCCTGTTGAGGAACAAATTACGATGGAGGTGCGCGATAATGACGTGCAAGTAGAGCCCCCCTCGTTCGACGAGGTCCGCTCCTGTATAATGAGGCTTAAAAACAACAAAGCTGCAGGGATTGACGCGTTGCCTTCCGAGGTTTGGAAGTGTGGTGGCGGAGCGGCTCAATCCAAACTGTACGAATTAATAATGAAAGTCTGGGAGCTTGAAAGACAACCTCGGGAATGGAATACAGGGATCATCTGTCCTGTACATAAGAAAGGATGCAGAAAGAGGTGTTCCAACTACAGGGGCATTGCCCTGCTTCCGACAGCGTACAAGGTTCTGTCATATGTACTGCTCAAAAGGCTGGAACCGTACACGGAGAAAATCTTAAGCGATTACCAGTGCGGTTTTCGCAAGAATCGCAGTACCATTGACCAGATCTTTCTACTAAAACAGCTGATGGAAAAAAGATGGGAGTATGCGCGGAGTATTCATTCACTATTTGTAGATTTCACAAAAGCGTACGACAGCATCGACCGGGGCGCCCTGTATTTCATTTTAAGAAGCTTTGAAATCCCCAAAAAGCTTGTCGATATGATCCACGTTGCTACGAGCGAAAGCCGGATGCGGGTTAAAGTAGGCAATGAGCTGACAGCAGAGTTCACGGTGAGTACTGGACTGAAGCAGGGCGATGCTCTGTCCCCTATGCTCTTCAATTTAGTTCTGGAGTATGTGGTCCGAAAAGTACTCGCACTGGATTCCGGAATAGAGCTGAATGGGAGACATAGGTTGATAGGGTACGCTGACGATTTAGCTCTACTAGGGGAAAACCGTGAAGCAGTGGCAGTGTCGACCAGTATTTTGGAGGGAGAGGCAGCAAAGGTGGGTCTCAGGATTAACTGTGGGAAGTCGGAATACCTCCACATGAAGCGCTACCGTAACAGTCGAGCTAAACGAGAGGACCTACTTGTAGGAGGAAACTCTTACAAGGGAGTGGACAAATTCAAGTACCTCGGATGCACTGTTACGGATACGCATACAAGAGAGGACGAGATCAATATCCGCATCCAGAACACCTTGCGATGCAGTGCTGCTCTCCATAAGGTGTTGGCGTCCAAGCTTCTCAGTAAGGCTACTAAGCTCCGGATATATAAGACGGTTATCCGTCCCATTTTAATGTATGGGTGTGAGACTTGGACGCTAACACTTAAGGAGGAGCATAGCCTTTTAGTAGCGGAGCGTAAGGTGCTCAGAAAAATCCTGGGACCTGTAAGAACGGACGATGGTAATTGGAGGATCCTCAAAAATGCCGAAATACAAGAACTGGTAGCCGAACCAAATATCATTGGTGAGACTAAGGCCCATCGTCTTCGCTGGCTCGGCCATCTTGAGCGAATGGGAGAGGATCGCCAGGTGAAGAGAGCATACCTTGGTCGACCGACTAGACGTCGTCCGGTCGGTCGGCCCAAGTACCATTGGATAGATCTGGTGGAGAGGGATCTGTGTGATCTCGGAGTCATAAATTGGCGAGAGATTGCACAGGATCGGGTACAGTGGCGTGCTCTTGTGTCGGAGGCCAAGACTCATTTTGGGTCGCTGAGCCAGCGTAGTTAGTTAGTTAGTCATCTAGAAGATGCTTCTCCCTTCGAACAAAAAATATTGAACCAAATCAATTTTGAAGTCGGTTGAGATAGTCAAACAGTTTGGACGATTTTTCTGTACATTTTCTTTTTTTTTTGTAGTGACAGTCTGAATTGAATGAAGCTAGCCTACTTCACAGTATTATTAGCGTAGGTCTATTGTGACTTTTGTCACGGGTCACGCTGTACCAACAATAAAAAGTGTACTTTGACAGTATGAATAGAAATTCTGTCTTCGAACGAGAGTTTGCATAATAGTAGTGCAGCGTACATAGTTTTATTTTTCATTGCAACCGCCATTGTGGTTGGGGCTTTATGTAAAAAGTTTATTGTTTAGATACAGAGACTATAAAAAAATAACGATTGCATGAGGGTAGGTATGCAATATCGCAAGGAAAACATCCCATCTAGTTTCCTAACTAGATGAACCTAAATATGTAGATAAATGTAGATAAAAATATACAAAAAATTACCACGGAAGTAGGTTTTATCCTTATTTAAGGATGACTCACAGTAGGACAGGACGAGATGGGGCGGGACGGAAAGACCTATCAATTTCTATCGAAGGAATCACGTGATAGCTCGGAGCCCTCGGATGTCACGTGACGTTTTCCATAGAAACTGACAGATCGCTCCGTCCTGCCTCGCATGCCGCCTGGAATGGTCACCCCGTACCCAGTTCTATAAAAATGCATAAAAAACCGAAACAATAGCCTCGTAAATAAGAGCTATCCGTCGAAAAAACTGAACAAAAGGGATTTCGACGTTCTAATAGTAGATATCAGTGCACGAGTTGTGTAACGATTGAAAATAAATTATCCCCTCGCAGGTTTTTGCCCGGCTGCCGCGCGCTGCTAATTGTTTTCAGTTTTTGCTCGGTTTTGCCCAGTCCTGCTTGAGCATTGGCAATGTTATACGCTTCTATTTTTCCAAAATAGTCCGTCTCCTCGTGATGTCCGGCATACAAAAAAATGCAAAGGAAATTTGATCTTCGTTATATTAATATTGTTTTCGGTCTGATCCTTTTAATTAGATATTAACGATAAAAATAATGGTACGAGTACCATTCAAATGTCGACCACGACATTTAAATTCTAAAATCTTTGCGTAATCAAAAATTGCGTAGTTAATTTTTGATTTACTCTTAATATTGTCATCGTATTTTACCTACTCTTAAAATAATTGAAACTAAGAACTTAAATTAATAGTTTGGTTGATAAATTAGATGATTTTTGCTGTCCAAAAAGGCTAGTTTGAAAATTCACACTTATAGGTATTATTATTAGGGTTCATTTTGCTTCAGCTTGTGTTATAATGTTTCTTTGTTTGACATAAGAAAGGTCCAAAGTACATTGTAATGTAACTGTGTGTATATTCTATTGTACATAATTAGTGGAGTATAAAAATTTAAAACATGCTACGTTGCCACTTCAAGACCTTTACTTACCAAAGTAAAATATAGCATTATGTAGTTAGTAAAATTTAGTTGGTAGTGACGACCCTGTTTACGATTATTTTTTTTATACTACGACGGTGACAAACAAGCATACGGCCCGCCTGATGGTAAGCGGTCACCGTAGCCTATGGACGCCTGCAACTCCAGGTGAGTTACACGCGCGTTGTCGACCCTTTAAAAAAGGAGGATTCGCTGTGTTGACAGCTAAAGGGGCAAGCTTAGCTCCGTGGGTACACCCCACTCCCCAGCTGTCAACACAGCGAATCCTCTTGGAGCTCTGGCAACCTTACTCACCGACAGAAACACGACACTATGAGTAGGGTCTAGTGTTATTTAACTGCGGTTTTCTGTAAGGTGGAGGTACTGCCCCAGATGGGCTCTGCTCCAGATTTGAGCGAAACGACATTCGTTGTGCTGTGCCCTACCACACTAAACGATATGCATCCGCTGTGCCCATACCTCTCTTACTGTACGTCTTACTTACGATGCTGAAGGTCCCGGGTTCGAAACCTGATGAGGGCATTTATTTTTGTGTTTAAATCTCGAATATTTGTTCCTGGGTTATGGACGTTTTCTATGTATATATCTATATAAATATGTATTGTATATATTCGCCTAGTACCCATAGTACGTAGATACGCTTTGCTTAGTTAGTAGACTAGATCGATCTTTATGATTATGAGATTGTACCCAAATATTTACTTAGTGTCATAATATTTGGCGCAAAGGAGAAAGTTCAAAGAACGTTGATTTAATATCAGTTTGATCTTGCAGCGACGTCGTTGAAGTCTTTTTTTTAAACTTTTACACGGACGACTACTAAAGACGGACATTAAAAACATGCTTTTAAATTTAGCCCCAAGCCTGCGACTTTGCTGTACAATATATTTATCATTGAAAATAGCACAACACTGTTTTTATTAAATTATTTGATTCCTGAAATAATGCTAGTGTTGGCATACTTCTATTCCAAAATCAGTGATTTGTTTTAAAGTGTGTAATTAAGAAGACATTTACACTTTGACGCTTACAGCCATTGACACTTTGCTAATTCAACAATCAAATCATGACACATGAAGTTGAGTCGAAACGTCGAAATTAAGGGAAATTACGGACGAACGGGTCTATGTTAATAATAATGTGTACAAAACGCAAAAGTTCAAACTATTAAAGTGCAAAACAAATGTTTGACTTCAACTGTAAACTTAGGTGTAATACGTACGATAAATACACACTCGTAGATTTGATAACATGAACAATCTGCGTTTCTTTAATGTCGACGATTTTTTAACGTCACCTACAATAAACTAAGGTTAAGAAACGTTAAACTTAAAGTTTAAACTTTAATGTAGGTAACATTAAACTCAAAAACCTTCAAAAAACTTAAGATGCTGAATCGGTTAGGTCTCATGTTTATTTCGTACGTCTCCCCAGTTAACATTTACCTATCCACTCGGCTCGGAGGTGGACTTATGTTAAATTTTTAATGCAAGAAACGCGACTCCGAGCCCACAGTAATGGGGGAGTAAATATCACAGTACTCTTTATGAATGAATAATACATATCGAGATATAATACTGTAAATACAACGCTGGGAACTTCGCAAACTCTGAGAAAGATTCTGACATCAAAATATGAAGTATTTTTCTATAGTAGGTATACGACTGTGACACTTCTTATGAGGGTCAATAGTTTCCAGTGAGATGCATAATGTAATAACAGCTTGGGAGACTTGCGCATACCATAATATGATCATAAATGCAATTTGAAACGGGGTGTTTACCATGTATATTTGTTTTGGCATCGATTTTAAAAAGCTTCCAATATTTCGGCACTTTACTCCGTAAAACTGTGGCTTGCAACAGTGTTACTAAAACTAACATGGTAAATACCCCGTTTTAGATTTTAGTTCTAATGTAAATCACGTTGACTGCCAAGTGTTGTTGTCATCAGGCGTCTAGATCTCAATATTGATGACAAGTACTTGTTTGATATAGCCGTTGCGGTTATTAAAATGATTCCTAGTTGAATAATTGAGTAATAACAAGTTATTAAATCTGGTAAAAGCATTTATTTATCTACAGAAAAAATCGTTTAGTCGTAAACAGCAGTTATCTGATTACGTGGTTTATTTTGAGGCGCGCGCCTACTATCGTTGTTTATTTTTTTGAGTGCTCCTGGAACTAGATCTATCCTGCTCTGTTTTGTTTACATATGTGTACTATCAAAATCGTACGTAGTACGATCGATTACAATCATAATCAAGACTTAAAATAAGAATGTATACATAATTATACTTTGCCCATAATATTTTAGCGAAATGTAAATACTTCACGGTAAATTCAGAATCGCATTGGTCTCGCCGTCATCTCACTGCGGTATTGATTTTAATTGCATTGGGATTGGACTATAAATATTGTTTCCGGAGCTATACTGTGCATAATTCATGACAAGCCACTGCAATTTATTTTTATTAAGGAATGCAATTCGTTTTGTATTAGTTTTGCAGAGAGGGAGTTTCTGAAGCGCGATTCGTGATATATCTCGATTTTGTAAATATTGCATACAATGTATTGCTTAACGATAATTGTATCATAGATTAAATTAAATTCTACACGATGGGATCAATTATTCAGAACTTCATGTAAACAATAGACACGGTTATAATCAAACTAGTGTTTAACTCTTTATCAATATCGATAGTTGTGTAATAGAAACAAATTAGTTGACCTAATAAAAAAACGCGACCAAGTGCGAATTGGACTCGCCCGCCGAGGGTTCCGCACAAAGGATGCTGGGCCATTTATGACCCAGTACTTAAAATTAGGTACTGGTGGCACGGAACTCTCAGTGTGTGGCAATTATACGGTTTTCGGATGTCCCCTTTCTCGGATCCCCTGTACTTGTGCTACAAGCTCTTGCTTTTTGCCGAATTTCGTGATTCTAGGTCAACGGAAAATACCCTACACATTTTGATTATATTGCCGAAAACTGTTCCATTCAATTTATCATAATATTTTAAAAACCAATTCGAATTTTTATAGTGAAAATCCTACGTGGAAAATGGTATGTAAGATCAACATTTTATTATTTTGATAATTTACTCAACTCATGGACAATTATCCCCCTCCTCAGAAATATACGTAAGCCAATACGTATTTCAGTTCATTGGTCAAAATATATAGTTTCTTTAATATCAAACCACATGCGCGATAATATGAATCGAAATGAAATATATTTCCAATAGAGGTTGGTCATGCGTAAGAAAACTTTTAATTCACTTGAGACACCGCATGCGATTATATTCCTAATTACAATAGTAGACGTCTTTGAATAGCACAAAGTGTGCAGATGTCCTTACCAAAATGTGATTATTTTACTTAAAAACTAACCTAAAAATCACGATTTCAATCAAAATTTTCTATCCGGAGTAAGATTTTCAAAATATTTAGTATATGCAATGTGCAGTCGATGGCCAATGATTTGCAAAAGATTTCATCAGTGGACAACGATTTTTCTTAGGGTACGGGCCTTGGTACATGAAACGGCAATCTCCTTTAGGTAAATAAGGTCTTTAATAACAGTTTAGTAACATGGATTGCAACGAAACGGAATTCTGGGACTGAAATGGCAACGTCTGCATTTTCTACATACAAATGTCTGCCCTTTTTGCGGGGTTGGGTCACGTCAAATTCGTACGTAGCGTACACGTCTATGTCAGGTAAACGTCAGTCCATATGAATGATGATATGATACTATGTCATACCCATTTGGGGTAGGCCTGTTAATTGCTACTCTGTTTGGATTAAAACTGATCTGGGACGTAAGCGATGTGTATCCTACACATCGCACTTCCCAGACCTATTAGTTATTTTATAAGTATCTCAAGCGAGATTTTCTAAAAATAGCAATGGCAAACAGTAAAACTTTGTCTATTTTGTGCAACTGCGCTGTTTAAATTTTCAGTCAGTGGTTGCGTCGAGCCGTTTATCACTTGACATCTACTAGCGCATAAAGCAGCAAGACGTGATTCAGCTCCAAAAATGTTGGCATGAAATTTACATCGACAACCGATGCTGGCGTAGAATTGCTGAGACAGCTGGCAAGAATGCAAAAGATAAATAAAGCGAGAGAATGAAGCACCCGTCCTTTGCTTGTTTTAGCGCATTTCCGGTTGCTTGCTGCAAAAGCTAAGGATATTATTCAGGAGGTCCCGGGTCAGGGCATTTATTTTTGTGTGTTTATCACGAATATTTGTTCCTGAGTTATGGATGTTTTCTATGTATTTAAGTATTTATATGTATCTATCTATTATATATATCGTCGTCTAGTACCCACATCACAAGCCTTATTGAGCTTACCGTGGGACTAGGTCGATTTGTGTAAAATTGTCCCACAATATTTATTTATTTATTTATTTATTTTATTATACAGAATGTACACTTTTACGTGAGAAAAAACTATATTCATGTTCTTGTTTTTAGTAAAAGTTACCAACTTCTTTTTGTCGATAAGGTTAATTTCTTAAGTAATCTTTACCGACAAAGTTACCACTTTGTCAGTAATGCATTAGTCAAAGTTAGTTGAAATTAATAGTAAATTCAAAAAATGTAATTTTGTGTCACCACAAGTTTACACCATGTAGGTATATTTTTGCTTCTGAAAAAAAATACACCGAATGATTTATTTATTGATATTCTTATTAATGTAATAAAATAAGTAAACTATTCAAGTTATCTTCATAAAATTAAAAACAAAGAAGTGGATGACATTAGTTCTTGAAATAAAATCCGGACTGAGCTACTTAACTTCAAACATTAACCATTGAATGAATAATTCAGGTAGGTTAAGAAATATGTTCAAATTGACACTTAAAAATATTTATAATTATGCTGTTAAATACGGAAAAATCACCAATTATAATTTTATTATTAAATTAGCAAAACCTGTGTTGAAGATTACATCAATAAATTGCCCCAAACGAAATACTTGTAGTGTGCTAAGCCTATCTAATAAAATAATTTTAGAAAGTTTGATATTATTCTCTTTCCTAAATGTAACCATGGTTTGATGCAAACACATATATCCGACCAGTTTACACAATGCGCCGATGCAATGCAAGATAATGGGTTCCATTACGATGCCCAACACCTGCGCAATGGGTCAGAAATATTCGATTGATGAGAGCACGGATTCCACGATATGCTCTATACACCTATACGTACTAGCTATTAATTAATACGTGCTACTAAAGGATTGATCTTCGGTGTGTTGTATAAGCCCCTATCAAGTGAATTAAGGACGATATAATTAGGTCATGGTCAGGTTATGTAAAGTATTGACTTACTGCACATACAATTTATTAGAATCGAGCTAGCTTCGACGCTAAGCTCTAGTCTATGTTAAATTACCTACATTTTGATAGTACAGACTGTGAAAGTGTTAAGCTTAATTTCATAGCTGTTTGAAGTTTAAAATAACACTTTGATGTTTTAATATTTCTTTATTCTATTATATTGATAGTCCGTACCCATTTGACCCACCGACGAAAGCAGATTAAGTCTTAAGTTTATGATGGTGATGATCACCCACTTTCCGATATCGATCTGGGAAACACAATGTTTGGATATTACATACATACATTTATTACATTACGGATACATTTTTTATAAGAAACAATGTTATTACTAACTTCCTGTGAATTATTTATTAGTACAAACGATTCTTATACCTTTATCGTCATCCTAAAGTTGGAGAGAATATTACAAAAAGCAGAATCTCTGGTCATTTTCACAATATTCGTAACGCCAATTGTTAACACAGTATAGAATCGCGATCCTGACTCGTGTTAAGTTTTATGACTAAGGGCAACATTTCGGGAAACATACGCAGCATACCTTTTAGCTCACCCATTGTCCGGCGCACCCCGCATTACAGCACCAATTTGTAAACGCCTAATATCGCTTAAAAACAAAACGGCGTAAATACTAATAGCTTTCCAAAACCTTATGCCCTTTTAGCTGGTCAGGGTAAGCGCGGAAACTAGATGATAGACCACGCTTTTGTGCCGTAATGAACGCTGTCAGAAGAACAAACCAGAAATTAATGTGGGCTACCTTTCGTTTTCCATGTTATCTTTATGGCCGCTATTGTTTGAGCTGTGTCATGATTTCACTTAAACGTTCAAATGAGTATTTAAGCGAAGAGCTGGTGTTATCTTACATTTATACTTGTAACTGGTTTAATTAATGGTAAGTAGAGCCATCACAGACAATTGCATTATATAATTGCCTGACTTTATAACCAAGTTAGCTTAGCTGGTAAAGTATGAGACTTAATCTTAAAGTCATTTGAGTTCCACGTTGGGCGCCATTTTTAAAGATTGACAAAGGAATAAATCTGGCACAGTAAAACTACTGACTATATTGTATTAAGTAATTTATGAAATCAGGCGTTACTTTGTGGAATTCCATATTATTAACGAAAATAATGTTTCTTTGTTATTAACGAAACTAATGTTTCGCCAAACGTGCTACTCGTAGTCAATAAATGCCAACCCGTTTTACCTACTCGCGTATTTTTTGTATGCAATTAGTTTAATAACTAAATAATTATTAACTAATTTACTGGCACGTTTGGCGGAATAGCAAATTAACATTATTTTCGTTATATTGTATTAATAATTACTACAACTATTAAACGAAACTGTTTTCAAGCAGGTATTATTTAAACACAAAATAATAATTAGAGCAGTACCCACCGTATATGTCAAATAAAAAATGTAATGTAATATTAAGTATGTATCTTTTATTGAGACATATTCTTGTAGGGTCTATGATCCATATTCGTTATTTTGGAAGCGTCAGTAAGAGCTTGTAATATGTAAGTAGTTTTCGCATCGACGGCAGCCATTTTGATGATGCAATTAAGGACATCCACTAAAGCCACTGCCCCATCTCGTCTCGTCTCATCCTGCCATATCCCGTTATAACGTTAATGATACTTTATCAGTGTGTCGATATCCTAAAATGTGTGCTATATTACAAACTCGGCTCGGATTTTGATATAAATTGTATTTGCATGCATGTAAATGTGTTAAAGCAAATAAATAATTTGAATTTGAATTTGAAGTTAAAACGGAACTAGCCAGTTAATTAAAACCCGATAGTCTCAATGCTGGCATTCAAACTTTGGATCGGGAGATCACTTCAAATTGTCTTACCCGTGAACGCAATCTACTTTGAATTTATGTTTATGATTCTTTTCTATAGCCCAACAGAAAAAAATTATGTATTCTCAGTGGATCTGTAGTCAAGGTAACGTAGGAATAAATTTTGATTTTTATTGTCTGAAAGGTTCGGAAAGAATTAGTAATCAAACAAATCGAGGTGACATCACATAGCCCTACCAACTAATACGTTTGAAGTTTTTATATTTTGAACTTTTTGTTCATAGTATTCAATTAAATGATCAACGGTATTTTACTATTTTTCCTTAAGATCAGAAACAAAATCACTAAAGTGTCTATTAATCAACCGATTGGCAAATCTGACGAAAAATGTAAAAGCGAAGTAAGTATTTATTTGATATCGATATGACAGTACAAAAAACCGGCCAAGTGCGTGTCAGACCACCCATAATGAAGGGTTCCGTACTTTTAAAGGATAAGAAAATCGTTCAAGCAAAACGGTCTTAATGCCTAGAAAACATACTTACGTCGTTTCATTATAAGTAGTTTTTTAATTTTCGTGATAAGTTAGTATTTTGTCCTATCTTCCTGTGCAAAATTTAGAGGGCGGGACGCTTTTTTACACTTCTTCAAGCGATTATTTCTGAAAATACTATAGGTATTTAACAAATTCTTGTGCAAGAAGCCCTAAAAGTTATTTCTAAAAACCTATCAGATGATGTGCCTAAGGATAGTGTGCTACACATTGGCAAAAATACATTTACGTGAACTTAGATCATACTAAAAGTTTCTGCTTTCTGAGAAAGTGTTTTAATGATGCAACTATTTTTTTAATAATCACCTTAAGAAGTAAGAAACCTTTTTATGAAAACGAGTATAGAGTAGTTTTCAAAACAATCGAGTCAAATCTCCATCAAGATAATTGAGAAATGCTCACGGTCAATTTTTCATAGGTTTTCGGAGTTTTGTATGGAGGTTGTAGGAAGTCCATTGAAATTAAAGGTTTCGTAAGAAAAAAATTTTGAACACGATTGTTTTTACGGGACTCATTTGGATTCTTAAGTTTGTCTCGATTAGTCGATATGCAACATTTTTGTTACTCTTTATTATAAACCGGAAATGGCTGTTGAATGACGTTTTTCTCAATAGGTAGTCGAAAGGGATTAAAAGTGTGTAAACCTACTACACACAGTTGGAAAACAATTGGACCTTAATATGAAATCATAATCTAAGCCTATTTCTACTTTATTGTTCACTGAGCCCCCATTGGAAGTTGTATAAAATTGTTACACAAACATTTTTACTTGCTGAAAATTGTAATTAACGCCTGACACACAATTTTGAAATGGCTGAAAATCCTAATATAAATATATGATAACCGAAAAAGTTATATCTCGAAACAGTTATATTTTCAGAAAACAAATGTTTTCTTTTACTCTTAGTCTATAGGTTGCATGGACTTTCAGTATTACCCACGTATGGAGTTTTGCCGTTTTGGTTACCGTTAAATTTGTACAAGCTTTGTATTTTTATGTTTACTAAATAAAGGGGCGATATTTGGGTTAATACTTCGCCCATACAATATTGAACCAAATATAAACAAAACATCCAAATCTTGACAAGTTAAACATGAAGTTCATAATCTTCTCGAAGTTCTCAGACATCCGACCAAAAAAGGTCAGTCGGATCGCTAAAACTTATTAATCTTATCTGTTTTAGTTAACAAAGAGATTAATTAAAATCGGTAACTTCCTTAATTAAGTAGGTGAGATGCCTTAAGGCTAATAAATATTTGGTCGAGTGGCTTTTTCAGATTAATGAAATTTTGGATAGATAAAAGTACAAGAAGTCCATAATATTGTCCGTAACGAAACGGATGTCCAATAAACTAGTGGCTCTGTGAGCTGTAGTCCTAAGCGCATTTGGGGTTTATTACATAGGACCTTGGTGCCAATTCCCGCCATTTTGAAAATGTCCAAAAACTGAATCAACAAAAACATTTTATGTAATTGACGGACTTGCTTACAAAATTTCTCAAGAATTTGTTGATTAATGCAACCTGTAGAGGAGAACAAATGGACAGACACACGAAAGCATTTTTTCCCAAGCAGAAACAGAGACAATTTGCTCGCTTCGCACACTCGTTCAGTAAAATAACTGTTTGCCACTGCAGCCGCAATCCACACAATCCATCCAATGATACCTTAAGAAGAAACAAAAATAAATCCAAAGAGACACGACTGTAGGAATTTGTCCGTTGTAAGAACGCTATGACGTAGACGGCGGCCACTAGAGACTTAAAAGATTGCCGACAAGAATAAATACTCTTTTTGTTCCGTAAGTTTATGCAATACTGAGCTACCTTTATAACTTTGAGTTAGAAAATAACGGAAATACAATATTCTACCCGACGATAAGTTTGCGATATTTCCATTTCAAATCTAAAATTTTAATAATATGCTGGCACTGGGAATGACGTCTTAACCTTTGCAGACTAGAAAGTATTTTGTCTTGAAAAACCTAACAACTACCCATATTTTTATTACTTACATCCTTTTTTTATATAAATGGGCTAACGCATGGCCACAAACTAGCCGAAGGCAAAGACGTGGCCTACGATGGAGCCCAGAAGGTGCCTGTTCACCCCTGATTTGAAGATTGGGTTATATGAGGTCAGAAATGTAGACGCCGGCAAGGAATTTCATTAATTGGTTACCTTTTTTTGTGTACTACTACGGTGACAAACAAGCATACGGCCCGCCTGATGGTAAGCGGTCACCGTAGCCTATGGACGCCTGCAACACCAGGGGTGTTACATGCGCGTTGCCGACCCTTTAAAAAAAAACTTTAGGTACTCTCCTGGTCATTGCATTAATAACTGTGATTGATTATACTGGGTGTCTCCGACTATACACAGGTAGGGTACTGGTATGATTGTAAGTAATAAACTCTCATTTTCCTGGCTTTGTTGTTATGTACTACCTGAATACACTTTGGTCGCCATAGTACTAATAAGTAGGTATAGGGAGGTAAAAAAACTAAATGATTTATTATACAGCGTCTTGGGGAGATAGTCTGTTCTAAAGTTACGAGGTCGCGAACAATCTGATGCCGCAGTGGTTAGTGCCATCACAAATCATCAATAGATTGCTAGATTTGTCAACGCGCAATTAAGCTTAAGCCATTAGAGCAATACAGTAGTAATGACACTAATGACAAACACATAACTACCTACCTATCTATACGATGCCGATGGTATGATCTAGAATGGGTTTGTGCCTTGAGCGGTAGCGGGAAGCGGGGCGAATAGCAGGCGCCTACAGATTGAACTTCATCATAATTCTCATTACCCTGCCCTACTGCCCGCTGGCATGCAGGCTACGGTCTAAAGATGATTTCCAACAACTAACGACATTGTCATGGCCATACAATATCTCGAGAAACGTTAATTTCCTAAAGGAATTGAGTCTAAGTGCGAAAGTAACAAACGATTTTTAGATCCCGAATTGTATACCTAATTCCGAATTTTAAACAACCCGATCTATCAAAATTCCGAACTATCAAAATCGGGATTATAAAATTCGAGATTTCAAAATCGGTAAAACGTTTTTCGGAAATATGTAGTGTACCCCTTACCCGTACTAGTTTATAAATTTAAGGGGGTTGTCGTTGTTGTAACTCCTAGGGCACCCCGAAGCTGCATAGGGCCTCCACAAGATCCTTCCATGCCTTTCTATCTTGAGCAACCTTTTTGGCTTCGCTTCAGCTCAGTCTTACGGCACGTTCCACGCTCCACTTTCAACCTTGGGGCTTCCACTCAAATGCGAGCCGGGCACTGTTTGTTGCTCCTCTTCGAAGGGTATGCCTGAGTCATCTCCACTGCCGCAGTGCTACTTCTTGGGCGATTGCAGCCTGACGGTATATTATTATATACTCCATAAATCCTCGTTCCTTATTGTCTTCGGCCAGAAGATGCGTTGGATCGACGAAGGGACTTTCTTCGTTTGTGTGTCAGCCCTTCTGTCACTCTCCACGTTCCGCAGTCGAATTGAAGAGGGTACTCTTAAATTACTTAAATTGATAACATTATTTTCATATGAAAAGCCATTTCAGTCCACATTGGTTAATGCAATTAACTAAATTACATGCCTATTATAAAAAAAAAACCGGCCAAGAGCATGTTGGGTCATGCTCAGTGTGGGGTCCCGTAGTTAACCGTCTGTCACAATAAGCGAATCATTTTTTTTTAGTTATATAGGTACACCCTTTTACTGAGAGGATATGACTTTTAGCAAAAAACACTTTCATGTTTTTTTCATAATTTTTGGACTTGTGGGTCAAAAGTTAATGGCATAACATATTTTTTGTAAGTTCCGGAGCGATTATTTCCGTACATATTCCCTTTTTATAAAATGTTTATAGCAAACCCCTATTATTTTTCAAATACCTCTCCAACGATAACCCACGCTTTAGGGTTAAAACAAAAAAAAAAATTCCCCAAAACACTAACAAAAAAGAGCTTAGCCGCAGACTGACAGAAGGACAGACGGCCAAACAGACGTGGCGAAACTATAAGTGTGCCTTGTTTACTACGGAACCCTAAAAATTACCTCCACGAGGCAGTCTATGGAAAATTTAAGTATGCACCTAATACCTACTAACCTAATCTAACCTAATAAGTATGTGCTTATTTACAGGCTTGTCAATGATCAATGAGAGAAGAAAATTGTGTTTTTTCGAGGACACGGAACAAAACCTGCGCCATCCATCAGTATTACTATACCCGAATTTGCTGAACGGATACAAAGTGATTTATAAGCACTGTTAGATACAAGTCAATACTGCCAATACATGGTTTTCGTGTGTCACGTCCGGTTCCATTATTTTTTTAACCGTATTTGACACCGTCCAGTGCTGTTAATTTTGCTCGTGTCAATGTCTGGTTTTTTGTTATTTCTGCCAGTCATAATACCTTTATATAAGCAATTATTTTAAGTGTACCCATAGATAAACACCATTTTAATATTAACCTACCCATTTATTTAGGGACCTGGGAAACGGCTCTAACGCCCCAAAGCTTTTGAGGATCGAAAACCTATCTAGCTTGGTCTTAACTCTGAGAAAACCCGAGTTTTATGTATGTGTTTTCCGAGCTTCACTCAGATACCTACTTTTCATAAAGCATAGAGTTTTAAGTACGACGAGTAGACCGTTATATCTCTGTAAATACCTCGTTTATTTTTCCTTCCTGATGACATTATAAATTTCATACTATACTTAATTTATTGTGACATAAAAAAAAAACAGTTTTTTTTAATTCGCAACATAGGCTTCGTCAGGAGGATACAGAAAAGGCTCAGCTACGGGCTTCATCACATACTTAGAAACGATGTAATCCGCAACAGGCTTTGTCAATCATAATCACTAAGACTAGGTAAAAGGTTCACCCCGGATCTCCGGCTCAAACATCCCCATGACACTGGCTGCGTTGCCCCGCTGAATCGCCAAAGAGATCTGTTCAACCAGGTACGAATGTAGTGAGTTTAATTGTCAACATTTCAATCAAGTTAACTTATGTTAACGTGAGTCAAGTAAACTTAACTTACGTTTTTTGGTTTCCAGAACCCGATAATGATCTTAAATGAGTTTGTAAATTTCGTTTGAAGGCAGTATTCATCTACCCTGTGCCTGAATGGACTAGGCATATTTTTTTGAATAAAATGCACACGCAATTTTTCAAAAATACAAAGAATGCAATTTCACCCAGATATCTTCGCCTCCGCAAACCAAATGGAATTTCCAAATAACAAACATTTAAACCTTTTATCGGAGGTCGGCAGTGGAAGCAAATGCGACAGCGGCCAGGCTTAAATACAGCTGAGAGACTATTCAATGTTTATTTTGCATGGTAGTCGACGTCTAAAATATAGATGCACTAAATGTAGATTTTATGGAAAAATATCCACCTCCTGGTTGATATGTAAACAGAAAAGAATTAGGTAGTTAAATCAGACGGCGGAGCTGGGGATTATTGGCTTAAGTATCTGAAGTTCCACATGCCAGCCTTGGTTTACTTCACCAAATCTATGGTTTTCCGGAAGAAAATGCTTAGGACACTTAAGAAAACACCGAAATTACCATATATTTGCCTTTGAAAATTGAGGAGTTCCCTGAAGTCCCCGTGGACCCCATCATCGGATCTGGGGACCGATTTTTGAGATTCGAACGCTCGAATACAAAAACAAGTGATCGAAAATAATCGCACGTGAAAATTTGTCACGATATTCGCATGATTACCATAGTTCGTATTTTTGAAAGTCACTGGAATTATCACTCGAAAGGCTAGTGGAGTTTCTTTCTGCTTCGTTTTTATTCAAATTCGAATGAAATATTCGAGCGTTCGAATCTCAAAAATCGGCCCCCAGCACTCCTTTCGAACAAAAAATACAAAAATCGGATGAATGGCTCAGATTTTTTCCAACTTTTGCTTTAAAAGAGAGAAGCGAAGAAAAAAATGTTCAGAGAGGTCGTGGTTTCGAATCCCGCTCGACACAAGGAATATTTAAATTTTTCTTTCAATTATAAAATTGTAACTTTCGTTCGCCGACGTCTCTGCTTAATACAAAATTAATAAATACAAAATCATTTAAAAATTTGAAGCAAATCGCTTTAATACATCCCGAAAAACAATACGTTAAAGAAAAAATTTCAAGAAACCACTGTCACTAGTATGATGTTGATACTCAGCGTAAATATTCTTCACCATAAGAGGTACTCAAAAAAACCCGATTAAAATTGATTTAAGAGCTATACTTTACTATAGAAACCCGACTATGGCCAGGGGGATGTCACTCCACGTTTTACGTTGACACAAAATGTGCCGCCTAAAGGTGGCATAAACTGTCAGGGTTTGTCTCACGGGTGCGTTCAGATATATTTCAAACACTGCATACTAATTTATACTTAGACATATTTACACTAATACTAATATATAATGAATAAAAATGCGTTCTTATAATACAAATAATGTTCTGATACAGTTTTAGTTCCTATTTATATGTTTATACAAATTATTGTACCACCATACGCACCTGATAGCATGGTGACTACCCTAATGTTCATGTCATCTTGACATTTGCATGCTTGACAAGCTAAACGTCAAATGTAGGAAAGAGAAGCTTCTGCCTACGAAGCAGGAGGTCCTGGGTTCGAATCCTGGTCAGGGCAATTATTTGTGTGGTTATCACGGTTCCTGAGTTATGGATGTTTTCTATGTATTTAAGTATTTGTATGTATCTATTTATTATATATATCGTCGCCTAGTACCCACAACACAAACCTTATTGAGCTTACCGTGGGACTAGGTCGATTTGTGTAAGATTGTCCCATAATATTTATTTATTTATTTATTCTGTACTTTAGTACTATTACTTATTCTGTGCTATAAACCATTAATTACCATTCCATACAAAGTTATCCCGATGCACCTAACCATTGAAACCTTTTACCACAGGCTCGGTAATTAACGCAACTATTCGGATATTGCTTTTGATTCAGTAATTTCGAATAGTTACCAATTGCCGCAATACAATGTGGATTAGCTATTTACCACATGCCTGTGTCATTACCATGAGTTAACGCGTAACAGTACTCGCTAGCGCCTACGGAAAAGCGCTGTCAATCTTCGAGCAACACGGGCTTCCAACTTCCAACACGTTGAAAAAGAGATGAGAAAGTGACATCATACCGTACAAATAAGTCTGTCCCTTTTTGCGGGGAGACACAGGCCCACTTCTCACATTTTACGTACAAAAACTAATCTGTAATGACGGTATTAACACATAGAAAATGATACAACATTGTATTTCGACGGTATGCGTACATGTGCGGACTCCCCTCCTTGTGTTGTTTGAAGCTGTCAATGCATAGATCTATAGATAATGCATAAAATAAAAGAACTGCAAGTCTATCGTGGTCGGGTTTTTATCGACTACCACCGAGGCTGTCATGTTCTAACAAGTATGTAAGTGCGAAAGTGACGCATGGCGTGATAGTCGATAAAATGGCAACCATGCTAACCCTCCTGGATTCCCAATCAGCCGACAAAATGACGTCGTAAAAGTGGACTTTGTCATATATTATATTCTTTTTTGGAACGTGAGGTTTCGTTATGTGACAACAGCCTATAAACATTTTAACAGTGTTGGTAGTCCTATGTAAGCTCTTTTCAAACCAAACATTGATCGTTTGTAGTAGTATCATCATCAATGCAAAATTGTTCGCTAATGTCATTGTGCGGGCCTAAGATGTTTATCCACGAATGTCATAAGATAATGCTATAAGTTGATAAACTGACAAGTTGCACGGATAGCGCGACGGTGACAGCTGCCAAATGCAAAGACATTTGACAGAACTGTATAAAATTATCAGAAACGCGGTTACTTAATACTTATGGTAAGGGTGCTGTACAAATTACATTGCATGTGGGTTGAGTCCTCATGATACCCTAAAGCGGGTTGGTATTTATTCGCAATTTGTGAAACGAACGGTATAGGTATATGTATGAAATTATAAGAAAAACCCAAAAACTCGTAAGTAGAAGCTCTTTGACGTAAGTTTAGATTCGAACCATGATCTCTGGTTTACCTTTACCAAAAAAATTAATTAATTTATAAAAAAAATTGGGAAAGATTTATCTTAAAAAATACCTACAATAGCTCCTAAAAATGGAACAGGTACGTATTTTGTTTGAGACTTACCGGTACTTGCCGCACAACCAATAATTTGCCAGGTAAACGGTAATTTTTGTACAATATTTATCGGTTTAAAGGACTTAAGCAAAGTTATTAAATACTGAGTGTTTTAATACATATTTTAAAAAGCTCATGTATATTTTCATTTCTTTTTTTCTTCAGGTGAATCTTTTTACATTTTGTTTAACTGAGCGATGATTCGCGTAATTTTATTTACATACTTACCTACTCTGTTTCCCACTTAAACATGAAAATTTCCTCTTCTGCCGAAATTTCCGAGTATTTTAATAAGAAAAGTGCTGTTATTTCCACAAGATTTCCTGAACAGTCCATTGAATAAGAAAATAAGCAGCTAATGGATAACGTACCGCTTTCTTTGTACACCAAGATAAATGTAATACAAAATAACTGAGGGTTCCGTACCACCATACCATTCCGGTGGTACGGAACCCTCAGTGCGTGGCACATTTACGATTTTATGCTTGTGCTACAAAATCTTACTATCTGATAAATTTGATCATAGGTCTACAGGAAGTACCGTGCTTATACATTTTGATTCCCATAGCAAATACATACCTATATGGGAAAGGCGACATAAACGGCCGTACCTTTTGATTGCGTTACCTTATATTTGGTTGATGGACGAACAACAAAGTGATCCTTCAAGGCTTCCGTTTTTTCGTCATGATGTACGGAATCCTAAAAAAATAACTCGCATACTTACTGAATATACTTACATATGTAGTCTCAAAGGTGAAATTGTATGTGTAAGTGAACAGCTTTAGCTTTTGCGTTATCTGTGATGGCCTCCTGTGTCTTCTTCTTAGCGCATTCCCGGCTTATGCCTCGGCTCAGAAAGCCTGGGGCCTGCTTTGGCAACTAATCCCAAGATTTGGCTTAGGCGCTAGTTTTACGAAAGCGACTGCCATCTGACCTTCCATTCCAACCCAGAGGGTAAACTAGGCCTTATTGGGATTTTTCCGGTTTCCTAACGATGTTTTCCTTCACCGAAAAGCAGAAAAATTGTTAAATATCAAATTATATTTCGTACCTACGTAAGTTCCGAAAAGCTTATTGGTTGGTACAGTTAACAACACAGCTGTGAATACAGCCAAAGTGCCAAAATATGTATACACGACCTTAATTCTCTGGCAATAAAGTTCTGTATGTATACATATTTTTGGCACTTTGGCTGTGTTGTTGACTGTACGAGCCGAAGTTTGAACCCGCCACCTACGGATTGAAAGTCGCTGGCCTTACCACTGAGCCACCAACGCTTACATAACAAGATCATTCAGTACATTATTAAATTCGGTATATAATTCGTATCGATCTCTCGAACAACTTCTATGTTCAAGTAGTTCCAATTATATTCCACAGTAAACTTGTTTCTCTTTGCTTTTCATTATATCTTTCCTTACTTCCATAAGGCCCGGCTACACGCTGCTATTTGCGTGCGGAAACGGTTTATGTAAAAAATATCGCAAAAGGTTTGTGCAAAAATTGGCAAATGAGCGTTTAATACAAGCCATTTGCACGGTGTGCCGTCTTAACGCACATGATTATTCGTGCATTGCTAGATTGTGCCAATTAGTGTTTTGTGCAAGCCATTTGTTTGGTATACCGTTTTGCCGTCTTACATGTTTTCTTGTGTTTTGAATTTGCGCAAATATGTTAGAGCGTGTAGCCGGACCCTTATTTCCTTAGTTTGCGCAGTTACTATGGCAATGATATTCTGCTAGCTAGCTCGGGGCAGACGTCTGTCTATAGTTGGCGATAACAAGGCTGTTGTCTGGTCTGCTCAGCAAACGAGCGCAGTGGTAATGTACAGCTGAATAATAGTACAATCTCGTCTGTAAATATGTATTCACTTCGAAACTTATTACTGAGCAAGAAAAATTGAATACATGAAAAAAAAATTATTTTTATTTTTAAGGATGAACTGCTCGCTTTTCTTGCAGTGAATGTTAGAACGTGTAAGTTGGTATTTCGTAAACCTAAAAAAATACAAAAAGACAGAAACAAGCAAAAATGTCGTTACCTATTATTGAATTTGCATGCTCTCATTATAAATACAAAGAAGAATATAATTATATTTATTTTTAGTAAAAAACTACTGATATGTCGTGTGGTAAAGCGGCGAGCTACGTCTACTACAATGTCAGCTGAATAAATAAGTTAATACTTCTGCTGCTGCTGCTACTAAGCGTAATCATAAGTGGTCATTGGAGGGCATTCTCGACAAAAAAAAACAAATGGGCGAAAAAAGCAAGTACACAACATTTATTGTTTCCTTTTTTTGCTCTCTTGTTTTTCATTTCACAGTAGGTACACTTCTCTTTATGGTCGGCCTTCGATGCCACCTTCTGCACGTTGAGCTGTGCAAGCATTTTGATGACGCCCCTGATGAAGGCCCGCATACACATAGCCCGCTATGTTGGTAGACATAAGCTAGAGACGTTAGTTAGAGACAAAAGCGCATCAGCGACAACAAAGCTCAGTCAAAGGCGCTTACTTATTGGAAACTCTTCCGATCCACGTGAACAGTTTAGCAACACCTGTAAGTAAACCGAATTTTTAACTATCAAATAAAAACTTCGACCGACCTGCAATCGTACAAGTCGCTACAAAAACTGTTGTACAAACTGAACTTTGCCGTGAAAACGCGCAAAGTTGTGAACGCGGTAAAAACTCGTTACGCCAAATCGGCCACTAAAACTCGCGAAGCGAAAATTCTATCCAACTTCAATTTACTTTTATTGTTCTTGCTCTTCTAATTCTTTGGACTAAAGGTTTTTTCTTACGCTTTACAGACCGTTCAAACACATTTTTTATTCCTATCCTTAAAATTTCACATTTGCCTCCCCTTTGTTTCTTCAAAGGAATCTCGGTTCAGCGTTGTAAATAATCTTTATTGAAACTTCCTGTCTACGCGAATTTTCCTTTAATATTTTATTATTTTAAGGTGACTCACCTTTTGATACCATAACGTTTGCAATGAACGCAAATCGACCTCGCTTTAAATTTTGGCATCCTTTGTCTTCTGCGATACGGATTTTATTTCATTAAGGCAGGTTTATCGTCTTACAAAGGTTTTTAGAGGCCTCTGAAGTTAATTATGAGATTATGCAGGTATTTCATTAAGAAAACCCGATCTGGAACCAACCGATTTGATAAAATACCAATACCAAAAAGTAACTCTAACCAACATCAAAATAAAAGAACTAGAAGAACAATATCGAAGTAAATTTTATATTTACAACATTCTCAAGTTCAGCCGGCCGATTAAAAGTAATTTTTGACGCGTCAATTTGTAGTTATATAGTCATTCGATGTACCTATTGTACATCGAATGACTATATAACTACACAGGTACCATGAGTTGCTGAAAAATCACAAGCGCTAGCGACTGCGCAATTCGAAATTATTTGCATCTTGGTCGTTCTTAACTTGGTGGCAGCGAGTTGCAAATACTTTGGCGCAGTCGCTATCGACTCGTGGCTAGGTACGTAAAAGTAAAACTCATGGTAAGAACACTATTATGTTATCATCTGCTATTCGAAATCGCTACGGCGTGCGTAAGATCTATGCTGAACATGCTTTGCTTTGCTGAATACAAGCTATAAATATTACAACTCAATAGCTTTGTCTCACGTGTTGATAAAATGCAACAATTTGTACATACTGCTATAAATGTAGAAAGCGCGGTTTTCCAAACAGTTCCGGTTAAAGTACTATTGCAAATATTTTTCGTTTAAAGTAGGTACATCAAATTAAATAGCAAAAGAATATACCGTGCCCCGGACGCCAGGCGATCACGATTATTTAAGCGAAATTGAACTTTATGAAGTCCCTCGTAAGTCCTTATTGCATTGGGGACGCTGTCAGCTGAAGCCGTCATTGTCGTCGTGGCAAGACTTTCCGATGACGGCAACAGCCGACTATCGCAGTCAAAGGGTTAATTGATATAAGGTATTTATTTATTTTATCAAAATAAACTGTTTTGCTAAATAGCAGAATCCTAGTGTTAGCTTTATGTTAGCGGATCTCATGTATTCGTCAAATACTTGCCTGCAAACGCACGCAATTACGCGCTGCATCGTCCGTTATCCCGCTACAAACCAATTTTGAACGGGCGCAGAGCAATTCCATTGGAGAGCAAATCTGTGACCCATTCTTATCAATCACGCGGTGTTATGTTCCTAAATGCTCGTTTTACGTCCCGTTTTCGATAAACATTTTATATAAATGAACCTTAGTTTTGAGGATGATAATAATTCAATTTCTTTAAAGGGGAACGAGCGAGCGGTTGTATTTAGAACAACTGAGCTCCTTATTAAATTGCAACGGTTAACACTCACGTATTTTTATCACAATAGGCGTGACTGTTTCGACTGCATCGGGCAGTCATCGTCGGACAGAAAAAGTGGTGTTGTCACCTTCGCGGCTGGGACATCACTCACAGTTCAGTTAACCGTTGCAATTTAATATCCTGACCTTGACCTTGAATAATAATTAATAATTGACCTTGGATGGGCTTAAAACCAGCTAAGCTGTGCCCATACCTTTTTCCTATGTCAGTGCCTAATTCTGTATTTTATGTTCATTATTTTGTTCAAGGAAATAAACGACTTGTATTTGTATTTGTAATATCAGTATGACTCACGAAAGTTTAAATTATATAACTGAGCTTCTTGTTACCGTAGGTACAATTTTCGTTAAATCAAAATAAATTGTAGGTATGTCTAAACCTAAATTTCTAGTACTTAAGTATTATGCAGGTATTGATAAAAAAAATCACAGTACCATATAATTATGTACACCCATTACCCGCTGCATCGGGCGTTAGCACACCAATTTTGGACCGGGGCGGCGGGGAGTAACTTAATTCCATTTGAGCGCAAATCTGTGACCCATTCTTATCAATTACTCGGCGTTATGTTTCTAAAATTATTTTGGGTTCCGTTTCTGCGAATTTAGGAACGTAGTGTGATGATTAAAATCAAAAGTATTTAGGCAGTTAATTTTCCGTGGTCTGTTATTAAATTAAAAACACTTATCTTTTGCCATAGTCATATGTATATATATAGGTAACCAAATAAATGTATTGCTCCTATTATGGGCCACACTCGGTATATCTATCCAAGCAGGTATCCATGCCGTGAGCGGCAGTCTCTTACAAAATACGCATTTTGTTAAACAAATATTGTTTCTATTTAAGGGTACTAAGTATAGATAGGTTAGGTGTCTAGAATTCAGGAATCAGATTTACGTCATCATAAGAGCGTTGGTAATCTAGACCCATCATATACTAATGCACTTTCAAAAGCTTCCAAACCAAAACAACTAAAGCCGTTGTCTGATTTATTTATTTATTGAGGAAATAACACCGAAATCATACGTGGGATGAATCAATCTTCAAATAACATAAATGTTTTTCATACAGAAGGCCTAGTATAAAAATTGTACGACATTAACTCCTCGACCGCGTTAGCGTATCGGGAGTTCAAATTATGTTTGCCGTTTATTTAAATCATCCGGCAACTTTCATATTTTGACCCCTCGATACGCTAACGCGGTCGAGGAGTTACTGTCGTACAACTTTTATACTAGGCCTTCTGGTGTTTCCATCTACGTATCTCACTCGATACGTTGTCGATTTGTAACTAGCATTCAGTTCATAAAACGTGTTCTAATTGATCGACTAACATCAACAGAGCATTAGACACTGTACAGTTATTAATGATGAACTAATAGTCAGTTTGCGTGTTCTTTTTGAACCTACTTATGAAGCTGGTTGACGATTCCGCTGTATTTTTTCTAATGATTTCAATTAGGAACAGAAGGAAGTCCTTAATTTTGATGGTAAATGTACGGTTTTTTAGGGTTCCATTTGTTTCATTCCATTCCAAGGGTTTAAAGGAAAAACTAAACCCTTATAGGATCACTTTATAGTCCGCCCGTCTGTCTATCAAGACCCTTTATCTCGGGAACGCGTAGAGGTAGCAATTAAGTTGAAATTAATACCACATACTTTTTTACACCACGTCTGTGGCACACAAGCATCCGGCCTAAAGGCATACGCCTGATGGAAAACGGCCACCGTAGCCTATGGACGCCTGCAACTCCAGGTGGGTCACATGCGCATTGCCGACCAATTAAAATTTGTACACTCCTTTTTTGAAGAACTCTATACGGTTGTCTTTCGAGAAAACCTCGGCAGGGAGCTCATTCCATGCGTTCCCTTGAAACTGAAAAAACCAAACGTAATAAACTTTTGATAACCACGCGTAATCAAAGGTTCTCATACACTGGCTCGCCTTTAAGTATTAAATCGCATAAACTTGGTAAGCGTTGGGGAATGACACCGTAGTGGCTTATTACATTGTACATATTGCTACTCCGTAGTATTGGATTCGGCCAACTAAATATGTATTTCTACCCACTTTACAACTAATGTAACATAATATATTTTTATCTTGCTTTGTTCTGCATGTTAGTTACAAGTTTTATGGAATATAGTGTACTAAATTCTCAAGTAAGTGGATTTAAAAACCAAACAACATGTACATTGAGTAGGTATTTCCTATTCATATAATCATGAAATTTGACAAACAGCAAGAGTTTGAGCACAAGTACAATAAAAATCCGAAAAACGTGCAATTCCCGCGCACTGAGAGTTCCGTGCGTGTTTTATGGGTGTGGAGGGATCAGCCTTTGTGCGGAACCCTCGGTAGGCGAGTCTGACTCGCACTTGGCGAGTTTTATAATACTTATTTTAGGCATTTTCTTTCAAATACCTTCAATTTGTTTGTGTGGACCTGCTAAAGAGTAAATGATAAATTAATTACCTACTCACTCAAGTTTAATTTGTATTTGTAACTTTACGCTCAACAAACATAATAAAGCTTTTGTGCCTACATGTCCCTATGTACAAATATTTCTAACCACATTTGTGACCATCAAAACCGTCCGCTAGAGTTCATGCTTTCAAAGTTTAATAGAGCTATGCAATAATTTACTACTCGTAGCTACCCTATTCATAAATGCAAAACTAGTCGGAGCTTCGTATTTCTTCACCGTCCCAGACGGTTAGACCAATCATGAGAGCCATTCGCACTCGGCTCACGTCCTAAGCCGTTATAAGCCGTAGAAGCGAAATGTCGTAACTATTGGAATACGAGGCTTAAGTTAGCAATCGCAGCATCTCACAGTCAATACAGCCCGACCGCATTGCCGCCGCCGCAGACTGCAAGACTAGGGATTTTTACGCACTGGCATTCAATGCTCAAAATGTTTAGTTACATAGAAGAAGAATAGAAGATTACGTAACGAGGCTTGTAAAGCAAAATGGTAAGAAAGGAACCCTTATGGTGCGACTCAGTCTGTCTGTCTGTCTGTCACATTGTTAAATTTCTCGAGGACTACTTAAGCTACCGATTTGAAATTTGGAATAGTTATAAATAAAGTTAATCAAGACACATAGAAGGAGGATTTATGCTCGATAAAAGAGTCATGTGGGGTATCATTTGAAAGGGCTAGATTTGCACATTCTAAAACATTTCAATAATGAAAATGTTTTCGTTTATAAATAAATACCAATCCCCCCCTAACCTCCGAAGTTTATGAAGGAAAATATATGATTTTTACACAACATTAATATTATTTCAAATATTATAGGAAAAATATAACATTGACCCTAAATTCATTAAGTATTATTTTTTTAAATAAATAAATACTTTTCTGAACTAAATTTGGAATTTAACTTTTTTTTATTATTTATATGATATCAAGCTGTAAGTACCGTCTTATCAATAAAGTTATAAAAATTGGTTTACGTGATAAAAAAATATTAAGGAAAAACAAACTCGCATTCTAATGTAAGCTTTCCGATATTTGTTACTCAACAACGTAACGTAGATTTTTTTGTCGTTAGTTTTTTTGGTAAATGTTTGAAATTGTGGTAATGTGGAGCGTTGCTGGCCCAGCGGTATGACGTGAGACTTTCAATCCGAAGGTCTTGGGTTCAAATCCTGTCGGCTCGTGGCAATTCAGTTTTTCGGAACTTATGTACGAAATATCATTTGATATTTACCAATCGCTTTTTGGTAAACCAAAACATCATGAGGGAACCGGACTAATCCCAATAAGGCCTATTTTACCCTCGGGGTTGGTGGGTCAGATGGCAGTAGCTTTCGTAAAACTAGCGCCTACGTCAAATTTTGGGATTAGTTTAATTAATTAAAGCATAAAACTAGGTTAAGTACAATTATTTCTTAGACTTTTGTTTTCGTTTCGTTTGATGTAAGTACTTAAATGAATAGTCAAAATCGTTTTTAAAGCTCAGCAAATAAAACAAACGAAGCAAACAAAAGTGGACTTATTAATATTGTTCAAGATCTGTAAATATGCAAAATGTTTGGGCAAAACTAATCTGTTTTCTTAGGATGAAATTAAAAGTATGATAAAAGATACAAATTGCCTCGCCCTCAATTTGCTATTCTTTTTACAAAATGTGGCTTTCATTGTTTTTACAGGCTCGTTTTTGAAAAGATATTGCGTTTTTAAAAGTCACTCTGATTAAAATGATACTGGTACGATAAACTGGTAAAACTGGTGGTGGTGGGTGGCTGGTGGGTGGTGGTGGTGGTACTGGTAAAATAAGATTACAATCTTATTTGAAATGAAGTTGCAAAATGTAAATTTGAAACAAAAGCGAAATAAATACCCACATTTTCGTTGCTCACTTTCAAATGACAAAACACTCAGCGAAGAAACGAAATATGAAATCGATCCGTAAGTAAATATGCAGCAGGCCAGCAGCACTGTTGACTGAGATACTTTGAGAAGTTCCAATTGAAGCTGAATATTTACTACCTTTTTATTGTGTAAGATATCCACCGAAGTTCCCGGCGAACTAAGCTTTCGATTTAAAATAAATATCAATTTAGAGTCAACCCATGTTATCGCTTCCAAGCAAATAAACTGTCAAACATTTAATGTGATACTTTATACGTCAAACTTATATGAAATGATGACGTTTGCTTAACACTTTCAGTCTGTGCTATTAAAACCTATGTAAACTTAACTTAGTCAGACTAATCGCTTTTACTTCGATAGCTACTACTCCATATAGTTACCAACACAGATTGAACTATAACACTGCTCTTTTTCGTGAAGACAGTGTCAACCAATTGAATCTCTAGGCCACTCAAGAACCATGTCAAAATGACAAGTATAACAGATTTACGACCTAATTTATAGCGTCACTATGACATAGTCCTACAGTGGCCTAGGTTTCCAATTGGTTGACTGTACATGTGGTGACGGGGTTAAGGATTTCACCACATTATGCTCCCGTGGGTGCCATAGAAGTCGACTGTGGGATTTGGGTTCAAGTGTGTTGTGGGTGATGGGTTAGCAACCTGTCCGTCCAAGAACCCTTTAATGGCTAAAAGTGGCAATAGAACTGAGCTTTTTCATGTACACACGCGTTCAGAATTGCATGGGCAGTTTATGAATGAATTCATTCATAAATTGCCCATGCAATTCTGAACGCTATAGTACCTTTCTCCTTATCTCTTTTGGGAAAACACGCGTGAATGTATGTATGTAAGCCGGGTGTGGCCCGTAACAGGAGCAATAAATGGAATCGTAGTTTGTACTCTTCAAACCTAACAACTTTTGTTCAATTTCTTTAAAAAATTACGTACTATATACATTTTCACGTTTTCACAGCAACTAAATAGTATTTTCAATGTACTTACATACGTTAATATCAGTCTAATTGGCGTGGCGTCAATTGCCATAGTACAAAAATTAGAAAATTTAAAGTGTAATAAAATTAAATACACACGTTATTTTCAAAAGTCGCCGAGCAAACGTCGTTGTTCAATTTCGCGATTACTCCCTAAGATCAAATGTATTTATTGCTCATATTATGGGCCACACGGTGTGTAGGTCCTTTGTAGTTGACCAAGTGAAATAAATACAAATAAGCAGGAAACTAGCAGGAACTCTTATTTATTCGTCCCCTAACACCGCGTCACCATAAATCTGTGCCGTCTTGAATATAGTTTGCATTATTATGCTAAGTCGAGTGGCGGGGTGTGAATAAGAAATAACCATGTCAGATTAATTTTTTATTGTTTTCGTGATGTAGCGTTTACCGATTTATCGAAGACAGCTTGCTCAATCAGTAACAATACAATACACACTTAGTCCCATTGTCAGTCACCAGTTAATGATACAGGATCCTGGTGAAATTGAGAGCACTCTTCGAATAATGTGAACGAATCCGTATGATTTAAGGCAGATTGATTTGGTCAGATGAAAATCAACAGCAGTTACCGCAATGAACTCCTCAAGGGTATCTATATTAAGTTTGACTTAGCTAAGAATCATTCTGGCCTTCGGTGAAAAAAAATGAAATTCAAGTTCACTTACTCCGGGGCAACAAAGCCCCAGACAGAAACACAGATAAACCTACCAACGGTAAACTTACAAACCCTTTTTTCCATTTGGGGGTTAATAAAGCTATGAAAAATGAATGGCTCAATTTCTTTATCCCTATTTTTTCCTCCATTGGAGTCGAAATAACGTTCGTTTTCCATCCCGGGCCATAAATTTGGCGTCTCGCGAGCCATTTGCAATTGAAAGCGGTCTTTATAACTGGATATGTCCGGTTGTTTTTACGAGCGAGGTCCCAAACGCAGGAATTCATTCCCATGGCTTAAGAATTAGCTTTAGTATAACCGGCATGGAGGTAATAGGTATTTTACAGCGCTAAATCGCGTATAGACAGACGAACTAAAGACAGATACAGAAATATCTACGTTAAGAGTCCTTTTTCCTTAAAAACCGCTCATAAATTAAGTACTTTTACGGTGTGGTTTAACGCAAATCATAACATTGGTGAACATGAACATCTTAGTGATTTTTATTGAGAAATCTCAACAAAATTGAGTCATAATTGTCATATTCGGTAAAATTTTATCAAAAAATTGGTTTTTTTTTCCCAAAAATATTATTATACGAAAACATTATAAACGTAGAACGGGTCTATTGCGAATTTAGTTAATTTTACCTTAATATACTAACGTTTTCACACAGTTTCATGTGTCATTTGTCTTGATTTATGAATCAGCGAAGTGTCAACGACGATCTAGCTAGATCAATAATAATAAGAATATTCAGCTACCCGGCGGCAAGTCACTTTAAGGGCATATTTTTATTTTGTTGTCGTTTTTTTTTTCTCGTCAGATTTGAATGAAATTTGGTGGGTAGGTAGAGTTCCTTATTCTACGCTAGATAGATACAAAATCTCAATGTGCGACAAAAAATTTGTATGAAATTTTCCACTGAGTTACGAAAATTCCATACGATTTCGTAACTCAGTAGAAAAAATTGTGGGACATACTTTGAAATTGGGTCTATCTTGAAGAGAATAAGGAACTCTACCTACCCACCAAATTTCATTCAAATCTGACGCGAAAAAAAAAACGGCAACAAAATAAAAATATGCCCTTAAACGTATGGGTAGATAGAAAAGTTAAGTCTACCCTTATACTAAATGTTATCGGCACGATACACAACACTCACACGGGGTTTGAACTTGAACTTCTGAATCACTGGTGCCCAAACTGCCCAAGTAGGTGATAAATTGAAACCATCTTCACAATTGAAATGTCTGTTCGGTTTTTTTGTCTCAATCGCCTCTCTCACTACCCGGGAATTATTTTACGACTTTTAATAATTTAAACCAAAAAAATTCTGAGACTGAGTTGCCGTTTTTTGTTATTTAGCATATTAGTTTTTATTTTTATGAAGATGTGAAATTATGCTTAGGTACCTACTATCGCGTTCAGAATTGCATGGGCAAATTATGAACGAATTCATTCATAAATTGCCCATGCACTTATAAACGTGTACATAGGTATATATCGTATCGTATTATGGCGCAGTGCAGCAAAGTGCTCTTAACATTATTAAATAACCGTTAGTTTTTTGCCGCCATCATTAATCTCCTTGATGGTACGCGACGTATCTCTAATAGACGGAAAAAATATCACAGCAACGCCGATATTTTGGTAATATTTCCTAGAAGATTAGAAAGATGGCCAAATAGATCCTTAATGTAGCATTCCAGTCGAGACTGCAGCAGTATCGCTGTTAGGGTATTGCACCCAGACACCAACTACGAAAAATAGTAGGGCTACTTACAGGACACAACACACTAAACAAACACCTATACAACATGGGTATAACAGATAGTCCTATGTGCAGAGCCTGCATGGGAGAAGAGGAAACAACGAAACATATTGTACTGGACTGTAGACAGGTGGAAGTATACAGGAGTAGGTATTTAGGGACTATAAACACACTAAAGGAGGCCTTTAGCAACCTAAAACAAATGTTGGCCTTCATAGAAGAGCTGGGATGGTTGCGGAGCGGATTATGCACCTTCCCGAGTGATGGGACGCACGCAGAGACAGCACCCGCCAGGGTGTAGCGACTATTGAGAGTTAATGGGATCTAAAATACACCGGATAATTATGTGAAAACTATTATGTGAAAGTAATGGACTAACTACTGGGTTATGGAGTATAAAACTGGGCGCCTGCCTAATAAAATGCAATTTTATCACCGGCAATGTTATGGAATATTGTAAAGGGGACAATTTTCTATTAATAAATAAATAACATATAGTTGTCACATATAATACAATAAGACTTTTTTCATTGTGTTGACTAAAAACAGTAAAGAAAATGGTCGTTGCTATTACAAGATGTGGCGTTATTCACAAACGTAAATATTTCACTATTAACTTTTTGAATAATAAGGGGGTTATATAGGTATACTTTTTGTATGGGAAACGAGACTAACTTGTAGATATTGTTTTAAACTGTTTCATTTATTACTTGTTTCACAATGGTCATGCCTGCATCGATTTTTTTAAATTTTGAAAGATGCGAGGGAGAGTTTTTTTTTCAATGGATCGAAAACGACGTATCATCATGCAAATCCGTGTCAGTTCAATTAGCGTAACGGACAAGGATTCGCATGCTTACCCTAATTAAACCAACGGTCGATGATATTTGGTTTATATTTAATGCGAGTAATTTTCAAAAGTAAAAACCTATGACCTCTTGGACTCTCGACTGGAGTGCTCTGTGCTCCTGGGCTGTTTTCACGTGTTCTTTAGTTAATTAAAGGACAACTAACAATGCATTTCACAATACGCATTGTCCGTTAATTGCACATAATAATTATAGTGTTGTTACTGTGCACACTTGGGACGTGATTAATTACGTGTCATCTGTTTACAATGAAGCTGAAGCGGAGGGCCTACCGCAACCATCGAAAATACTTAATTTTCGTCCTGCTCGTTGCTCTAGGAACAAAACACGTTATAACTGAGCAAAAACGAAATACGAATTAGAGTAAGTTAGTTAGTAGGTACAGTCGCCATCAGATATATCGGAGCGTCCGAGGTGTTCACAAATATCTGCACACGCCTCTATTGTCAAGACGTTAGAGTGCTTATTCAGATATTTTTAACGCCTCGGACGCTCCGATATATCTGATGGCGACTGTAGTACTTAGTTAAGTAAAACCTTGAACAGCCCACTATTTCCAATGATTTAAAACAGTAAATTGACTTAAATTATTTACCTAAGAAGAGGAATGACGACGCGTGTTTTTCAAGTCTGAAATTAAACGACTTTTTTCCTACGATGCGATACGATACCACTTAAACTAACATGATATTTATAATTAATTAAACGTTAAACTAAGAGTGATGGCACCAATGATGAACGCTTTGCGTTTACAAGCACCAGTGAAGGATACAAATGGAAAATAAAAGTGAATGGCCATTACACTGGTCCCTTGTCTATCACTGGGGCGCCGCTACTGTATAAATGTTCTCGTAAACACTCGTATGTGTCATGCTACTTCAATCGACCTCGGTACTTCTAGTACTGACACTGACTGAAATAGCATTACACGTTCGGGTGTATCCGTCAAAATACGACGGCAAAATATTATGCACTACATCTGTACTCCCTGAATATTACCTACCACAGAATTTGAAAATAACTACTTACTAACATTATAGTGAACAAACACAAAAAACAACTTTAGCCGCAAACTTTCCAACAATATTTGTTACACTTTGTTGACAATTGTAGCGAAAATAATGTTCCAACTCACGTGTAGCGTGTTACCATTATTCCGACTTTTTTTCAAACAGACTCGAAACTTTGTCTCGGTTTATTGTTCAAACTTGTCAGTACGTTTACCGGTTGACTTCAGAAATATGTAAACTGTTTGGGTCTTATTACAATGGAATAAGATTCACATGTGTTAACATAGTTTTGACGCCAGCTAGATAAAGCTTCATGTACTTAATTTGCAGAACATTATTTTTTTCTACCAGTTTGTCCTCGTGACTTGCCATTTAGAAGCGGGACTAGATTTTTAAAATATATTAAATATATTTAAGCACATAAGCCAGACAATTGAAGAAGGCTTTCCAAGAATTTATTTCCAGCAAGCTGGATATCATTTTATTTTCTAATTAGGTCCTAAAGACGTGACAAACGGGGGGTTTGCACGATTCCAGAAGTCAAACTTGACTTTTGAGAACCAAGTTAGCAAAATTTTTGGTCATGTTTTAGTTCTTTGCGTGTAGTTCGAAAATGGGACGTTGGACGGAAAATTCATTCAGGTGTAAGAGGGTTATTTTCTACGTCGAATGAGTATATTAAACTTCAAATTGAGTTTAGTGGTACAGCTAAAATAAAACAAAACCGTGGATTATTCGTAAACTTTTATGGAGTATGAAAGCAATCAAGGTGCAGAAGGGGGATACGAAAGGTGCGGAAGGGGGAAAAGAAAATGACAACAGCTTGACTTCTTATTTCACTTGCGTAGGTTCAATCGCAACCTTTTGTAGCGCATGAAAACAATAACGAGGCAGATGGGTGGCTCTGGGGGCGGACCCCCCTAACTAAAACAAACGGAAACAACTTGACTTCTTATTTCACTTGCGTGGGTTTATTCGTAGCTTTTTGTGGAGTATAAAAGCTATCAAGGACCAGTAGAGGGCGCAATAATAGAAGATGAAAACAACTTGACTTCTTATTTCACTTGCGTGGGTTTATTCGTAACTTTTTGTGGAGTAAAAAAGCTATGAAGAACCAGTAGGGGGCGCACTAATAGAAGATGAAAACAACTTGACTTCTTATTTCACTTGCGTGGGTTTATTCGTAGCTTTTTGTGGAGTATAACAGCAATCGAGGACCAGCAGGGGGCGCACGAATAGAAGATGAAAACAACTTGACTTCTTATTTCACTTGTGTGGGTTTATTCGTAGCTTTTTGTGGAGTATAACAGCAATCTAGGACCAGCAGCGGGCGCACTAATAGAAGATGAAAACAACTTGACTTCTTATTTCACTTGCGTGGGTTTATTCGTATTCCTTGTGGAGTATTTTATTTATTTATTAAATATTGATTTACACAGCATTACAGTCTTACAAACTAATACACTGTGAAATTAAATACAGAAACTTAATGTTAACATATAAAAACACTAGACTGCCTTTTATCCATCGCCTCGCAAAATTCCAAGCATTCCTGACACACAGCCGCCCATCGCCATGCAAGCAGGTCACATTCAGGTGCTGATACAAGAAGTGCATTCAGCAGAGTCAGGGCTCTTAAGATCGGCGAGTTTCTATGCGCCACTGTACGCGCTGTTGGCACTGCCAAAAGGGGCCGGATACGCGGCCTAAGGGTTATCTTTTTTAAATCAGGCACGAAGAGCCTCACAAACCTTTCGACTAATTCTGGGCAGTCCGATTCCCCTCGCAGAACTCGACATGCAAAAACGAGCAAGTTAGAGTTACGTCTGACTTCTAAAGAGTTGTAGCCTAGAACTCCCAGGAGAAATTTTGTGGGATACATGAAAGGATAGTATCCATATACCATTTTGTAAAGCGTTCTTAAGAATGTTTTTTGAATTTTTTCCAAGAGAAGGATGTAAGTGACCTCATGGGGGTTCCAGACTAGGGCGGCCGCCTCAAGTTTGCTTCTTACAAGAGCGTTGTACAAAATCTTTATAGCACCCTGGTCGTTAAATCCTCTGACATTACGGACAACAAAGCCTAGAGTGCGAAAGCAACCAGTGGCAAGCGCTTTGATGTGGTCGTGGAAAGTTAGCCGCGTGTCAAATAAGACGCCCAGATCTTTTACGGAGTCGACCCTGGCGATAGGATCAGATCCAAGCAAATATTGAGCATGTATGGGAGATGAGGCTCGAGTAAAACTACATATCTGACACTTGGAAATATTAAAAGTAAGTTTATTTGCCAGACTCCATCGGAAGACAGATTCTACGTCCTCTTGCAGACTCACACAGTCCGACCACTCCTGTATGCCGTATATCAACTTAAGGTCATCGGCATAAAGTAGACAACGGGCATTACGGACGATTGTGGGTAAGTCATTGACCATAATTCCAAATAAAAAAGGTCCTAAAATTGAACCTTGGCTAACACCAGAGCGGGTGTGGTACAGATCTGATGTGAAATGGCCATGCTGGACGCATTGCATTCGATCGCGCAGATAGCTGGCGAAAAAGTTAAGTAAGTCCGGACTAAATCCAATTACGTCTAGTTTTTCCAGCAAAACGTCATTATCTACGCGATCAAAAGCCTTGCGAAAGTCAAAATACAAAACGTCCACTTGGATGCCCATGTCAAGATGTTCGGAAATGGAGTCTACCAAGGTCAACAGGTTTGTGTCTACCGAGCGCTTAGCTCTGAAACCGTGCTGCGAATCACCTAAGAACGGTTTAACTTGCTCAGATAGTTTCCGATGGAGTATGGATTCAAAGAGCTTGGCCAGTGCAGGAAGAATAGCAATCGGCCTGTAACCCTCCACGTTGACAACATCATTGGTCTTAGGGATCGGCTTAACCCGTGAGGTCTTCCACTGTGGAGGATATGAGGAAGTGGAGAGAGCAAGGTTAAAAAGAAAGAGTATGGGCGTAGCTAACTGATCTACACACCCCTTCAAGACATATGCCGGCAAATTATCCAGCCCAACCGCGCTCTTCGGCTTAAGATCCTTTATGGCCAATTCCAAATCCTTCATTGCTATGTTTTTAATGTGAATATAGTTGGCAGAAGGATCTCGAATGGTGTTATTAACAGGAATGGTGGGATCAAGACTAGGGGCTTCCGGTAAAAATACGCTCGAGAAGTAGGTGGCAAATGCTTGAGCAGCTTCGCGACCGACATATTGCCTTCCACCCATCATAACCTGACCTACGAACCCTCCCTTGGATTTCAGGCTTTGGATATGCTGCCAAAAACCACGTGGGTTACTCTTTAATTGAGCTTGAATATGCCGGATATAGCCTGCGTATGCAGAGGCAATACCTTTTTTAACTTCCGCCCTAAGCCTCGAGAATTCGGCATACACGCTACAACTTTTTGTGGCCTTCCACTCCCGATGACGATCAGCTTTAGCTTTTATGCAGCTAATAATGTCAGCTGAAAACCAAACCGGGTAACGCCGAGCACTATAATTACAACGGTTTTTTTTAGGAATGCAGATATCAAAAATGCCATAGATAATTTTGTAGAACTCATCTACCGCCTGCTTCAAATCTTGTTTTTCAAGAACACCCTTCCAGTTTACTTCTGATATAAGATTATAAAGTAGTTTGAAGTTCCCCTTAGCAAAGTTCCAGTCTCTTTCACGGTTAAGGTTACTCGGATCTAAGTATTCAGGTCGCCCCCGAGATACCCCGTCTACGGAGGCTAGGATCTCAAGAGGCGGATGGTATAAATCTCGTAGCGGAACAAGACCGCCACCCTCAACCTCAAGCAAGCGAGTATGAAAGCCATTAAGGGTCAGAAGGGGGGTTTGGAGGGTGGACCCTCCGCACTAAAAAAATTAAAACAGTTTGCCATCTTATTTCACGTGCGTGGGTTTATTCTTAACCGTTTGTGTAGTATGAAAGCAATCAAGGGCCAGAAGGGGGTTTCGGGGGCGGAGCCCCCTCACAATAAAAGAATATGAAAACAGCTTGAATTTCTATTTCACTTGTAACTTGTTTCAATCGTAACTTTTTGTGGAGTATGAAAGCAATCAAGGGCCAGAAGGGGCCCCCCGCACTAAAAGAAAAAGAAAACAACCTGAGTTCTTATTATACTTGCGTGGGTTTATTTGTAACCCTTTATGAAGTATGAAAATAATCAAGGGTCAGTAAGAAAAGGTTTGAGGGCGGAACAACAAGAAATAAAAAAGCCTTTTCATTTCATCCAGTTAGATTTGTAATTTTTATTTGTGATTGGGGATCGTTTTAGTTTTAAAGTATAAGACAATATTCTGCATGTAGGTATTGCATTAAGCAACTAAAGCAGTAGGTATAATAATGTATTATTTTGAACAATACTGTACCTAAACACTGAAAACTTCCAAAATAATTCCCACCAAAATAAAATTATCCGCGAACGAAGTCGCGGGCATCAGCAGGTATAATGAAATTTTGTTATGTCATCTGTAATTTTAAGTATTATTGAATTTTTTGACATTGTTAATGATTTTTGTTATACATTTTGTAGGTATATGATTGTATTGCGGACTCTTTGTTTGCTATTTGTTTCATATTATATGGATCTATATTAATTTTTTGGCAAATAAGAGAAGGAAGGTAATTCTTGGAGGGCGAACAGTGAGTCTGAGAAGATAGCGACATCTTGTAGTGCTTCTTGAACGCTTCTTCTACAAGATATGTCAATGCCTGATATTGCGCATATTCAAGTAAAGTCAATTTGAAATTTATTATAAATTTATTTACCAACTTGCATCCTGAATTAATGTTTGGCATCGGATACCTCAACGTGGATTAAACAGCTCGAGAGGACAAGTGAACGGATTAATCAATGTCACACTGCAATCTGTAGTCGGCAGTAACTGCTGTGTGGCTGTGGACTAATCTTGGTCTGATTGCACGATTTCAAACCTGTGTTGAGAAATGTTAAATCTAACTATACAATGTGTAACAAACATGATGGTGATCCGTTTAGGGCGCACCTAATCAGTAGGTGATGTAGGTAATCGTGGTTTGATTAGGAAAAAGTAGAACAAAAGTTCTATCACAAAACCTTTTTTTTGTTTGGGGCACTAGCAACAAACGGGCCAACTCTACTTGCAGAAAAAAAATTGAGCATTCCACATACATACTAATATTACAACCTGTAGGTAACAAGCGATAACATAGGGTATTATTACGTCATAATAGGTTCAGTGATCAAGTAATGTAACAATATAATGTAATTAATTCAAGCATAAAAAACGGATCAAGAAATGACATAACATTTTAGAAATATAAGTAATAGAAAAAAATCAGGGATATCATTACTAATTTCACGTGAAACTAATGGTGATTATTTTTTACCTTTATCCCTTAGGTTTCGACCTTTCGAGTGTCATAAATCGCCCCAAATAGGGTGTCGATATAATTAAAGATAGAAGCTTAGTTTTCTACACGTCGTTCCCAATAAATGAGTAGCCCATAATCCTCGATACAACCGTCTTAATAGGTATCGATTATCGGCCGAGGCACCAAATGGGTAACATTTGTCGGCCCGACAACACTTGATACCTCCAGAAATGTTATTTCTATCGCAGTATAACGTAGGCGAGATTTCTGCTCTGATAAAACAATATAAATTTTATTTTTAAGAAACGTCTGCGAACGATACCAAATTTCTCAGAAATAAAGGAAAAGTGGAGTTCTTCTTAATCGGCAAGAAGTACCTTCTTACGGTAGGTGTTGCTATGCGCCCCTCTAAGGTGCATACGAGGGATATGGTGGAGAAATTCGGGGCCACAGGTCTGGTATCGGTGGTCTCGGTGGGCTGACCAGAGTCGCGGGTTCGAGTCCCACCCGAGGACATACATTTTTCCTCTTTTCCTTTCTTCCTGAGAAATATAAAGTGTTAAGGTGCCACATTGTCGATAGCCGATAAAGCGCTACATTCAGAAGAATCAGTTGAAAGTAATTTTATCAACAAAGTTTTTGAAAATCACTTGCCCAAACAAACCGATGCTTGTTATGTCTATCAAGCTTACGAGTATGTTTATCGAGCAGTACTATTCGTAGTGATTATTCAAACGCAAAGGTTGGAGGCTACCGCGATTTACTTGCGAACATTGAAAACAATAACCAGCCTATCTCTTTTTCTATATTGCTTTTACATATTCAAGCAATAAAGAGACTAACAGACAAACAAAAAAAACGAAGTGGTCTCCGTTTTGGGCCAGTATCTTCACCAATCAATATCGAGTATCACAAGACAAGAATCAACCTCGACTAGATATGAATCACGTGTGAAGTTTTGCGAGTTCTTTTGCATAACAGGAACCGGAACATACTACGATCAAACTTGGCGACTTTTTAAGGAGTCATTTGAAGTCATTCGGTCACACCACGATTTATAAACATTATAAACACGTATCTCCGGTATATTTATACTGTAAATATTGAACGTGTTCTATGTTCGAACGCTTGTCATTTTGGGACCCCTGTTGACGAGGCAAACTCTAGCTAAGTGGCGAGAATCCATCATAACCGATGAAAACACTTCGGGATAATCATTACTAATGAAAGGCACTGGAGATAGCATCATCTGACCAAACGGATTGTTCAATATTCAATATACGACTCGAACATGATACTGATGGAAAATTAATGAAGCATTTCGGTTATGTGATATGGTTGAGTATGAGGGTGAATACTTCACCTGCTACTATTTAGGGTAAACTCGCATTATTTGGTGATACTCCTAAATTGGTGATACTAAACAGAAAATTGTACTTTAAAACGTTGCAAAAAGGTCGATTTTATTAAAGTCAAGTATCAATTTAATATTTTAAAATTTCAACCTTGTTTCAACGTATGTAAATATTTTTTTCTTTGTAGTATCACTGAATTAGAAGAATCACCAAATAAAGCGAGTTTACCTTACCAAGATCTCCAAGCAACTGTCTTTAGATTTTAAATCAATAATGTGTCCTCTGGTGCGTTTAAAACAGCTCTGTTACGACCAAAACGTCGCACGAAAAGGTATATTAAAAATACAGAAAACGACTAAAGATGGTAACGAAGCCCTTTGTCGCCTGCCCCCTTGACCCTGATAAATGATAAATATCTTTCAATTTAAGCATATTACAATGCACTTATAAACGTCAAAGAAAAGCTACCACCGGTTCTAACCCTACACCACACCACAGCCCGAGAAGATTATTACCGGCAAGGAACTCGGCGGGACTTATTTTTTCAAATTGAGTAAAACTCCCCAGGTCTAGGTCAAGCGCATCGTGCGTGTGCGATGGGGACGCTGGCGCGGGTGCGAATGATCCTATCCTTTGATACGACGATGATCATACGAGTACGCGAAACGGTATGTACGTATATTATAGTAGATATGAGTTTTTCTGTAGTAGACTACTTAAGTATAAGACGAAGGTGGATAATTCTAATTCTAATGCCGCTTGTGTTGAATATCAGCAGCATCAGGCTATTCTGAGTTCATCAACTGAGTCGGCAGCTTCGTACTGTGCTTATATTTAACGTAGGCGACCATTAGACGGAATAGTCACATTGACCTTATGTATTTTCAGAATTGTTAATATTACTAACATTTTAATACCAAGAAGTAGTGTATATGGAAATAGATATCTGCTAGTTAGATCTAAGTCCGTTCGCCTGAATAGTTCCCCGCTTGTATGCGGTGCCACCGTGAATTTATCCAGATTGAGATGCGGTCTTGTTACGAGCTAAAGCTTGGAATGCACGGACTATTTCGGTGTATTTTGACGACGTCTATGACTATAACGTTGAGTTGCACGGGGTAACTAAAATGATATATGTCACGCAATCAGGACGGTGGTCTATGAGTCTACCATGTTAATGCCTTCTTATTTATTCTTAGGTAGAGAAACAGCGGTTTCATGTGTAGCAGCATTGCCTTTGAAAGAGCCGTTGTCTGTACCGACTGACGCTGATAAATTAAATACGGTTTACTATATAGAAACGGGCAGAGATTTTCTAGAAAGTAAGAGTAAGTAGTTAGTAATGCTCAGCTTTACGACCTTAAGAGACATCCAGAAACTTTTGAGTTGGGAGGTATAGTTTATAGACAAATTTATTTATACAGCCCAATGTGTGCAAGCTATGACCTACTATTTTTAACAGAAAAAATGTTATATATATTGGCAAAAATATTATATACCAATTCTGTGTTTAACTCAACTCAGGAATTTTCAGTAAGCCGTAAAATAAACTGTAAATGTAGTTCGAATTTCGCAGGCTGAAATTTGACAAAAGATATGAGTTAGAATAAAAAAGTGATACCCCTTAGATGATTTCTCCGAGTTTGTGTTATAAAAAATGAAGCGTAGAATATTTTCTACATAATGGAAACTAAAATGGGTCAAATATACAAACTTTGTGTCGGTACGCAATGTAACCCTGTAATGTTCAGAGTTCAGACTTGTAAATGACAACATTGCCCAACATCAAAAATGGCCTAGGGTTGTCACTCTCGGGTGATTTACGCGATTGCGTACTGTAAGGAAAAACTAGTTTTAGTAATGCATAATGTCTTTCAATGATCTAGTAATACTTTAATTAGTACATGTTTTAGGCCTTTAGCGCATTAAAAGTAGTACAGAAACCATATTTTTGTCCTTGAACGTTTTGATACAAACTTACTCAAAGGTGACAACCCTACTACTTTTGGAAATGCTGTGTGCGACTTGTATGGACAATAGCAAACACAGCTAAGTAACTTTGCCCATACATGTTGTACGGGTGTGTACACAGTAAACACTCATTTGATCGAAGGGAACGAACGGTAAGTTAACCCTTTCTCTTGAAGTGATCCTTAGTGACCAAAGTCTTACGAGCGATATTTCTATGAGAAATTTCTGTGCGCATTTTGGCAAAAACTGGAGATAACTTTACCCGTCTTCAAAATTGACAAAAAGTGGGTCAAATTATGTTTAAAAAAAATCTGCATACTAAAATACGTGCTTGATCACAATGTATGTAGGCAAAAAAAAGTATCTTATATACATTTTTAGAGAAAATCGAGATTATTCGAAAAATGCGGGCAATATTTGCGCATTTTACGGTAGGATTTTATATTACTTACAAAAAAAATACGTTAACTTAATTTTTATAGTTAATAAACGCTTACAAGATATTGGTTGCCATATTTAATTATCTTCGGTTTCCAGTGGAACTTTGACAATCTTTGCTATTGCTTATAAAATGCTGTAATATTATGGGCGACAAGTCATTCAAATTCTGCCAATAAAGTTGAGAGAGATCTGGTGTCCCGTGGGCGCGCGTGGATGCTTCTCAAGGGACAAATATGTTTCTTATTCAAGATCGAAGCCGTTTTATGGCTCTGCGTAAAGGTGGATATTTTAAATCTGTGAGACCTTTACAAAGGTTTTTACAGAAATGTAATATTCAGCCTGGAGCAGAACGATGGACTTTTAGGAAAAACGGTGAATTGTTCACCCCAAGAGCTTTATATTTACCCAGTAAACCATGTCAATATTATGTACCGGTTTCGAGATAAAGCTTGTTAAACTTTAGTGCAAAAATCCACCTGTATCAACCCTAGCAAGTTAATTGGGTGATTAACTTTTTTTCTGAAGTGAAATATTGACATGGGTCATTTAAAAATGTAAACAAAGCAGCAGGGTTGTTACCAACACCAGACCAATTAATTTTTATCTTCTGTTTTTGTTTTGATTGGTTATTATCTTAATAATTCCATTGAAAGTGAATTAAATAACACTACCCTTTTAGGAAAAATCACAAAAAAATTCCACTCTGTATAAGACACTGCACTATTAGGATTCACTACCTACATAAAATTCAAAAATCCCAAATTCAAAAATTTATTCTGCGGGTAGTGCCTGAAGGGCACTTTTACAAAGCATGTGCATGTACAAACCTTTAGAATATACCTATAGTGACAAGAAAAGTAAAATCTTAATATTGATAATTCAACAACTACCTGGGTAAACAATATGAAAACTAAATTTACTTACTACTACAATATTACAACCTTCCCTGTAAATTGAATTCGCTAAATGTATACTTTCTGTACTTTTTATTGCAAGAAAATACAAGTCTGCTAAGGCATACGCTTTCGTGATATAAAAAACAGTACGTGCACCAATTTTGGGACCCCGAGTTCTCGTAAGATGCAACCGGAAAAGTTATCTTGTCGAATCTAATAGCTCAGTTCCAATATTCCTACCAAGTTCCGACCTACAAGTTAACGGATGAAGCATTGCAATTGGCCTTTCCCACTCTTAAGAATTATTTGAAAAATCTTTAATGTCGAAGGCTTATTACACAGTAGAGGACTATTTAACACACAAACATGCATGGTCCATACCAGAAACTAACGAAACCAACACAAAATTAAATTGAATGTACTACTGCTTACAGAGTGAAGGGCAATCGTGTAAAACCGTTAAATTTTATTTTATTCTGTTTTTTTTTTGTTGTTTTTTTTATTCGTGGTCACTATTTTCTTTAGATATTATTTCTTGTAGAACCACTTACTGTAAATATTTTTACTACTTTTGTAATTTGTTTTGAAAAAATAAGTCCCGTCGAGTTCCTTGCCGGTAATAATCTTCTCGGGCTGTGGTGTAGGGTTAGAAACGGTAGTAGCTATTTTTTATTGACGTTCGTAAGTGCATTGTAATGTGTCTAAATTGAAAAATAAAGATATTTATCATTTATCATTATCATTTTATCATTAACCATGGGGCCCGTATGGGCGGGCCTGGGATTTTCATCCCGCTTTGCATTCAGAGCAGGCCCTATGGCACGTGTTATGGAAATCTGGCAACCACCATTCAGACCTATCGACCAATGAAGCAGAGCATTAGAGCGCAGCTAAAAAGTAAAGAACGAATCTCAAATGTAGCTTGCTACTGCAATAGAATACTACAGGATACGTTTCGGGGAGGAGTGTGAAATGGGATTGCACGAGGTAATCCTCCAGCTCAGTTCTGCCACCGTGGAACTAGGTGTGGACTAGTGTTCCACCCTTATGTTGTCTCTGTCGTTGATCGCACTAAAAGCTTCGCGTACAGCTATTGAGTGGAACTCTCTTCCCAGCACACTATAACTTAGATATTTTTCAATCGCGACTGAATACACCTACACTGCATCGGCACTTACCATCAGCTGGGATTGTAGTCATATGCTTTCCTCATTAGAAAAAAATATGTTCCGATTATTTTAAAGTCGAGAAAGCGAAACTCTAAAGTAAACAAGTCGTTTAGTTCCGTCAATGCCGGGAAATCCTGACTTATTACCGCGAAAATGTATTTATCTCTCTCTATCCCACTTGGTTCAAGCGAAAGAGATAAAAAATAGAATTTTCGATGTACAGAGTATCTACTGAGTTATTCCCGTCCGTTCGATCTTTCAGCGACGACGGAGGAAAGTGGGGTCAATTTATAAATGAGTGGAAAGCATCACTCACGGGTAGTGAGGGGACGTCGTGGGATTCCGAACTGAGAAAATTGAGAATATTGAAGATTGCCTCATTTTCACAACACACTTTCCTTTTTACATTTTCAACCGACTTCAATATTTCTAAAGGAGGAGGTTCTCAATTCGTCTGAATTTTTTTATTTATTTTATTCATTTTTTAATGGATGTTCACTCATAACTCCCTCATTACTGAACCGATTTGAATTTTTTTTTGTTTTCTGAAAGTAGATGGTTCCAGGTTGGGCCCGTTTTTTTCAAAATCCATTTCTAATGATGGGATCCATGAGGAACTGAGGGAACTTCCCAAATTACTATTCATGTGCCTTTACATGCATAGTAATATGGGTATTTTCTTGAGAAAATCGAGCATTTCTTTACAAAACCTACCAGTTTGGTGGAGTAGACCTGATGATGACGACCAGGGATGTCAAAGAGGAATTGCTCTATAATTTGCGGGCCCCAGCTGTATCTTCTGATTTGAGACATTCATCTTTTGTTTGTTACGAAATGCCTTCGAGGTAGTCCTATTTGATTTTAATTATATTTTGATGATGGATATCATGAGGAATTAATGGAGCTGATGCTGAACCCTGGCAGTACCTTATGGAACTCAGGTTTGGTAAAACTTACGGGAGTTCTGTTTTCGTCATTCAACTCGTGTTAACGAGCATTTAGGGGAACAGATCTTAAGATGGAGCTGATGCTGAACCCTGGCAGTACCTTATGGAACTCATGTTTGGTGAAGCATACGCGTGTGCTGTTTTCTTTAATCGACTCATGTTAACGAGCAATTAGGAGAGCAGTTCACAAGATGGAGCTGATGCTGAACCCTGGTAGTAATATGTATGTAAGTTTTAAATACGATGTAAGGAAAATTAACAAAATAAAAACATAATTTAGCAGTAATTCGCTTACTTTAACTTATACCGGGAAGTCCAACAGAAGTCGGTTTTTTTTTCTTTAAAATTATTTATATTACGCGCATATTTGTCACTTTTACACAACATAAGTGTTAGGACTTTTTTTTTGTCGGTTGGATTCCCGGGCAATTTATAGTTGTTTAAAAAATCCATAACTATTTTCGACATTTTTAAAAGTAAAATAATATTTTGTTATAATAATAAATAAGCTAACATAAGTTCTGAAGTCACTTTCCTTTTAGGTCCCATATTTTTTTCGTATACAAATGTATCACATTTGTATACCTTATCGAGATAAAAAACCCTCATTCCTATGTAGTTTTTATGTTTGAAATTGTTTGAGGTTCATAATGTTATTATGATCAATTTCTAATATTATCCCTAGTGCGTGCACCTAGTAAATTTATTTTCTATTAAAAATATCAGTAATTTACCGGTAAATCGGTAATCCTTACACATTTTTTACCAGTCTAATAGGGATGACGACTAGGTTGAAAAACTATCATTCTAATTAGTCCGTCAGTTAGATTATAGAAAATGATTAGACACGTATTTTTCCTTTTTCAATTTAACAAAAATTTACGAAGATAACGAGAATAAAAATTCCGGGGTGGGGGCTAGTGACGTCACTACTAGGTAAGATTTGTACCTAATAGTGACGTTACGCTAACCTTGAACGCACTGTATTTTCGTCATTTTCGATTTGACAAACAAAATAAAAAATACGTGGAACTACATATTTTTTGATAATCTAAAAGACGGACTAAGTAGATTTTTCAGCCGTCTAGCCTATATTCATTAATATTACTTCCAAGAAAAGACAAATATTCTAGTCACGAGGACGAATATAGTCCTCTCCCTATCAACAGGAGAGGCTCACCGAGCCGCGAACCTGTGACATATAGCCCCTGCTTTACCTTCTTGACGTACTTTTTCAAAACCGTCTCCAGAACCGATAGTCCGTAGTGCCTCAAACTTCTAAACGATTTCACTTTTAATGGCTTTCAATTTAAGTTCCCAGATGTGAAAACTTTGATAACTCATTCTATCGAAAGCCGCTAATGATGTTCGGAATCTATAAATTTTCACTTTATTAGAATTTCTTGTGTGTTTCATTTCATTACGGTTAATTTTAATTTGTTTGCTCGATATTTTAGTGTAAAACGCGTTGAATTAATGAAATATTACAAATTTACCTGAAAAAGCTCAATCAGTTGGAAGTAATAAGGTAAACTTGCGTTATTTGGTGATACTTCTAAATCGGTGATAGGTACTACACAGAAATACTTTAAAGCGCTGCAAAAAGGTCAAATTCTTCAGATTCTAATATTAATAAGATCAGTTTATTAAGCTCAATAGGTATACACTTCAAACAAATCATTTTCTTAAGACTAAAATACACTGTTTGTGTCGAGAATTAATTCGCTGATACTTGAAATCGGTATAACCTGTGCTATAAGTACCAGCTACCTTCCATGTGGCATGTCTCTTATTTAGAACAAGTTTAGACTAATATTCATATTTAAAGATTTATTTATAAAGCGCCTAATATTTAAGTTTACCCAATTTCAGTTTATTATTAAACTGTGTTTTCTTGCTCCCTTCGAGATGTGGAACATGTCACATGTCAATTACTACAAATACGCGAGTCGTTTTATTATAAACAGTCCAACAAGTATTAAAGTTAAACACATTTTACAGTAGGTATATTCAAAAACATAAATACTGCTTTGGCACAGTAACGCGGGCAGGTTTTCTTATCGAGCAGGTAAAGAGCACAACGTTGTACCGGTCGCACGCAAGCCGCCGATTAAAGCACTTGTACTAAACACCGCTTTATAGGGTTCCGTAGCTTACTAGGAACTCTAATAGTTTAGCCCTGTATGTCTGTTTGACGTTCAGTGCCGGCCACACCAGATTGTATGAAAATGAATGTGTTACCGCAGTGACCGTTCGGTGAGTGTGAGAACCTCAATGTAGGTACATAATTTATTATGCCAACTTGTATAATTTAAACAATACCTACTGATTAAGCATTTCTGTCATACTTTTTATACTCGTATACGTAGGTACGAAATATCATTAAATATTTATTTTAAAAAGGAGAGTTCCACTTTGTTTGGGAAATGTGTATTTTAGAATCTAGTATGAAATAAACGCTCAACTCCGGATTAGTTGGCTAACCTAAAATGATGTAAGTTGCCCTAAGAGATTGTCACGCTGAACCCTGCCTACGTAAGCCGTGACAAAACCCGTAAAACCATTAGGAATATTATATACAATAATACAGGGTGGCCAAATCAGAGGTATACATTTTAAATTTTACTCTATGAAATTTAAATTATAAAGTAATTAATCACAAATATATTATTGAATAATGGCAATTTCTCATGAAACAATAAATTTACTAAATGTGTAGCAAATGTCTACTTACAACGGGAATTGTGATAATTTTTCGTCAATTTTCCCTCGATTTTGGCATTATCTCATTAGCTTTGTCTCAGAAACCAGTTTTTAAGCAAAGATACGACTCTTTACTCCAAAAGATTTTTTTTCCATGTTAGCGCGAAAATCTTATCAAAATTGGCCGTATTTTTGGTTCTCGAGGCTAACATTGAAACATTTGAGTATTTTTCTTGTGAATTTGTGTTTCGTGTGAGATTGCCATATTTGCCATCCCTCAAAAAGATGCATAAAAAAGAAACTTACTAGGGTAGGGGAACCAATAAATGAACGATTAAGCGACTTACCTCACTTTGGTATTTTTTTTACGTATGTTGTAACCAATTTTCACTAAGATTTATTTTTTTATACCATACTACATATAATAGTCTAGTTTAAATTAAACTATTCCAAACCCTCTTTAAACTATCCAATATTTTTATAAAAATGATTATGTTCCGAAATGGCCCATTTTCCCCAGAACATGAACAAAGTGCCCTAACTCTGAACATTTTTACCCCGAAAGATGAACCAGTAAAAATGCAAAAGGGAGTACCCTAATTATGAACAGCTGGGCACCAATAGATGAACATTAGTATAGAAAGACGAATAAATTCAGTTCGTTCAAGTTTTGGGCACGATGTTGATGAAATGAACTAAGAAAATTAACACAATCGTTCATGTATTGGAATGCAGCCCAATAGATGAACTGGTAAATTCTCTTAGTTCATGTTTTAGGTATAGTTTAATCCAGTGAACAGTCCCGTTTCCATACTAAAATATGCCCCGTAATAATTGAGTTAAACAAGGAAAGTTCCGTTCATCTTTTAGTCAAAAAATCAAGGAACAGCAAACTAGAAATTTAAGATATAAATGGAGTATCTACCGTTACCGTTAGGATTTATATAAGTATTTCAAAAAACTAACATTTACCCAAAAGTTGAACGCTGTTCAGCTATTGGATAAATCACACAATATTGGAACCATAACTTGAACAGTTAATATTTAATAAAATAAGTTAAATTATGACTTTATTAATAACGTAAAGGGTAGCGGGATTAGTCTAGAATCGTTACCAAGCAAAAGCATGTCAGTAGAAACATTATTCAATTTTATACGAATTTATTTCCTTAAATTTTGAAGCGCCATTCTTAATAAGAATTCCATACAAACGGCGATTTCGGCGCGAGGCATATTTTCGGTGAGCTCTCACAACCACATACACTGATCTATTATTTAAAAGTTTAAAGTTATATGAAGGGAAAATGTTAAAGTTTTAGTAAAAAATATTCCTAAGGTTGTAAAGTACGTCAGGATTTAATTATTGGGATAATTAGGAACAACGTTCATCTATTGGGAGTTGTTCATCTTTTGGATCCTCTACCCTAATTTAAAAATGTACTTAATAAAGTAAAATTTTAAAAATAAAACCTCTTTTTAGTCAATCTGTAAATACGGAACCCACCAGCCACGAATTCAACAGTGCTTAGCCTTCATTTAAAATTATATGCCAGTTGCGTTCAACTGCCACCAGCTAGCATGTTCTTATGAAAGTGTACAAAATTAGGGTGAATTAAGTCCCCGAAATGGATTAATCAAAAGTTTGCGTTACTTTGGACATTAACGGTAATTCGGAGTTGGGGTTGTTTTCTATTTAAAACGCATATTTTCTAAGTTTTTGAATAGTTAAGGGGTGGATATTTACAAAAAAAATCGGGCAAATGCGATCCTGACTCGTCCGCCCAGGGTTCCGCACAGCTGATGCTCCACATGCAGCACTAATGACGGCATTAGCACGGAACTCTCAGTGTGCGGCAATGATAAGGTTATCAGTTAATATAAGTATGGGAACTGTGACAAGAATTAAGTCTCTTCGTCGCTTTAACGTTTGGTTTTTTAGCTTCAAGGGACCACAAACTTGTGTATGTGGGGGGGGCGTGTAACTCCGCGTCATACGTTAACACAAAATCTTCCACCTTAACACATTGACTGCTAGCGAGTGCTACGCGCTACGCTCGTCGTAGCCGATTCCGTCGTTTTTCCGCTTTGTAGCGGAAAGCGACCACCCACAGAGAACTCCCCTAGCGGGTTCCCAGCACTCAATGTGTTAAGATGGCATAATAGGGTTCGCGCAACGCGCATTACCTCATGAGTGCGATCGGACATATTTATATTTCAAACAACGCATACTTATTTACTGACTTACTAATACTTAAACAAATTAATACGGAACTACATAGTTACCTATGTAGTTCCGTATTAATTTGTCTAAGTATTAGTAAGTCAGCTAGCGATTTGAAATGGTTATGAATAAGGTTAACGCAGACACATCGAGAGCGGATTTATTATACCTACACAAGACAAATTCAAGTTTTGGCTTTTTTACTGCTAGGTTAGGTACCTACATGTACCTATAATTAACAGTTGATAAAAATGACCTTTACTTTCGTCATAGTTTGAGTTGAAAGTTTTTTCAAAGGCGTAAGGCCGCTTAAGTAGAGTATTGGTTACAAGTATTAAATAGCATTAGTAGTATTAGTATAGCAATATTACTTGAAGAATTTTGTTGCTTTCTAAATAGGATAGGCGACATTTACTTTATTTACGTTTTCTGTTGAGAGATTTTTTTGTGAGGACCATAGAGAGGTATCATCAAATGTATTTATGGGGTAAGTATGCATTAATGAGGCGAAATGCAGAAGTGAAAAGATAGTTTTTTTTTTAAGGCGCGGCAATGGAGGGTTTTATTTTTAGGGTTCCGTACCCAAATGGTAAAACGGGACCTTATTAGGTTGACAGATGATTTGTTTACCGTCCAAAACCCCTATATTTAGTCAGCTGACTTTTTAATGTGCTAGGTTAGTTTACATGTTGTTGTAGTCGCAGAGACTTGATCAATTCCGCTTATTATTTTACATTATTTTGCACACTTCTATATGTTTTCCTTGTTCCTCTGTTTGTAAAATTATTCATATACTACTCGTTTTGTCTTCCATGGGGCGACCATATGTCACTTACGTAAAATCGGCTGTCAGCGGTATTATTAGAGTAGCAATACATTAAGTATACCTACTTAATTACTACTAAATTTAAAAAGTGCACTTTGCGCTGAAGTAATTCTTGGAATACGATTTAGAGTTTTAATTTCATTAGTAAGATAGGAACGTAGATGGAAGCGTTCTGCAAAGAGCTCCTGCGAAGAGCTCTCTAATTTTATCACACGTAAATCCTTACTTTACTTGAAGACGACATCCTGAAAGTTTGAATCCAACATAAAACTTTTTAGTTGCGATCTTCGTGAACACAACCTTCATTCCAAGAAACCATGTAGGTACCTAGGTGGGTAATCGGGCAGGGCCACCACATAAATTAAATACACTCGGCATAAAGTTAATGTTATGATGTAAATTAACAAACGTTTAACACGTTTGTGTAACGCAAACTAAATAGTTAACGAAATAAATATTTCAGGAACTTTTATCTGGCAGTTAATTTATGTGACAATTAGCTATCCAAGAAGCTATGCAACCGAAACAAAATATAGTAAAAGGACGAGAGCCTATGTGTAGATACACTCACAGTAATAAACCTAAAAAAACTTTTTTGGTTAATGCCATTGGAGTATAGAAAAGTTTTGTATATTTATGACCGTAATTTGAAACGTATAATTTAATCAGAATTCATTACATTAAGGAACTATCTGAAAATTATTCTAGACTTTTCAGTTTGATTTTAACCGGCAGTCGTGTTTTTAACCTTTTAATTATTTTATTTATTTCTGGATTTATTATGGCAAATCGAGAAGAAATAATTATTACTACACTCACCCAGACTGGATGGGGGAGAGCAGAAATACTATTTATAGTATTTTGTCATCTTATTCCCTGCGAAAAACAACGACTAGAAAGTCTGGATCAAGAAAAGTAAGCAGTTTAAGGCCGTCCCCTATCCCAATGACCTCGGCGATTTGAGCTTTCTTCCCCTACCGCTTCCTTTCCTCACCGGTTATACGCATAAGCATACGTCAATAAGCATAAGTCGTCACCTAGGAAGAGCTGCTTGTACTAGGACGCAACCTTATAAAACTACTAGTGCCATCTTACACGACTGGCCCCCGTCGCCCGCGCAGGCATCTCGAGCCGGCGTTTTCGGAAAAATGCGTGTAATAGCTTTTTTCTCGAAAAGTATAAAACCTATCCGAAAATCAGTAGATGCGTTTAAAGTAAACAGAAATATATACTGCTCGTCTTAGTTTCTTGTACTTACGACGCATAATAAGGGAGTAGATACAGATTTAAGGTAGAAAAAAGGGTTTACGGTTATTTTTTTTCTCTTGATGTTTTATGTTTTTCGACAATTTAGTAGAACCAAATGTAGACCAAATACGGTGAAAAAGCACCTCAATAACATGGGTATTGTTAAACGACCGAGAAAATTTAAGCCGACCGTGTCGGAAAATCAATAAACATTATCAAAAGAAAAGACTTCAAACTTTGGTTAAAAATATATTCCACGCAAAAAACAACATATAGTTACTTTGCGTCATGGATGATGAATCTTATTTCACCCTAGATGGGAATGAATGTCAGGGCAGGTTTTATTTAGCAAATGCTAATGACTGGGCCGAAGAATCTGTAAAATATGTAGAACACACGGAAGTTCCCAAAAAAAGTTCTACTGTAGCTAGCAATAAGCCCTCGTGGTATGTCCGAGCCGGCATTATTTGAATCCGGCTTAGCGGTTACTGCGGACCGGTATATTGAGCGATGGTTGCCGATGGATGTACGAAAGACGCTTAGTGGGCCCGGGCCCTTATTACCTATTGTTTTTTACCAACGAGTAGTGCTGCCGTCCTCAGGAAAAACACCATAAGTAACACAAAGTAAGTTTCGAGAATGCTGCACGCCTACCACGAAAATCGAACGATCGCGGATTTGTAACTCCATCTCTGTCACACTTGCATATTGGAGTGATAAAGAGGTTTCCCCGTCAATGCCAATTTTCGATGTTCGTGGTAGTCGTGCTGGTTCGCTGATTTGGGCTCCCATAATGCTGGCTGCGTTTGCCCTTTCGATGGCTATATATATCCGTTGTGCGAGGAACAAGCCAGCTCTACGATACTCGGTTACTTGAAACACTTTTTTCGACTACTCACCTCAAAGTTTACGGGTGCCTGAGCACCATGGTCCCATGGTCGACAGCGAAAGCCAAAAATACCTAGGCTGACTGGAAACATCGATACCTACTTAGGTATATTTGCGGCGTTTCGCTGTCTCTGCCACTGCATCCGCCCTGCCTGCTCTCAGTGATGTTGTGGAGACATGGGACGACGCCAGGGTGTCCACGCATGTGGCATCCCTCGTAGTAGGACAAATTATTCGAAAAATATGTTTATTTAACGTGCATGTGCAATTTATAATGAAAATATGAAATTAAAAGATATAGATATATTTAACTTCATTAAAAAAGGTGTTTAAAACATAGAGTAAAGTGGAATATGTACTTACTTGTCGTGCAAAATCGTGTTAGTTTTAATTAAGGAAATTTGAAAATTCTGGAAACTATAGGTCTAGAAATAAGAAAATAATTTGTGAAAATATTTTTGTAACACTGTTTGTTTCATAATAAATTAAAAAAATATTAATAAAATAAAAATAAAATAAAATAAGGGGCCGTCCCAGCCGCCACGGTACGCGAGTTATGCCGTCGGACCTCATGTCATCGTCACGTGCTAGACTATGGGGCTCGTGAACGACCGGCACGTTGACGCTGACGAAGACCTGACGGAGTATGTCACTTAAACAGGCCTGGCGGTGAGAGGCCGTGGTGCTAAATGCTGTCCACGGGAGCTCCGCATGCGCAGCCATGGGGCGAGACAATGTCATCGCCTAATCAGAAGCCGACAACCAGCCTGAGGGTGTTTTTGTCGAGAAGTGTGACGAAATTGGAAAATGGGTGAGCATGTAACCAAGAACCGGACTCTCGTTCCGACACGGAAAGAAGGCGGGCTTTTTCCGAACCATTGGAGCAGGTGGCCATCTGGTGAGTATGGAGTGTGGATCAGATGGGTTGATCCCAGGATCTCTGTGCTGATTAATTTTCTGTGCTGATTAATGGTCTACACCTGGGCAGACTATTTTCCAAACATCTTCTGCCTCAGAACCACGGATGGCGTGGCGAACTTAGGAATCTTAGGATTTTGCCTACGGGGAGCATGCTACATGCCGAGGACAGAAAAGCGGACAGGGCGATGCTAAAAGTTTGGCGTAAATTAAGACCTCCGAATCAAATTGACGGTACCAATTAGCCTTAAAGAGAGTGTCTATCCAACTGCAACACATTAGACAATGCTTTTTGCAATAAAGGAATCATCTGTCTCCCTGATACATTTGTAAGTAGTAAATTTTACCAAATAAGTAGGTTAAATTCGAAGTACATAGTTGAACACTTTGTTTATGAATAAAACAATACTGTAAACATTTTATGCATTGCAATGTAGGTATTTGATTATCTATTTGTGTATATTAGTTATTTAGAATAAACTGTAATAATTACAATAACAGGGTAAACAGCAAATAATATTTTAAAACATTGCAAAAGGGTCGAATTATTCAAAGACAATTATCAATATATACTTATTCGAAAATTTCGACCTTCTTCCAACGTTTTTAAGTATTTTATTTCCGTGTAGTATCACCGAATTAGAAGTATTACCAAATAATGATGCGAATTTACAAATATTTAATGACACAAGTGTGTACCGTCACATGCGCCAACTTTGCCACTAGGAGGCCTATCTTTGCCCACATTTTATTTTAGACAATCACCGGAAAATGACAATCCCAAGCAATTTTTATGGTGGGCAATATTGGCATTTACAGGTCTCAGACATTACCGTGTTACATTGCCCATAGTTATAAAAGTATATATCTGGGCAAATATACCCCTGGTGGCAAAGTTGGCGCATATTACGGTACGTATGTTGTTTATGTTAGCTTTGCCCTATGATGTTTAAGAAAAAATACGATAAACCACTATGCTTTTGTTGCTAATCGGTCCAGAAACAGAAAAAACACAACTGGGTACTTTTTGTGTTTTATTTACTTGGTCAACATAATCAAATTATGACTTGTTTCATAGCAGGAATTAACAAAACATTAGGAAAAATGTAATAAATTTATTTTAAAAAGAACAAATTTAATGCTTTTACAGGTATTTATGTAAAACAAAACTGAAATTAATCACACTTGGAATACACTTAGGTCTAATACTTGCGTAGGTATTTAAGTTTTGTGATAGGTACAGTCAGTACAGCGGCACAAAACTTTCGTTGAATGCGATATTTCTAGGACAAAACTAATAAACCGATTTAATGGATTCCATTCATTGCAGCATGATCACTTTTTGCAAATCAGCTGAGTAATATTTAATATACAATTACTCTCAGAAGACACCAGTCTTCTGATTCAATACGAGCATTCTTAGCTTGAACCAAATGTGTAGGTACTTATCATACTTACTCTTTACATTTAAAATGACGTAATATCATCATATGCCCCAGGTTGTGTATTTTAAAGGATGATGTTCCATTTCCAAACAAGTTTGGCCCCACAATCTCAAAATATGGGAGGTATATTTTGGGTTCCAAATATGAAAAGAAAGTCTCAACAGTTAACAGAATTTTACGGACACATTACATAACATTGTAAAAGCGGAATTCGATTTTGAGGTTAGGATTCCGCCTTATAATTAGCACTAAGTTCGTACAAGCCATTTCAAGTAATATTACATCTTATGACAAGAAAATAAGGTGCTGTAAATAGTGTACGTACGCATATCGATGACATTGGGTGTTTCTGCAATTGAAGATAAAAGGTTGCAACTCTTTCAACTCAGTTATGTTCAAATGGGAGTAAGACAGAATATCGTTTAGCCGATGGAAGCGCTTTAATCACAAGTCCAGTACTTTTCTTCACATAACCATTTAAGAACCGGTTGCTCCGGAGTTCCTACTTCTTCGTCGTTATACTCTTGGCAGAGGCTTGAGACAGTTGTCATATTTTCTGTGGCCAGCTTCACCACACGCCGCCATTCTTCTCTCATCGCCACGCATCTGGCGCTCTCACTGGTGGTAGTCTGTTTGTCAGCTACAAATTTGATTTGATCAGTACACGGAGTACATGACCTTCCGCGCGATCTGTTACCGTCTACTCTGTCTGAACCGCGATCCATCAGGCGCTCATTGGAATTACTACATATTTTAAGATCTTACTCTGTTGCGTAGTACTGGAGTAGAGATAGTCGACAAACACAGTGGTTTCGTCGATATCGGCTCCCTCCATTATCTGAATAGCAGGCGCAAGGTAACTTGCGCTCTTGTTTTATCCAGCTGGTGGCATTGCTTCGTCCATTTTTTTCAGACAGTTTCTGTAATAATACAAAACATATCTACACTTAAACTTTTGCTAGATCCCTGCCCTGGGCACTGGAGGTCTATATATGACATCCGTTTTTTTTTTATTAAAAAATAAATAGTAGTCTTCTTCCTAACGTTTTTCCCGGCTTATGCCACGGCTAATTGATCCTGGAGTCCGCTTTAGCAACTGATCCCAAGATTTGACGTAGGCGCTAGTTTTACGAACGCGATCCATCTGCCATCTGACCTTCCAACCCAGAGGGTAAACTAGGCCTTATTGGGACTAGTCCAGTTTCCTCACGATGTGATGTTTTCCTTCATCGACATGCGATTGGTGAATATCAAATGATATTTCGTATATAAGTTCCGAAAAACTCATTAGTACGAGCCGGCAGGATTTGAACCCGCGACCTTCGGATTGAAAGTCGCACGTCTTACCGCTGGGCCACCAACGCGTACAACGCTTATGGTGGGTATGTAATAAAGCTAATTTAGATATAAATAAATAAGTACATTTCCAACCAAATAGATGGGAAACTATTCAGTTCTCTATTATCTAAGTTTGACTACATTTATTTCTGAGCAAAAGTTTACTGACTTAGAATCCGCTAATCTAAGTTTGCATCGATTTGGATAGCAAAGATTGTGAAAGTGTTAAGCAAACATCATAATTTCACAATAGTTTGACATATCAAATAGGGTAGAGGTACCAAAAGATGAACAACCCCCAATAGATGAACGTTGTTCTTAAAAATCACAATAATTAAATCCTACTTACAATACAATAATCAAAACGTACTTTACAAGCTTAGCTTAGGAATAAGTATTTTTTACTAAAAGTTTAACACTTTCCCGTCATAGACATTTAAACTCTAAAATAATAGATCCCTGTATGCAGTTGTGAGAGCCCGCCGAAAATATGCCTCGCGCCGAAATCGCCGTTAGTATGGAAATTTTATTAAGAATGGCGCTTCAAAATTTAAGGAAATAAATTCGTATAAAATTAAATAGTGTTTCTACTGACATGCTTATGCTTGGTAATGATTCTAGACTAATCCCGCTACCCTTTACGTTATTAATAAAGGCATATTTTAATTATGATGTAGGTATTTACTGTTCAAGTTATGGTTCCAATATTGCGTGACTTATCCAATAAATGAACAGCGTTCAAGTTTTGGGTTAGTTTTTTCAAACGCTTTTATAAATCCTTACGGAAACGAATTGAGTATTTACACTCAATTTCTGTCTTAAAGTTCTAGTTTGCTGTTCCTTGATTTTTTGACTAAAAGATGAACGGAACTTTTCTTGTCTAACTCAATTATTATGGGGCTTATTTTAGTATGGAAACGGGGCTGTTCACTGGATTAAATTATACTTAAAACATGAACTAGGTAAGAGAGTTTACTAGTTCATCTATTGGGCTTCATTCCAATACATGAACGGTTGTGTTACTTTTGATAGTTCATTTCATCAACATCGTGCCCAAAACTTGAACGAACTACATTTATTCTTCTTTCTATACTACCGTTCATCTATTGGTGCCCAGCCGTTCATAATTAAGGTACTCCAATTTTATAAAAATATTGGATGGTTTAACTTGGATGGGAACTACACAATATGTATGTAGTATACTATTTTAAAAAAAACTTTGTGAAAATTGGTTATAACATTTACGTAAAAAAAATGGTTCTCCTTGTCTACGCATAATTTGTGTATGCATAATTCTATTTGGCATAACCAGTATAGTCATAATTGGTTTTACGCATAAACTGTTATGGTATAGTCGAGTTTAGCATAAATTGATTTGGCCGAATTTAATCTTTCCGAATATTCGGACACAGTCCGAACCTAACGCGTGAATATATTTTCGGCCAAATTGTATTCAACACATTGTGCATTATGCCAAATTATGTTTCTGCTACATTAAGATTCGGCGAAAATCAATTATGCCAAATATCCAAAAAAAATACCACAGTTAGTTAAGTCGCTCAATCGTTCATTATTGGTTCCCCTACCCTAACACATGTGCAGACTTTTGTAATAAAATCGAGGCAAACTTACCTTGGTCTTACTCTACCTACCTATATCTGATCTCTCACAATATTGCTTAATGTTGAAAAACAACTTGTGTAATGTAACGAGTTAGTTACCTTGATGTAGTTGTAGTGGATGTTGTCCAATGACTCTGAATCATTGTCGCAGGCCTGATCATTGCAGGTCAATCCGCAACAAGAGCAATGTGGAGTCACCATTTTATTGCATGTTCCCTTTATTCAAAATGCAAATTCAATTCAAATTCGCTTACCATCAGGCGATTCGTTTGCTCGTTTGCCCCATATAGCATAAAAAAAAGTGATAATTTATCTATAAATACGAGTAAGTGTTACTTTCCCTAGATATATATTGAATCATACATTTGCATCTGTAATTCAAATAAACATGCAATGAAGTTGTGACTCGTGTTACTTTTACATGGATTGACCCTTGCAGGTTTTCAGTTGGTCCCCACTGAAAATAATTTGAAAAATTGTTTAAATAAACACTACTGAACTCAATCTTACATAAATCAACCTAGTACAGTCGGTGCCCTCACATAAGTATCCACCCCACATATGCAACCGCGTAGCGCGTGTGGATACTTATGTGAGGGCACCGACTGTACCTGATTAAGCTCAATAATGGTTCTGTTAGTACTAGGTAACAAAATCACTTTACATGTTTGGCATCTTTGTTTATTAACCTTGGCAAATTTCAAGCACTCCTCAAGAAAATAATATCAAATGAAATGACAAATGACAGATCATATACACACTTTTGCAAATGAAAAGAATGTAAACAAAACCATGTAACTCATAAGTCAAAAGTACAAGGCATAGCTTCAAGATGGAATTGCCTGATGTCATAACATAAATAACTCAAGTTAATATCCAATTTTGTGTTTTGTACCCCATTTGCAACGTAATAGTCATTTGTATCTTCAAAAAAGTTATGTTTATACTATCCCAACCTCTATTAACAATTTTTTTACTTCAATATTCACCTAGTTAAATAACACAAAAGAGAAATATTTCAATTCTACAAGTATCATTGTATTAAGTGAACATTATTAGTACCTGTACCTAATTGTTGTTGTTATTTCTAGGGCAGGAGGTGCGGTGCATAGGGCCTTAATAAGATATTTCCATGCCTTTCTGTATAGGACAACCACATTTGCCTCTCTCCATCACAGTCCTACTGTATGCAGCTCATTCTCTCCACTGTCATGTGTGAACAGGATGGTCATAGGTTTGCTTCCTACCTTCAGGCTTTCTCCTATATGTATGTTATGTTATGGGGGGACGCTCGGTCGGAAACAAGCAGGCTGTCGAGCATCAAATGCTCCCATTCATTCCATTTTCCCATACTCCACCACAGGTTATTGTCCCGGCAACACTCTCCCGTTACTCCCTTTTAGCGTCCTGTTTTCTTACAGACCTGCAGGACATCTCTAAGGTTGACATCCTTGAGCTTTTTCTCCTATACTTAGTACACAGGGTTATTAGGCAGCCCTACAAATTAAGCAATGCCTTTATCAGTACACAGCATGGATTCTGGATTAGCACCATCTGAAAACAGTACATAACATGTTATGATAATGAATCATGATTACCTACCTATATTTCATGCTGTGAAATAAAATTTGAAATAAAACTAGACATTGTATAATTTTCAGTTAAGAAATATTGCTTAAAAACATTAAGGAAGGCCAACACAATGACTATGACTTCATTATATAATTGAATACAGAAACATGTAAAAACTATCATGGTGACGGGATCAATGAGAATTAATCAGTTTCATAATTTCAAATAGGTTACATGTCGTAAAATAATTCCAATAGGATATAAATACTATGTTATTTAAAATATACTGACCACCAAAAGTTAAAGAGACATCACATACCTTTGTCAGCAAATGAGTATCCAGATGTTAGACACTAAAAGTCTAACCAAATCTTTGAGCAGTTGGCCTACTTTTATGGCAAACATATAATAAACCTATTTCACCCCATGTGGAACTCTCAAAGATAGAAAATGAAATTTGTAAAATAGGTGTAGTTGTAACCAGCATTCTGTACACTAGCATGTCTTTTCTTCGTTTACTACCTAGTTATATTATGATATGATTGATATTACAGGCAGATTTGAACTAGGCGTATTTCAAGGTAATATTTATTAGATAGATAGCGAAGAATTGTACAAGTCATGTACAAATAAACAACACGAAAACCTTAAATCCTTAATTTCGCGGACAAAATTGATCGTAAAAATGGATGGAATGGACTGACACTGACAGATGAAATGTTGCCAGGAATAGGAAATTAAAAATAGTCATGCATACTTGTCGACAAAAATATATCGAAAATTTAAACGTTTTGCCAGCAGTGCCAATCCGAGTCTTAGTTAGATCGTAGAAAAGGTATCGATTTTTAAACAAAACAAACAATTTGATGCAAGTACAGTCAGCAGCAGAAATAACTTAGCGGGCAAGTTGTTCAGTCAGAATAATCACGCACGACTTTAATTGTTGTGATAGTGTGTTGTGTGTCTAGATCAATTTGAACACCCCACCCACTGCACACCACAGCAATTTTTCTGCTTCTTCTGGTGCTGACTCTATAATAATATAAGGTTGAGGTATAAATTCTCCAAATGTCTTTAATTATTTGTGCCACATTTGTACCTATGTTAGTTAACGGGTGGCCAAGCTTGTTTTTTTGTTTCACCAATTTATATATTATTGTTTTGCCTTTGTTAGGCTACAGATAGTCTAGTGTTACTACACTTGAGTCTGTTTAAATATGTAGTCTATGTAACCTAAAGTTTGTGCGCGTTTTTAGTGTTTTTTTCTAAATGATCTTTATGGCATTAGCGCCGACTCTAACTATCGGCTACAAACGTAGGCATGTCTGATCGGCTTGACTCATTGGCGCTGCGAATAGATGTAGCCTCGCTCTGAATTTTTTATCACATGTAATGTATAACGGGGAGTAATTGTTCTGGGTGCTTCTTTCGGCTCTACACGACAACATTTCCATCCTCACCGTTTTGATGGTTGGCAGTCCTTAACTGTGTGTTTCTTCAGAAACTTTCTGCCTCTCAGCTAAAATGTGCAAAAAACTGTCACGTGCAATATTTTTGGACCAATACGACCTTCATGCCTTCGAGAAAAAAACGTACTTCTACTTTTATGGCCGGCAGCGCACTTACATCACCTCTGGTGTTGCAAGTGTCCACGGATGTCGATAATTGCTTACCATCAGGCGATTTATCTGCTTGTTTGCCGTCTATGTCATAAGCAAAATCTTGGGTACCTGACCAATTTTGGCAGCCCCTCCCTAACCCTGCCTCCGACTCCCTAGGTTCCCTTTCGTTGATTATACGGTCGAAGCGACTGATATGGTTCCGACGGTTCGCGCCGTGTAATACGTATACAAGAAAACAATGGATGAAACAAAAAAAAACAATTACAAACCAATTCTGAATTTCTGACAGTAGATGACTCTATAATATGCTGTTTTGGGAGAAGCAATACAATACAAGCATATGAAAAAGTTAGTATGACGCTCTCTCTCTGACTAGGTATGCGCGAAAAAGAATAGATCGTTGTCAGACTATAATATCAAATGCAATTTTTTTTTAATTAATAGTATTGTGTCGATAAAAACAGCATTGTCAAACGCGCACCCACCGCTGAACACTATCTACCAAGGAATATGTTTAGCGCAGCATTCGATTTAAAATAAAAACCGGCCATGTGCGAGTCAGACTCGCGCACGTGGGTTCCGTACCAGTATCTATAAAAACAACAAAAAAATCACGTTTGTTGTGTATGAAAGACCCCATTGAAATTAAACAGTTTAGAACGGATTAATCGCGTTTATTAACACCATGACGTTTCATCGCGTTTATTTACTTTGCTGTAAAGGGCTCGAAACGTAGGGTCATGGTGTTGATAAATGCGATTAATCCGTTCTAAACTGTTTAATTTCAATGAATAACAATCGCGGTAGGTAACAGAAGACAATATTATGGAAGACCCCTTTAAATAAGTATTTGTTTTATTATAAATCGAAAGAGATGTCATAGGTAAACTACAAAAAAAGTGACCAAGGACCGAGACTTGTATATTTTTACATTTAATGTTCTTTTATGGGATTCTGTTTTTTCGTATTCATTATTAATATAGCGGCAACGGAATTCCACCATCTGTGAAATTTTCAACTGTCAAACTATAATAGTTCATGAGATAACCTGGTGACAGATAAACAGACGGACGGACAGACAGACGGACAGCGGAGCCTAAGTAATAGTTTCCTAGATTTTGATAGCTCAGACTGACAAGCAGTAAGATATTTCTTAGAATCTGGGGTCAATTGCATAATCATGTGTAACTGTAATATTAGAGGAACGGCGGAACTCTCTTTCTAATAAAAGGGATTGAAAAGAGAGTGTCACTATGACATAGTCCTACAGTGGCCTAGGGTTCCAATTGGTTGACTGTACCTAAACGTCATAATTTCACAGAAGTTTGACGTTGAAAAAAAACCGGCCAAGAGCATGTCGGGCCATGCTCAGTGTAGGGTTCCGCAGTTTACTGTCCGTCACAATAGGCAAACTTAAAAAGTGTTTTAATAGAAAGATACCATGCTCAATTATGCTTATAGTAATTAACAATTCGATGATAGTTCCGATCACACCCGTCCCGACTCCATCAACTCCGGAAGCACAGTGCCATCTCTCGGGCAATTGGGTTAGGTACTAATTAACACAAATTAGACGAGTTATGTATGTTAGGTTTTCGGGTCTTAACTTTTGATCGAGTGAATCGATTTGAATCATTTTTTTCTTATTAGAAGGAAGATACGTGCGGGATGATAAATTAAGTACTCAAGATAAAAGAAGTGTTTGCGTTTGTAATATAAGTACCTAACAGTTATATTACAAACTTAATTCCGAAATTATTTTGTACAATTTTTCAAAAACGATTTAACCAAAAGTTCAAAATAATTTTCCAAGAATGTTCTTATTAAGTTCTACTTTTGTAATTTTTCATATTTTTTTAACACTATTAACTTTATCAAAAACTGGTCTTAGTAAACCCTCATTATTTTATAAATAGGTACCTATCCAATGATATGCCACACTCTAGGGTTGAAACGAAAAAAGAAATCATCCCCCTTTACGTGTATGGGAGGTACTCTAAAAAAGAAATTATAACCACTTTTTATTTTACCACTTTGTTGGCGTGACCAATATACATATTCGTACAAAATTACAGCTTTCTAGTACTTACAGTCACTGAGATTATCCGCGGACGGACGGACGGACGGACGGACAGACAGACAGACAGAGTGAAACTATAAGGGTTCCTAGTTGACTACGGAACCCTAAAAACACTTTAAAGTTTGAAAGTTAATTTGCTTGGAAGATATAACGTGGGTTGACTCTAGCGTGGTTCAACTATATGTACCTACCTAGGCTTCAACATTTTAACTTGGTCGTGTAGCACTCACAGATGAAGGTGAAGGTCGTCCGAAATAGGCCGTCACAGTCATATGAAAATATTCATGTGGTGAGTGCGACCTTTGGAATTTTTAACCAGACGAAGTAGCAATTAACAGGCCTACCCCTCTGCCGAATAGGTATAACATAGTATCATACAGATTGTCCCGCAAATATTTATTTATTTATTATTTATTGTCAATATTGTCATCTGACATAGCTATTTGTAGGTTACGTACAGTCAAGTGCAAAAATATGGTTCGACTTAATCGACTCATAAATATGGTACTACGCTCTTATTACACCGGCATAAGGTGCTATGGGACATATTTTTGATAAGATGTGCACTACTATATTTTTACACTTGACTGTACAAATAGCTATACATTTGACGTCAAAAAGGCAGTTTTTTTTTGTACTAATAGGAAATGACAGACGTTGCCAGTCCGGCTAATTAAAAAGTCAAAGGGTGCGGCCATGGTGCGACAGTTGATAATGATGGTCCGACTATCAAATAAGAATCCAAGAGCGTTTGAGTATATTGAAATGAATCGCATACCAACTAGGTATTCAACAGACTTCTACATTTCAAAAAGTTCTTAATTCATGTGTTTTTTCTTTTGATAAAGAATTAGGGGTGTGAAAATGTTGTTCTGTTTAATCCCTCACTTTTTGCTGGATAACTTGGAATGAAATTAAAAAACCTGTTGTTAGCATCGTATCAGATGGTGATTTTTAGGTACGTTTATGAATTTCAGCTTGAAACTATGAATAAAACTAGACTGTGTAGGTGTAGATATTATCGTAGATCATTTAGTACTTACTGACTGCTGACTCGAATAAATGTGTTTGATTTGACCGTCCAAGTGCATTTCGGGCCACGCTCAGTGTTTGACTCCGTAGAGGAACTTAAAAGAGTATTTATTTTTGAACTTACCTACAGTTCATAAGTGTATTTCTGTGTACGTGCTTTAAGCAATAACTGAAATGACATAATAATTATTTTTCACCTCACTAGCTCGGAAAGCGCTATTTTACCCTAAAAACAAGCGTGGAAAAACTTTATCCACTAGTGGGGAAAGTAAGTTGCGATAGTGCGGTGAAAAATGTTGTATTATACTCGACGGCAAAGTTTTTTCAAAAGGCACGAGGCTTTGAGCCAATCGTAAAGCTCAAGATTCCAGTTTGTGAACTAATCGCTACGCTCGGGGCTTTTGGAGTCTTTCGCTGGAGGTCTCAATAAGCGCGAGCGTTAAACAACTTTGCCTCCTTGTATAATATAGTTGGCTTGTTGTTTAGCATGTTATTAAATTATCCATTTTTATTGTATTGCTGTTGATGTTCTAAATAAATAAATTAAATAATAAATAACTATTGTCACGTGTCACAGTTTCAATAAGTTGCTTAAAAATTACTAGGTACATTCAACCAATTGGAACTCTAGGCCACTCTAGAACCATGTCAAAATGACAGCTAAAACGCAATAGGCAAAACTGTGACTTATAAAAAATATATTAAAAGTGTTATTTTATGTGTAAGCTTATTTATGGTGCTAACAAATTAGTCACGGATATTTTAATGGATAATACATTGTATTAAAACAATTAACTTTAAACTATAATTAAGGAACCTTTGTATATAATTTTTTTGTTTTCATTTACCGAACAAAAATAATAATTATAATTCCGTCTAAAAATAATCACCATGTGCAAATTTAACTGACAAGATGTTTAGCATGATGTTGACAATCGAGAGTTAGGTGTTAGGTAAAAGAGGTACTAAAATATGTTCAATGAGTTAATTTAATAATTACACTAACAGGGTGTTTTAACGTTGCAAATTTGTTTCCTAGTTTTCTCCAAAAAAACATAACAAAACTTATGATGTTTCATACCTAAATGTACTCCGAGAACCGAGTACTATCAGCGGTAAAAATATCCGTGACTAAATTGTTACCACCTTATATAGTAAATTTGAATAATGTAAATGAATGTTGTAGAATTATTTACCTACCATGATTGTATGTACTTATTTTATTTTAAGAACTTATGTACTTAATACCATGGTTGCTACAAATTAATGACTATGATTATGATTTCTTATAATCTGTCTGATTTATAGCGTCACTATGACATAGTCATAGTACTTACCTACACCGTAACAAGATATACGAACCCTGAAAAAAATCTCGAAGCACAAATCCTACAAGCACTCGGTAATCATAAGACACATCACCAACGTATGCCGCGTGCTTTTGCCCCGGGGCAAGGCTGCGATGAAAGCCCGTCCGGCCGCGCCCACTGCACTCACACATTTCGCTTGAATTTGACCTTCTTTAATGCAAATTACGAGTATATAAACTAGATCATGGGTGTCACATTTATCATTCACATTTGTGAAACAAGCAAAAATGTACTCCAAAGTAAGCTGACAATTAATTGATATACTTTTCATTAAATAATATTTAATAAATTACAATCCTATTTCGCAATTTTTGAAAACTAATATTTTAAAATCATTGTGATGTTTCAGATCGTAGCCCTTTGCGCCTTCGCGGCTGTAGCCCAAGCGGGTCTCCTGGTTGAGCCGCACTACTCCTCGGCCGCCGCCGTCTCCTCACAGAGCATCGTGCGCCACGACCAGCCCCAGGCTGTGGGCCACAAGCTGGTGGCTGGCCCCGTTGCCTACCACGCCGCCCCCGCTCACGTCGCCTACCACGCCGCTCCCGCTCACGTTGAATACCACTCCGCCCCCGCTCCCGTGACCTACCACGCCGCCCCCGCTCCCGTCACCTACCACGCTGCCTCCCCCGTCGCCTACCACGCTGCCCCCGTCCACTACGCTGCCCCCATTGCTCACGAAGAGACCGTAAGTCTTTTAACATTTCGAAGGTTCACCACTAAAATTTAGTATTTGAATGATTCCACATTTAATATTTTTTTGTTGCCAGGCTCCCGCCAAGTACGAGTACTCCTACTCCGTCGCTGACGGTCACTCCGGCGACAACAAGTCCCAGCACGAGACCCGCGACGGAGATGTCGTGAAGGGCTCTTACTCCCTCAAGGAAGCCGACGGCTCCATCCGCACCGTGGAGTACACCGCTGACCCCCACCACGGCTTCAACGCCGTCGTGCACAACACCGCCCCCACCCACGCTCCCGTGGTCGTCAAGGCCGCTCCCGTCGTCTACTCCGCCCCTACTTACTACCATCACTAAACATTTCGAACCAAAAAACCGATTTAATGATGTCTAGTTAATTTATTGCAAATATAAATTTAAGAACAAAAAGAATTGTATTGATTTTATCATAATTGATTCTGTTATTGATAGCAATTCAGCAAAGTTGGTAAGGGTAAGCTTTGCAATGCAAGTAAGTGAGAAAAGAGCTAAAGGTACAGGACCTTTAGCTCTTTTCCTTATAGAATTAGAAATATTGGCTTCCTGTGATTATCTTCCTACATGTAAAGATATCTAATGGTGCAAATTTAAGTATCCCAATTTCATTAAGCAAGCTGTTCAGATATATTATATGCATCCTTCATTGATGACTCCAAACACACATTTTTCCTCCTGTAACCAGGACACGCATCCACCACCCATGAAAACATAACCTGAAATAGAGCGCCTATCAATCAGACATTATAAATACCTACCTAAGTAGTTGGTTTAACTAAAACGGGAAATATTAATTGCCCTGTAATAAAAAGCATTCGCTTACTTTTTGTGCTTGTGGCTTAAGGAAGATATACTACACTTTATTCGTTTGTTCGTCTATCTGCCTCACTAATCGCTCTTGCGTATTCGAGCGATAAAGAGGCAAATAGACGAACGAATGAATGAACTGATTCATGATAGACCCCAATAACTTTTAAGGAGACCATGAAGGAGCAACGAATTTTTTTAGAAGGTCACTTCCAACAAGGTGATGACAACTTGTTGAGGCTCAAATGCTGGCCATACGTTAGGGCATATTCGCCAGATCTGCCAATAAATGTATGGGAAATTTGTCTGGCGGACATACTCACTATGGAGATCTGACGGATTGTCTAAGCACAGGCGTGTTTTTTACACGACTGCCCAAAACAAAAAAGAGTGTTATGTTTATGTATTAGGGTTTCATGTATCCAAAAATTTCCAAAAGTTTCTGTGTGTCACCAATGTCACCATAACTCTGGAATGCTTTAACCGATTTCGACAAATTAGATATCGTTAGAATCCTCAAATCAGACAAAAAAATCTATTTAATAAAAAATCCAAAAAAACATTCCATTGTCGGGATTTGAACCCAGAACCATCTGCTTCATATGCAGGATTATTAAACCAGTTGTCAAAAGTTCACTGCGTTTTTTTGATGTCGCTAGTAGGATAAGCGAACTTTTGGAAGAGGCGTTTTTTTGTATGTATCGTTCTTCTCTTAGAGTATTGTGTTTGGGGGAAAGCAATAAAATAAGAAAAATAAATAATAATTATTAATAATAATGGAAGAGCAAAGAGCTACACGGGCGGTTCTACAAGGCCCTCACGGGCCCCGACGTAGATCTGCCCGCGTCGGTGAACTGGTTACGATTCGGGGACCTCTTCGGAGATACCGAAGGTTTTGTCTGTGCAAGTGCGGACGAAGTTATCATGACGAATAACTACCGGAAATATATCCTGAAGGACGGTACGGTCCACATTTGTCGGGCATGCCGCCGTCCCGGAGAGTCAGTCAGGCATATTATTTCTGGTTGTTCTCATCTTGCTAACGGCGAGTACTTGCACAGACATAATCTCGTAGCCAGGATTATTCACCAGCAACTTGCTCTTAAATACAATCTTGTGGACCACGAAGTGCCGTCCTACAAGTACGCACCTGCGCCAGTTCTCGAAAATGGTCGTGCCACGCTCTATTGGGATCTATCTATCATCACGGACAGGACTATTGTAGCTAATAAGCCTGACATCGTGCTGGTTGATCGATCGCAGCGTCGGGCCGTGCTCGCCGAAGTCACCATCCCCCATGACGAGAATCTCGTGAAGGCCGAGAAGGACAAGTCCAGTAAGTACCTAGACTTGGCTCACGAGATAACCGCCATGTGGGATGTTGACTCGACGATCATTGTCCCGATAGTCGTTTCAGCGAACGGTCTCATAGCGAAGAGTCTCGACCAACATCTTGAGAGACTCTCGCTAGGTGGATGGATCAAGGGTCAGATGCAGAAGGCGGTAATCCTGGACACGGCGCGTATAGTCCGGCGGTTCCTTTCTCTGCGACCCTAACCACCGAAAATAATAATAATAATTAATAAATAAATATAGGACACTCTTACACAAATTGACTAAGTCCCGTGGTAAGCTCAAGAAGGCTTGTGTTACGGGTACTCAGACAACGGTATATATAATATACAAATACATAAATACATAGAAAGCATCCATGACTCAGGAACAAATATCTGTGTTCATCACACAAATAAATGCCCTTACCAGGATTCGAACCCAGGACCATCGGCTTAGCAGGCAGGGCCACTAGTAGTTGGTAGTGGCCCACTACCAACTACGCCAACCATCGTAAGTAGGTACGTTGGTAGTATTTCTATTTACACGATATGAATGACTTTTCTCCTTAAGCGCTGGCAGCGCTAACTAGGGTTTGAATCGATCGATCAAACGAATTGTAAGTAGGTATTATGGTTATATTATACTTATTATTTACCCGTCACATTTCTTGCACTTGTATCATTCACGCTTATCAGTACGCTTGTTCTTGCTAAAACGTGCTTTTCACGGCTTTTTTTTACTTTTCACTTTAATGAACATTAGGAACTGAATTAACGATTAACGGAATTGGAAAAGTTTAACGGAAATTAATGGTTCCGTTAACAGTTTCTGATTAAAAGTTATTTTAAGTATAATTGTATGAAGCCTTAAATTCCTTGGTATTATGTATTTAAAACCCAAATAAAACTCATGGTCTCAATTGAAAGCTAAACAGAAATCAACCCACACGGAGTTTGTGCATGCTACTTAATTGTGTAAGTACACAGAAATTCTAAGACAAGGTTTATATAATTATTTTTCTAGTGTTATACGAATTATACCGTGTGTTATTAAAATATAGAACCGCAATATTTTTTTGACTACATAAATCGGATCGTCTTCAAAATATTCGCGTTTGGATTTCAAAAACGAACACAAATGTTTGTAATTGTATTGTATTGTATTGTATGCCCTAACAGGGTATCATGTACTGACTAAGAGTAAAATGTAAGACCTTTATGACCTAATGAACATGATAACAATGGATTAAATGAATATGAATATGAATAATAAAAAAATACCTATATGGGCCTCATAAGAAGGCTCAAAGTCACTCAAAGGGCAATGGAGAGAGCTATGCTAGGAGTCTCTCTGCGAGATCGCATCAGAAATGAGACCATCCGCAGCAGAACCAAAGTAACCGATATAGCTCTCCGAATCGCTAAACTTAAGTGGCAGTGGGCGGGGCACATTGCACGTAGAACCGATGGCCGTTGGGGCGGAAAGGTTCTCAAGTGGCGACCGCGTAACGGAAGGCGCAGCGTGGGTAGGCCCCCCGCAAGGTTGACTGATGACCTGGTGAAGGTCGCAGGAGTCCGCTGGATGCGGGTGGCGCAGGACCGGTCATTGTGGAAATCTTTGGGGGAGGCCTATGTCCAGCAGTGGACGTCTTTCGGCTGAAATGATGATGATGATGATGAATAAAAAAATTCAATTTGCCGCAGCTGCTCTAAAATGTATGTTTGTCTAATTATAGCAAGTATAGTTTTCAAAACGTCTCGAATTTGTTAATCGGTAGCAGAAACAGCAGATGTTTGAGATTGATCACAAACGAATAATCCATAGATATAAGTAGAGTGGATTTAGTTGAGTAGCCTGAATATATATAGCTTATGAATCTATGAAAAATGTGTTTACACCATTGATCGACATTGCGTGGCTTGTGGAAAGGAGATGAGCCTAACCGAAATATCGACGGTGGAAACCCAAATATCCAAGGTTAACAGCCTACTGAATATATTTTCGATATTTACATTTATTTTCGACATTTTAGTATGTTATTTCAACGTATTTTTGGGCTATCCTGTATTTCTGTACCTAATGCGTTTGCCGCATTATGAAGTTAATTCTACATTTCAAAATAATTATGTACACCTGCCCATGCAATTTTGAACACGACAGTGTACCTATCAATACACTTCAAATATATTCCTTAACATAAACATACAATTAATCAAAATAATAAGCATTTATTTTGAAGAATTGGTAGGTTCATTTATATTTCCTTACTATAAATTTTACTACTTTCTTACATAGGGCAAAAACTGTCGAACATTACCACGCCCAACCTATTCTTAAGTCGAGTGCTTTCTAGGAAGAATGTAATAATGCACGCGTAACCCGAGCAAGGTTGTGCCAAAAGCTCGTCTGACCACTTCGGACGTTGTCTCATACTCGAACATGACCTTACCCATTTGCAATTCGCAAGTATAAAAACTAGGGCTCGGCTCTCGAAAATTATCATTTACATTTGAAACGTATCTGAGCAAAGAACAAAATGTTCTCAAAAGTAAGTGCTACGAATTATACTCACATGGATAAGTTATTCTAATTTGTGAAATTGGTACTAATAAAATATTTGGTTTACAGATCGTAGCCCTTTGCGCCTTCGCGGCCGTAGCCCAAGCGGGTCTCCTGGTTGAGCCGCACTACTCCTCGGCCGCCGCCGTCTCCTCGCAGAGCATCGTGCGCCACGACCAGCCCCAGGCTGTGGCCCACAAGCTGGTGGCTGCCCCCGTTGCCTACCACGCCGCCCCCGCTCACGTCGCCTACCACGCCGCTCCCGCTCACGTTGAATACCACTCCGCCCCCGCTCCCGTGACCTACCACGCCGCCCCCGCTCCCGTCACCTACCACGCTGCCTCCCCCGTCGCCTACCACGCTGCCCCCGTCCACTACGCTGCCCCCATTGCTCACGAAGAGACCGTAAGTCTTTAAACATTTTGAAGGTTCACCACTACTATTTAGTATTTGAATGATTCCACATTTAATATTTTTTGTTGCCAGGCTCCCGCCAAGTATGAGTACTCCTACTCCGTCGCTGACGGTCACTCCGGCGACAACAAGTCCCAGCACGAGACCCGCGACGGAGACGTCGTGAAGGGCTCTTACTCCCTCAAGGAGGCCGACGGCTCCATCCGCACCGTGGAGTACACCGCTGACCCCCACAACGGCTTCAACGCCGTCGTGCATAACACCGCCCCCACCCACGCTCCCGTGGTCGTCAAGGCCGCTCCCGTCGTCTACTCCGCCCCTACTTACTACCATCACTAAAAATTTCGAACCAAAGAACCGATTTAATGATGTCTAGTTAATTTATTGCAATTATAAATTTAAGAACATAAAGAATTGTATTTATTTTATCATACTTAATTGATTCTGTTATTGACAGCAATTCAGCAAAGTTGGTAAGGGTAAGCTTTGCAATGCAAGTAAGTGAGAAAAGAGCTAAAGGTACAGGACCTTTAGCTCTTTTCCTTATAGAATTAGAAATATTGGCTTCCTGATTACCTTCCTATAATGTAATCTTATGGTGCAAACTTAAGTATTCCAATTTCATTAAGCAAGCTGTTCAGATATATGCATCCTTCATTGATGACGCCAAACTAATGTTACCTACATTGGCAGCTACATGTTGAAACACATTTTTTCTCCTGTAACCAGGACACGCATCCACCACCCCATGAAAACATAACCTGAAATAGAGCGCCTATCAATCAGACGTTATAAATAGCTAAGCAGTTGGTTTAACTTACACGGGAAATATTTATTGCCCTGTAATAAAAAGCATTCGCTTACTTTTTGTGCTTGTGGCTTAAGGAAGATATACTATACTTTGTTCGTTTGTTCGTCTATCTGCCTCACTAATCGCTCTTGCGTATTCGAGTGATAAAGAGGCAAAAAGACGAACGAATTGATGAACTGGTTCATGATAGGCCCCTAGAACTTTTCAGAAGACCATAAAGGAGCAACGAGTTGTTTTAGAAGTTGGTAAGGCTCAAATGCTGGCCATATACGTTAGAGCATATTCGCCAGATCTGTCAATAAATGTATGGGAAATTGGTCTGGCGGATGCCCGGCGGACATACTCACTATGGAGATCTGCCGGATTGCCCGAACGTATGGCCGGCAAAAGTTCAAAGCTGCTTGAAGCACAGGCGTGTTTTTTACACGACTGCCCAAAAGAAAAAACAGTGTTTTGTATAAGGGGTTCATGTATCCAAACAGTGTGTCACCATAACTCTGGAATGCTTTAACCGATTTCGACAAATTAGGTATCGTTAGAATCCTTATATTACCGCGAGTAACATAGGTGATATAACGAAGTAACGAAAACAATACGGCGGACTATGTATATTCCTACTCCATACTATGTGATTTAAAAAAATTGTAAATTGTATTGTCCTTCTGCGCATAGAAAAGCAATAAAATAAGAAAAATAATTAAGTGATCTTTGCGATGTAGAAACGTTTTAATGTTATAGGAGACGAACAATAGGATATATGTGTGCCTTACCGCCTGTCTCAGGTGCAAAACAAGTTTAGAGAAGTACATAGTCAGATTTAAAAATCTGGATTAGTTATGATGATGATGCGATCGCGCATAGTTTAGTGCGAATAGATCCTTGTGCTAAATGGCATCTCGCTGGAACTTATTAAACTTATAATGATTGCACCATGAGTCGTGTCGAGATCATATGATAACGATAACAAAACTAGTTCCAGTTTAGTAATTAAAGTAGAGTTATCATCTTGTGATATAAGCGACACTGGTGATCAAAAACCAATTCGTTGTATTTAAAAAACATAGAAAGATTCACCCGTCGTTATTTTTATTCAATTTATTTTCATTAACACTTCATGTCTCTAAAATACACGATGATTCATAATCGGTGATCAGGAGTAGAAAAATATTAATATCTAGCCCAAATTATTATTAGGCTAGGTCGTACTCAATTACCTCACTGTTTAATTACTTAATTAAAAGTTGAAGCATATTTAAAACTAATAAAATAACCACTAAATACGTGGTCACCTATCCTATATGAAGTAACTACGATACGTCAAGTGACATTGATATGGCGGGAAATTTGACGGATCTTAAGTCAAGTCTGAGGAGTCGTAATCTTATCTATGTTGCGGTGATAATGACTTGAGTATGAAAATAATTTATATGTGATTAACATAAGTGCATTGAGCTATTATTAGCACGCTAACAACTAAAACAGTCTAACTAATAAGTAAAACGATTTGTTTATCAACTGTACATTTTAATAAATAAAAAACAATAAAAGCAACTGCATACTTCACATAAAAAAATGTTTAAACATAATTTTAACAAGTGCTCAAAATGAGCACCGTCTTGCTGTTCAGTGTTCACACAGCTTCGCTCGACGCCTAAGATTATTTTTAATTCTGTTAAGAGCAGTGCTGGCCTTTATTTCATTAAATGCATTGAATATTCTTTGGCGGAGTACTTGTACTGTATGACTCTTGTTCATAAACAATTCATTTTGCGTCGCTCCAAAGATAAAAGTCCAATGGAGTGAGATCTGGGCTGCGTGGGGGCCACGGAATGGGGCCGCCGCGGCCGATCTACCGCCCAGGAAATTCTGTGTTTAGATACTCGCGAACCCTTCCTTCGAAATGTGCAGGGGCACCATCATGCTGGAAATGTAAATTGTGTAAACTGTGCAGTGGCACTTCTTCCAATAGCTCTGTCACCACATGCCTTAGCAGATTCAGATAATTCCCTCCATTTAACCTACCGTGGATGAAAAAGGGTCCGATCAATGTTCCGACCGAAAAACGCACTTGAAAAGCGTTTCTTCTGGTGAGACGTGGATTTTCTGAAGCCCAAAAGTGCTCATTGTGGACATTAAATTGACCAACACGCATAAAGGTCGATTCTTCCGACTACAAGATATTGCAGATTTCGAGGTTTCTCTGGAACCACTGACAGAAAGTAATACCTAGGATATTTCGTGATTTTGGGTCATTGGTATAGGCGCAAACACCAACATATGAAAGAGTTTCACCTCAGCATACATTTTATTCCTTTCAATATACTCAAGCAAAGTTACCAGGCGAAGTTTTTACTCTAAACCATCTACAGGAGCGATGTGAGTGTACACGATATAATCCATCAGATTCTACGATTGTGATATTTAAATTTGTATAGTTATAGTACACTCATTATTTATACATATACACACACACTGTACCTTACGCACGCTATGACGGACACTACACAAAATCTAATAAATAGGTACGTTAGTTATAGTATTTCTATTTACACGAAATTAATGACTTTTCTCCTTAAGCGCTGGCGGTGCTAACTAGGGATTCAATCGATCAAACGAATTGTAAGTAGGTATTATGGTTATTATTTACCCGTCACATTTCTTGCAGTTTTATCATTCACGCTTATCAGAACCTACGCGTGGGCATTATTTTCATTCTTAGGTGAGATTTATTTTCTTGTGTTTTTTATGTATGTTATTCAAATAATGATCTAAATATTTAAAAAAACCAATAGGTATTTTAAATATAATTGTATGAAGCCTTAAATTCCTGTCATGTTTAGTTTTAATCGTAGTTTTGATTTTATTCTAATTTATTGTATTTATTATTAAATAAGTAAGACATTATAGATTAATATAATTTAAAGCCCAAATAAAACTCATGGTCTCAATTGAAAGCTAAATAGACATCAGGAGGAGTTTGTGCACCTACACCAAAGGTGCAGGTGGCCCAGAAAATCTAAGACAAGGTTTATATAATTATTTTTCTAGTGTTATACGAATTATACCGTGTTTTATAAAAATATAGAACCACAATATTTTTTTGACTACATAAATCGGATCATCTTCAAAATATGCGCGTTTGGATTTCAAATACGAACACAAATGTTTGTAATAAAAAAAATCAATTTGCCGCAGCTGCTCTAAAATTTATGTTTGTCTAATTATAGCAAGTATAGTTTTCAAAACGTCTCGAATTGGTTAATCGGTGGCAGAAACGGCAGATGTTTGAGATTGATCACAAACGAATAGTCCATATAAGTAGAGTGGATTTAGTTGAGTAGCCTGAATATATATAGCTTATGAATCTATGAAAAATGTGTTTACACCATTGATCGACATTGCGTGGCTTGTGGAAAGGAGATGAGCCCAACCGAAATATCGACGGTGGAAACACAAATATCCAAGGTTAACAGCCTACTGAATATATTTTCGATATTTACATTTATTTTCGACATTTTAGTATGTTATTTCAACGTATTTTTGGGCTATCCTGTATTTCTGTACCTAATGCGTTTGCCGCATTATGAAGTTAATTCTACATTTCAAAATAATTATGTACACCTGCCCATGCAATTTTGAACACGACTGTGTACCTATCAATACACTTCAAATATATTCCTTAACATAAACATACAATTAATCAAAATAATAAGCATTTATTTTGAAGAATTGGTAGGTTCATTTATATTTCCTTAATATAAATTTTACTACTTTCTTACATAGGGCAAAAACTGTCGAACATTACCACGCCCAACCTATTCTTAAGTCGAGTGCTTTCTAGGAAGAATGTGATAATGCACGCGTAACCCGAGCAAGGTTGTGCCAAAAGCTCGTCTGACCACTTCGGCCGATGTCTCATACTCGAACATGACCTTACCCATTTGCAATTCGCAAGTATAAAAACTAGGGCTCGGCTCTCGAAAATTATCATTTACATTTGAAACGTATCTGAGCAAAGAACAAAATGTTCTCCAAAGTAAGTGCCACGAATTATACTCACATGGATAAGTTATTCTAATTTGTGAAATTGGTACTAATAAAATATTTGGTTTACAGATCGTAGCCCTTTGCGCCTTCGCGGCTGTAGCCCAAGCGGGTCTCCTGGTTGAGCCGCACTACTCCTCGGCCGCCGCCGTCTCCTCGCAGAGCATCGTGCGCCACGACCAGCCCCAGGCTGTGGCCCACAAGCTGGTGGCTGGCCCCGTTGCCTACCACGCCGCCCCCGCTCACGTTGCCTACCACGCCGCTCCCGCTCACGTTGAATACCACTCCGCCCCCGCTCCCGTGACCTACCACGCCGCCCCCGCTCCCGTCACCTACCACGCTGCCTCCCCCGTCGCCTACCACGCTGCCCCCGTCCACTACGCTGCCCCCATTGCTCACGAAGAGACCGTAAGTCTTTAAACATTTTGAAGGTTCACCACTATTATTTAGTATTTGAATGATTCCACATTTAATATTTTTTGTTGCCAGGCTCCCGCCAAGTACGAGTACTCCTACTCCGTCGCTGACGGTCACTCCGGCGACAACAAGTCCCAGCACGAGACACGCGACGGAGACGTCGTGAAGGGCTCTTACTCCCTCAAGGAGGCCGACGGCTCCATCCGCACCGTGGAGTACACCGCTGACCCCCACAACGGCTTCAACGCCGTCGTGCACAACACCGCCCCCACCCACGCTCCCGTGGTCGTCAAGGCCGCTCCCGTCGTCTACTCCGCCCCCTCTTACTATCATCATTAAATCGATAAATGTGTTGATTAAAAATATTTATTAAACCTATACATTAGCAAGTACTACGTTTTATTACAAAATATTTCCATTAGATGTACTGTTACCTAGTTTAAAAACCGACCAAGTGCGAGTCGGACTTGCGCACCTAGGGTTCCGTACAAACTTTAAGTTGCAACGTCACCTAGAAGTAGAAATTGGACGTCAGCCACACTAGGTATCGACAGATTGGGTCACGGGTCACTCGTTTGCACGGCATGGAGTTAATATGCGAGTTTGTTTTTCCTTGATAATTTTGAATCACGTAAACCATTTTTTTTAATACTACGACGTTGACAAACAAGCATACGGCCCGCCTGATGGTAAGCGGTCACCGTAGCCTATGGACGCCTGCAACACCAGGGGTGTTACATGCGCGTTGCCGACCCTTTAAAAAAAGGAGGATTCGCTGTGTTGGCAGCTAAACGGGTCAAGGGCTTTGCTCGGTGGGTCCTCAGCTGTCAACACAGCGAATCCTCTTGGAGCTCTGGCGACATTACTCACCAACAGAAACACAACACTATGAGTAGGGTCTAGTGTTATTTAACTGCTGTTTTCTGTAAGGTGGAGGTACTTCCCCAGATGGGCTCTGCTCCAGATTTGAACGAGACGACATTCGTTGTGCTGTGCCCTACCACACTAAACGATATGCATCCGCTGTGCCCATACCTCTCTCAAAATGTATAAGGCAGACATACTTTATTTACAGCATAATATCATATAGTATAGGAAAAAAAACAACCTTAGTTGGTTAAATTTTAAATTTAGTTCAGAAAAGTTTTTTTTAAATAAAAAATGCATCAGCCAATAATATATTTTTCCTGTAATATTTATGATAACATTAACGTTACATTTTAAATTGCATTATAAATCAAAATATTTTTTTTGGAAATATGTAAATATTAAAAATATGTCTTAGGATATACAAATCTAGCTTTTTCAAATGATACTCATATCCCAATGATATCCCCCTTTTTTGTCGGACATTTTCATTTAAAAAGAATTACATATATGGCAAATCCTCTTTCAATGTGTCTGGGTTAACTTTGTTCATAATATCATAAATCAGTAGCGCAAGTAGTTCTCGAGATATTTAACGATGTGACAGACAGACAGACTGAGATGCACCAAAAAATTTTAAATTTTTTCATGGGTTCATTTTTTACCATTTTGGCAAGGAACCAATAAAATGCTTAGTTCACTATTCTATGACCTAGATACTCGTCCATTGTAAAACTTACTTTTGATAATTTCTTGAGCGTAGGTTCAAGAACTGAGGGGAGTAGGAACTACCTACGTGCGCGCGTTATGTCAATGTATATGTATATACTCGTATGTACCTATATATTTCAATCACGCAGTAGGTAGTCAAAAATATGTTTACTTTATCACCTGGATAGTTGGTTATTCTTTATCATAGTACGTTTGCTGGCTGCTCATGTGCCTCCGCTGGATAAAACAATTGTTTTCCTAGTTACGTTTAGGTATAAGAGTTGATACCTACGTAAACTGTTCTACCGCTAGCTTTTTACTAAGTGCACCTCTAAAAGCCAGTCTTATTTTAAACACCAGCTTTTTATAAGGTACAAAAACCGCAAAATCGATTCGTATTGGTAGAAACAGAGTAGGACAATGAATTTGTGGCATCCATTGAATTGTGGTGATGCGATATGCTGATAACATTTGCGAGAATCCGCTCTCTTTCGTGTATTAATAATTACTATTAGACACTGGATCGGAAAGAGGAAGTTAGGGCAAAAGTGATACCTACGGTAAAATAATTTTCATAAATAATCTGACACTCATTATTTTTGAAAATTATTTACATAGTATGAAACAAAGTCGCTGTCTGTCCCATGTATGCGTAGATCTTTAAAACTACGCAATGGATTTGAATGCGGTTTATTTAATAGATATATAGAGGGTTTATATGTATAATACATGCATAATATAGTAGAGAAACACTGATCATTATAGAAATTTTAGTAAATAAACACATTTTTGTGCTTAAATTGCAAACACGGGCTGAACCCTACGAGAGAGATCAGAATAATGTACTATAGGTTCAGTATTGTACACCTTAAAAAGGTCTACAAAAAGGTCGACGATGGTGTTTGTCTATCTCTTAGGGATAACCCACAATAACCATATTTGATCCTTTACTTTTTACGAGAAATAATGGCTTATTTACGTATACATTTTCAGAAATAGGTACCTACATCATTAAAACTTATCCAATAAGTACCTTAAATACATTGTGCATTTAATATAAATCAATATGGCCCTTTACGGCATGTAGGTAATTTAAATAATGAATAATAATAATACATTAAATTAACTTCTAAATAAAACATGTTTGTATTGTCTATCGAGGTAAATCTCGACGAGATCAAGATTGGATAATATTTGCTTAAAATTGTTTTGTTATGTCAATATATCAAACATTGTCTAAATTCAATGAATATACCCGCTTAGGATACATACTTTATGGTGTTATATAGATCGATTTCAAATAGGTACACCTACTAAATCAACTTAATTGAAGATCTTACTAACAATAATAGAGTACCTATAAAAATAGCTAAATACATAAATAATATATAAAATATATCTTCAACAAGTTGATATTTGGCTCCAAAAATCGCTTCAAAAGGCTTCGACGTGAAGTACCTAACTAAGGCACGGCCATACATTGTCACTGTCAAGAGTGCCAATATATATTATATCAGAGTACAGTTTTTCACAATTTGCACTGCGCAGAGAAAAACTCGACTGATATTTGCGGGCGCAAACACTTCATTTAGTTTCTTTTGAATGCAAGTTATTTTCAACCGACTTCACAATTTCAAAAGGAGTAGGCTCTCAATTCGTGTGTTTTTTTTATTAGTATTTTTAATGTTTGTTATCTCAGAACTCCGTCATTACTGAACTGATTAAAAAAAACTTGTTTTATATAAAAGCAGATGGTTCCAGATTTGTCCCATTTTTGATGATGGAATCTATGAGGAATTGAGGGAACTCCTCAAATTTGAAAGGTACATGCATTTTCATTTGGGTGGTTTCTTAAGTCCTCGAGAATTTCTTCTCTAAAATCATCAATTTTGGTGAAGTGGACCTGATGATGGAGACTATGGATGGCATAGTGAAACTGCTCGATAATTTACAGTCTGTCATCCAATTGAACACATTGTTATTTTGTTTGCGACCTTGGAGGTCTACGAGGTAGTTCCGTTTGAATTTACATCAGATGTAATGATGGAAGCCCTGACACATTAAGAAAGCTCCTTAATTTTCAAAGGTACACGTGGGTTTAATTGGATATTTTTGAAATAAATTCTAAATACACGCTACTTGATACATGAAACTAACCGAATATGACCAGGACTGGAATCATACACATTTGTAAAAGTTCTGATTAACAAAAGTTGAAACAAAATCTATCATTTACCTACATAAGGCAAATTACGTCTCGTAATCTCGTTCGAGAACACGAAAATATTCATCGACATCTCGACCGAGATCACAAGAATCGAGATCTCCTCCCGACAAGATTGAATTTCGAAAATTTGCTCAAGATCTCGCCAGATCGAAATTGCATTGCCTAATCGCCCCATACAAGAGACTCGTTTTTTTAACGTTTTCTCTGTAACAGCCACTCGTTGAAACCTCAAACATTTTAACGTGTCAAATAATAACGAAAATAATGTTAATTTACGTTTTCATTGTTAATATGGAATTCCGCAAAGTAACGCCTGATTCAATAACTTACGTGTCAAATAATTTATATTTAAGACAGCACATATTTATAAAAAGCTTATATCTATTTCCTAGCTACGTTCTTACCTATGTCTTAACGTTAAAATATGTAATTGTCTCTCTCGTTTTTACCACGGACGTGCAAAATGTGGAACGACCTACCTCCTAAGGTGTTCCCATTCCGATATGATATGGGGTTCTTCAAGAAACAAGTGTTCAGGGCTTTAATGCTCAAAGGTCAATAATGCATGAGTGGCTCTTCCAATGTTGCTAATGTCCATGGGCGGCGATGACCGTTTCCCATCAGGCGGGTCGTCGGCTCATTTGTTAACTTTTTATTTAAAAAAAGGAATAAGTAGGTACGGTAAATGTTAACAACTGTTACATTCAACTGTTTTATTCACAATTGACATTGACAAACAAACCAGCTCAATCAATTCATATTAGATAAAAACAACGAAATCAAACGTGAGTCTAAAGAAAACTGTAACATGTCTTAAGTTACCCGCTCTGTTAAATTTATTTTAGCGCCACTGTCCCCAAAAGTTGTGTCAATGGTTCCTTTGCTTTTTCATTGTGAAATATAATGTGATGATATGATACGATTACAAATGTTCCGCTTAGAAATAACATGGATAAGCCATTTGGTTTTCACCGCACTAGCTCGAAAAGCGCTCTTTTATCCTTTGAAACCAGCTGAGAGAAACGCATTGTATCCACTCTAGTGGGGAAAGTAATTTGACCGTTGTTAGCTATGAATAGTTTTTTCAAGTTCTAGAAGTTGACTTGTAAACGATAGTTTTGAGTAATAAATATCGGATCGCTGACATTTAGATTTATTTGTTTGTTATTGTATGTAAGTAGTTTTTATTTTCATCACGATAGTGAAGTGAAAAGTGTTGTATAACACTCATGCCTTGACACCTTCGTAAAGCTCAATTCCAAATTTTTAATCTTTCCCTTGCTCAGGTTTCATTTTAAGCACGAGCGTTAAACAATTATAAATTTATTTATTTTATCTTAACAACTAAATTTATTATTTAATAACGTTGCCCCCTTGTATAATAAATAACTTTGTAAACTCAAAAAATAATAAAAACACTCTTTAAAAGGTACAGGATTCAAAGGTAAATTCATTCATAAATTGGCTATGCAACATGCAATTGTGCTAAGTTATATAATATAGTTTTTTGAATCTACAGTCTTAACTTGATTTGTCAGACTATATGGAAAAAAATAAAAATAATTTATTAGTGAATCTAAATTGTAGCGTGTAGATTTTTTTATCAATTTAAGCTTTTCACTTTAAACAATTTATATCGATATGTAATCCTTTCACTAGGTATCTTTTAAACTTAAATTGATGTAGCGGTAGCTCCACTCTATTCTATCCACATCTTGATCGCCGCTCGATGACAAAGATTTAACAATTTTATATAATAGGAATTGGAAAAGTATAAATTGGTTAAAAAATCTTCTAACAGTCAACAGTTCTTTCTTCCATTCCACTAGGGACGGTTCTAAACCAAGTGTAACAAAATGTCTGGAAAGGTAGTTAAAAACTTCCAAAAGATTTAAATTTATTGAGAAATATATTTTTTTTTACTTACATATTTCTTTACATTCTAGATCTTAATATTTGTTTGCTTCGCGAGCACCGTGGCTGCAGTTCTTATAAGACCAAGTGAGAACAAGGGTTTGGATGTTGATATCAACAGTCCTAAAGGTTGGCAGATGGTAAAGACGTATCATCCACCGCGCTCTCACGACTACTACAAATATGACTCTTATTATGTAAGTACAACTTTCTTTAAATAATTATTAAATATATGCAGTTTAATCCTATAAAAACGGGCTGTGTTTAGGTTTTTTTATTCCTCCGATACATCTTGGACATTTCAAATACCATTCCATTTGTTGCGACATTTGGATTGCAGCCGCGAAAATGATTTCCCTTTTAATTACCTTGATAAATTGAGTTTCAATACTACAACGACTACGAGTCATCTTTTAAGTAATTGCCCTAAAATGTGAAATGACATGTCAATAAAATTTTATCTAATCGGCATCTTGCTGGATTCCAATCAAAGTGAAAAAATCGCAACCAACAGTTCTAGGTATGTAAGTATAACAGTTTTACTGACGATAAAAAGCATATAAAGTTAATACATCTGAACTTGCTCATGGTTATGGGGCCTTGCCAAATATGTATATTTTAATGAAAAAACCAAATTATAAAACACAGAACGACTATTTATTTCAATTGACATGAGATGAGTGACTTGTTCTTTTTATATGACATTTGCAATTCAAAATTTGATCTGACGACAAGTTTATCATATAAAAGAGGTTGCAATCTGAACATGCCGCCCGCCAAGAACGACTGTTCTTTAATGTATAGAACAAAATAATTCCTTCGATTTAAAAACATAACAATTGTAACTCCAATTACAATGATCTAACTCACTGCCTACAATAAACACAACAATACAATAAAGAAAATTGACAGCAGTGATTAAATAACAATACAAAACAATTACATACCTACCTACTCTGCTAAAGGTAAGACACAAAGTTTAGACACTGGTCGTTTAATCAATGAATTTTTATAGCGCAACGTGACAACTCGCGTAACGTTATCCACTCCTGGATGTTTGTCAACTATTTGACCTAACAACCACCTTGCTGGAGGCAAGTCGAGCTCTTTGACTAAAACCACATCTCCAATCTTGGGTTCAGGTACAACCTGTGTCCATTTATGTCTATGCATGAAACCGGTAAGATATTCTTGCGACCAGCGCCGCCAGAAATCTTGTAACATTCGCTGTAAAACATGCCATCTTCTTAATGAACTAATTGGCGAATGTTCGTAATTTTGATCAGGCACAACTAGTAGAGGTTCACCTACAAGAAAATGCCCGGGTGATAAGGGCATGGGATCACTCTGATCGTGGATGTACGACATAGGTCTTGAATTAAGACAGGCTTCCACTTGAGTGAGTACTGTCATTAGTTCCTCAAAGGTTAGCGTTGAATTTCCAATAACTCTCCTTAAATGAAACTTACACGATCGTACTCCAGCCTCCCAAAGACCTCCAAAGTTTGGTGCTTGTGGTGGAATGAAATGCCACTGAGTTCCGTTAGTGGCCAACCAATCTGCTATCTCTGGTAAAATTCGTGATTTTTCTTTGTCAAACAAAACTTTCAACTCTTTGGCTGCTCCCACAAAGTTTGTACCATTGTCACTATACAACTCACTGCAATGGCCTCGACGTGACACAAATCGCCTAAATGCAGCTAAAAAAGCCTGTGAAGTCAAATCACTCACTGCTTCCAAATGTATAGCACGAGTGGCCATACATACGAATAAACATATGTATCCTTTATAGGATTTATTACCACGACCCTTAGATACGCGTATGTTTATTGGCCCTGCGTAATCAACTCCTGACCGAAGAAACGCTCGGGTCATGGTCACTCTAGGTAAAGGTAATTGGCCCATCAGTTGAGGTTTGTTTGTTGCTGCATATCTAATGCAGATGACACATTTCCTACAATATAGTTTAACTAATGATTTAAGACCAATGATAAAATATTTCTCGCGAATGAAGTTCATCATCAGCTGTGGAGCTCCGTGTAATGTAACCTTGTGTGCATTTCGAATAACGAGAGTCGTCAACAGCGATTTCTTCGGTAATATTATGGGATGCTTTTGATCTTCATCGAATCCAGCAAAGTGCAGCCGCCCACCAACTCGGAGTATTTCCAAGTTATCCAGCTGTGGATTTAGTGTTGTAAGTACACTTTTCTTGTTCACTGCTTTTCCTTGCTTAACATCTTTCCATTCCTCAAAAAATGCTTGACTTTGGCACTTTTTTGTCATTATTATCAAGGCATCTTCAATTTCCTTTTTAAGAAGATACTTATGTTTTGGTTTTTCTTTACTCAGGAACCTGCGACAATAAGCTGTGACTCTCAGTAGCTTTGTTAACGATGAGAATTTCGCCCATATATCGTCAACTTCATCAACTGCTGAAACAACATGGTGAGTTTTGATGTTCCTTTCTTCTAAATTAGTGCTTAGTTCCTTATGATTAGGATATTGAATGACTTTTTCATTCAGCCATGAAGGTCCTCTTAACCAGAGGTCAAATCCAATTAATTCAGACGCTTGAATGCCTCGTGATGCACAATCTGCTGGATTATGTTCAGATTTTACATGTGACCACTGATTACGATCTGTCACCGTGAGTATCTCTGAACATCTATTCCCGATGAATGTTTTCCAACGACTAGGATGACTGCTCAACCATGCAAGCACTATCTCAGAGTCAGTCCACGCGTGAATATTCGATTTCGGTATACTCAAAACATCTGAAACTTCGACAAGAAGTTTTGCTAACAATACAGCACCTGATAACTCCAATCTCGGAAGACTGAGTTGTTTAATTGGGGCAACTCTTGTTTTTGCTGTAAGCAAACTGACGTGAACCTCTCCCTTATCGTCTATCACTCGTACGTATATCACTGACGCAAATGCAGAAATTGAAGCATCACAGAAACCATGTAGTTCCACTAAGCTTGCATCAGTTTTGTAATACACCCAGCGCTTCAACCGAAATTGTGTCAGATCAGAAAGACCTTCCCGATATTTTGTCCATTCTTGTAATAACGGTTGTGATAATTCTTCATCCCAACCAATGCCCGCGAGCCATAGATTCTGAATAAACACTTTGGCTTTGATTATACTCGGTGCTATCCAACCTAGTGGATCATACAACTTCGAAATATCCGAGATAACTTTTCTTTTTGTTACAGGTGCAGACATCGGAAGCAACTGAACTGCATACACGAATTCATCAGTACTACGACTCCAGGTAAGTCCCAGAATCTTGTTAGTAGCATCTAGTTTGACTTCTATCTTCTTGTCATCTTGCTTTCCTAAGCTCTCTTGCTGTATTTTCTTTAACATTGTTTCGCTGTTGCTAGCCCATTTTTGCAATTCGAGCCACCCCTTTTAAGCAACTCATTTATTTGCTTGTATATTTCAATTGCTTCTTCTTCACTCTCGCAACCAGACATCAAATCATCCATATAAAATTCATGTTTTACTCTTTCAGCTGCTAGAGGGAAGTCTTTGCCTTCATCATTCGCCACTTGAATCAAGCTTTTTACAGCCAGATAAGGTGCTGAGGAAGTTCCAAATGTGACGCGAAGCATCTTATATTCTTTTATATCATCTTCCGATGTTTCACGCCACAGAATACGCTGGTACTCTGAATCCTCATCACTAACCTTTATTTGACGGTACATTTTTACTATATCTGCTATGAAGCAGATTGGATACATTCGCCAACGCATGATTATATGGCGCAACTCTGGTTGCAATCTCGGGCCCACCATCAAATCGTCGTTTAAGGATACGCCGTTCGTACCCTTACACGATGCATCGAAGACCACACGAAATTTAGTCGTCTCTCTGTCTTCGCGTATGACAGCGTGATATGGTATGTATAAGCCTTTAGCTTTATTATCATGAATCTCCTTCATGTGATTAAGCTCTAAGTATTCGTCAAATACTTTTTTATATTCCTGTTTCAGACGCTCATCCTTCTGCATCTTCTTCTCAAGATAGTGAAATCTCTTCAATGCTATGTCCCGTGACTGACCATCGGCACATGCTGGTTCACTATCCCGAAACGGAAGTTTGACAATATATCGACCATCTTCATCTCGCGTGGTGGTCGAATGGAAGATATCTTCACATCGCTGCTCTTCGATTGACAAAATCTTCTGTTTGTTGGACGGTTCTGCTTCAATCTCCCAGAAGGACTTGAGTAATTCTTCTACAGGCTCTACATGTATATGCATAGATGTAACTTTATTGGTGTGTATATTTTGATTCGACTTATTTGCTCCAATTAATATCCACCCAAGGGTTGTATTTTGCGCTACTAAGGGCCCTGAGGGACATTTAATTACATTATTCTCAATAATGCACGCATAAGCCTCCGCCCCTAATAAGATATCTATCTTATTCGGAGTATGATATTCCGGGTCCGCTAAAGTGATAAGTTCTAGCTCCGGCCATGAGGGGATCGAAACAGCAGTTGAAGGTAAACACCTCGTCACCTTGTCGAGGACGTACGCTGAAACATGTAACACACAACCTGAATTGAGACGTGAACTGATTGCTATCTCTACCTGGGACCTGGATGTAGGACCCGGTTCACCTCCCAATCCTGATGTATTTGCCCTGGTTGGTGTGATTTGTAATCCCAATAACTGAACTGCTGACTTCGTGATGAAGCATTCTTCAGACCCTGGATCTATAAAAGCTCGCAAGAGTTGATCTTCGCCGCCATTTTGTGATTCAGCTTTTACTATAGCTGTTGCTAGCAGCCTCTGAGGTGCTACACCTTTAACAAAATGGCTGGTGATGTGTGCAGACGTTGATGAATGCTCTCCCATTGATGATGATTTGACTTGACTCACTATAGGTTCTATTTGGTTGTCAATTGAATGATTCGCGACAGGTTTCTGCGGTTCGCCCTTTAAGTGTAATAATGAATGGTGCCTTTTGTTGCATATTTGACAAGACGTGGTGCTTTTGCAGTGTTTAACCGAATGATTACTCCCTAGACAATTAAAACATAACCTTTGAGTTTGGATAAAGTTACGCTTGCTGTCAAGATCACTGTTAATAAATTCTTTACAACTCCTAAGATGGTGATCTTGTTTACATAAACTACAAATTGTCTGAGCTACATGTAACATGTTAATCGTATTTGGTTTATTTGCTTGATACATGTGAGAATTAAAAGTGCGCTGTTTCTGAACAAATGTGTTTGATTTTGCGTCCAAGAACTCCAACGAATGGTATTTAGTTTCCAAAAACTTTTTAAGATGTGTAATTGTTGGCAAATGATCTGAACTAGATACCAATTCGCTGACCTTGGACTCCCATTGCTTCCTACTCTCAGGATCTAATCTTTGGCTGACTATGTATATTACCATGACATCCCATGTACTAGTGTCAATACCTAACCCTTTCAAGGCATTTAAAGTTTCTGTTGTGACATCTAGTAATTGTTTGATTGCACTGGAGGACTCGGTTGAAATGCTTTTTTGACTGAAAAACCGCTGTAAAATGCTATTAACCAAATACTGTTTGTTGTTATATCGGCTTTTCAAAAGAGTCCAGCATTGCTCGTAACTATCATTTGTTATGGGTATATGTCGTAATAGTTGTTCAGCTTCTCCCTTGAGATGTCCCTTCAGGTAATGTAATTTCTGTACGTCATCAATTTCATTGTTGTCGTGGATGAGTGATACAAATAGATCCCTGAAACTCATCCATTCTGTATAAAGTCCAGAAAATGTTGGAATCGAAATCTTTGGTAATCGGACATGAGCTGTTTTTGACGTGGAAGCATTCGACATCGGCAGTGAAGTATCAAAGTTACTTGGCGTGGGTTTAAATCTGCTGAGTGTATCTTTCAGTACGCATTTATAATCCAAGTAATTTTCCTCAGTCACTTCGTATACTGTTTCTGTTCCATATACTGACTTCGTAATATCTGGTGCTGCATAACTTTTAACCAATTTGTCATGACCCGATGAAAACTTCTCCCACAGTGATTCCAAAATTTCTAATCGTGATTCTACATAGGATACTGTCACTCGCTCCTTAGGTGACTTTCTGAAGTTTGTATGTCCTTTCGCTATGCGTACAGAGACGTCAACGAGCAATGATATTTCCGCATCCATTTTGACAACAATGATTTGAAATTACAATTTGAAGAGTTGATGAAATTGAAAATTCAGAAAATTCGTCGATTGTTTACAAGCACGGTTCAATTTCGTAACTATTGCATGCAGGGGTACAAACGGGTATCACTTCCCTAATAGGGTTTTAAGTGGGGATACGAAAGTAGTCCAATTTCCCCTTTTCTATTTTCTATGGGTACGAAAAGTGCTAAGTTTCCCCTTTTGCAAATATGTTGACAACACGTTTTTGTATTAGTTGCTTGTAATAATCGCTTGTAATAAACTCTTAGTTCCAAAGTAAAGATTGATAGTCTAATAAATACCGATCTTTTGTAAACGCACTATATTTGTATGAATTGAAAGTACTCACAGTTTATCTTCTTAAATATGTATGTAAACACTGCACTTAGCCTTTATTTGTCGGTTCTGATGCTGCTCCGATGGTTTTGTATGCCTTTTGATGAAAACCCTTTAAAGTTTGAATGCGCCAAGAATTCGACAAAATATACAAGATTTCTGAAAATTATGGTTATCCGGTTCTGACGAGGACCATGAACTTGCTCATGGTTATGGGGCCTTGCCAAATATGTATATTTTAATGAAAAAACCAAATTATAAAACACAGAACGACTATTTATTTCAATTGACATGAGATGAGTGACTTGTTCTTTTTATATGACATTTGCAATTCAAAATTTGATCTGACGACAAGTTTATCATATAAAAGAGGTTGCAATCTGAACACATCCGTTGTATCAACTTGTATCCTATTTACCTCATAATTTATCGGTCGTTAATTTCTGAAAATTACGTTGCGTTTCATTCCTTTGCGTAAAACATAGAGTACGCAAAAGTTAGAATGAATGGTGTATAACTACTGCATATGTACATATGTATCTGACCGGTTTTATAAGAAACCAAATAAACGTGGTCGCGGCGCCTTGTTTGTTCCTTTTGGCTTCGAAACTTTTGGTTCGTGGGGCCCTAGCGCTCTGAGTCTCCTCAAAGACCTATCAGAGAGACTCAGAGACCCCACAAGAGAAGCAAAAATTGGCAACTTCCTTGCTCAACGTATCAGCCTGCCAATCCAGCTAGGAAATGCTGCTAGCGTCCTCGCTGCCATGCCGCAGGTGCCTGTTGTAGATTTATTTTGGTTCTAATAAGTAAATGTAACTAGTTTTAGTTTAGTTACATTTATTCCAATAAAGTTTATATGTAACGTTATCTTTCAGACATATCCTAAATACAACTTTGAGTATTCGGTGTCGGATAAAAAGACTGGTGACCACAAGCACCACAGGGAGTCCAGGGATGGTGACCGCGTGCGCGGGGAGTATAGTCTGGTCGAAGCTGATGGCTCTCTACGTAAAGTGGAGTATGACGCCGATGACTATAACGGGTATGTGTTGCTGTCTAATCCATTGGGTGATGAATAAATGAGATATCAAAGAATTATAATTTTAAATAATGCCCAATAATGATTATTTACTCGTATCTCAGTTTTTCCTGTACTTAATGCTATGTATATTGACCCACAAAATCAACACCATAGGATACCTACCTCGAAGGTTTCCTTAAGGCGCACAAATAAATGTATGTTTATAAGGTTCAAGTAATATTTTTTTTTTTATAAATTATAAATTATCGATTGTCATTTCAATTTGAGTGAAACAAAATTTAATTATTCAATTTTTTTTATTCTGAACTTTTATTTATTTATAACTTGCTTTTTAGGTTTTTTTATTATGTGTCGGATGGATGCATTTGTTGTTAATTATTATAATCAGTGATCGTAAATTTTGTGGCAATTTCGGTGCAGCATTGTTGCGTTTCATTTTTACTATGCTACACCGAGATTGCATTGATAATTATAATAATAATTTGGCCCTTTTTTTCTCCAGATTTAACGCAGTTGTCAGCAAATCCTTTAACAAGCACGGAGATCACGCCGTTTCCTACAGCGGCCACGCAAGTCACTTCTATCCCGTGGGTCATGGCATTAAAATCAACCACTATTTCCCTGGCAAGGACTACAAATATCATGAAACACAGAATATGGATACTGAAACTGAGAATTACAAGCTGACAAATGAAATGGTGACTGAAAAATCCGAAGCAGATACTAAAGAAGAAGATAAGGTTGTAGTAGATGCTAAAGCAGCAGCTAAGGAAGAACCAGCTATTAAGATTGAAACTGAAGAAGCTCCCGTAAAAGAAATGCCTACAGTTGTTTCAATGATTATGCATAACGTTCCTTCCGCTGAAAGTCCAGCTGCAGAAGGTATGGTATTGGTACCAGTTTCTGCAGAATCAGATACTCTTTTAAAAGAACCTGTTGCAGTAAGCGAAGAACCATCAATGAAGAAAGAAAATGCTATGTCTGACTCTGAACTGGCTTCATCATATTACCAGTCAAGAATTTACTTTGTGAGATATTAATCAGAATCGTTTGTTTTATTTATTTTTATTGGGTTGTAAGATAAGAGTCATGTAAAGTTACCGGCCTAGGTGTTAATATTGTTGAAGTAAATGATAAGAATTTCCAGGTGTAGGAATTGTTATAAAAAGAACTGTTAAACTAAATAAATTAATTAATTAAAGGTATATATTTTTTTGGACGCCTACAGCAAAATTACCTACTGTGTAAGTATAATTCTCTCTATATATCTATCTCATTTTTTTATATATCTGAAGGAAAAACGCAGACAATTTAAAATGTTTTCTTAACATGTAGTTACAGTGACGTTCAAACGTATAGTGTAGCGTAAGATAGCACATACAAAACAGCTGCCGTCATTTAGAGACTGAAAAATTCAAAATTGCAGGAGATACGCCTTGATTATCAGAACAAGCACTCGTTAAGTACCGTCAAATGGGGTGTATTGCGAAGAAAAGTCCAAACCTCCAAAATGTATATACTTAAAACCTGTTCCGGTTATATGAATTTTAGTTTTTCAATTATAATCTGTCATTTAATTTCATAGATTTTACAATAAACACAAAGTACGAAATCCCAGCTCACCCCATAGTTGCGGTTAAGTGAGATAGCAACTGAGTGAGATGGCACAATTGCTAGAATCAACACAATTATTACAATATTGACTTGCCAAGGGATTAAAGAATTTTTGTTACAATATCACAATCTGGTCTAAAAGTACCAACACCAAACCACCCCTCTACCATACCTTTTCTCCCCATTCATGACTCAACTACCCTGGCAATCCCTACTTACGGTATTGTGAAGCTTAAAATTGAAATTTAGTTCAGCATTTTTTTTTTATAATGAAGATAGGGTCGTAGGGTGAGGTAATATTTTTCTGTAATATATATGATAATGTTAACGTTGTGTAAAAAAAAAAATATTTTTTCTTCGTAAACTTCGGAGATAAAAGGGAAATGGTAGGTATACTAAAAAATTTTCAGTGTAAAAAAATATTAAAATTGATGTAGAATGTGCAAAGCAAGCCCTTTCAAATAATACCCCGTATGGCCCAGTAACTAAACTTTGAATTTTTGCCCCCTCTTTAAAATATAAGTACCTACGGCAAATCCTATCTCAATGTGTCTGGGACCCAGACTCTGGGTTAACCTTGTACATAACTGTTTCTAATTTTAAATCGGTAAACGTAAGTTATATTTCTACAGCTTGCAAGGAAATACACTGTTAAAGTCAAGTCACTGGTGCTTTTCAACACATTTACCAGTAATCAGTGCCCTAAGATAACTGTAACGTTAAAATGTTACTTAACTATCCAATTAGGCTTTTCAGAAGACTTAATTATAAAGTTTCGATGAGTTAAGTGTCCGAAAACTTGCAACGTTTATGCAAGACGTTTACACTTGCAGCATTTGTGTACGCATTATAAACTCCGCAGTATATGTCGCTCGCAGATATGTATCCAAGAAGATCACGCAAATACTTAATTACAAGCCAAAATTGTAAACGTGAGTCCTTACTCCTTTAAAAACGTTTATGAATTTAGTACTTTCTCGGTGTAATTTAACGCATATATTTTATACCCTTCGTTAAAAATCGTTGTAAGTACCTATTTTATATCAGCTTTCATTTTAGAACCAGTATGTCGATGTAACAAATTTTTCGTAACAAAGCGGTAGTCACTGTGGTGAGGATGGTTGGAGGACTTTTTATGGCAGTTTTAGAGTCACGATAACGTCTTTCTTCTTAGTCGTATATTCTTTGGTAGAGTAGACGTGGTCATAGAGGTCGTTGAACAGCCTTTTTACTGTGTCCCGCCATTTCTCCCTCGCTGAGGCATTTCACGCGCACAGGTTTAGGGATGACTCACACTAGACCCTTCGGGACGGGACGGGGCGGGACGATCTGTGAGTTTCTATAGAAAATGTCACGTAACATCCAAGGGGCCTGAAATATCACGTGATTCTTTCTATACAGATTGACAGATCGTCCCAACCCTCCCCGTTCCGTCTCGTCCTAGTGTGATTCATCCTTTAGGGTTTAGGGGTGCTTCGTGATGGTTTTTACTTGGTTTGTCCATCGCAAAAAAGTGCAACACAGTCCATTGTCACACTAAAGTGCACGAACGATAACATTTATTTAGTGTCTGTGAATTCTAACTTCTATCTTCAAGTGTTTTCCATAACCCCGTTGATGAGTCGATAAAGCTCGCTCACAGTCTATGGACTTCATAAGGACATTTTTAATCGTTGATATTAGCCGGCCATATATACAATCCGCCGGGCAATCCGCCGGATCTCCATAGTATGTCCGTCGGGCAATCGTTTTCTTGAGAAACCTTGCGTGGATGCGTTACCTATTCAAAAGTATATCTGTGGTGTCACTTCGCATATTATAATACAGTTTCGCAAGTCGCAATTAGTGACTAGCTTATTGCAAATATAGTGCATGAATACTTTGTGTTTTAGACAATGATAGACGGCAACGGTTTATCATGTATGAATGACTATTATTTCGACTTGCACTTTTTTGACCGAGTTGGTACTTGTAATTAATATTTGGAGTACATTTTTGTTCGATGTATTTGTTTAAAAAGTATTTCTTGATGTATCTGCACTTTTATTGTTGGGACCAACAAAGCATTCGACACAATGGCTAGAAAACATGAAAAAATCGTTTTTGATTTTCGCATTTAGTAGGAAAATATGAGTGCCCATTAATGATTAAAACTATCAAGAAAGTATTACTTTTGTAATTTTTCAACAGAAGTCAAATTGATCCTTGAAACTGGTGTTTTAGTATTTTTACTGATCTCTATAATCCTCGGTTCCTATGAATACCCCAAATAAAGTTTCTATGGGTCACTGCCTACATAGTAGGTGCAGGTTGCGCAACGACTTATGAGCGCTGACCTTGAATGCGCAATTGCGCAGAGTAGAGCAGGGCAGTGCAGCATCTTTGGGGTTGAGGAACCGAGATGCGCTTATGCCCAAAATCACTCCATCATTTTCTCCGAACGCTAGTAACTCGTTGCGTAGCTTCCACATCAAAATGCAGCGGTTTTTGTGCATAATGACCTTGACTTGTACAATTAGCTGTAGGATTGCAGACCCAATTTATGAATGAGTCCATTCGTAATGTGGCTTTGCACTTTTGCAGCCAATCGTACCTACAATCAAGATAATCCTTTATGACCAAGAATTGAATTGCATAATGGCTCGAAGAAACAGCCGTCATTTTGAAAATATAACCATAATACTAGTAATATGGCCCATTTTTATGGGTCGAAAAAATTTCGTTCAGAGTGGTATTGGGGATTTAGGGGTAATTAAGGCTTGCCATTGGTCTTTAGAAATATCAGGTTTACAGACCCCCCACGTTACGGTTACGTTTCCAAAATGACGGCCATTTATCCGAGCCTTGTATCGTAACCCAAGGTAAGATTATCCCGTTATTTTATTTTAAACAATCGAATACAATTATAAAACAAACAATCGAATACAGTGCTACAATCAACTACAAGGTCAAGGTTGCACGAAAATTACACATAAAACCGCATAAAGTTTTACGCCAAGTTAAAGCTTCGATAATTAAAGATACCATAAAACAGAATGACCAATTTTGAACTTGAAGGTTCGACTAAATAATGGCTCCGGAAAAAAGTTGTTTAGGAATAAGAAATATCTCATTTTAAATTTCAATGTATCCTGCTGTGTTCTCAAAGTTTGTATTTTTTTTTAAGGATGACTTACACTAGGAGGGATGCGACGGGGCGGGGAGGGATGGGACGATCTGTCAGTTTCTATAGAAAACGTCATGACGTGATATCCGAAGGCTCCGAGCTATCACGCGATCATTTCTAATATCCTTTAGTCTACGATCCTTTAGTCTTGGTGCCGACTTGGTGTTTGCCCCGGGTGCCTAACCCTTGAGTGACTCTGCTTACGGAGATGGAGGGCCTGGACTCAAATTACGGTTAGGGCATTCGTTTGAGTGTTCCTGAGTTTTCGATAAAACAAATAAAAACTCTAAGTCAATATTTAGAGACAATCATACACAAATCCTCCTAGGCTACACAAACTTGTACGTAACCAAGGTGACAATATGCATATTTTAATAGATAAATTTTAAACGATCTGATGCCAACACTACAGATGATATCTGTTATGACTGATTTCATACAGCTAAGTTAAGGGCTGATACTGTATTGCTTATGTAATAAATCGGCAAAGGAGACTAAATAGCGTAATACGTCCGGGATCAACTGCGAATCCTGTCATTTTGTACGGTGATTTATCAATGTAACGTAATAAACAAGAGTGTCGCGACAGTATCTCGCGAGATAGGATGTCTGCCTTTTTCTGTATTATTGAACAAGAGATAAAGCGAGCTAGTTCTTCAAGTCTACTAGAAAAATAGGCTTTGTTTGACTATAACTCGAATGTGAAATTTGCCAAGTAGTTAGTAAATGAGATTTATAATAAATCTTTCAATGTCGGTCAAGGGATTGCCGACATAATTATAAGATAGGAGTCACGGGTTCATATTTGGGGCGAATAGTTTTAAAATGGGTCAGCCAAATTTTTTATTTGCGATTTCGGGATTGGTCCCGTAATGTATGGAAGAGAATATCCAAGTTTTTAACCGTACTTATTAATTTAAGCGTCATTTTCCTTTGAATTCCATTTACTATACCTACTTAAAATAAGTTCCAGTGTTAATAGTAAAAGTCGCAGGAATATATTAGGACACTCCGTGCCTTTCATTTTGCCAGTTTTAGGTACGTCGACAGTTTAAAAATTTCACGCGAAAGAAGTCGCGGGTATAATCTAGTATAGGTTATGTCTATATTGTTACTTATATTTTTAAGTAGTAACACATAATGCTTACCCATGTGGCGAAAACCAATCAGAAGTTACTAATGCATACTTTTATCATAGACCTGTAGTTAAACAATAAAAAAATATCGATATCAGTTCGATCAGCCTCTCACTCAATGTTCATTTTTCTGTTCATACTATAGCCATATCACGTTGCGACATCCTATAAGCAGCAGATTGCCAACCGCTATTGCTGTGATCCGATCCGATATCTCAGGGAACAGCCCCTCCACCTTTTATGTTTTGTTTGTTATATAAAAAGAGTGTTGTATCTGAGCTATACCAGTCAGGCACAGGCGATTGTATTCAGCAAAATGTTCTCCAAAGTAAGCTCGCTGTTTGCGTAACCTACGCATAGGACATTCGCTTAGAATGTTTAGAATATTTCTTAGTTATTGATTCCTTTACATAATATTTTACTTAAAAGATATTTAAAAATAAAGAGATCAATCTCTCATATTATACCTACATTCTATAAACAATTTTTTTTCTATAAAGTCAACTGCAGCGATAATGATACCTCCGTGCATACAATACCTCTATGCAGGAGTGGGTCTAATAAATCTGTAGTTAACCGATCATATCAGGAGGCGTTAAACAACCAATTGTTTTTTCTATCAGCTCGTAGCTTTGTGCGGTCTGGTGGTTGCGTGCCAAGCGGGTCTCTTGCACCACGCGCCAGCTGTGTCCCATCAGAACATAGTGCACCACGAACAGAGCGTGCACCACGAGGCCCCGGTCCACTACGTCCATGCCGCGCCCGCGTACCACGCCGCCCCGATCCATGCCGCCCCCATCCATGAAGCTCACGCTATCCATGCTGCTCCCGCGTACCACGCCGCCCCTGCTCACCACGAGGAGGATCACTATGTTGATGAATACGTAAGTCTTGTATATTAATTCCAATAGCTTTTCCTATTACATTCTAAGTCTACGCCATGGCGACGTCACCCTTTTTGCCGTTGCGAAAAGGGCAGCATGGTTGATATTTTATCGACTATCACGCCATGATGCATCACTTTCGCACTTACATACTTGTTAGAACGTGACAGCCATGGTGATAGTCGATAAAAACCCGACCATAATAGACTAGCAGGTGAGTGACCTGCGATACATTTCAGTGAGAATTGTTTGGCTACCGTAGCTAGCAACATCAGCATAGCATCCCAGTGAGGCAGAGGGCTGGATATTAACCTAATCGTAAAATAGAGAAACAATCACACCCCATTGGTTACTAAAATAAAATATGTGTGTATTCAATGACGAATGTATTGCAGGCTCACCCTAAATACGGATACTCGTACTCCGTGGAGGACCCCCACACCGGTGACCACAAGTCCCAGCACGAGACCCGCGACGGCGACGTCGTCAAGGGCGAGTACTCCCTACTGCAGCCTGATGGCTCTTTCCGCAAGGTCACCTACACCGCCGACCACCACAACGGGTAAAACAGTCTTACAAAATAAAATTATTACATTTAAAATTTTGCAATTATCGTGACAGTAAAAGTGGTTCATGTAGATAGCTAGCTATCTGTGAGAAAATCCCGTGCAATTATTTGTTCTAGACACTACAACTTGTGTCATTGTTAACGTTATCTCGTTTAACACGAATACGTGTGTATGTGAATCCAGTTTCTAAAGTTACTTTAAAATGTGCATTGTCTCTCTGCAGATTCAACGCTGTGGTGCACAACACCCCGCCGGTCATCCATCATCATTAAGAACTCCCATTTACCCAATCTGTGATATTAGAGTTAATGTGTTCTAGTTTTGTCGCTAAGTCCCTAAGTCTTCCACATGTTCTCATTTCCATTAGTGCGTATCATATTTTGTTATGAAATTTCATATTATGTTACCTTGTAGTTGGTTTGCAAAGAGTGTATACGCAATCATGTAGACACGCCCTTGCATATACACTGTTTATCTGTAGTTAAAAGTTAGAACACTCTAGAAGTGACAATTATCACTTTTATATCTATTACTTCTAGAATGCTTATGTAAATACCTACTTGCTGTATATTAGTCAAATTGAAGCAAATAAAAATTACGTTAAAAAATAATCTTATTCTTTCTTTCGACAGAATTTTAAAGCAATTTCTTAAGAGTCCTTATTCCTTTAAAAAACGCTCAGTAATTGAGTACATATACTTTTTTGGTGTAATTTATCATAATAATTTTATGCCTCTACTAACTTAAACAGGGTTTTTGAGGTCTTGAGGAAATTTTAAGGCGTAAGTACGCTTAAGACTAAGGACAATATTCTCAGTCAACAATGCAACTAATTAAAATTACATTCCACTGGAGCGTGGGAACTATCAGATCGCATCCAAAATGCATATCAGCGCATTAGCATACAATGTGCGAACCGAAATAAGGAGTGAAAGCAACGATCTGCGCCAGACCTGGTGTAGTGAAACTATGCTTTAAATACCTTTACTAGATTGCAATATTTCGACATTCCGTAATCCAGATTTCGCAGATAGCCTAGGAACTAATTAACGTTCAAAGTGGTTGTAAACCTTAAGCCGACTATATGGGAAGAACTTCGAAGTACCGTGAAATGGGGTGAGTAGGTATTGCGAGTTGGGTCATGAATGGGGAGATGGTAGTAGGCAAGGTAGCGGTTAGTATTTTTAGACCAGATTTGTCAGAGTATTGTTACGAAAAAAACTGAATTCTCTAGGCAAGTCAAGGTATTATGATGTGTCAATTCTACCATTTATCCCATCACATTCAATTCCTATTATAATTGCCTCTTAACCCCAACTACGGGGTGAGCTGGGATTTTCTACAATTTTTTGTTTACCGTAAAAATTTTAAAAATTAAAATTCATACAACAGCTTTTAATAAATCAACGTGCCTCATAGGTACCTATATATAAACTTTTATCGAGGATTGACCTACCAATTTGTCTCAAATCACCCTATTTTACGGTACATTGCTCACATAATATAATTATGTTACAAGAAGCAGCGAGAAGCAACGTTTAAGTTTTAATTCTAAACGGGATTGTATTCTCTAAAATCACCTGAGGTCGAATAATATGAAAAAAAAAATGGATGATGGGCCATTTATGATTTTAGGTACCAACTTAAAAATCCTGGTGGCACGGAACTCTCAGTGTGCGGCAATTATATGGTTCTCAGATTTTTTCGTATACTTGTGCTACGAGCTCTTGCTTTTTGGCAAATTCGTGATTCTAGGTCAGCGGGAAGTACCCTGAATATTTTGATTCCCATTGCAAATGTAAGGGAAACGCGACATAAACGGCCGTATCTTTTGATTGCGTTGACGTAGAGGTTTGGGTTGTTCACACCTTCAAGGGACCGCAGACCTGTTGTAATAATTTCATCTTGCTATCCCTACGCGTTTCCGACAGAATAGATCTCGAGAGACAGACAGGGTAACGTTTTTTCTTTTTTTGAACGGAACCCTAAAAAGCCCTGCCCAACAATGCATGCACCCTTTAGATAAAGGAGGTGTTACTGAAATGTAATAGGTTTTCCTAACCTTCATCATTTATAAATTAATCAGTTGTATAACAGTACCTATTTTTTAATGAAATTGTATGGCTACCTATTAATATCGCCAGCCAATTCCCAATTAATATCGGCAGTCAATTTCTATATAACGCGTGACGTGATCTTTGAACTATCTCGTAACGTTTTCTATAGAAATTGACACATCTGCCCGGGTCCGGCCCGGTCCGGTCTAGCGTAATACATCTTTAGTTCCAAGACGTAACAAAAGTTCTTACCGTTTATCATCTTAAAAACCTACTAGCAACGTACCTATTTTGACATCAGAACCACATCTTCACATTTCGAAATTAAAGGTAAGTATAATCAGTACCTTATAATAGCATCGTTCTAAAATTGAACTGTTGTTATGTATACTATACGGTAACCATTTCCCACTAAATTACAGTTATCTCACAGTTACTATAAAATGAATCCAACTAGTATTTTAATTTGATTTACGAAAGCATTTAACTCTCGTCTTGCTTATCCATCAATGTCTCGCAATAACCTATATCTGCATACCTTAATTCATCATGGTCGTTGACTCAGACACTTATACATATTAAATTATGTTGACATCCCTTACATTGTAATGCTTTCTTAAAAATGACTACCACATTTTTTTGTAGGACTTGGTTTTTTTTTAATTATTTAGAAAACAAACAGCCATATACAAAATAATACACACAAGACTGGATGCATAAATAGGCCTATAGTTTCCTATTTTAGCAAAGCAGAACGAAAACGTCAATAAATGTAGGTCAGAATGACATTAGCGAACAATTTTGCATTGATGATCATACAAACGTTCAATGTTTCGTGCGAAAAAGAGCTTACTGACAAATAGTGTCAAATTCATACACAGAACTACCAACACTGATAAAACTGCACTTTTATGGCCTCATATTTTTTGGCTGATTTTTTATTCTTTATATATGGTTGTGTGTGCGTACTGTGCTTATATTCAAAACAGGCGAGCATTAGAAGGAATAGTCCCCATGACGGATTTAGCCTTATTGGCCTATTCTATTGGCCATTCTTCAAATATTGTATAGCTTCACTAAGCTCCACAAAAAGTATTTCGAAATGTCAACCCCTTAGGAAATGAAAAGAGTGTTGAAAGATTTCACAAATTCTAGACGAAGTCACAAGTGGTAATTAGTACTCACATACATAAATCTCCTTGGCAAAAGATTCAATTGAGCAATTAAGTAACACAACAATGACATTGGAATTAGTATGAAGAATTTGATATTGCGTGAGCGGCAGCTTTGATACGAATCAGTCACGGGGGCAAGGTTAGGATCGAGATATGAGGTTTAAAGAAAAGTTACCGTTGCGTCTCGTGCGAAGAAATGTAATTATAGAGTTTAGCGTGGCATTGATAGGTATTAATAGTAATAAATATTATGACATACAGATATTTTGAACAACTCGGGTAAGTAATGTTTTAGCCTCTAGATCATTGAAAGGAAATAAATAGACTATTTGAAAAAGTGTTCCACTTTTTTTGCCCTTAAATTTTAAGGCTTAAAACCATAATTTCTTCACTCAAATGTACACAGTTCATTTATTTAGATCTAATACCGTAGTATTTTTTTTTTAATTTAATTGTTTTGAATGGTTAAAATTAGTTAGCCACCACCAGCCGGCACCAATTTTTTGGATACACGTTCCGAGTGGTAATAACGTATCCCTACGTATTATTGTTCAGAGCTCGTATTGCAAGTTCTATATTTAAATTTGATAGGTGTCCCAAATGGATTTAAAGATGGACTTCTGGTTGATACCTATGGAAATCCATAGGAGCAGTGTTCTTATGGAATACCATAGACAGCGTTATAATGTAGGTATACTTCTTTAATATCGCTGTTAGTCATCTAATTGACAGATAAAAGACCGAAGTGCTGGAGTAGAAAAAGTTTATTATGAATGTCTTAACTTCAAGTGATTATTTAACCCAGAGCAATTTTTATTCTGTAATTAATTTCTGGGACACTTACTGTATATATTTCGAGAATAAATGTTTTTATATATTTCTGGGATTCTGATTCTGGGAACGAGGCACTCGAAGACACCATTAACTTTCATCTCGTCAGAACATAAATATAACCTATCAACTCAACGAGGAGAAAATCATGAGAAAAGTTACATTAATTACCTTAATTCGTATAATGCTAGAAATCTAGTAGGACAGCATTATTGTCAATATTGTAACTAGTCACTAGTATGAGTGAGACACCGGGCTGTAGTTTGATGCTCTGTCTCGGTGATATTTAGTTTGCCAAAAGCAACAGTACAATCCACTTAGGTACATATCCATACGAACTATAATCTAGAGAAGTTACAAGCGGAGCGTTTTCGCAACATCCTCGTCTCAACCAGCCACCTTGCGTGTTGTGTGTCAACTATCACAGAAACGCATACTTTATATTGTGGCGTCAGGCGCAAGAAATGAAACTGGAGTAAAATATTAAAATGCCTATGTTTATTTTATTTAACTGTAGGATCATAATGGTCACCTGAACTGCTTCTGTAGTCAACGTTTGGGCTTGGCCAAATTGACAATGATTTGCAGAAAACACTAAGTTCACGTCACATCTATGATTTCGATACAATTTTTACTTTTCGGTACAAAACTTGATATGACAAGAACGCTTGACAAACATCGAAAACATGACCACAAAAACGCAAATGTGTCAACTGTCACTGAGAAAATTGAAATCGAAATGAAGACCACAGACCAAGATGTACCTAAACATAAACTTTCATATTTTTAAAACTGATATAACCTTGATTCTCGTATTATCAAACGGGTAGATGGATAGACTTGGGAGCTCAAAATTGGTCACGTTTTCCATTTGTTAGTTGTCTTTTTCGTACTCTAGAAATGTTTATATAAAGATGGCTTCTCTTTTGCTTACTTTGTCATACCCTTTATGCGTGAGATCAAAATCATATGTCTATGCTATTCGCTTACCGTTTTCTGCAAACGATTATGATCTTGGCCACAGCCCCAGGACGGAAGACACGGTCGTAACTTTATCATTTATTACGTTTTGTGTCACTTTGGCATATTCAAATTTTACAGAACGTGACAGCATCAACCCCGTAGATGAATAAATCACGACTATTATAGACGACCTACGAGATGACTCAAACTAGAATGGGACGGGACGGGGCGGGATGGGACGATCTGTCAAATTCTATAGAAAACGTCACGTGAATAGCTGAGGGCTCCGAGCTATCACGTGATTATTTCTATAGAAATTTACAGATCGTCCCGTCTCGCCCGGTCCCGTCCCGTCTCGTCCAGTCCCGTCCCATCGTGTCCCGTCCTACTGTGAGTCATCCTTAAACCTACCTAATTATTACCTAGTATATGTACAGTCGCCATCAGATATATCGGAGCGTCCGGGGTGCTCATAAATATCTGAACACGCCTCTATTGTCAAGACGTTAGAGTGCTTGTTCAGATATTTTGAACGCTTCTGACGCTCCTATATATCTGATGGCGACTGTATGTAGGTAAGCAAACAAAATGAAATTTATAAAAGTACGTTTTTTCGTGGGTAATCAATTTCATCTTTGGTAAAGTTGGTTTTATGTCTTCTGCTTATTCCGGCTTAATTCGGTATTGGTCAAGATAATGATCTTCTTTGCGCGCGTTCGATGTTAGTTTATGTTTTTCGTAGTCTCATTCGTTATTCGTCCTATCGTCTTTGGTTTCATTCCATAAGTATATAACTGGACGGCAATGTATAACGTTAGGTATATGTCACCAGACACAATTCTTACATAGTAATAAATACTTTGAACTTAAAAACACTTTAATAGATGTACCTACGGTTTTTAGCTTTATGAGAATTTATTACTTACTCATTATTAATTGAATCTTTAAGCACCTATCAGGCTATAACTGAAATAAAGTCGAAAATTATAGAAATACAACATACCTACATGGCGGCAGATTTGACCGCCTTAAAAAGGAGTCACGATTGTCCAAAATGCAAATACCTTTATTCTAAAATTTATTTTATTAACAGCTATGGATTATTTTTTATAGCCTTGATACATAACCTCTGTTCCCACACGTCATTTGTTTTCAAAAAAAGTCAAAACCGGAGTAAGGTTGTAAAAAGCACTACCAATTCCTTAGAACCAAAACGTCCTAAATCCGATATCATGTAAATCCGTTTTGCGTTTTATAACAGTAGTGTTACAGATGAAAGTCGTTGGTGATGTGTAAGTAATGGGTGCAATGTGTGACCTTCACGGACGGGCAGCTGCTCGCCTACGGTTACTTACGTCGCGGGGAAGCATGCACCGCAGGCCGGTGGTACACCAGGTACTGGAGCAATATTTATGTATTTTAACTTTATTTAACACTTTTGGACAACACGGTTGCAAATTGAGAACATGTACCTATGAGAAATATTTTATTATTGTTGTTTTGCAAACACCATCAAAAATAACAAACCCATGTAGAAAAAGTGATATTCCCTTATATTTTTGTAAAGATATGGCTGTTATAATAGTAGTTTATGTGAAATGTTTTAATGCCTAATTATTTGTGATATTTTCAGGCTAAATTTACCATGTAGTCGGTAATCGATAGGGCACTACTGTGGAATTGATTGATATCTTCCACTATAGTTGAGATTGTTTGTGTGTTAAAATGTTTCGAAAACAAAATTAAACACGCACAGCCATTTAAACTACCAGAGTCGTTTTCTTTCTAGCTAGGATCGAAGTAGGTAAATAAGCCCTCAGCTTACTTAACGATATATAATGAGCTAAGTGTAGCAAGGCCCTCATTGCGCAAGAGTTTACCAGAGCACTCGGTGCAACCCAAAGCGCTACTTTCTTACCGGCCGATATTCTTCGGCCGAGTTTACACTGAAGATTTTGTAAAAAGAAGTTTTACATACTAAAGTTTTATTGCTGCCTGTATTTTTTTTTAATGTTTAACTAATATTCATTGAGTTTGCGTTGTTTTATCACAAAGTTCCTATAGTCTCCTCCTGTCTCTAGCCGGCCATATATGTAGATATCTACGGACAATACGTTGGATCTGCATAGCACGTACCTATGTCCGCAGGGGCATCCGCCGGACAAATTTACCATACGTTGATTGGCAGATCCGGCGGATATGTCCGAACGTATATGGCCGGCTTATCGTCAGACCAGCTCAGAGGTATCATATAAATAGGTATTTGTAATACCTACATTATTATATACGGTAAATTTTCTTACGAGCTACTCCTCACACTAGAACGGGACGGGACGGGGCGGAACGGGACGATCTGTCAGTTCCTATAGAAAACGTCACGTGACTCCGAGGGCTCCGAGCTATCACGATCACGTGACGACGTGACGGGACGGGACGTCGTCCCGTCCCGTCCCGTCCCGTCTCATCTCGTCCTGCCTTGGTGTGAGTCATCCTTAAACCGTTTTCGTTAACTTTTTTTGTATTTATATTTATTTTGTATTTATTCTTAAGAATTTAATAAATAAATATGATTTAATAAAGCTACAAATATATAAAGTAGCTTTTTAGCTTATATATGTAAATTATATCTTGGAATGTTTATATGTACATAATATAGGTAAAATTTGGTACGCTTATGAATGCTGATTTATAGATGAAGACCTAAGGTAACCATAACAACTAGTTGAAGACATTGATGACATTAAATAATCTCATTGAGTTTCGATTTGTTGAAAAGATTTCAATGACTAGTCAGACAATATCTTAGAAAAAGAATTTAAATATTTATATCCAGAGTCATTGATCAGTTTTTCTAATACAATTAGGTATCTTTTAACGTACATAAGCTTTCAATTTCTTAGTTTATGGCTATGTATGGTTGTACTAAAAATATTTATTATATTTATCAGTCAGGAAATTTTTAATAGGTACATATCGAAATAAGAAGTTAATTTTGAGTAAAAAAATATTAAATACTGAATTTACCTAATGTAGGATTCACTATAGTGCCAAGTTAAAGGGTTACGAATCAAGAATGATTATGAAAACATTATTTGTTCTGTGATTATAAGTATACTTAAGAATAAATGCTTAACTAATAGGTACTACCTATATTTGTATTCAGTTTTTTTTTTACTTAGGTACTTCATCAAACTAGTATAATTGCCAGTAATTTTCAGCGAGGCTATAATTATCTAGATACCTTTTAGGTTGTTAAAATACCTTCCGCAGTTTAACTTCACTTTAATTATTACTAGGTAACACGATAGTTTACAATCTTACGCATTTTAGTACTTTTGGGTCGTTCTTCTTTTTGTAAAAAAACTATCTTTATTATTATACAATAAACAAAAAAGAATATGACAGAGTACTAATAAACAGAAAGCTATAAAACAAAACGGAATACCTCTAAAACTCTTGAAACTGGCTAAAATTAAGCCATTTTTCCTTTTTACCGACACTGAAGCGACATTTCCTCGAATTTTCCGGATTTTGTTAAAATATAAAAAAAAGTACGGTAGAAAATACCTATCTTAAAAAAATACATGTGTTTGTAGTTAGTTGATAGTTATTTTCATGTCGGTAACGTATTATTCTTTTCGAAAACATCGTGATACCTTTTTCAGCGAATACAGCCTCTCAACCACGATGTTTTTAGCAACATACTCGTAATACCTAGATACTGGATGGCCGGGGAAGTGACAAGTATATATATTTTGTAATGACATGGTTAACCACAATTTTGGACATTTACCGTATATAGGAATTTTTTTTTGACGCAGGGTAAATCCGCTATGGATCCCACCCGACCCGGGAGAAACCAAGTGGGTATATCAGACTCGCATGGACTAAAAAGTTAAAAACTCTGGGGTATTCCACCGCTTCGCTTTGGTGCGGCGTTTCGGGAACGCGATTACCCAACCTCCGAAACATACTTAATAATTAAATTTCAAATCAGACATTTTTCAGAACGAAGCACATCGTGATCGCTGAAAAAGAAGAACGACCCTTTTACAATAGGTTAACTCATTCAACTCACACTTACAAAACTGAAATTGGGCACTAGAGGTTACGGTACCTAATCATAGATTTTCTGCGTCTTCCTGCACCACAAGGCTGTTAGCGCTGCGGATTAATAATGCATATAACCTTAATAAATTGTGCACTAATTTCTGTATATACACATCATAGTTTGTAAGACACTTAGATAATCGTATCTTAGTAATGAGGAAATAAAAAAATAAAAAAAGTAAGCAGATAGAATGCCTAAAAGTTGCTTTAAGGATGACTCACACTAGAACGGGCCGGGACATGACCGGGCCGGGCCGATCTGTCAGTTTTTATAGAAATGTTCACGTGACCTCCGAGGGCTTCGAGCTGTCACGTGTTTCTTTCTATAGAAATTGACAGATCATGACTCACAATAAAACGGGACGGGACAGTCCCGTTTTATTGTGAGTCATCCTTTTAAAAAACAAGAATACTGAAAGTGCAATTGTAAGCCACGATTCAAATTTTTATCACTAACTGGTGCCTGCGACTTCGTCTGCTTCACACAATATCTTTATAAATTGTAGCCAATGTGTTATTCTGATGTATAAGCTATATTATTGTAAAGTTTCATTAAAATCCATTCAGTAGTTTTTCCTTGAAAGAGTAACAAACATCCATATAAACTTTCGCGTTTATAATATTAGTAGGATTTATAATAAGTCACACTAGGTACTATATTAAATTATAAACTGAAATAGATCCCCGTATACTAAAGCTAAAAAAATATGGGCTGAAGGATTGGCGGAACACCTCAAACTAAAATAAATAAAAACTAATAAGTAAAAGTACTTTAAATTCTAGATTTTTTAGGGTTCCTTACCTCAAAAAGAAAAAAAAACGGGACCCTTATAGGATAACTTTGTTGTCCGTCCGTCCGTCCGTCCGTCTGTCTGTCAAGACCCTTTATCCTGGGAACGCGTAGAGGTAGCAGATTAAAATTTACACCACATACCTATATAAATCCGCGGTCCCCTGAAGGTGTGAAGATCAAGCCTCTACGTCACCGCGATCAAAAGATACGCGATACGGCAGTCTATTTCGCAATTCCCATACATTTGCAATGGGAATCAAAATTTATAGAGTATTTCCCGTTGACCTAGTTACGATATTTGGCAAAAAGCAAGACGTAGCACAAGTACTGGGAAAAATCCGAAATCGCAAAATTGGCGCACACTCAGGGTTCCGTGCCACCAGTATTTTTAAGTACCTAAGGTACTGGGGGGAGCAACCTGTATGTGGAACCCTCGGTGGGCGAGTCCGACTCGCACTTGGCCGGTTTTTTTTTCAGTTTTTCTTTCTTGTACACTTAACGTACCAATCTATACCTTCCTTGCTTACTGGACTAAGTCGATGTATGTGAGACTGTTACACACATTGGCCGTTAGAGAAACGTCCGCCTTACCTAAGTGGGCATACATTTACTGTTTTTTTTTTAATATTTATAAATAAGCATATGCGCTGTTATTTGGTTTCTAAAAAGGCTTGAAGACAGAGCTTTACAGTAACCTTGAAAGAATCTTAAAAAATGTCAATGAAATGACGTAACACACTAAAGGTAATCGAATACGGCGGAATCGTATGTCGGGCCGGTTTGAGTATCGGGTGACCTGCGCCAGCGCAGCGCCCCAAGTATAAAAACTACCACCCCGGTGGGACCTTATCAATCGACACACACTCGGTACACCGACATGTACTCTAAAGTGAGAATTTGTATTATATTTTATTATTTTTGCACATTTTAATTCCCACTTTATTTTTAATTTTTTTTAATGAATTCAAATTAATACATTAAATTAATAAATAAAATAATTTTTAACATTTTTTATTTTAAAATTATTGCCAATATTTAGAAACAAGATTTGTACATAAAATGCTTACAAGATTTATATATGAGTTCTTTACGGCCTTGCCAGCATAGTCGGACTTTGCCTTTGAAGCAGGCGATCCCAGGTTCGAATCCTAGTAAGGGCATTTACTTGTGTTTATCACGAATATTTGTTCCTGAATTAAGGATGTTTTCTATGTTAACTTCACCTATTGAGTACAAACGTTGCTTACTGCCTAGATCGATTATGTTAAGACTGTTCTTAAATATTTATTTATTCTATTACAAGGTCACAACACAAACTATATCGAAATAGTAAATGTAAGCTACAATTCGTGTTTGTATTAATTCCATACATTCTCTACAGATCGCAGTTTTCAGCGCCCTGGTGGCGATTTGCTCCGCCGGCCTCATTCTTGAGGATAACCATAACCATGGACACGGGCACGCCGTCTCCTCCCAAAGCATCATCCGTCACGACCAGCCCCACCACGTAGAGAGCCACGATAGCCACTATGCTGCCCCCATCGCCCACACCATCTACCAATCCTCTCCACTCATCCACTCTTCCCCTATTATTGAGCAGAGCTCCCACCTGCAGCACTCCTATGAGCACAGCGCCCCGTTGTTCCATGCCGCCCCCGTAGTCCACGCTCCCATCGTCCACCAAGCCTCTCAGATCCACCACGCCCCCATCGTGCAGCACGTTGCTCCCATCGCCGCCATCGCCGTTGGACACGGCCATCATGAACACATCGAAGAACATGTAAGTGTCTACCCTGAGTTGCTATAGATTTCGAAGGATAGATTTCGACACATTGCATCTCGCTTCCACGCACAAGTGCGAGCAAGACGCGCTGACAGTACGTTGACGTAGACGCTAGCGACTGTAGATTTCTACAATAGATTTAAAACTCGTGGTAAGCACAAAGTACGCTTATTAAAATCTTAACTTCAGTACAGAATAAGTAAAAGTACTAAAGTATAGAAGCTTCTCTTTCCTACATTTGACGTTAAGTTTGTCAAGCATGCAAACGTCACGATGACATTAACATTAGGGTAGTCACCACGCTGTCAAATGCGTATGGTGGTACCACAATGTTTAAACATAAGAACAAAATATGTATCGGAACATTATTTGTATTATAAGCACGTTTTTGTCTAATTTGTCGAAGTATAAATTAGTATGCTGTGTTTGAAATATAAATATATCTGAACGCACCCGTGAGGTAATCCGCGTTGCGCGTACCCTGACGAGTATGCCACCTATAGGCGGAAGATTTTGTGTCAACGTTAAAAGCGGAGTGACACCCCTCTGACTTCAGTCACCTTCGCTCTCGACATACTATTACAAAGACTCAGATCATTTACGCAGCACATTGCCTAAACACGAACCTAAACATACTATCATAAAGAAAGTGAAAGGCTCAGTTAATAATATGATTAAAAATGAGACCAGTACAACCCAATTAAATATTTATTGTGTAAGTTCCTTGTCATTCTAAGACTATAGAAAGTTTTGTAACTTCGCATCGACAATCTATCATGCTGCGATGTGGATTAATATCTATTTATCAAGCACTCCATTATAAATGAATATAATATTGCTCACTATTTGCGTAAATCTAATTGGACGAAATCGTATTAATTAATCACTGTTGTGATATTGAACGTACAGTAGAACCTCGGTTAGGTATTTGAACCTTGACCCTCAATTATCTGAAAGCATACGATACTTACCTAAGGTATAAAGCGTGTAGTGACACGGTTTGTTGTCGAATTTGAAAAAAAAAAACGGCTAAGTGCGAGTCGGACTCGCCCACCGAGGGTTCCGCACAAAGCCCCCCCCCCCTTTATGACCTTAGGTACTTAAAAATACTGGTGGCACGGAACTCTCATTTTGCGGTTTTGTGCTACAAAGGATACTCCCCCTCTTTATGTACTTGCTTTTTGCTAAATTTCGTGATTCTAGGTCGAAGGGAAGTACCCTATACATTTTGATTCACATTGCAAATGTATAGGAAATGCGACATTAATGCGACGTTTGGTTTTTTCACACCTTCAAAGTCAAAGTCAAAGTCAAAGTGTTTATTTGTTAAACATAGGCGAGACTGTTTACAGTGGTGTCTTAAATAAATCTATTGTATCACTATGTTTTGCCTTCGGGCGTACAATAACATTTCTTAACACTACTTACATAATAAACTTAACTACACGTAATTCACATATTTACAGATTTTTAATTTAATTATGTAAAAAAATATTAGTCTTGGTACATTAAAAAATATGAAGAGAAAAAAAAATGAAATACAGGTAATAATGATCATATTAAGAGTAAAAATTTAAATTAAATATTAATAATTAAAAATGTGCGTATTACCATCAAATTACAATTATTAATATGTCAAAGAAATAAAATAAAATAAAAGTAGGAGAGAAAAAAAAAAGAAAAATAATAATAATCAGATGAAATATTCCCATTACATTACAAATAAATAAATTAGATTCTGAGTTACAATGTGTCACATAATAAAAAGTCAGAGATTGAGTAGAAACATTTTTCTATGAGTAGATTTGCAAGCTTTTTCTTGAATAGTTGTATTGGCAATTCTGTAATTCTATCCGGCAATTTGTTATATATTTTGCTTGCTAATACCAATGTACTTTTGCACTTTAGCGCTGTGTTTGCGCGTTCAACAAAAAGGTTTTTACCGTGTCGGGTACTTCTGGGGAAGATCTCTAAGACTGTTTTATAAAAAGTTAAATTGGATTTGACAAAGACTGCAGTTTCAAATATGTAAAGGCATGGAAACGTCAATATTTTTAATTCTTTAAAATGTGCCTCACAGCTGTCGTCTCGTTTGAGACCGCGAATTGCTTTTATACATTTCTTTTGTGCTTTAAATACAGCTTCTCTGTCGGTAGAGTTCCCCCAAAACATGATGCCGTAGCGTAAGGTTGATGCTACAAAGCCATGGTACGCCGCCATAACTGTCTCAACATTTGCCTGCTTGGCTAGCTTAAATAAAGCGTAGGCAAATTGGACTAGCCTTTTACAAATGGCTTCGGTGTGAGAACTCCATGATAATTTACTGTCGATATGTAATCCTAAAAATTTGGTAACATTTACAGCTTCAATTAAATGTCCTTGATGAACGCAATCAATAGAGCTACTTGGTGATCGCTGGTTAAAATGGATAATTTTAGTTTTTTTAAAGTTAATTAACAAATTATTATTTTCAAGCCATTCGATAATAAGACGAAATGTATTGTTAATTTCAAGTTCATAATTATCGGGGTTCTCACATTCGATGACTACCGTACTATCAAGAGACCGCAGATGTGTGTATGTGGTATAAATTTCAACTTGCTGCTTCTACGCATTCCCAAGATAAAGGGTCTTGACAGACAGATGGACGGACGGACAACAAATTGATCCTATAAGGGTTCTGTTTTTTCCTTTTGAGGTACGAAACCTTAAAAAGAAGATAAAAAAGTAATCGGCTTCATTCATGTGATTTTTATTTCAGTATTAATTGCGTCAAATTTTAATATACATAGGAACATTACTGTTTGTAATATCATTAGATCTCATTGAAAACCCACATTTTCTGGTATCAGAACGTTATATTTGATTTAATTCGGATAATCAAGGTTCTACTATAGAAGGAAAGATCCCTTGCTGCAATCAAGATTACGACTTAGTCTGAATCGATGATGACGTGATTTAAATTTTATCATTATAAATGCTAATTTCAGGGTCCTGCTAAGTATGAGTACGCGTACTCCGTTGAGGACCCCCACACCGGCGACCACAAGTCCCAGCACGAGACCCGCGACGGTGACGTCGTAAAGGGCGAGTACTCCCTGCTGCAGCCCGATGGCTCCATCCGCAAGGTCACCTACACCGCCGACCATCACAATGGGTAACCAAATATAATAATCTAATACAACATGTGGAGATTCTCTCACCGCACATCGGATGTGCAAAAGAGATAAAAATGCGGTAGTAAATTAGTTAATCATGACATCATGACCTAGACATCCAATCATTCATCTTAATTTTATTCAAGCGAAGCCTTCTATCTCATTCATGTCGAGCATGCTACACATACGCATCTACCGCGTTATGTAAAAGAAATCGGCACTGTGTTAAGGCCAAGATGAACCTAGCGAGACTAATTACTTTTTGTATAGACATCGCAATCTATTACATCTCTTTATCTAAATCCGAGTGTTGTCTCGGTCCGTAACTTTGATAGGATCTCGACAAACTATGCAGTAAGACTGCAATTTGGCGTTTTTACCCTGTGTTGGATTGCATTTGACGCTTCTCATACTAAAATCGCCGTCAATGGAACTTCCAAACAATGTAAACAAAAGGCGTCACATGTTTTGTCACTGTTTCTCCTTGTATTTGTACGCTACCTCATCAAACACCACTGAAACCGTTCACTACTGAAACGGTCGTATTATCGTAATATACAAAGCATAAGAGAAATAAGTTAATCTTGGAGATTTCATCAAAAAGTTAAAAGTTAGGTTATTACGATCAATACGGCGGTTTATTTACATTGTTAGGAAGTTCCATTGGCAGTGATTTTAAGACCATTTAAGCAACTTGGCTGGCATTGTCTGTCATTTTCTATACAAAGCAAAGAAAGTCTGCGGAATTTTGCGCGAGAGAGGCGCCTATTACCAGTCCAGTTGGTTAAATGGTCTAAGTTCTCATACAATGATCAAATTGCACATCAGCCTCGGACGTTGTAGGAGACAAGTCCCTTATTATTAGTTATGACATACTCCGTGCTACTCAGGTAATAGTCGCCGAGAAAAATACTTGCCCTCCGGTCATTTTGTCATTGCAAAACATATTAAGACATTTCACAAATGTTCATTTATATTAAATTTTTTTGGTTCACCCGACTAATATTGGACGAAGCGTCTCGATTAAATTAATTAATCTACTTAAAAAGTCATCGTTTGATCTGACAGATATCGTGATGTAATGCCTATGATCTTACACTGACTGATGGAGAAATTTTAGAGTAGGATCGTCCGGTACGATTATGATCTATGTAGTTACTTTAAAGAAAACATTAGAACACACGCATATTTAAGTTATGTTGTATTTACAGACACTTGAATCATTTTTGTCCGAATTTTATAAGTTGTTGTCTCTACATTTGAGCCGTAGTCACATCTACCAGGTTGATTTGAAGTCATTTTATTTATCAGTAACTGTCCTTCAAAGTATCTGCACACGATCTTATTGATGTGAAACTATACCGACGCGTATTTTTTTTTTCGAACCTTCTTATTGACTGCACCTTCTGTTTGCCAAAAGCCTTCAGAGTCAGGCCACATTATCCCTTCCAAGCAAATTAACTGTTAAACATTTCAAGCATTATTTTATAAGTCAAACTTTTATGAAATTATGACGCTTAGTTAACAATTTCTGTGCTATCGAAATCTATGAAAACTTAATTTAGACGGACTCTATCTGTGACACCACTCACAGACAGCCCCGGCGGAAGACCACCTAGGCTAGCACGATGCTGAGTCGGGACCATAGAGTATAGTCTTCTGTAGTGTTTTGCTGTATTATAATGAACCTACTTTACACTGAGAGAAAAACTAACAAAAATACACTTGTCAGTGCAAAAATAAAGCTTAATCCGAGGACGAGGAGAGTCAACTAAAAGGAGCAAATCGACTTTAGCAATTTCTATTTGTAGGATACACAACTTATATATTTGTAATTTAAAGAAAGCAAGATTAATATCAGAAACTATGAATTTGTGATTCCAGCAACTGATAGTTTTGTTGTTGCAACAGATACTTTAGCAATATCGAAGGCGATGACGTCATGCGTGAAAACTAATGGTTTTGTAATTTTGAGAGTGCTTTCACAATATCGGAAACGATGACGTCATGGGTGAAAACTAATAGTTTTGTAATTCTGAGAGTGATTTAGCAATATCGGAGGCGATGACGTCATTGGTGAAAATGAATCGTTTTGTAATTCTGAGAGCGCTTTAGCAATATCGGAGGCGATGACGTCATGGTGAAAATGAATCGTTTTGTAATTCCGAGAGTGCTTTAGCAATATCGGAGGCGATGACCTCTTTGGTGATAACTAATAGTTTTGTAATTATGAGAATGCTTTAGCAATATCGGAGGCAATGACCTCATGGGTAAAAACTAATCCTTTTGTAATTTTGAGTGTGCTTTAGCAATATCGGAGACGATGACCTCTTGGGTGATAACTAATAGTTTTGTAATTATGAGAATGCTTTAGCAATATCGGAGGCAATGACCTCATGGGTAAAAACTAATCCTTTTGTAATTTTGAGTGTGCTTTAGCAATATCGGAGGCGATGACGTCACAGGTTTTACTAAGTGTACTTGCAATTCCAAGCTAGCTGTTGTTAATCTAAAGATAATGACGTCACAGGCAAAAACTAAACTGTTTGCAATTCCACCTCCCAGCCCCTAGCCAGGTGCGCCGCGAATAGACGCTTTTGTACTAAACCGTGCCGTGGTTACGATACGGCACGGTTTAGTATAAAAGCATGCTATTACTCCATTTCTTTCTTAATAATACAGTGAGAAAGAGACGGTTATTATAGTAATTATGCGCGCAAAATACTCTCGCGGCGCACCTGTGCTAGGGAGTATAGAATTGCAAACTGTAGATTTTCCTATATCATTACCAGTAGAATAACAGAAGCTATCCAGAAATTTCAGAACAATAGAGTATGTATTTTTGGAAATCATGACTTGAGACCTGTAATGTTATCACCTCCACAATAATCAAGGGTTTTATAATGAATTCATAAGACTTCTTAATTTCAAAAAAAGGAAAATATACATTAGAGCTGAGATAATTTTGTAATCACTAATTTGACATTTAATTTTACTTAAAGGAATTTATAAAACCCTTAGTTTTAGTGGTAGGTGGTGAATTGTACTCAAACCAGAAATAAATGTAATCATTTATTATCTTATATTTATACAAAATACATGCGTAGGAATACAGGCATAATTATTATTGATACAAACATTTATTGATTATACTATTTTAACTAAAACATCTAATGAAATTTCGTTCTCGTTGTTGTTATTTTCATTATCATTCAATCTGCATAGCTATTCCACCGCCCCAAGTACAGTCGAATGCAGAGATAGTTGACCCCCACCTGCAAACAAACTTGTACGCAGGGGGTCAACCATCTCTGCAGCCGATTTTTAATCAGGAGCGCCGAGAGTGCATGTCGCGCGCGTAATAACTACCCGACTCACTGCGCCACGAGCGCTACCACCCATCTCTTACTTTTTAATTATAAGACCTAAAGAGAAGGACTCATATCACGCGCGCGACATGCACTCTCGGCGCTCCTGTGCTAGGGAGGCTGGAATAGCAAACAGTTCAGAACCATAACATCTCAGAACAATAAGTCGCTACTATATACTAACTTAAAAATATAAACTATTTAAAAATGTCAAAATTAAAATGATCTACCAACGCCTTATTTTCGTATCGATATGCGAAGTCATAATATTAAGCGCAATTGACACACAACCCGCAAGCGCGGGCGTGTACGTATCGGGCGTAAGTAATGGTTCGTTCCCGGTAACTTTCGAATATTACCATGAGGAATATTCCCAAATGGGAACATTCCCCATAGTAACATTACATTGGAAAGTTACCGTTTCCATTCTACAAACACAGACCGCCTGAACACGCGCCCGACTCGTACCTGTGCGTGTGTAAATTGCGCTTTAGTTCTTAATACATTTTCGGTACTTATTATCTAAAGAACACTGCCTATTAGAAGCCTAATATTAAAACAATTGACATGTTGGCAGTTGGCAGCACTGCCCGAGCCCACGCCGCTCTGGGCTGCGGCTGCCGCCATTTTCTCGTTGTGCGTTTAGTGTGTCGGTCAAGACTGCGGGCGTGTGATGGTTGGGCGTGTGGGTAACGTATTAAATACATAATTGTAAACACCAGTAGTTTTAGATCTGTATGACGTCCTAATGGTACTTTTTAGTAGCTTATCTTTAAAATGACATTGTTGTTATTTAATTATGTTTAAGTCGAATAAATTAACACAGAAAATTGAAGTACTTCTAAACTGATAGCTATTGATGTACCATTTGGAATTACTATGTGCGTATAGTTTTGTTAACAATAAGGGAGTGGTCAAAAGTTTCGTAAATAACTAAAAATTATACACCGAAAGCAAAGAGATTTTGAACTACAAAAATTGGCAGGGCATTAGACATTGTTTCATGTAGTTTTATGATAGTTTTTTTACAAGATATCAGTGAGGTTCCGAAGCCCAACCTGTTGAGAGAAAACAGCTTTTGGCTGAGTTTAGTCAAGGCACCAACGAGATGTTACATAAGTAACCATGTTTGGCAGAACATTTATATTATTGGGCACCGGTGCAAATAAATCTTCAAATGACAGATAAATTAATGAATTTGACCTTTCGACTTCAAATGCGAAGTAGTGCTCATCAAAATTAAGGGTATTTAAAGCCAAACACTCAAACAAAACATTATTCATATTGTCACGATATAAACCATTTATTATTGCAAAAGATGGTAAAAATGTCTCATCAGACAAGCCTACTGTCAGAACATATGATTCTCTAAATTCTACACCATTTATTTTTGCCCAAGGAACAGAATGTGTAACATATCTATTGTTGGGTAAATTAAATTTATTATTAAGATTTGAAGACTGGGGAATAAGTTTTTGAATGCCATGAAGTATTTGACTGTTTTTGTGGGTCATAATGAGAAGCTCATTTAACTGAAGCTGATTTTTGATTGCTATTGTTTTACATATATTAACTCTACTTGCAGATGACCGAGCGATTTTCTTCGACACACTGTGTTTTGCTTCAAATCTCATTGTCCACAGATTAACAATCGGTCCAAACTTTTTCATCATGTTTGGATAATGAACAAGAAAATGAAATTTGGGTTTTAATGGTTCCTTACTTAACTTCATATATAACCCATTGAATTCTGATATCAATCCAGCAAGTTGATCGCATGTATCATTGTATATACGGTGAGACAATAGCCTTTCTAATATAGTCCTTAATAAAATGTACAATCTCCAGTATTCGTTTTCTCGTGGTATGTAATAGCCTATAAGAAGGCCTAGATATCTAACAAACGTAAGAGTTTCTGAGGCTGACATTTTGAACTTTAATTTGGACTGTTCAATTGAAAATGCTACTGTGGGTTTTGACCGAACGTCTGGTCCAAAATCGAACGCTGTTATTCGATTCTGGATGGTACTGATATGAATAACTTTTAGATTTTTTAAAAAGTACGTGATAATGAAAGACAATACATATTTACAACAACCTTCCAACATGTCATGTAGCAAATCAACCGCAACATTTTCAAACAAATTGAAACCTTCGAGTGCAAACCAAATGCATCTTTCTTTTATGCCAGTATCAAAAGTTGCTTCATTTTCAACCATATTGTCATAATTGTTGTCATTTCTCATCAATATATCTTCTTCCACAGTCATAGTCTGTATCTGGATTCGATTAGCGTTACAGATTCTGCAAGGATGATTTGCTGAAAAACTTTCTACAAAGCCTAACATGGAATTTAAACCCAAATTGTCTCCAGTAATCGCACCAACACGAAATTTGATGATGCCTTTATATGTCTTCGTACTGACAGTTATACCGGTTGTATACAAATAATTTAGCTCCTCGATAACCTTCAAAAATATTTGCTCATTTCCAAAAGTGGATCTGTCCGAAGAATGAAATAGAGCAATCATAAATATATGATTTAATTTAGATACATATTTTGGCGGTAGACATGGAACTGAAATATATACTCCCCCAAGTTTATGGATACCAGCATGAGAGCCTAAAGGATTACCTATTTCAAAGTCATCATAGTACAGTATAAGGGGCAGTAACAGTTCGTTCTTATTAGTCGCACTTAATATACTGGACCAAACCGATCCTTGAACAAAGTTGCAGATGCCTTCAGTGGTAGAACTTGTATGTCGCAGAGTATTCAAATACTCCATGACATCAGTAAGTATACCAGAAATAGAAAAGAATGCTTGCAAAACTTTTCGCAAAGGAATAACTTGCATGTGACATTCAACTGGCATATAAGAAAGACCCATTCTTGTGCGTTTTTGTTCCATACGTTGACCTATTATTACTTGCATTGGAGCAATATATGTACCGATTTTGGTTAAATATTGCAACCGCTTGTGTTCAGTATCAAAACTTACAAACATATTTTTAAAATTCGATAGCATTTTATCTAATTGTGATGTTGCACTCTCATCATTAGGTAATGGGATTAATTGTGAACGCATAACATTTTCTATGGCAACAAAAAAAGATTGCATAGATTCTAATACAACCTGAACATTTGAACGTGGAATCAATGGGTTGCCATATAATGATGACACCAACCTAGCCGCATGGTGATTCAAATCTATGGGACCTGAAGAGGTCGATTCATGAAGATTTGTCATTGAATCTACTTGTGATTGCGTTTGGTTTTGCTGCTGTGACGTAGAAGGTGTTGTTGTAGATGCGGTTGCAGATTTACGATTACTACGAGAGTCAGTGTTACGGTCTTTTGAGCTATGAAATTTGTTTAAATGCTTGCGCAAAGATGCAAGGCAACTAAAGTGTCTGAAACAGTCCTCTTGACCACAATTAAAATTATCAATATCTTTTGATGCAAAACACAGTGTGCGGAGATGGTTAATTAAAACGTTGACCGAATTAAATATAAGTTTACATTGACCACATGAATACATTTTGTATTTTGTGAACCTGATCTGTTATTTAACAACAGATTACAAGTATTAGCGAGTAAAACCCTAAGTTCCAGAGATTAAATAATCAGTATTATTAAATTAGAACAGTTGGATCTATGAGAATATTAGCTGCTTAAATTTTCAGAGTAACGTTAATACTATTTAATACCTAAATCAGTCAGAAGGCTATTAACTGTCGTGTATTCTTTGTCGTATTCTGTTTGCATTCTATAAAATGCTTTTTGGATAATCATCCAGATGATAAATGACTCCTCTTGGTAGTGGGCACCTGAAGCGTGAATTATTTTGTAGCATACATCTATGGCAGTTAATAACCTTTCAAATTTATAGTAAATGTTTCCGGCAACGACATAGCAATGTGTAATTTCCGATATTGATATACCTACAAACACAACAAAAGGTTGCATTGTTTTTCCATATCTCTGCAACTTAGTTTTTCTACTAACTATTGTTGGTTCCAAGTCAGCATCAGATGCAATCTGAGTGATTATGCCGTCTCTTACTTCTGTTTTTGAAGGTTTCCACGTTGTCTTCTTTTTGTCTTTTAAAGGAACACTGGACGATAAAAAAGGCAGCAGCAGCAAACACGCATTATTCAATGTGTCATTTGTAGCACTTTCTGTAAAAAAAGGAACTATTAAAATCTAAATATAGGTAACAATTAAATTAATATTAGCTGGTCAATTACAGCGAAAACAATTTAGAATTCCACTTGTTTTCATCTTAAACTCTTAAATTGAGAAAGGGTACTAATATCACAAAATTTATAAGTTAATATAAATAAAGAAACATTGCATACTAACCAGTCACTGCAGATAAATATTTTTCTATCGTTTGTTTCAATTCCTTATCTCTAGTATTTGCGAGTTTTTTCTTTGCGAGCTCAAATATTTTCTTCTGAAGGGGTGTAATATTTATATACAAGGAATCTATTTTGTCCTTGTACAAAATTTCAAAATCTTTTAAAAACAAATTATATCCTGCAGGTAGCTTCAGTGCAGGAAAATCATTAAAAATATCTTGAAGAGTTCCTCCTGACTCCGAATAGTTTTTTTTCAGTCTGTAACTAGCAGTAGCAATCCAATAATCTTCAATAAGATTCCAAGGTTCCAGTGTGTTTTTTAAGACTGCTAATTTTTCTTCAATTTCAGTTGAATCTAAAAAAATATTCATTTTAATGATGTTTAATAAGAAATATTGTTTAAGCATTACTTGTTAAAAAACCCATTAATGTATTGAATGAGAAAGCTTCTTATTTCTCTATATTTATACTATTAGCTTCTGCCCACAACTTCCAAATTTCAACAAAATCACCAGTCATTTAAGCGTGAAGTGATAACACACAGAAAGAATTACGTTCGCATTGAAGGATCCAATCCACAAGAATCTGTCAATAAAACTTTAACTCAATGCCAAAACTCAATTATTTACTTGACAATTTTTTTGAGAATGTATAATAATATTAGTATGTATTACCTAGGTATACCAAATAATAAGGCAAAGCTGGTCAGAAGACTTGTATTTGACATTACATGTTGTATTTGACATTTACATTTACTTTATAGTTTGCGTTTCGAGATGTCGAATTATGATTGCCGTTCATATTAATCATTCGGCACATAATTTGGCCTCTTGAAACACAAACAAAAGCCTTCAGATTGCTACTGCAACTGTAAGTTAGTTAGTTTATATTGCATTTCGCGGTGTTTACTGCATTCTTTATAAAGAAACATATCAACGTCAAGACCGAAATTTAGGGTATTATTAGTTAATGCATTTACTGTACCTACCTACATCTTCCAAATGGTTCACTGGTGACAGAACTTTTTGGACTGTCGAAGAAGATGATGACCGGGAACGAGAGGAAACTTGAATTATTCCCTTCTCTTTAAGCTGCCTTCGCCTGTTATAAATGAAGCGTAATAACTTCCCAGAAGCATTACGTGCTGTTTTGCGCACCAACGTAGATATATAGGGTGTGTAATATGTTGCAGGAGACTCGTCTGGGAAAAGTTCTTGTATTTGTAATGCCCAGTTCAAAATTAGGTTATTCGGTATTATAATATTAGGATCTTTTTCGAAAAGAGGACAGATCAGTAATTTCACTAACAGGTTTCTTTGAGTATCATCCAAAGTACTCGATTTTTGTCTATGGTTTAAAATGGCTCTGCCATCATTTGTGCCTTGCAATGTCTGAAGCACCTACAACATAAAGAATACATTTTTAACTTTAAACCTACTACAAATTACACATTACCATAAACTAATAAAATTAAAATAACTTTACTTACATAACCAGGCAATAGGTGGTCAACTCGTGTAAAGGCTTGCTCCACTGGTACGTAATTGTTCGGTGAAGTTGGTATAGGAGTACTAGTAGAACATTGTCCTAAAAAAATTATGGCAATTAATAAAATTCTCGCATCAAGAATATTAATGATTAATTGTAATAACATAACAGGGACATCACCTTGTGTGTGAGGCGTCAGTTCAGCAGCAGCCGTTGGTAGAAAAGCATTTTCACCTTGTCCTAAAAAAAACTATCATTATATTGGAGCATACATAACGTAGGTACATACATACATAAGACATTATTAATACATGCATGATAAATGAAAAAGAGACCATAATTTTTTTCTTGCACAATGGGGGTTGGAGAATCTAAGTAATCGTCACTAATTGAACCAATATCCATCAGTAAAGATCCTAAATTACTTGACAATGACGCAGTTTGTACCTGAAAGTAAAAGAACATGCACAAACACCAGCACACAGACACACATCACACAGAAATGAAAAAAATATCCACCCTAAGTGTTAACACTTGAATCCTTCACAACACCCTTATTACCATTAGTATTTTACGAGTATGTACGCCCTTGCTGTAATTATACCCTTAAGCCTCGGCCACACAGCCGCGTTTTTCTGGGCATGAGCGGGGCGCCAGAGCCCATACATTCCCGTATACCGTATCCAAGCGCAGATCGCGCGCGCGTCGTGTTTTTATCGCTCGCGCCCCGCTCTCACACCGTGGGCGGCTGTCTGGCCGAGGCTTTACGGCCCCATAAGTTAGTTAGTAGCATTATTTTTTTTGAAGCCTAAACCCCTGGAATGCTTAAGCTCTTATCCGCCACAAGCCATTTGGAATGTAACTAAAGTTATTATTCATTGAAAACCTATTTTTTGACAGGAGCGTTCCAGGGGTTAAGACACTGCAAAATGACAACTGAGGACAAATGAGGAGGCTTTTACCGCTCAGGGCGGTCCTTATGATGAAGATGAAGAAGTTTAAAAATAGAAATAAAGCATTGAAATGTAAATATTTATTAGGGAAATAAAAGCTTATATTATATTATTATATGACATGCATCAAGAACTACCTACATGGAAAACCATGAAAGAGGCATATGTTCAGCAGTGGACGCAAATATGCTGAGAAGAAGATATGATATGACATGTCTCTATAACATTACATATCATTTTTGGCTTGTTTTTTACTTTAAAGGACTGACAACACCCAAATTTGCCTAACTGTATGTTTTTAACCGGAGGGAAAAAGAAGCAATAGTGACATTAGCAAATCAGAGCACAAAAAATAAGAAAAGTATTGAAATAGGATAAAATTATGTTTATAATATATGCAATATTACGAGGCCTGAGCCAAAGAGGATACTTCCATAAGTAATAAAAGTATTAATAACCGGACGAACACTTAGGTCTAGCTAGTGGACCTGCCTGCTACGCCGAGGGTCCCGGGTTCAAATCCTTGTAAAAGCATTTATTTGTGTGAAGAGCATGAATAATAGTTGAAACTTGGGTGTTTTTAATGTATATACATTTTTATGTACAGTCAACCACACAGCTATGAGCTTACTGTGGGGCTTAGTCGATCTGTGTAAGATGTCCATATATATATTTAATTAAAAATAAATAATTAAATTATGTTATTTTTACTAGAGTCAAACCACATCATCTTTTCTCAGCAAATGAACTGCCAAACTTGAAAGTGTTATTTTAAATGTCAAACTTCTATTAAATTATGACGTTTACTTAACACTTTCACAGTCTGTGCCATCAATCTAGGAAACTTAGCGTAGACACACTCTAGTTAGTATTCTAGGTATGTAAAATATTGAAATCATGATTTTAATTCAAGACCCCTAAGTAAAAAAACAAAAAACACTTAACCATACTTGCTTAAGTAGCATTAATTTTGGCGAAAAAGTAGTTATGTGTGTTTATTAGTGTTGTCAGCCTTTTAATACTCTCTATAATATCAACATATGACACACATGTTGCTATATAATATAAAGAATTTCCATTGTATTCAGTATTCAGTTACCATTCCTATTTTAGTGTGAAATATTATACTGTGAGGCAAGATGGCACTTCAATACAAAAAACCCGATCAATTAGTAATATAATATCAAAAAACAACAAAAACTCACACTTTCTGTCCTACTAGGAAATTGGTATAAATCTGGATTTCCTTGTTCCGTTGCTTTCAGTTCAGCCTTCCAGTTTTTCAGGTTCACTTTAAACTTTGTTCTGTCTCCTGGTGTTGGAATGAGTTGTAGGATTTCATCATTTTCTAAGAGTCTTAAAATTCCAGCATCTACTTTTCCTTCTAAAAAAATATAATATAACATTTAATCACTGGCCATTACACCAAGGACGGTATTGTCCACTTGCATGAACTAAGGTTCGCCAACTATCCTGGGGTTAACCGGTTAAGTCCTGGTAATTTTAGACACCTGACATACCCCGGGTTAGTTGGCTAACCCTAGATGGTGCAAGTGACCCTTGAGGTGTAAGGCTTGAGTGGAGAGCGTGTGGCAGGCCGGCAGCGTTGCGTGTAGAGTGCTTTCAGTTGGGTTAGGGAATGCAATCGGTTAACCGTTTTGTATTAAAAAAAAGTTTCGGTGTAAAACAGGTTTTCTTTATACACAAAATCACCAATTGCATTCCCTAATTCAGGACGCTTTCATGCATTTCTTTGACACTTAACATGAAGTTTAATAAGGCATTACAGCCCGCTCCGCCGTATAGTATATTAGGTATCCCGCTCGAGCCACAACTCAGGCCCTGCACTTAGTAGGTACATCGTTTAAGCGTCACAACTGTAAAAAAATACGCGGCACCGAGGCTCATAATAAGTTTTTAATGGATAGATAGATTATGATCCTACTTATCTAAAATGCACTAGGCTACGTAATAACAATGTACAATATTATCAAAACTTACTTTTAAATTCCTCGATATACTCCTGTAAACCCCAATTACACAACAAATCGCGGGTCAATTGGTCCATGACGCATAATTTCTCCTAAATTCAATAGGTATTTTGTTTTATTTAAGCACAGCAGACACCAGAACAGAAACAAACGCCCGCAGTCTTGACCGACACACTGAACGCACAACGAGAAAATGGCGGCAGTCACAGCCCAGCGGCGTGGGCTCGGGCATCAGTGCTGCCAACTGCCAACATGTCAATCGTAGGAAACAGTGACGTTTTGTTGAAAATATTAAATTCTTACTTGAGTGATAACTATTTTGTAATCACAACAAAACTGTATTATCAAAACCTGGGCAAGAGCCGTAGGAATCAATGGCGTCTTGTTCAAAATATTAAATTCATTTTTTGACTTATTTGTGTCACCTCTGTTGTGTTATGTCAAAAAAAGGGTAAGTGGCGCAGTTTAGGAATGCCAAATTTTTAAATGAAATTTGAATATTTATTTCACGATTGGCTTTAAGAACAGATTTAACACCTGCCTTTAGGTATTCGACAGCGATACCGTCATCATCCGGGGTTTTGCCACTCTTATTCATTCAAAGCTAAGTACTCAAATGCATAGTAGTATTATCATGTTTTACTGCTAAGTACCTAATAGGGGTATTACACTAAACTATCGGCCGGCCAGTGTAAAAGGGCACAAGAGTAACAACAGGGTACGATGGGCTCGGGAGTGGCAGGGTACTCCCGAACTCCCGACAGTTGGACCCTGTGGATTGTATAGTGTAATACGCGACCTAAGTACATTAAATAAAAACAAATCAGATCATAGATAGTAAAATTCAAACATCTAATGCAGTATAATTACTTTAACAAATAAAAGTAATTTCATGGTTTCGCTCTCGCTATCATCCCAACCTGATAGATGGTTTATTTAGTCTTTGTCCTTGGATTACTCCAGATTTTTTTTTTTATTGTTGATAAAATCACATTGTTTTGAATACCAAAATGAATTTATGTATTAATCACAATATATTAATGTACCCTTTGAGACTTGCACACTGCGCACTTGCGCAGATTTAAATTTGCTATACAAACTTGAATATCGAAAATATCGGAAATACCGATATTCGGTGATTTTAATAAAGATATTAGAATATCGGAATTTCGCCCGATACTTTCGAATATTAGTATCTATGCTCTAGTTGTGGGCGAAATCGAACGAGGTTAACAGTTATTAAAGCGGCTAAAGCCCCTCATTAACGGCAGTCCGCCGGCACCTCCGGCACGTAATATAGCATCGTGAATGTCGTTGCCGGATGCGTGCCGTACGGCAACATCCTGCTAGCTCCGCCCACCTCCTTGCAGTCCGAATTGCACTAAATTACAGTAATAAACAATTGAGAAATGCGGCAATGCATAAAATATTAATTATTCATTATTAAAAATGACATACGATATGGCGGCGATTTTTAAAATTCGAGTACAGTGTATGCGCTACAACTAGGGCTTCCAAATACCGGACCTTTCGCGATACCGGTATTAATACCGGAATGGACGGCTTCAATACCGGGATCCCGGGATTTTCCGATAAAAATGGAAACGAAGAAATTTGAAAGTAAAATACTTATTTTTTGACACATTGATCTGGAAAAGAACTTCTAAATCTCTTTCCAAGAGAAAATATAATTTATTTTTTTAATCGTATGGCAGAGTTACACGTCGAATACAATTCACAAATCAATATAATATAATATAATATAAATATAATATATAATATAATAGTAGCCCTGTTTTGCATGGGGAAACTCGCAATATTTCTAAATCTTTGAGCAAAGCACAAGTGTGAAATAATCACACTTGTGCTTTGGACCATGCGTCAAAATGGCCCCAACACCAACAAACATGAGAGTTAGGTCGTTGGATAGGTCTTAAAATCGATTTCATTTAATTCTAAGGCATCAAGTCAAATTAAATTGCAGAACTGAGATATTCATATTTTACGTCATAGTGAATACGAACGATGAATAATCTGTAGATGGGTAATTTAACCTTTTGGAGGGTAGGTAGGACACAATATTGTAATAATGAAGACTGAAGACGTGGCAGTAAGGCCTTATGGTCTTAGCCTGTCCAAATAGACGAATTATAAAAAAATAAAAATAATGAAGGATATTGCTATTCAATATGGCGTGAACTACATTTGTGTTCATAACTAGTCAACTTGCTGTAAATACTGATTGTATTAATAAATCAAATAATCAACTACAATTTTTTTTTACACATCGGTATTCTAATAACTAATGTTCGGTATTCTTAACGAAAATTCCGTTTTCTGGTAGATCATATTCACGCTAACTAACATGAATATCTCAGTTCTGTAATGGGATTGAACTTGGTGCCTATGGAACGAAATGAAGTAGCTATAAGTACCTATCCAACGAACGACCTAACTCTCAGCTGTGTTGGTTTTGGGGCCAAGCTCCATACAAAGTTGGTCAGTCCTTTATTTGTTGGCTTTTAGAACGTGTCTTCATCGATTTTTTCACTTCATTTTTGGCAGTGTCAGCGGTTATTAAGTTCGTATCTTGTCTGCACAATACCAGTACTATTTTCTTGACAACGTTATATTTAAGGCACTGAATGTGTGATCTATTTGCTCTATTAGGGCCACTTGAACCACCCGGCCTTGGTTAGCCACATAACCCGGAGTTAAGCGTTTTTTTGTATGGAATTTGAAAGCTCTACTCCGGGTTAGTGGCTGACCCTGGGTGGTGCAAATGGGTCTTAGGGTTTAAATAAATTAGAGCTTACGTTGCAGCATTTCTCAGGGTTAAAAAGCGCCCGACCATGTATGACATGTTGTTCTAACTTGCAATGCAAGGTAGGTTTCTAATTGAGAATTGATTGGTTTGGTTCAAATCAGGAGTAGTATAAACTACAGCATGATTTTTAGCTGAAACATATACGGTCAACATTATTCGTTGAGCACTGAGAAACTATTGGCTACACCACTTGCCGCACCACGTACCGCTTGAAGACAGTAAAAGCTGTAGAACAATTGTGAGATGCAAGATATACGCGTGCGAAGCTCCGTGGTGATGCCGAATGTACCATTTTGATTGGTATTTTGGGTTATTTTTGCATATTTGCCTATTTTATAAAAATACCGGGATCTGATGATGATTAAAATCTGGCCTGAAAAAGGCGGTATCCCGGGATCCCGGTATTGGAAGCCCTAGCTACAACGCAGCGCTGCGCATCTTTCAACGAATAAGTGCGGATTGGACTGCCAGGCTGGGCCACTTGCACACCGTGTGTCCGCTACATCCAGCCATGCCGGAGTGCCGGCGGACTGCCGTGAATGAGGGGCTTTTGGATCAATCCTAGAGCGCGTCCCCAGTGTCCCTACACGCTCAAATGCCGATTTCTGGTTCATCAATTGGTGCTGCTACCCTGTCTAATACTGTATAAAAAAAACAAGCTCGTTAATATAACAATATATTACTTGATATAACAATTCAGTTGTTTAAATTGCGTCCTTGCAAAGTTTTACTAGTATTTAGAAAAAGACTTGTTGTATATATATTTTTTGTTTTATCAATCATTAAACGAGTTTTGTAATACCAACACAACGAACGTAACAGATTTTAGTAAATTTTACTGACCTCATTTAGCTGTTGCAATAAAAATAAATGTTAACACAACAAATTTATTTTGTACGTATCAAATCGTTCATTTTGTTGGAATTACGAAAGACGGTTTGTGATTAATACAACAATAAACATAAACACAATGTGTCTTTCTACTAATTACCAGTAAACTTTGTAACGTCGCGATAGTAACAATTGAAGGGTTATTTCAAATGGGATAATGTTATTCTTGCAAACTTATTTGTTAAATACTACAAAACTTAGTAATTGAGTCACTTACTAAAATCATGACTTGAAATCATAAATGCTTTTTCCAAAAATCCAAAACTTAATTCTTAAAATTTGGAGAACTTTATTAGTTATGAAAATGTATAGTAAAAAACAGTGAACTTTATTTAATGCTCCATTTACTAAAGTCAGATTGTTGAAATTAGATTTAGGATTACTGAGCTGATAGTAGAAATCAATATTTTTTGCACAGACAGTGAAACTTTCATAATTAATAGAGAAACTTCATTTTTTCCCCCAGTACATAACTGTTTTGTAATTACTGGTGATGATTTTTCTCTCAGTGTAATATGCCCTTTTTTGTAGAATGGACTTAAAGTGGGTTCTCTATCTGCCCTCAATATGGCGCCATAATATATATATTTTCCAATAATATGCCATGAATATATATTTCTCTATTTATATGATAAATTTGTAAACTTTAATCTTGTTCCAGTTTCAATGCCATCGTCCACAACTCTGCGCCAACGGTTCACCATGCGCCCGCGCACCACGATGGACTCGCGTACCACTGAATACACATCGTACTGACTCACTATTAACATATTTAATAAATATTGTTATTATTTATACACATTCATGACTTTTTTCATGTTCCCCGCTTTTTTTTTTCCTTTAATATTTGTCGTTTTTGGAAACTATTATTATACGCTGAAGTCGATTTCAACTTAGATTTTGTTGTATAAAATATACAATTTAATTTTCAGTCATTCGTGCACCTTGCTCTTAATATATACACTTCAGAACATAATACTAAGGAACAAGGTTTAAATTGAATAAAGGTTCACCTTCTATATCCTCGTGCCATCATCATCATTTCAGCCGAAAGACGTCCACTGCTCGACATAGGCCTCCCCCAAAGATTTCCACAATGACCGGTCCTGCGCCACCCGCATCCAGCGGACTCCTGCGACCTTCACCAGGTCATCAGTCCACCTTGCGGGGGCCTACCCACGCTGCGCCTTCCGGTACGCGGTCGCCACTCGAGAACCTTTCCGCCCCAAAGGCCAGCAGAACCAAAGTAACCGATATAGCTCTCCGAATCGCTAAACTTAAGTGCAGTGGGCGGGGCACATTGCACGTAGAACTGATTAACGCCCAGATTTAATAAAATTAATTTAGAGCTAAACGATCAGTGTACATAAAATTGTATCTAATGTCATGCATCAGTCAGCGTTGTAGGCCAAAGCTTTCCCATAGGAAAATGTTATTTAAATGTTATTTTATGCTTTGAAAAGTAACAAAAATTGGTCTCAAAGTTGCTAAATCTTATTAATATACGTTATATTTATGTAAGAATAAAGGTATTTTTGACTTTGGATAAAATGGTTTAATGAAACTTTGCTGTCAAGCATTTAGTGTCTAAAATGAGTCTACATAAGCAACATAAGAAAACATTTTTTGTAATGAAAAGTTTGCTTTGTAATATTTTCCGACTTACATTGATTCTTAAAAAAAAAGAAAAATAGTAATCAGTGACTTTGTTACAGTAATATATGATTGTTTATAATATATGTGTTCATATGTTTATGAAGCCGACCGTACTATTTATGCGCACGAACAAGTACGATACGACCGAATAATAACAAAATTATATATTTTTACAACGAAATATAAGTTGGAATTGGCATCACTCCGCAACTACTGTATGTTCTGATTATAAATATATTATCTTCATTATCACCATCATCATATTAGCCAAAATGGGTCAACTACTGTCCAAAGGCCTCTCTCGGTTCCCTGCATGCGGTCATGAATTTTTTCAATTTCCTTTCCTTCTAAGTAATTTGGTATTGATCTCAGATGTTTCTGCTTAAGGGGCTCCACGCGGAAATCGACGATTGAAACGTTTGATATAGAAACTGACAGATCGGCGCGGCCCGGTCATGTTACGGCCCGTTCTAGTGTGAATCATCCGGGCCTTTAGTCTTTTAAGCACATATTTAGGCCAATTTTATACTCTGAAAACAGTAACTTGATAAATTTATAACGCTGCGCGCCGATTATTGTTTTATGCAATCTTAATGCAATATTACCGCAGCAAACGTCCAACATAACTATTACTATAAGCTTCCAGTTGCATACTTTCCTCTTATTAGAACGATTTCATTATTATGTCACACTATCTGCCGTTTGAAAAAAGTCCTAAGTGCCTGGTGAATTCTACCGAAATATAGGGTATATTAGTTAGTAGTTTTCACTGCTGGTTTACTAGGACGTACCGACCGGTCCTTGTGCAAAATATCAGTACCCGTATCATGAATTTGATGCCCAGCACGGATAGGATAATTGCGCTTTTATCGTCTATCGCGTTATGCGTCACTCTCGCTATGAGTGCCTAATAATAGTCCCTATTAAGTACTTGGTAGAATGTGACAGCTTGGATGACAGTCAGCAAGACCATGTTAGGCCTAAAGTTATCGAACCTGCTTTAGAAGGGTGCGTACCGATCGATATAACTTTTTTTGATATAATGTTAGTCGTAATAACGCTCATTTGATATAATCATTCAATCATATAACAACTAATAATATACTTAAAAAATGTATAATTATTATTTAATATAATGATCGTTTTTTCGAATAACATTTATTATAACATACTTTGAGTATAATGCTGACTTCCGATAAAAATAAATGGTATAACGCTAATTTAATCAAAAGCACGGTTAGAATAACTTTTTATTATGCAATGTATAAATAATAGGTTAGGTTAGGTTAGAAACTGTGACCGCTAAACAAATGTACTATTACCAGAAAAGTAGGTTAGGTTAGAACTGTATATCAATGGATAATTATACCAAATAAAGATTCTTACAAATAAGTGTTACCCGAAATGATAAATATACGAAATAATAGTAGATATTTTGTTGTTCTACCAAATGTTCATTATGTATAATGAGTGATTATATCCATTAAATATATACCAAATGTTGTTATATCAAATGTTATTATATCAAAAAAAGTTATACCGATCATTACACACCCGCTTTAGAATCAGAGGCGTAACTAGGCTGGCCAGGGGACGCCGAAATTTTTGTGTCAGCGAGGTAGGGGGGGAGGGTGCTGATGAGGGGCGCTAATTTAGAGTTTTCCCTGAGCCCCCATATCCCCCTAGTAACGCCCCTGTTTAGAATTACTACCACTACAGCCTATAAACAATCCACTGTGTGTAACCTCAGGTAGTGCAAGTGGCCTTTAACACCCACATGATTGCTATTTTTTATTGACCTCTATTGTCAAGTAAAATTAGGGTGATAGCTATACATTGTACTTTTGGCAGATTAAAACAATGTAAACAAAAAATTCTATAATTTTCATTCGCTAAATTACCAAGTCGCGTGGTTATGTTTGTTTACATTCTTTTAAGTTGCTAACAGTGCAAGGTATAGTAGCTACAGTTACATCAATCATACTAGTGGCTTAAAAGATTAAAAAAAAACCTCTAATAAAGAATTACGATACAACGCTGGCATCGCGTGTAGAAAGATCCTCACCAGTCCATATACTTTCAAGCCCGCGCCTCAACAAAAATTACGCATTTAAGCGTGATAAACTACAAAATTGACTGATATTGAGAATCGTTTTTACATTGTTACGTATCTCACGCGGGAACGCTTGATGCACAGGTTGGGTAACAACAATACTCATTATAAGAAACGGCGAACCAATAAATAAGCTACACCTAACCAGCGAAAAAATTAAAGATAATGCATTCAACAGGTAACTAGGCGCAGTAACTAGAATAAAAACTAGCTTATTGTAAGTATTACCGAATACCTGCCATCTTCAAGCTTCCTAGCGCTTTCCCGGCGATTACTACCAAGGCTCACAGCTTGGAGTCACAATCTCTTCATCAAACAGTAAATTATTTATTGTTTGTCCTTATCTGTCAGTTTGACATTTGGGTTTCTCAAAAAGGGACAAACATAAATTAACCTTAAATGCATGAATTACCAATATTGATCCTAAAACATCCTAAATGACAGCCAAATTCATTTCAAATTAAGAACTTACGACGATATGGCAAAGTTTACATTCCAAGAGAACTTGATTGTCACTTGTCTCGTTTCTGTTTCATAAATCGATCATCATGCATGTCTGTTAAATTTGTATGAGTAAGGGGGTTATTATTTATAAAGTAGGTACCTATTAAATTATAACTTACACTATAGGGTTGAAACTAAAAAAAATAACCTCCACTTTACGCGGACGTGAATATGTAAAAAAGTATTATGATTCTCGTACTAACGGTCACTGAGCTTATCCGGAAACGGACAGACAGACGGAGAGACATAGCGACACTACAAGGGTTCCTTGTTTGACTACGGAACCCTAAACATTTAAAACTTTCTTATTGGGATGTTTTCATTCAGCTAACTGCAACGCCTGCGTGAAGCGACTGGTGAACACTATAATGGTAAACAATACTGAATGGTTGTTGATCGTGTTGTTATTTCTATTGCTGATTCTAGACTTCCTTACTTACTCTTGTCATGTGCGATATATTAAATTTTTTTCTTAAATATTTACATGTTTAATACTACTGCGTTATCACTGTTCTGCCTACATTTACCACCACCATAACCCACCCCCAGCTATTTATATTTTTATAAATAGCGCTTAACGTGCATAATATTCTCGTATAACTGAGAGTAATGCAACAATCTTAACAATACTAACCTAAAATACGACTTAAGATAAACAGTCCATTAGGCACCCAAGTGTTACGTATAATTTCGAAATAATTTTATTACAGGTGAAATTAATGACTGGCTAGTTAAAATTCACAGTTATTATACCTACATCTAAAGCACTGGATGGTTCTTAACGCCGGGAAGTAATACTATAGTTTATCGCACTGGTAGTTATTCTCATAGCCGCATTGGGTATTTATGCAGCTTAGTGCGATATATGACATAAACATTGTTGTTATTGCTTTTAAGTAACTCATTCATTATTTTACCCAATAAAATATTTTTTTCGTATAAGTTTTTATCGTAAATTGTACTGTTAAGAGGAGTTAAGCATTCATTTCACTATGGAATTTGACAGTTAAAGATGCTACGTTGATGCCACACAGATGACGATGCTACTTTGGTCTAGGGAAGTAACTAGAATAAACAAAATTAGAAATTATTATATCCATGGTACTTTTAAAGTTGCAAAGGTACAAGAAAAGCTCAGTGATTGTTGGGCATGATAGACGGGATGATGACCATATGACCAAAAGGGTGATGAAAATTGCAGAGAAGAAGAGGGGCCCCAGTTGACCACCAACAACCTGGCTCCAAACAGTCAAAAATGACATAAAGCTGATAAACACAACATACCAGAAAAAAGCAAGGAGAAAGAAGCAGAAGAAGATGAAATTTGACAATTAACCCGGGTTAGCGGCTAGCCCCGGCTGACCCGGTTGTAGGTAATTTTTCTAGATAGGCTAGTGAAAATAAATGAATATACCAAGGATCTTGAAATGTATGTCGTATTTTAAACTCGTCCCATTACTTCACTTTATATGTGAAATATTTTCAAGTAATTCTGAGATCTTGCGTCAACGATCAACGTTTATCAGATGACGGAAGTGGCACTCAAAAATGACATAATCCGCAACTTATGAACTTATCTATCGCAGCTTAATAACTTCTCGTTACAGTTATGATTACAATTATGACTAGTTATGACATATCAGCCCCCGAAAAATAGTTAGGTATCAACAATCATATTTTTACATCGACAGTTTAATTAAAAGTAATAAAACCAATATGTATAAACGATTGAATTTATCGTTTATACATATCGGTTTTAATAGTGTACGTTGGTGACCCAGCGGTAAGAGCGTGCGACTTTCAATCCGAAGGTCACGGGTTCAAACCCCAAAGTGTAACAACGAGTTTTTCGGAACTTATGTACGAAATATCATTTTTACCAATCACTTTTCGGTGAAGGAAAACATCGTGAGGAAACCGAGTTGATCCTCATTAGGCCTAGTTTACCCTCTGGGTTGGAAGGTCAGATGGCAGTCGCCTTCGTAAAACTACCCAGATTGGCAAAGCGGACCTCATACTCGCTGAGCCAGCATAAGCCGCGAAAATTCTAGAAAGAATAGTTTTGAAGGAAAAAAAACTTCTTCATTTGGCCTTTCCGGGAAAGTTTAAAGTTTGAGTTAGTTTCAGTTAATCATATCAATACTTCAAAAATATCCAAATCACCTTTGAAAATTGAGAAGCTTTGTTAATGTATCATGGATTCCATTCCATCATTAGACCTCAAGTAAAATCAAATGGCACTACCTTGGAGGTACCTCACGCATTGACACACAAAAAATCCTCACACATGTCACAAACAAAATAAAAATGTCTCAAGTCGTATGATAGAGCTGAATATGACCGAGCAGTTCCACTATGCCATACCTGGTCTTCCACATCAGGTCCATACCATCAAAATGTATAACGTACCGTACCGTCAATGTGTACCGTAAAAAAAGGTTTAAGTTACTTAATTAACGAAACCCTCTAATCCTCCCTACGGAAGACCAGCGCTGGCTTCAAAACTAGCATTATGCTGAGTTGGGTCCATTTCGTGATGCACACAACAATTCTGTCTTCCTGTTTTTGTTCTTTTTTTATGTGTTGTGTGTTGTGTGATCGTCACGAATAAATGTTTCTTATTCTTATTCTTATAATGCACATGAAGTTACAATTTAGGGAGTTCTCTTAATTCCTCATGACGTCCATCATCAGAATATATTTATAATCAACAAAAGTATTTTGAAGGTAAAATTGCTTACAATATTGCCAAACAGTACCTCTATGCCATCCCTGGTCTTCATCATCAGCTTTACTTCACCAAATTGATAGTTTTCATACAGGAATGCTCAAGTTTCTTAAGAAAACACCCAAATTACCATGCAAGTGCGTTTCAAAATTTGAGGATTTTCTCAATTCCTCATGGATCCCATCATCAGAAATGAACTTTGAAAAGAAACGGGACCAATCTGGAACCATCTACTCATCAGATAAAAAAATATATTTTAAAATCGGTTCTGAACAAACAAAAAAATTGCACGTATTATGAACCTCCTCTTTTATGATTTTTTTAAGTCGGTTGAAAAGATAAGAAATGTTAATGTTATAATATGCCACATATCACTTCGACTACTGTACGCCGTAGTTGTCAAGAGTTCGTATAAATGGCAGCCAAATAATCTTTCTAGTGTGTCATCTTTGTTCAAATAATGTAATAACGGAAATAAGTCATTCTTTGATTGTAGCTGAGTTATGGAATGTATGTAAACATTTTAAGTAAGTAGGTACGCACTGGTAGCGTGGTTTCCTCAACAGCAAGCCTTTAGTGTTTTTTTTAATAAGCCTAGAGACAGGTGCGGGCTGAAAAACAGCGCTGTGGAGCTAACAGGCTCGCAGCAAATGCTGAGTCCTGGACCTTTTGTCGAACTTTTGTAGTCTTAAATAGTTTTTGTTATGCTTTTCTTGTGTGTCTTTCTCTTGTGTGTTGTGTTACTTATTTTCGACAATAAACGAATTTTTATTTTTTTATTTTTTTTATTTATCTTTTATACCACTTTTTACGACGACCACGAAATTTAACATCGTTCGCATACGTTATAAAAATAAAACTAACTAACATTTTTAAGGGCATATTCAAAAATAGGGTACTATTTCCTTTTTTTTGAAAATATAGGAAGTATTGGGTTTTTTATAACCAGAATCACGAGTACTATTGATTTAAAAAAAGAAAAATAGTGTCCCTTTTTTTTGGTTAGTTTCGTAACGCTTTTTTTCATACATTTTATATGGGCCGTTACAATACGGACAATTTTTTTTTGGATAGAAAATTGAGGACCAATTTTCATTAAAATGGTGCATTTTTTTTATGAAAATGCCCTTAATACTACCATGCAGTACCTATATAAACATAGTTATAATATATCTCCTCGACAAAGTCATTATCGGTAAATTATCAAAAAAAGATACAGATTAAAGAACCACATGAATAATGTAGTTCATTGTCATACATTAGAACAATTCAAAGTCTTTTTTTCACGTTACTTAATGAAATATGCAGTGAAGAATGTGATAAAGTTGCATATTTAAATTGTCTCGGGCAAGGTCGTCATTACGGCCATTATTTTGTCTTTAGGCCGCTCTTACATATGTGCTGCTCGCTGGCAACGCTCTACTTACTTCTTTACGTAGGTCTCTAATTACATGTTAACGAGGCAGGTTCAATCTTTGATACTGCTAAGAGTATGAAGTGTTGCGTTTAAAGCTCACACTTCGACGTGTTAATTAAATCTGGCGTTTCACTAGGTTTCAATTTGATGCAATTTCGCAACAGACAGTCTACAAGACATGTGTACACCGTTGTTTTATTTCCGTTGAAGGAGCTTCCTGGAATATCGCTTTTCGTCGAATATGATATAAAAAAATCGATTTTATACAAAATAAACGGATATTCCATTGTAAAAGTTCCTTTAGGGTTAAACAAAAATAAGTATCCAGTATGACAACGCTTCACTTTAGTGATGACAGCACATTACAAAACACAACCTTAAGGTAGATGAATGATGAATGTTGGAATGAACCTTTTGTACTGGTTCAGCTATTAAATTTATTTAATAAATACCTCAAACTCTATAAAATCGAAGACACTAGTTTCTTTAAAAAAACTCTTGTTAACCATGAATCTCCCCTTAAAGTTAACAGAAACTAAGTAAACACGGTGAATAGCAGAATTAATAGCCAAGTAGGTCATCATAATAATTCTTTGGCAAGCGACGGTCACGTTTGGTCTCGTCGAATCTAATCAGATACCCCGAGCAGGGAAACAGAAAGGGTCGTAAAATGTTATCACTGTCACATCGCTATGTGATCGCATTTTGCAATGCGCTAAGCGCTAACCGCAACCCTAGCTTGTAGAAAGTAAACGGAGGCAAAATGCTCTAATTTTTAATATTGTCTAACACATGTTCTATCACCTTGAACCAGGCTACGTAATTTTACGTAATTACTTTATCATTATCAACTACCGCGGTCTTGCGTAGACAACGCACACTGCGTCGCATCTCGTCGGTTAAACCAATATAAAAGTCGGCGTCTGCACTCCTCACCACCAGTCGTGTGTGGTCGTTCAGACGAAGCAAACCTTATTCAAACGCAAAATGATCGCCAAAGTAAGTGCCCGTGATTAACTAAGTGAAAGGATTGTTCGCGCCGCGGTTGCCCTAAGTGCCCTGGACCCGGGACTTTAGACTACCTTGCGATATACTTGCACTTGCTACATTCCATCAGACAGGCTGATGGTTTCAATCTTATGAGGAATTTTTACTCATACCTCAGAATATAAAAGCACCATTAAAATAAATTCAAACTTCCATAGCTTTTTCAAGCCAAGCTTTTTAGTACTAGTATTTTATCAATAGTTGATTTTAATGAACGAGAACGTACTCTGTTACCAACGGCATCTTGACAAACATCTTGTGGTAACAACTGGAAAGCCTCTTTCTCCAACCATAAAACGGACTTTCTTAACTGACATATGCTGGACATATTTAAACTGTAACGCTCACGGTTGGTAATTAACATTGTGACTATTTCTCTTCCTAGCGTTTTCCCGACTTTTCACTACAGCTCAGAGGTCCGCTCAACCATAATCGTCAATGGCTCCATTAGCTGTTACATAAAGTATGTAATTGACGGTTTAACTGTTTTTTTGTCGCAGGCCGCAGTTGTCCTGTCCGTAGTCGCGTTGGCAGCGGCTGGAGTCGTCCAGCTGGGCCACTACGGCGGCGAGGAGTATGGCCACGAGGCCGTCGCGTACGCCGCGCCAGTAGCGCATTATGGAGGACACGAAGACCACCACGTCGACTATCATGTAAGATTCCCTCGATGATGATGAGGAAGATTCCCTCGACGATCGGTATCGTCGAAGGAATCTTCATCATTAAGACCTAGTCTAGCCCTAGTCCTTTAAGTCCTAGATTCGACTCTTGGAAAATTGTCAACATAAGTAAATAGTTGAAGACTTAAAGGATAGGCAACGCACTTGTGACAACAGCAAAGTACATGCATAATTATCACGCCTTAAGGTGACCTTCCGCTCTCGACTTCAGTAGCGATGCTGCTGCAGTGGGAAACGGCGATGACGCCAGAAATTTTCTTGGTAAATTAAGTTTACGATAACTGTCAGTCTTCGTCACTCAATTCGTCAAGGAAATTCACAGGTGTTCATCACATATTCTCCGCTGCAATAGCAATGCTACTGCTGCTGCTCTTTTGGTTATGATACCGATTATCAGATAGCTTTAAATAAACAATTAATACGCAAAAGTTATCCAAATTCATACAAGTAAATAAAGCATATTGTTAGGTATCTGATGTATCTGCAGGCTAAGAGTTTTCAAGATTAATTTTGAGTAAAACACCATATAGTCAGAAGAATCTAAATAGAGGCATGTCTATCCACTTAAAACTTAAGATCACGACACAAAAAGTATACGTACCTAGATCTACATCTAGCGACGTCCGGAAGAAAATTGCAATGGAAAAAAAATACACAAGGTGCAAAACAGTAAAAACAGGAGTTTCATAAAGTACTATTTAGACGGCTTGAAAGCTTTTTTTAATGATTCCTTGATCCAAAGTTTCAAATGACTTAAATCCTAGGCTCTATCACCAAATTGTGGTAAATCAATAGACGGCAATCATACCGGCATTTCCATGTCTTCCTCTGCATATCTTAGGTATGAAGAAGTAGATCACTAACTGTGCGACCTTACCGCAATTGTTTTCTGCAACACCTAACCTAAGATATGTATCAGCAAGGCAGATTTCCAAATCTCGTGAGGCTTAATGCCTTGTCGTTTCATTTCATTACATCGCGCACATTAACCTTCAGCAAATGAACATCGCGGCTGTACCGACCGTTCCGCGCAGCGCCGTGCGCGCGCGCCGCGTACCTAATCGTCGCAAAGCTCGTTACCATTACAACACGACACTCCACCAACAATTTGCTACATTATTACACGATACTAATTCAAAATACCACCTACAGTAAAATTAGATAACCATTAACCAACGACAGCGTTCAGCACGCATGAAAATCTAACATAACACATCCAATTTTCTCTTAATTAAAGCTGTTACGCTGCGAATAAACAAACGCTAATATCTCTCGGCAAGTGGAGCAATAAAGCCAGTTTTGTTTCCCTGGGCCTATGTTACCCGACGGTGGCGTAATACGAAGTAACGAGCTAATTGATGGCTTGCATAAACTGCGCGTGTTGTGCCCCGATTCAACACAATCGGCGGCGTTTCCGGGGGACGGCGCCCGCGGCGCTCCCGTGTCCAACTTGCGTCACACACTCTTTTTGCATCGATGAAATGGATCGATGCATCTAACAATGCAGAACTATTCAGCTTCCTTAAACGAATCACTATCTTTGAATAATTCAACGCACGCAGACGCAACCCTGGCGTATACATTTGTTTCCTATGCTATTCGATGCACGTGTGAAATTAACTGTCGGAAAATCTGTCACAAATTGCATGAAAGCCAAACACGCGTCTTACAGCATCGATTGAAAAACAAATACGGTTTTTTTTTATTTTCTATTAAGTAACATAACCTACGGTTCACGTGTGAATTTCAGTAAGTATCGGAAATCTGTCATTAAGGTTCTACAAAAGAAGTCTACGTCTGCAGCATCTTATTAGGCATAAATACCGTTTACAGTACATAGGGTGCTATATTACCACACTAGTGCGATAATGAGCACTTTATGTACATATGTCAAAAATTCAAAGGGCAATATGTAGGTACTGTAAAACGTCGTACGATACATGTGCGAATAGGTAATTCGCAACTGGTGTCGATTTAAAACACTCCCTTCGGTCGTATTTTATTCTATCGCCACTCTGCGAATTTTCTCCTATTCGCACTTGTATCGTAATGTACTATTTCGACACAGTTGAGCACTATTAAGCAATATGATAAATAATATCACGACGGAGGAATTAACAGACTATGTAACTCAAAGATAATTCATGGTTCAGTCCGTTGTCGCTTTACGGTTCAGTCATAAGTCGAGCACCGCGGCGGGTAATGATATGATATAAAGTGGGTTACATAACACTTTTGCATAGAACTTAGTATCCCGGTCGTGACTGCAAGGCCGATAACGGAGCGGTTCCCAGGGCGCTTGCGACATTGGCGCCCACAAATCACGAGGCCTCCAGGACGTAATGACTGTCATGATACAAGGGAAAATGGACCGTTGTTTGCATAAACTGGCGCGTGAGAGCACGCTTGTTTTAATGGCAGATGTGGAATCATTGCCGGCCGATGCTGACCCAAATATTCTCGCAGTTGCGTAAAACCTCTTACGATTTGACAGTTTTACTTTGCCACTAATCTGGATTAAGCGCAGTTTTCATTTAACTCGTTTGCTTGCGCAGTCCGCGAACCGGGCTTATCTGATTTGAAACAATGGCAAACGTTACAGTTTCTAGTTGTATTATAGCCAATGTGATTGTGCTGATTATACAACAAATAGACACTCCGCTTATAGACAATGTTCGACACTAATGCACCTGCTGGTCGGTAATCACATGTGAACGCTCTTGTGAAACAAAAGTAATCCGACAACATGATAAATGAGCACCCGTCAACAAAGGCAACTAAATTCTAATGCTTCTGTTTTTGCTTGATTTAAATTGACGGACATTGAAAGAAGTGTAGGTACGTGTACGTATACTTAGATATTGGTATGATAATTTCGAATGTGGAATGTCATACGAATAGGTATGTAGACAGGATATACCCGAATAAGTAGGTCATTGCAAAGTTCACTGTTCAGTATTTTAATGAACAACTATCACGACACTAAATGTTAAGCCCGTTAGCATTAACGTTTGACCTATTGAAACGACATCGACGTTCCACCTTTGCTCTGCTAAACCTTCGCACGGGTGCTATTTTTCCTGTAGTTACCAGTATTTGTCTTTAACAGGCCCATCCCAAATATGACTACTCTTACTCCGTATCGGACCCCCACACTGGTGACCACAAGACCCAGCACGAGGTTCGCGATGGCGACGTCGTGAAGGGCGAGTACTCCCTGCTGCAGCCCGATGGCTCCTTCCGCAAGGTCACCTACACCGCTGATGACCACAATGGGTAAGATAATCTGTGTATCTGTCAAGTCAACTAGAAAACTCCAACATTGCATGATGATAATAAGTACTGATTAATATAGCTAGTAACCAACCAACGTGCGTCAGCTTTTTCCGATGCTGGCCATGTACATTTGGGCAATCCGTTGGATCTCCATAATGGGCTTGTCCGCTGGATATCCGCCAGACAAATTTCCCATACATTGATTGACAGATCTGGCGGATATGCCCGCATATATATGGCCAGCATTGTCTTTTTAATCAGCCGGACTGGCAACGTGTGTAATTTTGTATACAAATAAATCTGCCTATTTTTGCGGCGGACGGGCTCTTCAAATGTACAGCTATTTGTACGTAGCGTACAAATAACTATGTCAGATAAACGTCAATCCATATAATGAGTACTATGTCATACCCATTCGGCAGAGGGGTAGGCCAGGCCTATGAATTACTACTCCGTCTGGATTAAAACTCAAAGGAGATAACACATTATAGGAATTTGTATACCTATACCCACCTACATCTGTTGACTTTCTAGTGTTTCCTTCTTTGGTTTATACCCAAAACTATTATTCTGCGTTTACTTATAATAAAATGCGACTGATCCAAATTTATACGCAGAGGTCGTCAAATTTTTTTTTATCCAGAAATATTGAGGGCCACTTGAGCTTAACAGGCTAAGGTTTATAATACGGTAATTCTTCAGTAATTTTCTAATTCGTGTGAAGAGATCCAATTTAACTAAATTTTTGTTTGCCAATGCTACGTTACTTCTATCCCTCGGGGTATTATAGCTCTAAGGAGATTTTCTTGATAGAGACGATTAACTCCGAGTTAGGTGATTGACTTTATATCACGCTACGCAACTGGCCTTGAATATTTTTCTGCCAATGATTCTATAAAGCTACTGATACACATGCTCATTACTATTATGCTACATGTTTATTAGTAAGTACTGTTACACATTCTCATTACTAGCATGCGACATGCAGGGAAGGGAGCAGGGCCTCTCCCTAAGCATGCTAGTAATGAGCATGTGTATCAGTAGCTTAACATAATTTATACGAGGATGTTAACTTAATTTTTATTGCAGTTTCAACGCGGTAGTACACAACACCGCGCCCGCGCACCATGAGTACCACTAACGTCGGTGCCCCTAGCCAGTGTTCTCAATGTGATATTATACCTTTAATACTTAATTAGATAGTCTTTAGTCGACGACCTTTATTGTTATAAGACTGCGGCGAAAATAAACTATTTGAAAAACTGTTCCTTTTCTCTTTTTTTCTTTTAGAGCTAACTCATTCATGTAGCGTGTGATTGTATGTTATTAATAAGTATTTACATAATTTTAAAGCTCTTAAGGTTTTTACGAGGAATCATTATCATTACCAAAGAACTTTGTATTTTACATTTATCATATAGAAAGATGAATAGACCGTTTATGGGTATACAAAAAAATGCTCGACTAATCAGGTTTGACTTCCATCCAGCTCTCGCAAAAATATGTCGCGTTGTCTAGTCTTGCGACACACGGCGTATAAGATATGACTCACACTAGAAAGGGACGGGACGGAGCGGGATGGGACGATCTGTCAGTTTCTATAGGAAACGTAATCCGAGGATAATGACATCCGAGGGCTCTGAGCTATCACGTGATTCTGTCTTTAGATATTGACAGATTGTATGATAATAATAAGTATTTACATAATTCCATCCGCCATCTTGGAAAATGTGTGTCTATCTATATAACATACATACATACTTACCAAATTTCATAATTGTTGAAGAGATTTCGACCATTGGCTTAATTAGACTGTATTGGTATAAAGATATCAGATTCTAAAATTTTAAGATTTAAAATTACTGGTGATATCGGGTTTACACGATTAAGCCCCTTTTTGTAATAATGTGTGAAAATCGTAAAATTTCGAATAGTTCCAACCGATACCTACGATCCACCAATCTATAACATTTTGTAAAAACAAAGGACATTTATTGTGCCGCATCGTTGTCCCGTAATGTTAAACACGGTCATGTTAAAATTAATGGCAATATCACAGGTTGATAATAAGTAACATTGAATTGCGCCTTGTAATAGTACAGTCGGTGCCCTCACATGCGTATCCACCCCACATATGCAACCGCGTAGCGCGCGTGGATACTTATGTGAGGGCACCGACTGTACCTACACTCAAGGACAAAAAAAAATATGCATATTTTTGCAGACAATAACATACACCTTTTTTTGAAAAATCATCAGTATTAAAGTATCAGTGTGGTGAAACGTCCTTAGATCTGGATTCCTCGCATTGCCAACACTTTTGAAAACTGAGCTCTCTCTCCCCAGCCCTTGACCGAAAAGAAACCAAAAACATTAAGTAGGAAAAAATATGCAAATTTAAGTAAATAATTGATTGTTGGCTGTCGTCGAACTGCTTGCAACAAATAGGGCGGGCGGTACTTCGATCATTTTCATGTAGCACGTATGGGTCAGGATAATTTAGAAAAGCTGATGGTGACCGGAAAGATAAAGGGTAAAAGATCTCGAGGCCGAAGTCCCAGATGCTGATCAGCTACGACAGCATTGTATATTGAACCTAATTTAAACCTAATCATGCATGAGGAACAAATATTTATCGCTGCGATAATTAATAGAAGCCGTTACCTAGGAAGAATTTAACTTTTAGAAAGCAAACATATCAGCTGTCAGATTGCAAAATCAGTTCCTGAATACACATTATTAAATACAGAATGAATTTAGATAGAAAGTAATCAAGAAGGGTCATGATTTTCAGTCTATGCATGATAGAGGTGTCATATAGGTACGATATTGGAAGTGGAAACGAAAACGGCACCTTTAAAAATCAAATTTTTGTATGCAGCGAGCGCGAAATGCGTCAATGCGATGACTCTAATTTTTCTTAAAACTTATATTTATTGTTTGGTAGGTACCTACTTAGTGGTTTCTCGCAGGGAGATCCTGCATTTGTTCTTTAGCCAGTCAAACCAGGGAATATTTTATATGTACATAAGTATAGTTAGGGAATATTTTATACGTCAGTACCAAAAAAGCTGGCGAAAATTCATTATTAATAAAATAAATAAATAAATAAAATTCGTTTAATTCAGACAAACTGTCCAAAGAATTGCATTTTAACTATAAAGCAAACCAAAAAGATAAAAACTATATTAAATTACAAATAAAAATTAAATTACAAATAAAAAATAAAATTACAAATAAAAATTAAATTACAAATAAAAAATAAAATTACAAATAAGAATTAAATTACAAATTAAAATTAAATTACAAATTAAAAAGTCAATTAAAATAAGTTGAAAATTAAATTAAATTAAGATAAACTATAAAATATGTCAACGAATTCACTATGTCACGTACATAAGATCATAAACGATGCCTCTAGAACCCATAATTATGCAAATCATTGCAGTGTTTCCACAGAGCACAGGCAGGATACTCCCAGATGAGACGCAGCAAGCTGTTGGAACTGTCACGAACCCGGCGCATGAGTGACGCGGTGCGATTACGAAGTATCGCTTGAAAACCGTCTATCCGGGCACCCTCAAACATCCCCGACGCGCTACAGTACCGTGGCAGTCCCATCAACATGCGGAAGCCGTTGTTATTGAAAGTTTTTTTAGTGTAGTTCGTCCACAGGCTGCACGAGTAAAAAGATTGGCAAAAAGCCCTAAAGAGGGTCTTTTTGACATCCTCGTTACAACGCGCGAACCTACGTGACACCATGTTACATCTCACCGACAACGCCCTGCGCTCCCGTTCCATATCAACGTCATCCTGGAGATCCTCGGTGACCCAATGCCCAAGATACTTAAACCGAGACACTCTGTTGAGAGGAACTCCGCACAGCGGCATTAAACCCTTAAACGGATCACCAACAATATTTGTTATAGCCTGTATTTGCATATGTTCTTCATCGCGCTTGTTAAACCACTGGAGCTGCAAGCGTCTATATAATAATTAAGCGACCGCATCAGCTTACAATAAGGTGGCTCTTGCTTTCCACTTGATAGTGTAAAAATATAGCCCCTGGTTATAAATGCTATTTTGCGTCGACATTAACGTTACCGTGAAATTAGCCACCTTCTTGTAGGCCAATGTCAACCAACAATAATCTAACCTCTATGTTTACCTCGAATACATTTTTGTACCTACCTATTTTTGGCAGTTAAAAGAATGTAAACAAACAAGACCACGTGACCTGGTCATTTAGGCAATGAGCTTATATTATTTCATATATGGAATTATGTCATTGGCTCAACATTTGAGTCACGTGGTTTTGCTTGTTTAAATTATTAGAATCCGCCAAAAGTACAAGGTTCCAATCGATCGAGGTTCATAAGATCTGCCAATGTATGAGAAAATTGTCTGGCGGATGTCCACCGGACATAGTCACCACTGAGATCTGACTGACTGATTGCCCGAACGTATATGGCCGGCAATATGTGTCTGCATCTGCACTGCCTGCGTAAATTAAGCGCCTGAATAAAAGTAAATGCATCAATACTTCGGAAAGACAGAAACTAATAATTGTAGGTGGACTTCAAAAATGGAAAAATTATCATTTTATATACGCTACCTTATCAGGTTTGAAGTTTAAAAAGAAAAGATATACTTACATTGGATGACGGAGCTCGGAGTTATCGGTGACCATATTTATATTTACCGGGTGTTTCCTGTAACAGGAGCGATAAATTAAAACGGTAGGTTTACAAATTTTGTTCAACAACTTTTAAAAATGATTTACTATATAGGTTTTCACTTTTTCATACAAACTAAATAGCATTTTCACTGTACGTTTACATCAGCCTAATTGACGTCTCTTGTCATAGTACAAAAACGACAAAATTCGCAGTACATTGCATGAATTACATCTTCTAACAAACTTTAAAGTGGAATAAAAATCAATACAAACATTATTTTTAAAAGTCGCTGCATAGAATAAATGTCGTTGACTCGCTGAACAAACGTTATTCAGTTTGGCGAGGACTACCTACGCTACGATTAGTTAGTTAGTTAGCTTATCTGGGCCCTTTTCCGCAACTCGACATCCATCGTGCCTTTTTTGCGTGCTACGAGGTAGCCCTATTCCAACCACCCCAGCTCCTCAACGAAACCAAGCATCGGTTTTAGGTTGCTAAATGCCTCCTTGAGTGTTATTGGAGTCCCCAAATACTTACTCCTGTATTCTTCTACCTGTTTGCATTCTAGGAGAATATGTTTTGCTGTTTCCTCATTTTCCATGCAGGCTCTGCATAATGGGACTATATATTATACCCATGTTGTATAGTTGTTTGTTTAGTGTATTGTGTCCTGTGATTAGCCCTACTATTTTATTTTGCTCATGTTACAGGGAACACCCAGTATAGGAATATTGATAACATAAATCTATTTACCTAGGTTTAAAAGCTATAAACGTTATTTGTGGTAGGAAACAGCAAGTAAAATTACCACCATTACCATTACCTTGTGTTTGTGTTGTCTGTATTAAAAAACTACGACATTAAGTGGATATTTGGCTCAGACATTATTTCCAGGCGCAGTAACGAAATGCAACAAAAATTTCATAGGCGTTAGGCGCTACGTTGTTTTTTGGCTTTTTTAAATGCGTCATAACACATTATTAACACAAAGGTTTAAACCTGTCATTCGCGCATCTCTCGCTTGCCACGTGCTTGCTGCCTTAATTTGTTATCCTTGTCAGTTTACGTGTTATTAAATTTAATAGTTTTAATAACTATTTGTGTGTTATAATATATTGTTGAGTAGCGATGATGACGAAGATGCTATCACATCCGACAATAATGAAGTTTTTAACAAATTTATGAAAAGGGATAACGGGCTAGGGAATTATATCCTTTTTAAATACCTATAATTAACGAGTACAATCGCGAGAAACGCATCTCTATTAGTGAAGATCCAATCTTATAGTGGAAAACGAATCCCAAATATCAATCGCTATATTCAATGAGGATTACCGCGAGTCGATTTTCCGCTAGGGGTGCTAGTGGAACGTGGGTCCTGCGGGAACATTTCAATCGTCAGTTTGACATTTCTCTCATACTAACACAGGACCCACGCATGAGTGGCGCCGCCTGGTGAGCGACAATACGGTAGCTCCCTTTAGTCCTGCCCACCTGGTTCTGTAGCAAGTGAGCAGCTTTTCAGTGGGGCAGGTCTTATCTACGACGAAGGGAGACAAAGCTGCCAAACTTTGGTTTATTAAATAGAATTTACTTCTCTTACAATCACTCCATTTGATTTAAATACCTTAATTGTGTATTAATAATTGTACAAACTTTTGCTGGCAAAAAATGGCTATTTTTGGTTCCTTCATGATACCTAATTATGAACTCACCGTACCTTCTCTTTTTGTTTTTATTTTAACACCTAGAAGTGAAAGTTTTTCTACTGCATATTAAAGGTTGATTCACGGTTGTATTTTTAATAGAACTACATTTAACATCCCGTATATCTGTCACTCGAGTTGCGCTTCTGGTTCTGGTTCCGTTTTTGTTTCTGGTTCCGTTATATTAAATTTAAAACATCTGGTTCCGCTTTCGCTTCCGATCAAACCACATCCGTTACATCCCTGATAAAAACTACGTAAAACGAGTCCAGAGTCGCCAATGTCATGTAAAAGAAAACATGTATATATTTATTAAGCATCAACGTGCCAGCTCTTCTTGAGCCACCGGGCATTCTCAGGGATGATGGCAAGAGACCTGATGGAATGTCGTTGGTTCCGTGGAGTATGGGACGGGTGCTGGTGTGGGACGCCACCTGTGTTGACACCCTAGCCCCGTCACATCTTCACGGAACTACAGCCAAAGCCGGCGCGGCTGCAGAGGCGGCGAAAAAATTTAAAAAATGCAAATATAATAATATAAATATAATTTCGGCGGCGAATACAACTTTGTTCCGTTCGGCGTCGAGACCCTTGGCCCATGGGGTTCGAGCGCCCACGCCCTCTTTAAGGATATTTCAAAGAGGCTTGTGGGCGCTACCGGCGACCGTAGAGCTGGCAGCTTCCTCGCCCAACGCATTAGTATTGCAATACAGCGAGAAAACGCTGCCAGCGTCTATGGTACCATGCCGAGGGGGGAATATTTAATTTAACTTTTATTTTATTTTAGTATTAAGTGTTTTACTTGTTATTGAAATAAATAAATATATATGTTTTTTTAAAGAAAACTACTTAAAAGAAAAGGCGAAGTGTGATATGTAGTATGTAGACTTAAACGGCATACAAATTTTAATAGTAGGTAGATTACGTATTGAGGCCTCTAAAGTAAAAAATGTCTCAGATCTCGTGTAACAAACATATGATCTGAGGCTTTCTTATTTACTGGCCAAGGTATATACATTACTTATCTGCTCGATGCAGTCGGTAAATGGCAAACTTGTTTAGCGTATTTCATTGGCTGCTTGCCGGCCGGAAGGCAGAAATAGTTATTTATTATACAAGGGGGCAAAGTTGTTGTTTAACTCTCGGGCTTATATTGAAACCCGAGCAAGCGAAAGATTCCAAAATTAACTGGAACAATAACTGGAATCTTGAGCTTTACGAGGGTCTCAAGGCACGAGAGTTGAACAAACTTTGCCGCCGAGTGTAATACATCATTTTTCCCCTCACTGTTGCGAGGAAAATACAGACTAAATACGATTATAAATCTTATCCACATGTAAGTTATCTTGAAGAAACCATCAAAAATCAATTTCAAAATTTGTCATACAGTAGGTACGCTCGTGGTACTTAGATATTGCCAACAGCTTACCAAGTGCGGGATAAGACATGATCACATGACCAATTTAAGGTGTGACCTCCGATTGCGCATATTTACCATGGGCATATAGGACTCACTTATACTGGACTGGTGGTAAGTGATAGGAATTAGATTACTTTGCCCCACATGTGGATAAAATGCATTTTTCCACGCTAGTTTTAAAGGACAAAACAGCGCTTTCCGAGCTAGTGAGGGGAAAAGAATGTTAATCATTATATCTGACGCGACATCACGCGTCACTCCCTATTGGGGTATGTTCCCCGCATTCCTGCTTTTAATATAGCGATGGGCTTAAATCCCACAATCCCACCATTGTGGGACGGTCAGTTGGCTGCCTTTTCGTATATGGCATATGCGGCAGACTTAATCGTGGTAGGTGTCCTCGCCATAAAGCCTAAATCCACTGAAAAACCTGCACGCTGTAAATTTAAAATACCTTACAGTCGTTCCCGGTCATTTCAACACTATCCGAAACAAAAGCAAATGCCACGCTATATTACCCGCTAATAGTGAGTCTCGTGAGCTGAATACAGGAGATAAGACAAGTACTAGTGTTAAAATCTTCATTAACATTTTAATTGTTCACCTCTATTCATTCAGTAATGACATTGATGGTTTGTTTCGGTATTACCGAACAGCATATTTTAAGACAAACAAAGCACCTGTTATAAGACGGGACACTTTCAGAAAAATGTCAGTAGTCTTCCACCGATCAGCTGGAAAGATGATTTTAAAAGTAAGTACGTACCTGTTTGAATTTATAGGTATACGTATATTTTTTAATAATCGTTTTTGTTGTTTTAGACTTTTGTGGCCGGTGTGATACTGAGTTTTGCCTGGATAAAGTCAGTCGCGGGCGCTCCGTCTTACTCAAGTGTGTACATGCAAAGCGGTCCAGGTCTGGCGTTGTATGAACCCACGGCTATAAGAAGCGCACAGCTCGCTCCTCTGTCGGCTGCGCCTTTGATGTCCAGTGTGTTGCCGCCTTGTGTTTCTCCGTGTGTCATTCCTAATCAACGAGTGGCTGCATTAGCTCCCGTAGCAACTAGTAGTGCCAATTTCGTTACGTATAACACTCCGATAAGGGTGCCAGTAGTTGTAGCGCCAAATAATGACGTAAGTAATCTAATCTCGTATTTGCGATGTATCCTTTCTGTAGTACAACACTTATATATTTTTTCTTCTTAGGATGCCACCAGCTACGAGTACTCATATGTGGTTTATGATGAGGACACAGGTGACCAGAAAGCTCAAAAAGAGTCAAGTGACGGATCTGTAGTGCGTGGACAATATTCGTTAATACAACCCGATGGATATGTTCGCGAGGTGCAATACACTGCTGATGATCTTAGAGGGTAAATTCATAATTTTTAACTTCTTATTTGTTTTCTAAATCCTTCAGAATGGCCTAAAGTATATCCTAAATATTATACACATTGTTGCAGGTTCAATGCAGTTGTTAAAAACTTTTTACCCAAAGGAGAAGCTAAAGCGATCCCACCGTGTCCCGAAAATAAAAACGAACCGCTAAAAGAGGCACAAGAAAAAACAAATGAAGCACAGAATCTCGAGCCTGAAGCTCACGGAGAATTCCAAAATGAACAACATGGTCACGGAGGCGAGAGTCCCGAAGAACACGAGACTCATGCTGAACCTAAACTTGAAGTACTCGGGCACAAAGAATCTGAGAGCCATGAAGAGCCTCAAAAGCATGATGACCAGCGTCATGAAGAACAGGAAAGCCACAAGGAGCACACGGGGCGTGAGGGCTATGGTAAACCTGAAAGCCACGACGAGCTTATTGGACACGAGGATCAAAAGGACCATGGAGAACAAGAGGAGCACGGAGAACCAGAAAGGCATGAAGACCCCCATAGGATTAAGGAATATGAAGAAAAGAAGAAGAAGAAAGAACCATGGGCAACACAAGGCGCTACAGTGCTACCGAACACAGACGTACTCGTGTCTTACAACGACGTCATTAAATGCATACAATCCGCCATTAATCAAGCTAATTCGCCGCAACCATCACCTTCTCCACTCACATATATTATATTGAACAAGCCCTGTTAAGTGCATTTGTCACAAATATTTTCAAAATTACTGCCGTCTAGTCTGGAAGTTTAAAATATGATAACCAATTCATAATTTGTTTTTCATTTGAAGTTGTATAATAAAAACACAAAAAAAGGTAGTTACTGTTATTAAATTTGTAACACTTACCGTATTTTTTCGTTATTTAAATAACATTAACCTTTAACAACTAAGAAAAAGTTACACAAGGGTTAACAGGTGCACTAAATTAACCACGCATTTTATCAATAGCAAAACACGATCTTTTGCACTTATACTGATCGATCAATGCCTTGTCAAACCTCTTTACATACCTATTAAGGTACCTAATACATCGTCCATTAAATACAAAAGCGACACAAGTCAAAAATGTACTTTTTTACAGGGGAGTTATTTAAAGATTTTGTATTCGTTTTTTGTTAATAAAACTTTATTTAGTACATTAATATTATATGTGTTATATATCAATTTGTAGGCATATCAACCCTCTTTCGATGTGTTTGGTCATTTTAAAGTAAATTGTACTGTACAAACTTTTATCAGCGTAAACGTCCGTTTTGCATAAAAAAATAACAATAACTCTAATATTTTTTTTTAATCAGAGGCCGCAAATACAAAAAAATAAGCATTTATTGAATATAAAGCATACAAAAATCATGTCTTAAACATATAAATATTGATTTTTTACCAACAAAACTTCTTCCTTGACATTTACTTATTGTCAGAACATGGATATAGCACACAATATCTCTTCTTAATAAAAATTGTAAATCAACAGGGTTAGACCTATATTTGTTTCACTTGTATGATAACAAATAATATGTATTACAAATACATAATAACAAAATCACAAAATAGCTCACGTTCTAGGCTAAAATAAACCTTCTCTAATAAACGCTTTATCAAAAATAATACTTCACAGCACAAGCACAGCACAAATGTTATTACTTATTATAAAATTTGTATGTAGACCTGTTAACTATAAATCACACGTAAAATTGAGATCAACAAATTGTCTTACTATGTTACTCTTAACGAGTTACATTTGTATAGCTTAATCACCTAAATATTTCCAAGGTACAAAACTTAAAATAGTAGGTATGTTATCAATAATTTAATTTTTGACATAAAACGGTAATAATATAATTACTTTTCTAAGAAAAACTTAAAAATTTTAAGAATAAGAATAAGAATAAATTTATTATCAATAATATACACATACAAATTACACCACAGATGTCCGGCGAGCTCCAAACTAGGCTAAGCCTGTATCTTTAAAACGAGATCTGCAATTTTTCTTAGCTTAAAATTAAGCTTTTTAAATTTGTTAAGTTTTAATATAAAATCACAGCATTTAAGACACTTAAATAAAAAACAACCATACTTTTAACAGCAACATTAGCACAATACTCTTCTATAATATCTTCTTATGCAATCTGAATGTTAGTTACTGTAGCTTCTTTAATATTGAAAACAAAATATTATGAGAGCTTTTAAGGCACTTGAATAAATAAATAAATCGTTTTAACAACAACCTAAGAATAATCCTATTCTATTATAGCTTTTCAGTCTTTCTATGCAAATTTAATGTTAGTTACTAAAACTTCCTTTAGAATAAGAACAAAATCACAGCTTTTAAGGCACTTGAATCAGAAAAAAGTATATTCGTTTTGACAATAACATAAACATAATCTTCAACTTTGAAAGCCTTTCGCGGTTTATCTATCCAATTGTTATGTTAGTAACTCGATTTTAGTTACCGTTTAAATAAAAGACTCTCGAAGAATGGTTTATAGTATCTAGGTATGACCTTTTGATTAATAAGATTCAGAATACCACGAATTTTTGGATCAGGAACTTGTAATCTTCGGTCATATATATTTTTTAACTGAATGCTGTTCCGGACACTCTTCTTTTCGCCCCGTTTTAACGTGGATACAGACTTATTCGTCTCTGTGTAGCATGGTTTAATACAAACCTTGTGCTTTTCGCCACGAACAGTTTTCATTACCTTTATATCAGCCCATGTTATCGTTTCCCCATCCTCAGTAACCGTATATTTACCATCAACTAAAGCTTTAATGTTCCTGGGTAAGTTCTCTTCTTCAAAATCTTCATGAGTAAGTTCAAACACATTGAAAGAATCGCCTTGTTTCTTTGCGGTTTTAATAAGAGTAATGTATTGTTCTGGGACATATATTGGCGAGGATTTTAATGCCTTGGAGATATTTTGTTGAATAGTAGAAATAAACCGAATCTCCTTCATTCTGGTTGTGCCCAGTGATAAAAAAATTATGGGTAATACTTCTAATCTTAGAATACTCATTAATGGCATATTGGTACACAGCTAACATAAATTTATTCTTTTGTTGACCGCAGCAATTGTCACTATAAAATGCAACATCCAGATCTTCACTAGCGTTATCATTCAAGTTTTTTAGGTAAGTATAAGCACACATGTCCCTATTTCGTTCCCACGTCTAGCTCCTTCTCCTTCATGCCAAACATAGCAATTTGTGACCAGTTCAATAAAAACTGGATACTTCACCTTGTGGGGAAGGCATTACCGCTTGTAAATTGTAAACCGACACTATGAAAGTATTACTAACGTTTTCTTTATCACTATTTTTTTCATCTCGGGCCAGTGACTTTTCTGTTATATACAAATCGAACTCATCTTGTAAGCCTTCTTTTTCTTTGGCATCAGCATTTTTATAAATGGTACATTTCTTACATTGATCCTATTGAACTCACCTACAAATAGGTTTTAATAGTATATCTGATTACTGACATACTTGACTACATTAGCTTTGCTGGTTTCTGTCGTCACCATTAGCTCCAATATACTAAATAATTGTACTGCAACGTGAACTAAATAAAACATGCAAAGCTTAATTTATAATTACTTCTATAATTTGGTTTCATTGTCAATTAGGCACACATAAACATACAAACTTAGTTTGACGTAAAGCTATTTCATGCGTATAAAAATAAAAACGTTAGTGGGAAATTTACGATATTAAAACATTTGATACAGGGATTACAGGGTTTGAAAAACAAACAGCATAGTAGAAATTTCATTATAACATATAAAAAATTTAGCTGTTTTCTACTATATTTTTAAGCAAAACGAACACATTACAAAGTAGTACGTTTTTTATATAAATATTTTGTTTATTTAAACAAAGATTTCATGCAAAACAAACATATTCAAGAATGTGGCTCTGGCACATTTATGGTTTTAAATATACTCTGAATTAAAAACGGTTGCAAATGCAAATACGATAGTTTTGTTTTTTGAAACGTACAATTGAAGTGTACATTTTAGAATAAAAACTGCCACATTTCGTATTACGACACATTTTTGTATAAAGCAATACAATACATACATATTTATCATTATTCAAAACGGCCACATGTACACATATGGCAACTTTTATTGATAGACTCAAATATATTTTTAATTCAAAACGGTTGCAAATGCAGAAACGGCAGTTTTGTTTTCAGAAAAGTCCAATTTACGAGCATAAATTTTAAAATCAAAACTGCCTCATTCCGTATTAAGACTCCTTTGTGTATAAGGAAATACAATACTTACATATTTATTTTATTCAAAACGGCCACATGTACAAATATGGCACTTTTGATTGATGAACTCAAATATATTTTTAATTCAAAAAGGTTGCAAATTCAAAAACGGCAGTTTTGTTTTAGGAAAAGTCCAATTTAAGAGATAATTTTAAAATCAAAACTGCCACATTCAGTATTGCGACTCCTTTGTGTATAAAGAAACACAATACTTACATATTTATTTTATTCAAAACGGCCACATGTACAAATATGGCACTTTTGCTTATATATTTCCGAATGTAATCACTTTTGTTTTTGTTTTATGGCACTTTTTCACAAAACTGCCGTGCAGAATGGTCGACGGTCGAGTCGCAACAGACAAAATGGCGGTTTAGCACTGAATTTAGTCACGAAGGAGTGATAGTGCAAAAAGGGCACCTGCATAATTTTGCTAATTTCTAATGACAAATCGACAGGTGTCTTTGTGCCACGGGGTAATATTAGTGTTTATAATGTCGTTTTTGCAATAAAATAAATTTAGATTTTTTTTTAGTTGTGTCGCTTTTGTATTTAATGGACGACATATTGATTGCGATTAAATTGTGATAGACAAATTTCGTTAAAGCCCCTCTGGTCATGTCACGAATTGAGTGTAAATTCTAATGTCTCTTAATATCAATGCCGGCCACTTTTTAGGTTAAATTTCTGATCAATCAATAAAGCTAAATCTTGATTAGTAAATTAATTCGTTATAAAACAGCGGACATTTTTCAGTGGCTGTTGAAATAAATTTGTGCAAGATTTGTTCGTGTACATTTTTAAGAGCGTAAACAAGGTCTAATTATGTTAATTTCTCAAACTGTTTTCGCCATGTCTTACCGCGAAACACAGTGATCTAAATCTTTCAAGGACACGACCGGGCAAGACGATAAATATACATGGTTTAACGCGTAAAATAAACTCCGATTTTCAATTCAAGACCAAATCCTAACCTCACTTTTTCTCTTTTCCTTTGTATTGACGCGTGTTTTTCTAAAAGAAACTACAATAAGATCATTTAGATGTTATAGGTTATAGGTTATAGGTATACGCGGGCTAGTTTCCGCAACTCGACGTCAAATGATGCGCCTATTTTGCGGGGTGGGTTGCCGGCACTACTCCTGCCAACCCAGCTCTTCCAGGAAGCCTAGCAGACCCTTAATGTTGCCGACGACTTCCGGGAGAGACCTCGGTGTACCGAGGTATTGTGCCCGGTAGTTTGCCACCCCAGTGCATTCGATGATGACGTGGGCGGCTGTTTCTTCTGCCTCCAAGCTGGCCCTGCAGAGTGCGCTGTCTGTAACACGCAAAGTATGCAAGTGTTTGTTGAATAAGGCATGACCTGTTATGGCGCCGGTCAGGAGACGGAGCTGGGGCCTTTTCAGCTGTCTCAGCCTCCGCGACAGCCCGGGGGTGATTGTCGGGAGGGCTAACCTTGTTTGCCTGCAGGTTCCTATGTTAGACCAGTAAAGTTGGTGTTTTACCCTGGTGTCTTGTCGGAGAGTGCTCCGCAGCCAGGCGAGTGGCAGGGGTATGATCGGTTCTGGTCCTACTACGACCGTCTCCGAACCTTCCCTCGCCAATATGTCTGCTGCATCGTTCCCTCGCGAGTTGCTGTGCCCCTTGATCCATTGTAGAGTTACGTGATTGTTCTTACATACCTCCGACAGGATTGTGTGGCACTCGTGGACTAGTCCCGAGGTTAAAGTGTAGCCTTGTAGGGCCTGTAGTACTGATCGACTGTCAGAGAGTATGCGGATTGGGAAATCCGTTACCTTCCTTGCGACGATTGCGTGTGCTGCCAGTATAATGCCCAAACACTCCGCCTGGAAGACAGTGTTATGTGCACCCAGTGGTGTAGAGATGTGTATATTTAGATCCTCAGAGAATACTCCTGAGCCAGTGCCCGACCTTGTTTTTGATCCGTCCGTGAAAATTCTCAGCTCCCTTGGGTTGAGGCCTTCCCGGGGGTCTTCATGTAATTGTATCTTGTATTTCTTATCGAATATGTATTGCCTGGGTATCTTATCAGTTGCTGCCTCTATGAGCGGCTCCTTACCTATAGCCTCGTAGAGGATTTCGGTGTGGGGTACCCGAGGCAGTCTCCAGAGGTTCATCTTCTTAAGACGTACCGCCGCGGCTAGTGCCTCCTGTTGTATAAGGAGGTGTAGCGGCGGGAGGCACAGTAGGGCTTCCAGGGCAGCGGTGGGTGTTGTCCGCATGCATCCCGTGGCCGCCATACAGGCCAATCTCTGCAGTCTTTGTAGTTTGGCCTCCACCGTGGACAGCCTGGTTCGTGGCCACCAGACTATCGCACCATAGCTTATTATAGGCCTTATTACCGCCTGGTATAGCCATAGAGTGATTTTCGGGGAAAGTCCCCAGGTCTTACCTACCATTCTACGACACTGCCAGAATGCGATTGTAGCTTTTTCAATTTTGTTGTTAACATGATTGCTCCAATTCAACTTACTGTCAAGTAGTACTCCCAGGTATTTTACTTCAGTTGCTAGTTGGAGTTCTGTATTGAACAGTTTGGGCAGCCGAAAGTTGCCCAGTTGTCGTTTGTTGGTGAACAGTACTAGTTCAGTCTTCCTGGGATTAACTGTAAGCTCGTTTGCGGTGCACCAGCGTTCCACGATGGCTAGTGCAGAGCGGGTGACATCGCATATCGTACCTGTGTGATTGCCGCTCGTAAGTATCACTATATCGTCAGCATAGCCGATCGTGTAATGGTGATTGTTGTTCAGCTTGGTGATCAGGTCATTCACCACTAAGTTCCATAGCAGTGGCGATAGGACTCCCCCCTGCGGGCAACCTTTCGCCACCAGCGCCTGTTGTTTTTCGTCGGTCCCGAGTCTGATAACTCTCTGGCTCAACATGTTATTTATCCATTTAACCATAACTGCACTTACTCCATGCTTTGTCAGTGCTGCAGTTATGCTGGTGAACCTGGTCTTGTCGAAGGCTCCCTCGATGTCTATGAAGGTGCCCAGGCACATAGACCTGCTTTTGATCGCTACTTCAATCTTACTTACAACTGCGTGAAGTGCTGATTCCGTTGATTTGCCGGGGCTGTAGGCATGTTGGTTCGGGTGTAGGGGTACCTCGGTTAACACCTTCTCTCTCAGGTACCTATCGCACATCCTTTCTAGTGTTTTTAACAAGAAGGAGGTCAGGCTGATGGGTCTGAAAGATTTGGGGTCCGAGTAGTCACTTTTACCTGGTTTTGGTATGAAGATAACCTTGACTTCTCTCCAGCGTCTAGGCACATATCTGTGGGCCAGACAGGCGCGCAAGACGTTGTTGAGCCTGAGGGCGAGATCCTCCTGCCCCCACTTCAGTAGTGCTGGGAAGATCCCATCCAGGCCCGGCGATTTGTACGAGTCAAAGCTGTTTATTGCCCAGTGCGTGCGCTGCGGGGTGATAACCTCGCATGTCTGTTGCCACTCATCCTCCGTAGGAGCGGTATCTACCTCTCTCCAACTTACCGCGTTCAGTATCTCGCAGTCCGGGAAGTGCGTTTGTACCAGAATACTTTCTGCCTCTTCCCTTGAGGTGGAGAGGGTGTCATCGGGTTTACGTATGGATCCTAGGGATATGGTTGGGTTGTTAGAGAGAATCTTCCTTACCCTATTGGCCTGTATTGTGGTCTCAATGTTGGTGCAGAAGCTGCGCCACGAGTTCGTTCTTCTGTACCTGAGACGTTTCTTGTACTTAGACTTGGTGTTTTTATAGCTGTCCCAGTCTAGGTCGCTGCCAGTATTCATCGCTCTGTTAAATTGTCTCCTCATCTTAGTCCTGAGTCTCTCCAGCTCAGGGCCCCACCAGCTGGTGTTCGTGCCGCTTTCGGCTGTGGGAGTAGATAGGGGACATGCATGGTGGTAGCATTCTATGATAGTGTCTGTGAGAATACCTACCTGTTTTTCTATCTCCGCGGTGCCTTTTATTCGGCATGGACTCTCCATCGCTCCTAAGGCCGAGCTCAGATGTCGGTTGTATTGAGCTCGGTTTGTTTTGCGTGGGTTACGTCTCGGCACCGCCGTAAGTGTAATTACCAGGAGGTCGAAACGGATCCATCTGTGGTCTGAGCACGAAAGTTCGTTTGAGACGTGCCAGCTTGAGATGTGTTCCGATGCTTCTGGCGTTGCTAGCGTTAAGTCAATGATCGTTTTGCTGCGCTTGTTGACAAATGTCGGTTCTGAACCTGTGTTTAGTATATTAAGGTTGGTTGTAAATAGGTACTCGACTAATTTCTTACCTCTGTCGTTACCCGTTCTCATGCCCCATAGGGCGTGGTGTGCGTTGGAATCGGTGGCCACGATCAGTTCCAGCCCCGCCTCTTCGCAGTATTTGACCAGCCTTGTCATGTCGTGCGGTGGTGGGTCGTCCGCCTCTGCCATGTAGACTGATGCCACGACCACCTCCTGCAGGCCGGAGTATTGTGCACCACGAATTTTCATGGCGCTCATGTCTCTGGAACAGAAGCTTGTTAATGGTTCTGCATGTATGTTATTTGTTGTATATGCAGGCTCGGGGGTTTTCCGGCCCTGTGTATGCTGTTAGCTTACCTCCTAAGTTGCGGAGTCCGCAGACAGAGCCTTTCCTGACCCACGGCTCCTGGATCAGTACTACGGCTGTACTATTGACCTCCAGCCATTTCCGGACCTGAGCCGTTGCGGTCTCGCTGTGGTGGAGGTTGGCTTGTAGGAAGCTACATTTCGAGGAAGGGGACGCCGCCATCGAGATCTCCGTCCCCGACCGACATCTTGTCCTCCTCGTCCTCCGTGTCAATGGCCAGCTTGCGTAGCTCCTGCGCGCATTCCCCTTCACTCTCCGGAGGGTCACGCAGCAGTTCTTCCTCATCCCTCGCGTGGGGGGTAGGAGGTTGCGCTGGAGCTATGGTCTCAGGCGCCTTGACTACGTCAGAGGGCGCCTCTGTCGACCCAGCAGTGTCCATTGACACGGATTGTGTAGCTGCTTCGTCATGAGAGCTGGTGGTGACTGTGGGCGGTTGCTCCACATATTTCCCTCGTGGCCCCTGGAACTTCACGTACACCGACCCCAGCATAAATGCGAGTCGGCGCTCGTGGTCCACGAGGTTCTGCACCACCGTCTCCGGTATGCTGACGACAGCGAACGTTTCCGTCCCCTGTATGTCTGTCCGGTGGACGAGCCAGTGGTTGATTTCTGCCCACGGGTTCTGGTACCGAAGAGCCTTCCCCACTGCGCGGAAGTCTTCCCAGACTCCCGGAAACAGAATGCCACATCGTACTCGTCTGACTATCTCGCTCTGGCGCTTCACTACCACCTTCTCCCCCTTGGAGAGGGTGATTGTGGCTGCGTTGCGCCTGAGCCAGATTAGGGTGGCCTGGTCCTCGCACCACAGCCGCAGATACCCGTCCGCGAGTGTGGGCTTACCCCGAAATCTGGGGCCTAGGGGCAGGCTGTCAGTAGGCTGCATGGCCTCTACCATGAGGAGGTCCTGCAGTTTCTGCTGTACCTCGCATGATTGTTGTTGGCTGAGGTGTCCTGAGGCGTCCACCGTAATGGCAACCAACAGGTCAGCCTTAGCTGCCTCCGCATAATCGGTGCGAGTGGCTTCGCCAATCCTCTGCCTCTTGGGTTCACCTCTGGGCGAGATGGACTCATCCAGACGGGACCTTTTGGCAGATGGTGTGGCTAATTGGCCACTCGCAGTTTTGGCAGCCGAAGGGGTGCCGTCGGCTGCCTGTATTTCCACGTCATCAGGCACCGCAGCATGTGGCTGCGGCGCTGAAAGCGGTTGGTTTTGTGCCGCGAGCTTCTGTCGGAGCTTCCTGCGCTGCTTTTTGTTGGGCCTATGTTCCTTGGTGGGCGCGAGGAGTGTGGGAGGGGGGTCTGCTCGTTTGTCAAGCTTACCCTTCCGCCCCTTCCTGTTCCCGCCCTGGACAGTCCACCCAGCTTCAAGCAGCGCAGTCGCGTTGTCAACTGCCAGGTTCGAGGTCGAGGGCTGCTCTGGAGCAGGGGGTTTCCCCCCCGTCAGGACGGCCGTCGTAGACTGAACCGGTGTAGGCAACAGAGGCTCTCTACGGCCTTGGACCTGTACTGAGCCTGCTGGTGGTGTCGACGCACTCGGTTTCTGTACCACCGGTTTCCCAGGGGTCCTGCCACCTCGTGCGGACTTCTGTTTCTTGTTCCGTGACGGTACTGACTGGGCAGCGCCGCCACGGTGTAAATTGAGTGGTGGTACTGACCAAGCAGCGCCACCTCGGTGTGTGGGTTGCGGCGGTACTGCGGGAGCGCCGCCACGAGTTTTATTAGTGTTTAGTGTGGAGTGTGGCGGTACTACCGAGGCAGCGCCGCCACGTTGTGTGGTATGGGGTGGCGCCGACGGAGCGGCGCCACCGTGGTGTGTGGGGTGTGATGGCACTGCCGAGGCAGCGCCATCACCTTGTGGTGTAGTGTGTGATGTAGAGGTGCCCGGTACAATCTTCGCTGCGCCGTGTCCCTCGAGTGTTGGGGTGTTAGATCTTGGTTTATCCATGATTAGTAGGGTTTTATATTTCACCTCTCGGGCTTCCCACCCTCCACGGAGCCCGCACCTTTGGGGATGTCACTTAGGACACCAGGACTACCCAAGAGGTATAGGTGCATCGGGTTGAGACTCATGCGCGACATCGGAAGCTGCAGACGTATGGCTGGGTAGAACGATCTAATTCTACCCAGTGGTTCCATACGCCCTTGCCTCGTCAGCATGGCCGAGCCCCAGGCATCCTCCCAGAGAACGCCCCCCTCCACACCTTGCCTGCGGACCGTACCACCTCGACCGTACGGGACGCGTGTCCACTTCCCTTCAGTGGCTAGTTGCAGGGCAACCGTTTTGACGGCGTTCAACTGCGCAGGACATACGCAGGTAGGTGCGTGTAGTCCACTGAGGTCACCTACACCCTCAGCGGAACCGGGAGGCCCAAACTTACATAGGTAGCAAAGTGGTCGAAACCATATTACTACCTATGTTATTCAGGCTACTCCAGTAGATTTGTCACACCTCGTTCGGGTTCTGAGGTCCTTACGGGTTGTGACGTCGCCGACACACTTGGCTACTGGTGGTCTGGGGTGGTTGGAATGTGCGACGCCCATTGACCACCAGCATTTCCAGGGGGTACGACCCATCCACAGTGGAACGGGTTCGCCCCTGGCCTGCGGCGGCAGGGCCAGAGACGACGGGGACGTGTGTGATCGACTTGGGAGCATAGGGCACGCAGCTCATCATCGCACACCTGAACTTGCCTGCCTACACCCCCCCAACCCCCCATCATTTAGATGTTATTTTTTAAATCTAATATTATAACAAACGAATTACACGTCGGACTTCGAAATACAAGCAAATAAGTCAATTCTGAAAGAACTGGATACAGAAGAAAGACTCCCAGACCAGACACAACCTTGAACAACTGATGGTTCTTGGGAAGGTCGATGGAAGAAGGCCGAGAGGTGGAAGCCCTATCAGGTGGTCCTACCAACTTCGTTCAATGCTGAACACCAAGCGTGATGCCCTCCATGAAACCAAAGGCAGGCACAGATGAATCACTCTTAATTTACGAATATAAACAAAAAAGGAGAGAATGAGGTTAGTTTTTTTGTATTTAATTACAAAACGGAGTTTAGGTAACGGCAATGAAGGACGTAAATAACATGTAAAGTTAATTTAAAAAAAAAAAAAATTGTGCTTGTTTATTATAGGTGCGTAACACGGAGTATTAAATGTTTGAAGATAAAATAATTTATGCTTAACTGGTCAAGTACCTAATGAGTAATGATGTTAAAGAACGGAATGAAGATAAGAAACTGATGAGGTAGGCTTTTATTAGTGTCCGACCGAAGTTTCGGTTACGGTTTCGGCCTAAAAATCATGTTTAGGCCAAAGGATCGGTTTCGGCCAAAAACCAGCCGAAATTTTCGGCCGCGTGTCGTGTCGCTGAACTGAGTGAGCAGGGACAATTGCTTGACACAATATTACAATAGGTTGACTTGCCTAGAGAATAAAGTATTTTTGCAACAATATGACAACTCTAGTCTAAAAATACCAACGCACCCCTCTACCATCCCTTTTCTCCCCATTCATGACCCAACTACCCTCAGAAACCCTACTCATCCCATTTTACGGTAGGTCTTTTAACGTACATAAGTATATCGAACTTTAAAGAATAGGACAAGACCACATACAATACCCGCAAACACCCGCTAATTAATACAAAACAATAAAAAGTATAACAAAGCCTAATTAATAGTAGCTTATGATTACCGGCACGCTGACCCATACCGGACCCAATGATTAAATGCTTCACATCAATATCGGACCGACCTTGACGTCATGTCACTGCAGTCAAGGTGCACACGCGTTCGGTGGGGCGAATGTACGCGCATGATCTATAAAAACTATACAACTGGACTGGCGACACCAATCAATAACCGATTGTTAAACAATACACCCAAAATGTTCAGTAAAGTAAGTGTGTTGCATACAATTCTTAGGTTGACATTCATTTAAAAACGTGTAAAAATAATTTTATATTTTGGTATTCAAAATATTTTACTTATGTATAGTATCTTTCAGTCATGAACTTTATTATTATATTTATTATACCTACATTAATGTAATAGTACTTTTTCGCTGCCAGTTATAATCAAATATAATGTAACAATGTCTGTACTGATTATAATTGTGTTAATTCATGTTTAATATAATTATCGTAGTTGAAAACAGTACCCTAGATGGACTGTATGGCACTTATTATTTTATTTATTTGTCGACTTTAGTATTATTTTAGAGTAAGTAAAGTGTGAAAATTCATAGACTTAATTGTTTAAATGACACCCACACAATGTGCTCCCACACTGGCTGTAATAAATGTTATATCTCTCTACTTGTCACACCGTGTTATATAACGTTATATAACATTTATAACAACCAAAGAGGGAGCACCATAAAAACAAATAGGATAGGATTCGAACCCGAAACCTTTCTGAACACCTGCTCAACGCGAGAATTTTGTTCGTAGACGTATCTGCCTAATAGAAAATAGAAATACACAATAATAAATGTAATTTTTTTAGATCGTAGCTTTTGGCGCCCTCTTGGCCGCGGCCAGCGCTGGCCATCTCGGTTACGGCCATGGTGTGTCTTCGCAGAGCATCGTCCGCCATGACGAGGGTCACTATGCCCCAACACACTATGCCGCCCCGGCTCACTACACCCCGGCCCACTACGCCGCCCCCGTAGTCCACGCCGCCCCTATAGGTCACTACGCTGCCCCTGTCGCCCACTACGCCCCTGCTGCTCACTACGAGTATCATGATGAATATGTAAGTTTCATCTTTTTCTTATAAAATAGATAAAATGGATGAAAAAGCTAACTACTTATTTAATTACATTGAAAATGCCAAATAGCAAAGTTTAACAATTGCAAAATATTCCAGGCTCAGCCCAAATACGACTACGCGTACTCCGTGGCGGACCCCCACACCGGCGACCACAAGTCGCAGCACGAGTCCCGCGACGGTGATGCCGTGCACGGCTACTACGAGCTGGTGCAGCCCGACGGCTCCGTGCGCAAGGTCGAGTACACCGCTGATGACCACAATGGGTACGTACATACTCGTATACTTGCTATAGTGACAACAACATGTTATTAAGAAACAATATTTCATGAAAGTTGTAAAGAGTTCACAAAGAAAACAGTTTTCTTAAAAATGGTCATGAGGATAAAGTTTGACTAAATACTCAGAAAAAAGAAAAGTAAAAGATAATGAACAGGTTTCCCATATATAAGTTATTTTCAATCGGTTTTTTTTTCAGATTTAATGCTGTGGTGCACAACTCAGCTCCGACTATCCACGCCGCCCCCGCCCATAACTACCACCATTATTAAATTAAATTGTAGAGTGATTGCCGAACGTGATTGAATTGAAGACTATTTATATATGTGTATGTGTGTGTGAAAAACTCGTAAATAAAGTTTGACATAAAAAAAAAGGTTATGTTCATATTATTAAAAACGCCATATACTTATAAACCGAATAGCTATTTACATACAAAAGCAGAAAAGCAGTTGATAGTGGCTCATAGATGGTCAAATCTATGAGCAACTCTTAACTGCTTTTCTGCTTATGTATTTTCATACCTATAATTCCTCGTAACTAGTACGAACAGAACCTTGTAGACAGAACAGTCCCTGTCATAAGATTTATCATTATTGCATATGTATCTTTGGGTATGCATAAATTTCAAAAACCATTAAATTTGCTTATATATTGTATTTACTGTAAAACGTATTTAATATTCATAGATTAACTTGTTCTTACTATTTCGGTTTTTTACTTTTAGCAGCACCGCCCACAAATTTTCTGTTTTGCCTTAAGGTTGACTGGCAGAGAATGCCTTTTGGCATTAAGTCCGCTTTTTATGCGTTAAGGTTTTCTTTTGTGCAATAAAGGTTAAATAAATAAATGAATGGTAAACCAAGACCTAAGTTAATCTGCAAAGTACTGTGTCTGACAACCACAGCCTGCAGATTTTTATTTATTTATATGCCTCGCTATTTTTTAAATCCGAAAAAAGGGAGCACATAAATAAAATAAAAAATCTACTGCAGTATGTGGTTGACAGACTATACCGAACAACTTTTATTACGGCGCTAATGCCATAATAACGAAAAAACAAAAATTGGCTGTCCAATAGAAATTGGTGGCGTGTGTGTGTCGGAATGTATGAAACAGCATAATTTTTTTCGCGATCTTGGCATTGGCCCCATAGTTAAAAATTTTCAGTATGACCTATACATTCACTACTTAGAATTTGGACAGTGACTAAAAAAATCAGCCTGTATACCTAACAATCATAAAATACATATGTAAATGGTTAGACGACCGGTTGGCGTAGTTGGTAGTGACCCTGCCTGCTAAACTGATGGTCCTGGGTTCGAATCCCGGTATGGGCATTTATTTGTGTGGTGAACACAGATACTTGTTCCTGATTCATGGATGTTTTCTATGTAGAATATTCTATTTACGTATTTGAATATTATATATAAATTCAAATTCAAATTCAAATATCACTTATTTGCTAGAATGGTGGTCGATACAGATGTTACATTAAAATAATCAGTTCAGCACAATTCTGCCGACTCAAGGCGTGCAAATTTTTATTAAATTAACCTACTTATTACTAATTATATGCATGCATGCGGCTATATTTACAGTTTGTGCAGTTATATAATGCTTAAAGACTATGTCGAGTATAAATGTTAACAATTATAGTACTTATAATAGACTGCATATGTCACACTAAACTATAACTTCTTCCCTTCGTCAAAAGGAGACTATCGAATGTATTAAATATTTCAGCATAAGTTTTGTTTAATATCATTTTTACTTTTTACTTTGTACGTTTAACTACTTTTATTACATTTTATACTTTTGTATGGTACCAGCTATATGGACTTTTGTCAAAATTAAAGTGATATGTAGGTAATTTTTTTAATTTATCACGGCATCCCAAATCATAATATGAAATTGTAAAATCAACTGTGTCATCAACTGCAGCACTGAAAATATTACGATATTAACGTATTTTTACAAAATAAATCTGAAAAGATAAAGCAATTTTTATATTTAACGCTGTATACTGTCCCCGACAGGAAGAAGGTTGCTGTTCGGCTGTTTCGCAGTGTACGTACAAGCGCTAGAAAATCAGTGATTGCAGATAGTGTTGGAATCTTGACGCCTGATCAAATTGGCCGTTTGATTATCCCGTTTGGACGGGCCTTAATATTTTTTCATAGACAAAGACAGTAGGGCAATGTTATTGTACATAGAAACTACTTGATTTTTAGCTACGCACTCAAAGGGAAAAAGGCATTCTATCATACAGAAATTAATACACCTTGCTATATTGGGCTTATTAAAAACCTAAAACATATCGAACTGCGAATGTAAAGACATCAATCGTTTAAGTTGTCTCATTACATTTTCGTCGCAATAAAAACTGCACAATATGAATAAAATACTATAATAACCTAAAAAATACCTCTTAAGTATGTTCTTCGAAATAGTATAATAATCATAATTACCTTACGGAATAACAAAAATAAAAGACAAGTCTTTCAATTGAATAAGAACCTCCTCCAGTTTTCAAACAGGTTGAAAAATGAATGGAAGTCACTTGTTACGATATAACAATTTTGTTTGAAATAATTAATCTTGCTCCTCAATTAAATATTAATTTGGTTTACATTTGCATATAATTTGAGAAAAAAATCATACGCAACAAGAATACCTATGCCTTTGAGAATATTGTTGAAATAAGGTTACAGGTCATTGGTTATATCAAATCACGCTTTATTGTCTATTTGTAGACTTTTCACACACACACATTTACAAAAATATAAATAGTTTTCAAATAAATAACACTCGATGATTATTCTTCTCAATAATGGTGGTAGTCATGGGCGGGGGCGGCGTGGATGGTGGGGGCTGAGTTGTGCACCACCGCATTGAAACTATAAAAAATAAGAACACATTAACAAATATAAACTATTTCGCTACTCGGAGCACTAGACAGATAAATAATAACAAAAAAAAGTTAATAATCTTGTTTGACTGTAGAATATTCAAAACGTTATAATTTTATAACTAAGTATTGTTTTTGCATACCCGTTGTGGTCATCAGCGGTGTACTCGACCTTGCGCACGGAGCCGTCGGGCTGCACCAGCTCGTAGGAGCCGTGCACGGCATCACCGTCGCGGGACTCGTGCTGCGACTTGTGGTCGCCGGTGTGGGGGTCCGCCACGGAGTATGCATATTCGTATTTAGGGTGAGCCTGGAATATATTGCAAATTTAGTCGTCGTTACTTGGCATCTTAGTTAAGTAGCAAATTTCACATCAAAAAGATCAGATTTGACTTACATATTCATCGTGATGATCGTAGTGAGCGGCAGGGGCGTAGTGGGCGACAGGGGCGGCATAGTGAGCGATAGAGGCGGCGTGGACTACGGGGGTGGCGTAGTGAGCCGGGGCGTAGTGAGCTGGGGCGGCATAGTGAGCCGGGGCGCCATAGTGTGCCGGTGCATAGTGACCCTCGTCATGGCGGACGATGCTCTGCGAAGACACAGCATGGCCGTAGCCGAGGTGGCCAGCGCTGGCCGCGGCCAAGAGGGCGCCAAAAGCTACGATCTTAGAATAAAACAAAATTAGCTACAAGTGTAATAAAGTCAATTGTATATAAGTATTGTGTTTGTTAAATGGGCAGTTTTTTTTTCTTAGATTGAAATTTGGTAGAGTTCCTTGTTCTCTTCAAGAAAGACCCAATTTCCAAGTATGTCCCACAATTTTTTCCATTGAGTTACGAAATCGTATGGAATTTTCGTAACTCAGTGGGAAAAGTACAAAATGTTTGTCGCACATTGGGATTTTGTATCAAATAAATTTAATTCTAAAAGAAATTATGTCTGTAAGCAGTTGTGTGTATAAATGTATAATATTAAATAGTATCCAATGCAGTGCGCTTACTTTGCTGAACATTTTGGTGTATTGTAAAGCTGTAATTGATTGGTGTCAATGGCACAGTGGTAAGGTATTATATAGGTACGTAGATCGCCGCGCCCGCGGTGGGGCGGAGAAATGCGCGTGCGCACCTTGACTTTGCTGATAGTGCGTGCTTTTGGTCTTAAGGATAGGATACAGAATAGGATGCGGAACCTTCAACTTCTATCCTTTATAGTTAAATTACTGGAAAATACGCAAGTAGGAAATTGTGTCTGATGAAAATGATGTATGGTATTCGGTTCGGCGACACCCTTGGCCCCGAAATTCGATTAAGAAGTACTTCTTACGGTAGAGGTTGCTAAGCATAAGCCCTCAAAGGCGTATACGAGGGATATGGTTGAAAAATTGGGGGCCACGGAGGTGGTCTCGGTAGTTCAATTGACAGGGCGATGGGATGGGATCCCCGAATCGCAGGTTTGAGTATTGCCATTATGAATTTCCTTTCTTTCTAAGATGATTATTTCGAATCGTTGGCAGAGGTTTCTGCTTAAGAATAATAGTTACATCTAAAACAATTGTATGATTAAAATCAAGATCACGATATGTTACGTAGGGAGCCTGGACCTCGCTTTGGCAACTAATCCCAAGATTAGGCGTAGGCGCTACTTTTACGAAAGCAACCGACATCAGCATGCGTAGCCAAGGTCCCAATCTCTAACGCTCAGTCGCGCACGAAACGCAACTGTTATTGTCGCACTAATAAGGAAGAGTGATAGAGAGAGAAAACAACTAACTATACGATATATTATAAATTTACTAAAACAGACAGATTTTCTGTACACGATTAAGCCCCGTTTTAGTAAATTTATAATGTGTGAAAATCGTGAAAGTTTAAATAAGTATACGATACGTAGCGTGAGCGATTGGCATCTTGGCTACGCACCCTGACCTTCCAACCCATGGTATAAACATAAAGAACGGCTGCATTTTTCAGCATCAAACACCAAACTCTCCACATTCACAAGGGATGGCTCACACTAGAACGGGACGGGACGGGACACTCTGTCAGTTTCTATAGAAAACGTCACGTGACACCCGAGGCCTCCAAGCTATCACGTGATTCATTCTATAGAAATTGCCAGATCGTCCCATCTCGACCCGTCCCGTCCCGTACTAGTGGGATTCATCCTCAACATGTAGGTAATACAATTATCTTATAATACCAGTTATTTTATAATGGTCGCGAAAATATTGTTTCATAAATTAATAAATAAATATTTTTATGGGACAATCTTACACAAATCGACCTAGTCCCACGGTAAGCTCAATAAGGCTTGTATTGTGGGTACTAGGCGACGATATATATAATAGACATATACATATAACTACTTAAATACATAGAAAACATCCATAACTCAGGAACAATTCGTGAAAACACACAAATAAATGCCCTGACCAGGATTCGAACCCGGGACCTCCTGCTTCGTAGGCAGGGTCACTACCAACTAGGCTAGGAGGCCGTTTCATATATTTATGAATCCAAATATTTATCAGTAAAGTTGTACAACGAAGGTTGCTTGCGTAATGCTGATGCAAAATATTATCTTGATTTCATCCAGTTACACAATCACTTTTTAAGTAAGTATGGGAATGTATTTAAGTACTTACTCCCAAATTTTAAAGCCTTGGTAACAACTTACGATTACAATTTACAATTTGGTTTCTTAGACAGAAAGTCTTTCAATGTTACGATAAACACAAAATAGTACGAAATCCCAGCTCACCCTATAGTTGGGTTTAGGAGGGATACGGACTAAGTGAGATGTGACAATTGCCAGAATCGAAACTTATATATAGTAACTGTACCGATCATGGTACATTTAAGAGCAAATTCGGTGTAGGTATTTTAGATATTTATCTGATACCTGTAAAAGTTGTACCGTTTAATGAATTAAAAGTCACAAGAGCTGCTGGGTCTGCTGCGGAGTATGCAGCTAGGCAGAAGCATTCCAAGTACTCTGTCTTGGAGCCGGCGTACGACTTCATACCGGTTGCGGTAGAGACTGCATCTTGGGATGCGGAGGCCAAGGAATTCATAAAAATGTTGGGTCGTCGGCTCAGAGACAGGGGTTGCGATCTTCGGTCCGAGTCGTACCTGGTTCAACAGATCTCTTTGGCAATTCAGCGGGGCAACGCGGCCAGTGTCATGGGGACGTTTGAAACGGCTACGATCCGGTGTGAACCTTTTACCTAGTTTTAATTAGTGGTTATGATTGACAAAGCCTGTTGTGGATTACATCGTTTGTAAGTATGTGACGAAGCCTGTAGCTGAGCCTAATCTGTATCCTTATGCCGAAGCCTATGTTGGCGGATTTTAGAAAACTGTTTTTTTTTTGTCACAATAAATGAAAATATATTAAACATTGAAAGTCCTACTTTTATTTTATATTTAGAAAGTGTTTCGAATGTAGGATATTTATATCGATATCAAAATAGGGACCAAATGAAAATGCATCTTATTTGGACCGATAATGGGATTTCCCAGTGAAAACTAGTCCAACATCACTAAATATAAACAATTCTGCACAACGAAACACATGCTGGTTTAACAAAGGAATAAAAGTTGTGACGGTAATTTTAAGCTTAATCCGCTGATATCGGCCCAACCTCCTTCGTTCCAGCACCATTTCTAACCGACGAGACAGAAATTACCAAAAAATCTCAATCTTTAGCAGCTGAGCAGATGTCAATGTTAAAATGGTTCCAAAAAGTATAAACGACTTAATGTGTTTTTTTTTTTCATAATTATAGCGTTATAGCATCTCATTACCCATACGCCGTCCATTATCAGTGCGTTTACCATGTATTGCAATAAGTAGGTCGACTTGCCAAGTCAATAAAGTATTTTTGTAACAATATGACGAATCTAGTGTAAAAATACCAACCCACCACTCTACCGTCTCTCTCCTCGACCCAACTACCCTCGCGATCCCTACTCACCAGGGGCGGGGCGTTCCTTGATCTCGATTCCTGCCGGCTTCCCTTGCGTGAGCCAATGTACCACATTTTTCTTTAACGACTCAAATAAGCATGCGAAATCAACTTCGGCTGCCCAAAGAATTTTGACGCTCCGTCACTGATACTCACCCCAATTTACGGAATAGAAGATAATAATTAATTATTATACAATACGACATTTTCCGCATTCTGCCAACCAGGGACCGGAAAACCCCTCTTTAGGCTTAAGCCTATCGAGTTGGTTACCTAATCATATCTGTTACCCAATGATACTGTAACAGCAACATTCAGTAACCAAATACAAACGGTAAGCGAAATGTTGCTGTAACAGTAACCATAACCCGGTTAACTGCAAAACCCAATCCCGATAGGGTTTTTGTTTGGGGTTTTCTTTAGGTTACTGTTAACCTTATTATAACAAACGATTATACTCTTTACGTGTAAGTAAATTAGATTCAATATCTAATAACAGTAGAGGCTGGCATCGGCAAAGACAATTCCGTGTCAACAGTGAACGATAGAAATGTCGTAAAGGACATATAAAAACCTCGTACTTAGGACATTTGTATCTTGCACTGTTTTTTGGGTCCAACAGGTAGAATAACCCAGGTTTGTTTCATAGTTGTCACTTCAATCAATTTTGAACTATAAGCCGTTACACTAGAGTTGTATTAATAATAACAAGCGGTTTCTACGTCTTACACTTTCAAATTAAAGCGAAGACGGCAACGCGACGGCACGTGTTAATAATTTCTTATTTTTCTTCAAATACACAACAACCCGTTAGATTGAACTAGCTTATTTCATCAAATAAAATGTCATACCTTACAACTTCAATTCACGTTATAATAAATAAAAATACTTCTATTAATTACGTGAATTTCTTAAGCTTTCGAAAATTAAAAGTGTGGTACTAAACAAAATTGCAATTAATGAAACTGCAACATCATTACGTTTGCTTGCATGTTGTGATTTAAAGTTATTCGTAGTGTTTATTTTGACGGATTTAACTTGTTCAACGAATTTAGTGAATATCTCTTACGAGTCTTACGACTAACGTCGGTAGGTGATATTTTGTTAAGTTATTTAATCAAAACATTCAAAACCATTGTAGTAGGAACGAATAGGAATAAATCGTCTAATACCGCACGTGCAATGATAATTAAACAACTTAGGTAGCCAAGTTTACAAGTCGGGCTCGCGTGTAATTTAGATCCGAGTATCCGTGGTACTCGTAGAAACAGATCTTAAATACACGCGGACTTAACCCATCCTTATCCGTTACCATAACGTTTTAGGGCATTTTCAAAAATAGGGTACCATTTTCATTTCTTTTTGAATATAGGAAGTTTTGGGTTTTTTGTAACCAGAATCACGAGTACTATTGGAAACAAGAAAAATAGTGTCCCGTTTTTTTTGTCAGCTTTGTAACGCATTTTTTTCATACATTTCGTATCGGCCGTTACAAACCTGACAAAAATTTTTTTTTATGGATAATTGAGGACCCATTTTCATTAAAAGGATACACTTTTTTCTGAAAATGCCCTTTAACGCAATTCAGTTAAGGTTCAGGTTCAGGTAAGGAACCTGTATTGAGTTGTATGGCAGCGACTCAGTTTAGGCCCTAAACTGAATCACGTTAAGACGTCATGGTAAGGCCCCTTGGCGTGTAAAGTAACAGTGCATGATAATTAAAATAAAAAGTAGGGATACAAACAAAAAATTAGACATACTCGTAGTACATATTATGATCAATGTGAACAACAATCAAAATACAAAATATTCAGCAAAAACAATTCTACAACGATAGTAAAAAATAATATCACACTTTTGTCTTAAATCTTCATAATAGGTAGGTCTTCCCATCACGGAACAATTGTGTTCCGGACCTTTGGGAGGCGTACGCGGAGCCGAAGCCAACACGCTGAGCCCTTTCGACAATTTAATGAAATGTAAGGGGTACACCGAGCGAATGATGCACCTGCCCGAGTTATGGGATGCAGAGGCAGCACCGCCAGGGTGTATAGACTATTGAGATTTAATGGAAACTAAAATATACTAGTCTATTAGGTGAAGGTGGTTGACTAAATACTGTATTATAGAGAATAAAATCAGACGTCTGCCTAACAAAATGGTAATAAATTTAATTTACGGCAAACGGTGACTCGCCCACATAAGATGGGCCCCCACAAAAAGCGACATCTAAGAGAGCTCGAGAGCAACACCAGTATGAGGGCTGGGGGTAGAGAGGTGTCACTAAACTTTGAACATATAGCCAACTCGCCACTTAAGTTTCCACTAGGGCTCGCGGTCGTGTCCGTGATTCGTGAACCCGTAGCCGTACGCCCGTGTTCGTGATTCACTGCTACGGTTTTCTGGTCCGTTCCGCACGTGACGTTCGGCTACGTGAAATTAGGGTACGTGAATCCGTGTAGATGCGTGTAGGCGTGATCACGGCTTCACGTTCTTTAAGAACACGCCCGTTCGGTCCGCCCGCGACCTTGAGTGAAGATACGATGCGGTCTCTAAGAGCTACGAATAAAAATGTATCGTGTGTTTTTTATTCATAGCTCTAATTCCGTTTCATTACTTTTGAATTAAAATTTATTTCTAATAGTAAGGCCTTTTAAATATTAAGTAAGTAATAAATGAAAAGAACCAAATAATAAATACATTGAATAGCTACTTTAATAAACGGGTTGCTAAAATAACCCAACTTCTCTTCATTGTTAAATAGTAACACTAATCATACATTAACAATAACAAACAAAAAATAACGAGACATCAACAAAAATAACTTTAAATTCACAGCTGAATTATAAATTGAAGATTTGTGATGTCAGGAGTAACTAATGACAATGAATGCGAAAGCAAAATTCTAAACTCCAGATTAAATAAAAAAATACCACGAATTTGTGAAACAAAACATCGCGGTCACTTCTTTCAACTTCACGAACAAAGGGTAAAGCCCAAAGCTACTTATGCATATTGTTTGTTTCATTGTAATAAGTCGCTTGCAAATCTTATTATCTTTGTCTGCACGTGCAACTGCACTTTTTATCTACAAAAAAACCCCGGTAGGTTGGCTTAGCTTGTTAGTCATACAATAAAACACTCTAATAATAGTACCTATGCCATTATTACCTTCAATCTAGAAATAAATAGTACTCTTTAATGTGCCGAAATAGTCCAGAAGGCCTAGTATAAAAGTTGTACGACATTAACTCCTCGACCGCGTTAGCGTATCGAGGGGTCAAAATATGAAAGTTGCCGGATGATTTAAATAAACGACAAACATAATTTGAACTCTCGATACGCTAACGCGATCGAGAAGTAAGTGTCGTACAACTTTTATACTAGGCCTTCTGCAGCGCTGGCTATATGAGCCCTGGCTATAGGAGCCCTAAGCTTAACGAATATTCATGTTAATTCTTTTTCGCCTATGAATACTTGGTTAACATGTAAATCTGACATTTTGTTTTGTGTCACAGATATAATTTGCTTTTTGAGTAATTAGATAATTTGTGGTAAATATTTTCATTTTGGATTGTTTTGAAGAAAAGAATATTCGAGACTAAACGCATAACTGTGTTGTATTTAGAATAGTATTTTTGGTGTGGAAACGTTGTTTGTGTCACTTCCGTCCTCTGTAATCCTATGCAATGTCATAGTATTCCAAATCACTCAAATAGTACATTGTGATACACGTGTGCTATGATGGTCATTATACACGAGTCGATATTGTGCGCGCGAGCTAAAAGCGAGTGCGCAATAAGGAAGCCGATGTGTACACCATGCACACACGTTTCATACGACATTTTTCAACACACTTGTAAGTAAAAATCAAAATTTTATTCGTGTTTATTAACTTTTGTTAAATACGTTAACTGAATTGTCAGAATTACGTCAGAATTATAAATGGCATATGAGTTTGACTGACCTTTATAGACTACATGAAGCTTCTTGCGATGCCTTTTCGACGTCGGTTGATGACAATACTTTATATTTTCAACCAATAGATCCACTTAAGGCCCAAACATCGCAAATAAGTAGGTATATTTATCACTACATCAACTAGATTTTCATGGTAACACTCGCGTTTTGCGGTTCCAGAGATTTCATCCACATATTGTTATAGTTTTACTTCTAATTCTCTTTTTGTTGCATTTTATCATAAGAATTAAGCGAGAAGACGGTCACAAATGTTTTATGTAAACAATTTACCGCGGCGCGCCATTGGAGCGCATTTTTTTCGAATCGCGTTACGCGCGCATATTTGAAGGAAAGGCCCGCCAAACAGCCAAAATAAAAAATGTTGTAATTTATGTTTAAAGCACTAATTATTGTAAATAATGAATAATTTAATAAAATTGTACATATATCAAATAATTCTAAAAGTTTTAATCCATGTATTCAACTAAATACGGAGATATTGCTTTTTAGCGCATAAGCTATTATGCGACTAAAAATAGTGTAAGTACTTGTTTGAAAAAAAACCTTTTTAATCCGACATAATTTGAATGTATTGTTTGCGTACGTAACTTAGTCTTGTAGGGTACAAACTGAATTTGATGGGTTTATCTCATTACCACACTAGTTCAATAATTATAATGAGAAAGTACGCGTTTTTTTTTTTTTTTTTTTTATGCTATAGGGGGCAAACGAGCAAACGAATCACCTGATGGTAAGCGATTAACGTCGTCCATGGACGTGTTTAATATCTTGGATTATGAGCCTAAAAGTGGTACGATAAGAACCTCGTTACGAGCAAGTGTGTTGAAAAGATTATTCGAGTTAAAAAGAATACCTAAATTACCACTAAATACCTAACATGACACAAATTATTGTTATTAGGACTGAGAAATGGTTTAGAAACTATATGTTAAATAAGCAACATGAATATTCTTAAAAACTTGAAAAGTTATCGCTGTGACTAAAAGTCCGAAACTGATAAGAACTGCAGCTGTGTACTTTTTTTTCTGTGGCCCCGTACATGTTTTTGTTGAATTTGTTTACCTGTATTACCTTTATCATACCTACCGATGATTTGCAGAATTTTACCCTTTTGTTTCTTAGGATTAGGGTTGCCTTCTTTATATTTAGGCTTCGTTATATTATTTGATAGTACAAAGGTTTTACTAGTACGTTTCATTCATTACATTAATACTTAACAGAAAAAAAGTCTCTTGATTTAATAATAACAACCAGTAGCACAGTGTTGCTTAAGTTCATAATTATAATGATACGTACTAGGGAGTTTTACACCTTATATTTATATAAGTGCAATTCAACGGGCAGGTCGCTAGTTTTGACGAAAATCAATAGCTGGTTATACATAAAACAGAATATCCCCATAAATTACTTAGATATAACTATTATATTCATGCAAAAAATAAAATCTAAGTTTAATTCACAAGTAAATGTTTGTCCGTTCGTCCCGTATTCAATATACTACGTGGTAACTCAATTCAATAATACCTTAGTCCTTATTTATATTTCTCCCGGGCGTGTCGAACCTACGAGACGTGCGATAAGTAAGTTCCCAATGGAACCGAGCCCGAAGCTCTGCGCACGAACGCAGGTACGGGCTACGTATCATGGCGTGTCACGGCGTGTCACGTGAATCCGTACGCGAACGCAGGTACGAGGTACGTACCTTGGCGTGTTCGTGAAATTCGTGATCTTAGTACCGCCGGGCTTAAGAACACGTAGCTACGGATCGGTGTACATCACGGATATCAGGAGCCCTAGTTTCCACATCTAGTAGGTAGGTAATTATTAGGATTAGCTTTTGGAGCCGACGTGCTCATATTAACAAAGGCTCGTTTATAAAACAAAAAAATGGCCTTGCACGTGCAGACTACGGATAGGTATGAGTTGTTGGTAAGGGTATCGTTATAAAAATTATGGCAATTTAAAATGATAATATTGAAAGCAGCTCTAGAAATTCCTGCTTCAAAAACTTTACTTGCATTGTTTTTACTAATTACTCTCATGAGACAATGACATTTAAGTGCACAAAGATGAATACCGACCGAGTGCAGGCTTATTGTTATTGCCCTTATCGGTTCCACATAAACAATGAATCTCGGCAATGTCTAAGCCGCGATGCGTTATATTATCTTGGTCTGGTATTTTACATTAATATTCTTACAATTTACGTAATCCAGTCAAATTATTATTACACATATTTTGAGTTGATACTTTGTATCCCGATACCTATACCTACTAATTGGTGTCACGGTAAACACTTCCGCTTTTCTATGTTTTCTGTGTGTATGTACACGAATGCATAGAATGAGCAGAAATCTAGATCCTGGATGGCTTTATGGATCTAGGGTGCCATGAAACATTGCTATTAAAGTAATATAAATAGTTAAATACAGTATAAGAGGGCAAGCGTACTGTTGGCTAAAAAGCTATCTCAATGGGCAGCGACAATGTGTAGAAGTTACAAAAATAGTTAAAAACCTTAACAAAACGTATAATTCGCCGTTCATCATTAACACATGCGGCGTGCCATCGGGTAGTATACTAGGGCCGTATTTGTTTTTACTTTACATCACCGATTTACCTGGCGCCACACAAAATGACACTATACTATTTGCAGATGACACAACCATAGTAATTAAAGAAAATACAGATGGTTCTCTAAGAAATATTATTACATGTACCTACATTAACAAATGTAACAAATTGGTTAGAAAATAATAATCTCAAAGTTAACTTAACCAAAACACAACTGGTTTAATTTCAAACTTATAATAGCAAAACCAATTAGATTATCTGCCGATTTTAATGGCGTAAGTACAACTTAATGAAACGGAAAGTGCAGTTTTTCTAGGAATTAAGAATGATAAGTTTTGTAATTGGAAAGCCCATATTAATACCCTTTGTAATAAGCTACATCGATTTAATTATATTTTGTATCGTCTGCGAGCAACCGTCTCTGAGGCGGCAGCAACGGCAGCCTATAACGGTTATGTATCGTCGCAAATCTGTTACGGAATAATAATATGGGGCAACTCATCAGATGCTGATAAGGTTTTCTTAGCCCAAAGAAAGTGTTTACGAGTAAGATCTTTGTGTGGAGCATATTACCTAGATAGTTGCAAGCCATTATTTAAAAAAGTATACTACCCTTGCCATCCTTATATGTATTTGTTATGTGTATATTCGTAAAACATAATATAGAATTGTTTAAAATGAAAGGAAGGGAAAAACGATATAAATACGATCTAAATACCGACACATCAGACATTAAAACTATTTCAAAAAATACGTGTGGCACTCGGGGACTGCCGCGGTAAAGCTATTGCATATCATTTTGTATCAACTTATGCAATTATAATTATTTATTTATTTTATTCATGCAGTATTTCTTTTTCTTTGATATTAATTCAAGTTACACTTTTTGAGCGTGGTGACCGATAAGAAAACAAATTTTTCTATTATTTAATAAATAAAAAGTTAATATTGTTTAAAATGTTTTTATTATTTTACAATACATGTGGGTTTTATTATCTTACAGTAGCTGTTGGTTATTCAGGAATATTTATCATTAAAACTATAGGTTTATGATAACTGAAATAAGAAACATAAGTTTGCGACTTAATATCCTCTAAATACCTAGAAAATACCGCGTCAATGGTGGTCCCATATTTTGTTGTAGACTCTTGTGGATCATTATTCATTTTCAAATTCAATGTTTTTGATAGAAAAGTTGTCAACATTATTTTACAATACATGTGGGTTTTATTATCTTACAGTAGCTGTTGGTTATTCAGGAATATTTATCATTGAAACTATAGGTTTATGATAACTGAAATAAGAAACATAAGTTTGCGACTAACATATTTGATTTTGGCGGGACTAAAATAATAGTGTTTATTTTGACGTTTGACATCGCCGTATCTCTGGTAATAAAAGCTACTGTCCTCAATATTTTGTATAGAATATGACACTTAGCGACATTCGTTTGGAGATATATCCTTTCCCCGATAAAGAACTTTGTAACAAAGTGAATAAAGTCGGTTTCGGTCCGTCGGAGGTCGGAGTGGGGAGCGTCAGGTTTTTTTTCGTTACGGAATTTCTGGATTCAGTCCCCGCGCTCAAGGCCCGCGATAGAAGCTATGCAATAGCTTAAAAAAAAATTCTAACTCTATGGCCATCAAATTATATTATAATTATTCTTCCTGTTACATATGAGAGTTCTTAAAGGAAATAAAATCAGTAGAAAACTCTTTTTCATTGTTAGATTTTGTATATAATTAGATATTGTTATTATAATTTTAGTATTATAAATTTACGAAAACGGGGCTTAATCGTGTATAAACTTTGAAAACAAACCTCCGACGTTTCAAGGGCGACATTGCCCCCGTGGTCCCGGAGAAAGACTGTAATTTTAGTAGTATTTCCGTGAATATACCTACTTAAAAAAGTTATACCCAGAGTATCTCGAGATGCGATATTGTAATGTAATAAAATAAATTATAGATGTTTAATTACTCATTTATTGTCGGTACATTTTCAAATTAATTTAAACACATTACAGAAGCGTCTTGCCACACACGATACCGGTTTTCTGCTCTGTTTGGAACATGCCATTAGGCCACGTGTAATTAAGACACGACTCGTGTACACGGAGCCACGTGTCAGCGTGTACTCTTGTAATCGGGAGCCCTAATCTCAAACTCGTACGATTATACAAATTTTGCTCATTACTACGATAATACGAGATACGAAAAAATAATATAATAATAAGTATCCAATATCAAAGTATGTCATAATCATTTGGAGCACCGCTTGCTGCACTTGCTTACAATTAACTCAAATACATACTTTTGTTTTGCCAATGGTAGCAAATAGCGGTCTCAAGTGAAAACACGTCAGACGTCAGCGTGCGTAGCCAAGATGCCAATCGCTCACGCGCTTAATAATGTATCGTAGCTACCTCTCTTTATCTCTCTTTCTTATTAGCGTGACAATGACAGTTGCATTTCATTAGCGAGTGAGCGTGAGCGGTTGGCATCTTGGCTACGCACACAGGTAATAAAAGAAAGTAATTGCCGGCAAAATCGTATTAAGATTGGTAATAAACAAGACTTTTATTGTCGCATTATCACTCTTGACGCATATATGAGAAATTAAGGAAAGACAAAAACTATTCACCGTTTTATAATGTAAACAGTTTGAAATCACGATTTCCACTTGAAACTTATCTGCTATGAATAGCATTGTAGTGTCTTTTGTTAAACCCAATCGCTAATTACCTGCAGAAAATGAAATGCAGTAATACAAAAACCTGTAATATAAATTACAAATTTATTGTCTTAAGAATAAGGGTCAAATTGGAATAGGACGCATTTCACATAAAACCTTTTAGAAATGAAATATGATCTGACCACCTGGGGACAATTGTATAATTTATTTTGTAACTTAAAATATTAGCGGAACTCTCTTTCTAATAAAAGGGATTGAAAAGAGACTTCCGCTAATATTACAAGCTACAACTGATTATGCAATAGGCCTCCGGTAGCGTGTTTTGCAAGTCTTAGTTAGAGGGTGGTATTTATTATATTATTTTTGCTGTAGTTGAGTAGTGTATGAACTAAGCATGGATTAAAAATTCAAGAATCCAAATGCATTAAAAATCCAAAAAGTAGGCCAGTTGTCGATTGTAAGAAATATCGGGAATAGAATACAGTGTAGCTAACGTTGCCGGTACTTGGTAGCGTAGCGACTGAAGCTTGCACAATATCCTCAAATCGATAAGAAATCTGTTCCCACTTTTTTTAATATCTACCTACGTAAGTTGCAAAATTTAACACAAGCTACAATAATCAAATCAACTTTTAATTATGAAAAATAAACAGACACCTGGTTGACCACGCCTCGGTTCTTAATTTCAAAAGGTTATACGTTGAGTGCATGCTATAACAATTTGAACTTTATTGCCAAAGGAATACTGTTGTTATTAATAAAATATCTCTTGTTCTTTATGGTACTATTTCGTGCAGGTAATTAGCTGTTGGTTTTACAAAGGATAACAATGTCGAGATTTTAAAAAGTTTTAACTTTACCGACAGCCGTCACAAGATGTACTCACAAAATAGCACTATTTGCTGAATTTTATCGCTTCGTAATCTGAGACTAATAGTTATGTTTTGTTTTTAAATAATATCAGAATAATTGCGCTAAGTTACCCATGTATGATGATTATTTATGACTCTACCTATATTTGACTGATTAACTACAAGAAAAATAAATAAACTTGAGCATAGTAGAAACAAACGCTCACGCCGCTTTCATTTCTATGTATGATAATAAAAATGTTAGGCCTAAAATGTTAGGTTATAGTAAGGAAATAAAGAAACGATGCCACACTAAGAGCAAAACAAACCTGGTTCCACAGCGAGCGACAACGTCCTAACTCCTAGCCATGGTCATTCAATATTAAGTCTAATTCCTGGGCGTATAAAGATTACTTTCGTTTGAACTGTTCAAAACAGAATAAAACACTAACAGAATTCATTGGGGTTAGTTACTGGTTAGAGGTTAATTGGGGTTAACTGGACCGATAAGGTTTCCGAATGATTAAGGTTTCCGTATCATGAGTTAACCGAATTGGAGGTGTTTTGAAAACAACCTTTAAAATAACCTTATGAAAAACCCGGGTTATGGTAACCGGTTCCGGTCCCTGCTGCCAACATTCCAGATTTCACTTTATTCGCTTTTTTTGTTGTCGTAGAAAAACTAGTGTTTGCAACAGTTCATAATTGGTAATTACATCACTGTTGCATAAACTAATATTTTACTGCCCCGCTATTTCTCCGTCGCCTTGGCATTTCGCACGCTCAAGTGTAGGGGTTCTTCGTGACCTGGTTACCTAGAAATTATTAAGGAAATTTAATAGCTCTCCCAAATTTCCATTTCCATATTAAAGAAAGAGAAGCAATTACTAATCGTGATATTTAACAACCAACGACAAGCTTCGTATAACATTAACAATGGTCTGTTCGCGAATTATTATAAACCTTGGCCTTGTCACGAACGCTGGTGAAAACGTAAACAAACTTATATAATGCACATTCCGGAAACTGCTCTTGGAACGAGTTAAAATGGTCGATATCTTAATTCGACACAGTTCTGATTATGGACTTAGCATTGACGTTATTACCGTAATACCTATTTAAGGTTTAACAATTGGAAAGATACGTGAAAAATATTTAACATGTTTGTACAAAAATACGTTCAACAACATCAAATTAGTGTGAAATTACAGAACATTTATTTCAAAATATATACAGTAAGTGTAATTTACCTAAATACTTACCTACCTCTACCTACCTTAACTCTAAAATAGGTCCTTGAAATTGAAATATAACATACTTATTCATAACTTTTATTTCTCAAATTAATTTTAAATACTTTTATTTTAAATTCCTGATGTCACAACGAGAAATAATGTAATATAATTTAGTATGTACAGATCGATTCACGAAAGCTGGCGCGGAAAATGTATGAATAGCAAGTATAGGTATAAAGCATTCCCGCTCACACATCGGAGCGGTGTACGGATCCGTACCTGCACGCCTACCACGAACATCGAATATTGACGGGAAAACCGTTTTGTCACTCTAATAATGCAAGTGTGACAGATATGGAAAAATAAATCCGCAATCGTTCAATTTTTGTGATACTAGCCCAGGAAAAAGTACCTATTGTAAGTTTTTATTGTAATACTAGCTTTCCGCCCGCGACTTCGTCCGCGTAGAATAGGGTTCTTCCTACAGAGTTTCATACCTTGTTTTATCTTTTTAAAATGTGACTTGATTTAACCTACACATATATAATACAAATATTTTCTATTGCACTCCGCAAAAAGTAATTAATACTACTGATAACGTTTAAGTTTTTTATTAGGTAGATGTTGGCAACAGGCGGTATTATCGCTAAAAAGCAACATGTCTCTTACAGACAACTATCCAGTTAAAAAGCATAAATGATTACCTACATACTTGAATAACAAAGTTGAGTTGAAGTCTATGGATACAAAAGAAAACTTTCCGCCATAGAAACTTTCAACACTCTTTTCACCTCTTTATGGGTGGAATTTCCAAAAAAAACCATGAAGCAGTTTTCTTTTATTTTAATAAGGATTCGATGCATAAAGTTTCAAGTCTCTAGCTCAAAAAAATCTTTATTTCCCCGCTTTATCAATTTTCAACCCCGTTTTTACCCCCTTAGGAGTAGAATTTTCCAAAACTATGAAAACACTTTTCTTGTGTTCTAATAAAGAGTCTTATCACAAAGTTTCAAGCCTCTAGCTCAAAAAGAATCTCCTTTTCCATACAAACTTTTAACCCCCTTAGCAAACAACTTTTTTATATTTTAATAATGACCAGTCTGTGCACAAAGTTTCAAGTCTCTAGCTCAAATAAAATACCATTCTCAAACAAACATTCAACCCCTTTCTACCCCTTTAGAATTTGAATTTTCCAAAACTATGAAAACACTTTTCTTCGACTTAAATAAAAAGTTTTTACAATAACATTCAAGCCTCTAGCTCAAAAAGAATCTCCATTTTCATACAAAGATTTGACTCCCTTTTCACCCCCTTAATTTCCAAAAACCATGAAAACACTTTTCCTAAATTGTAATAAAGAGTCTTTACACAAAGTTTCAAGACTTTAGCTAAAAAAACCATTCTCAAACAAACTTTCAACACTCTTTTTAGTTTTTACCCCTTTAGGAGTAGAATGTCCAAAAACCATAAAAACATTTTTCTTTAATTGTAATAAAGAGTCCTTACACAAAGTTCAAGTCTTGCTCAAAATAAATTCCATCCTCATATAAACTTTCTACCACTTTTTACCCCTTTAGAGGTGGAATTTCTAAAAATCATAAAAACACTTTTCTTCAATTGTAATAAAAAAATTTAACACAAAGTTTCAAGTCTCTAGCTCAAAACAAAATTATATTGCTATACAAACTTTCAACCTCATTTTTACCCCTTTAAAAGTGGAATTTCCAAAACTATGAAAACACTTTTCTTTTGTTCTAATAAAGAGTCTTATCACAAAGTTTCAAGCCTCTAGCTCAAAAATAAATTCCATTTTCATACAAACTTTCTGCCTCTTTTTTACCCCTATAAGGGTTGGATTTCCCAAAACTATGAAAACACTTTTCTTTAATTGTAATAAGGAGTCTTTACACAAAGTTTCAAAACATTTTTTTTCCTATTCAATATTTTAACCCCCTTTTTACCCCTTTGGGGGTTGAATTTTCCAAAACTATGTAAACACTTTTCTTTAATTATAATAAGGCGTCTTAACACAAAGTTTCAAGTCTCTAGCTCAAAACAAAATTCCACTCCTATACAACCTTTCAACCCCCTTTTTACCCCTTTAGAGGTGAAATTTCCAAAAACCATGAAAACACTTTTCTTCAATTGTAATACAGAGTTTTAAAACTAAGTTTCAAGTCTCTAGCTCAAAACAAAATTCCATTCCTATACAAACTTTCACCCCTCTTTTTACCCCTTTATAGGTTAAATTTCCAAACACCATGAAAACACTTTTCTTAAATTATAATAAAGAGTCTTTGCACAAAGTTTTAAGTCTCTAGCTCAAAAAGAAATTCCATTTCCATACAAACTTTCAATCCCCTTTTCACCCCCTTAGGGGTGGAATTTCAAAAAATTCGTTCTTATCTCTTGCCTATGTACTAAAAGGAAGCTTTGGTAAAAATTTCAAGTTTCTAGTTGTAGCCGTTTCGGCTGTGCGATGATCGTAGATGAGGACAACCTCTTTTATATATATAGATTGTAATGTCTAATGTGCACTACTAGAAAAAAATAGGTCATAAAGCTAAGAATAATATGACCTCACGTCACATCTCAATCATTACTTCAGTAAACCACAAGGCCGCGCCTATTGCTTTGTACTGTCTGTTAGGGTCCGTGCACAAGTCACGTGAGGTTTTTAGACTTTACGGTGAGGCTCGAGGTTATCCCACCGCCCTTCACATAACCTCACGTGTATTCTTTTTTCTCTCGATTTAATTTTTACATAAATATTATTACATCTGATAATCTTATTTTCTGCCCTCCGGCCGGCAAGCAGCCAATTGCAGGCCGGTACGCAAAACAAATTCGTTACATGCCGACTGCTTCGAGCAGAAAAATAAAGTACAGACCTTGGCTAGTAAATAAGAAAGCCGCAGATCACATGTGTGTCGATCTCAGCTTCGCTTCGGACGACAATTACACAAGATCTGAGACATTTCTTACTTTACAGCCTCGTCGATACGCAATCTACTATTAATTAATCATTTTTACTACTATGTACCTAGAGCCCAGCATTTCAAAGTTTCGTAAAATAGAATCGCTATTTTGAAGTATGATGGTTTAGGTTTTACCTAATTTTTTAGGTTTCCATACCTCAAAAGGAAAAAACAGAACCCTTATAAAATCAGTTTGTTTTCCGTCCATCTGTCTGTCAAGGCCTTTTATCTCGGAAACGCGTAGCGCTCGTAAATTGAAATTAATAACACATAGGTACACATGTCTACGGTTCTCTGAAACCAAACCTCTACGTCAATGCAATAAAAAGATACGGCAGATTATGTCGCAATCCCCATACATTTGCAATTGGAATCAAAATGTATAGGGTACTTTCCGTTGACCTAGAAGCACGAAATTTGGCAAATAGCAAGAGCTTGTAGCACAGTACAGGAGGCAATCCGAAAACCGTATAATTATGCATACTAAGAGTTCCGTGCCACCAGTATTTTTAAGTACTTAAGGTCATAAATGGGGAGAACATACATACATACATGGGGGGGCTTTTGTTTTAACTCTGTTTTTTACCTTATTGTAAAATTATGTGCTGTATGCTTCCCAAATAAATTAAATTAAATTAAATTAAATTAAACATTCTTTGTGTGGAACTCTCGGTGGGCGAGTTCAGTTTTTTTCTTGGTTTCTGTCCACGTACAAACATACACGATATTAGGTCTCTCCCACCCCAACATGATATTTCGAGAGTTTTTCGTGACCCCCCTTTCAGAACCTCGCGTGATTTATGCACAAGCCCTCAACTGTCCATTTGTAATCCTTATTGCAACGGAATAAGATTTTACCTATGATCAGTATGAGTAGTTTGGCTTGGCACAGTTACGACTATAAATATGTATACTTACACTTTTGAAAATATTATAGGTGAAGTAGGCTCAAAATTGAATATATATTTATGAAGCCGACCGTATGACGAATACAGTAATGCAATAGTTAACTAAGTTAAATTCTGATCGGTATGCGGCGTAGCTAACCACATCCTGTGTAACGAGATTAGCTTTCCGTAATTAAACATAGATAATTGTGATTAAATAAGATAAAAATAACTAAAACCTCACATTATAAATATAAAATTAATGTTCCGTGTAATTAGGTTGATCATGATCAGAGGTCGGCGTCGGCGGCGGGGGCTATTTATTTATTTATTTATTTATTTAAACTTTATTGCACATAAAACAAAGTACAAAAGGCGGACTTAATGCCAGAAGGCATTCTCTACCAGTCAACCATCAGGCCAAACAGATACAAATATTTAGGTGCGGTAACAGCATAAAGCGAAAGGTTAAACAGCAATCGATATATTAACAAATACGTTCACAAATTCGTACATATACAAACATACCTACATACAATATCAATATACATATAATACAAAACATACATAATTACATATACGATATACATACTATAAAGTACCTGCAACTAAATTACTACGAGCCGTAATTATTAGCATTAGCGATTAGATGCTTACGCAATTTGAGCTTAAACGACAATTTGGATTGAGCCTGCCGAATTTCCAGTGGGAGATCATTCCACAAACGAATAGCTTGCACGGTGAAGGAGTTGGACACAGAGCCAGAACGATGGTGAGGCAGGCAAAGTAATAGCTCACGCGAGGAGCGGAGCTCACGGCCCGGCTGAGCAGCAACAAACTTAAATTTAGTCCGTAGGTAGTCAGGTGCCGCCGGATCGAACAGGATACTGTACAGAGTGCACAGTACCCTAAGCGAGCGGCGATCCCTAATTCTGAGCCAATCGAGTTTCCGACGGAAAGCAGACACGTGATCATACTTCCGGAGGCCGAAAATAAACCTGATGCAACTGTTGAGGAGCCTATCCAGTCTGTTCAAAAGTTCCTGAGTCATGTTGGTAAGGCACACATCACAGTAATCGATGACCGGCAGCACAAGGGCTTGAATGAGCAGCTTTTTCGTACTCACCGGTAGAAAGTGTTTGAACCTATACAGTGTTCTCAGGGTGTAAGTCACTCTACGGCACACGTCAGAAACTTGAGGCTCCCACGTTAAGCTGCGGTCAACAATTAACCCCAGATTCTTAACCTGCGATGAGATCGGTATAATAGTACCCTCAAATAGTATAGGCCTCAGGCGAGAACAGTCGTTGACTAAGGCAGAGCGAGGGCTTCCGACAATGACAGCCTGGCACTTAGTCGGGTTCACAGCAATGCCAAAGTCCTTAGACCAAGAGGAGATGCGACTGAGGTCCTGGTTTAGTCGAATAATAGCCCCATCAATGTCGTCTGCCCTCACCTGAGTATACAATTGAAGGTCGTCGGCATAAAGATGATAAGAGCTCAAAATAAACGGGGTAACATAGTTGATAAAAATTGAAAAGAGCAAAGGCGAGAGAATGCCGCCCTGCGGTACACCAGAAGATAAACCGCACCAATCAGACCGAGAACGATCAGCACGAACTGCCTGTCGACGACCACATAAATAGGATTTGAACCACCTAGCCACTGATGATGAGATACTAAGATGCTCAAGAGCAGCAAAAAGCAGCTCATGATTGACGGCGTTAAATGCGTTGGAAAAGTCAATCAGGATCAGGACAGTGACGAGAGATGACTCTATACCCCACCTTACATCTTCAAGTATCTTAAGTAGTGCGGTAGTCGTACTATGTCCAGGACGAAAACCAGATTGGAATGGAGACAGAATTTGGTTACTTGAGATGTGGGCAGACAGCTGCTTATGCACTATGGCTTCAAGCACCTTGGACAGGAAAGGAAGAATTGAAATGGGTCGAAACTCTGTAAGCGATGAAGGATTGGGGACTTTAGGGAGAGGGATAACAAAAGCATTGCGCCACAGAGAGGGAAAAACGCCTGAAAGCAGAGAAAAATTAACAACGTGCGTTAATATGGGGACAACACATTCCAAGACACGTAAAACCATAAGTCTGCTTAGCTCGTCATGGCCAACCGCATTTGACTTGACAGATAATACTACCCTCCGTATCTCATCATCAGAGGCCGGCGTAAAAGAAAATAAAGTTTTGGAGGGCGATGGAAGGGCGCGAATGTAGAATACACTTTTGGATGTAGTAGCCGGGTTCAATGAAGAGCCTTTCGAAAAATGCGCGTTCAAGTCGTTCAAAGAGACAGCTAACGAAGTACTAAACTTGTTTACCGACTTGTCCGTGCCTATCACGCCAATAGATTTAAGGAATTTCCAAGTGTCGGCAGGAGAGCTGGAAATAATGTTCTCATGTATATAATTACGTTTTGCGTCTCTTATCATCCTATTGCACCTATTTCTAGCGATCTTGAAAAAACCCCAGTTTTCCTCACAACGATCGCGTTTGTATTTGCGAAACGCCCGATCTCGCCTCGTCATTGCGATACGGACCGCGCGGGTAATCCAAGGCGCGGGCGGACGCTTTACTTTGACGTTTCGAATGGGCGCGTGGGTATCGAATAGTTTTAAGACCGCTGCGTTTAGTGCAACTACCGCCTCATCAACCGTTGATGCCGTAAGTGTGGGTATCCAGTCGATCGCACGCGCGTCCCGCATTAATGCATCAGTATCTAACCTCGCAAAACATCGTAACTGAATATAAATAGGCTGTGGCTTCGGGGGACGAACTCTGTAGCATAAGAAAATAAGGTCGTGCCGCGAAAAACCTGGAGCCGAAAATTGACCCACTTTGCTCACATAGTCAACCGAGGACGTAAGAATAAGGTCCAACCAAGAATCCGACGCATCGTGATTGTGGTGAGTAGGCCCTAGCGGCAGTACAGAAAGCGCCGCGGACTCGACTATGGATAAAAGTTTTCGTGACCTGTGGTTATTTTTTAAAAGGTCGGTGTTGAAGTCACCCATAATAATGTGGTGCGTACCCTCCGTTATAAAATCTATTCTCCTTATAATATACGTATGTCGTATGTGACGTATGCCATGTCAAATTAGAAGGTAAATACTTAAATAGCTCACCCCGCCGACCTCCATGATGCATGGTTTGTTGTTCAAGAAAAAAAAGAACATTTTTTTTCATCACACTCTCAGAATAATTTTCAGTCTTTAAAAACCGGAGGCAAACTCGCTTTTTGTCCACAATGAACCAATTGATTTGATGCAAGTTTTAATTAGTTTCCTGAAGCTTGAAGAACTTGAAAGCTATTATTTTAAGTAGGTAATTAATATTTAGTTTATAATTAGGATCAAATTTTATTGTTTTATTTTAGAAAGTTTTAATTATTGGTATTCACTAAAGTTTTTGAAAACTACTATCTGAATCTTATCTTGGCTATAAAATTTTGTGCCATAGTTTGCACATTTTTGCACATTTGCAAAAAGTTAGTAAACCAAAAAGAGACAAAAATTGTACCGTCTATTACCAAAATGTACGAGGGCTGCGGACTAAAACACTAGGGTTTCTACATAATGTTCTAAATTGTACATGCGATCTTATTGCATTGACTGAAACGTTTTTGACCAGCTCTGTTAGGGACTCGGAACTCTTTCCCCCTGGTTACATAGTGCTTCGTAAGGATCGAGCACATGATGCCGGGTGGGGGGGTGTACTACTTGCAGCATCAAACTCGTACATGTTGCGTCAAGTTTCAGATATAGACGAAATAACTGATGAAATGGAGTTAATCTGTGCAACAGTTCAATGGAAAAATATAAAGTTTCTGTGCTGTGTCGTTTATCTGCCGCCGAACTACAAAGATAATCAATATTTAGCTGTCTTATCATGTTTAGAAAATGCTGCTTGTAAATATTCCGATTTAGAGATATTTATTATAGGAGATTTTAATTTGAACTCATGTAGCGTACAGGTTCGTAATCAATTTGAAATATTCTTGGCATTCTGTCAATTTCACCAACATAACAAGATATACAATCATCACGGTGGACTCTTAGACCTGGCTTTGAGTGGGCTTGGCTCTGAGCGCGTGACTGTGTCTGATGATATTGAACCTCTGGTTCCGCCCGACGCCTATCACCCGCCGCTGGAGGTGACACTAATGTTGCCGAGCGGTAGACCAACGATATCTGTGCCTCAGCAGAATGACAATCCTTTGCCACCGGTATGGGACTTCCGCAAAGCTGACTTGCGGTTGTTGTACGGGTCACTAGCTAGGGTAGATTGGGGAGAGGTCTTGGAGGCATGCAATGTGGAATCAGCGGCTGAAACCTTCTATATAAAATTGAATGAATGTATTTCTAGTTGTGTGCCTACCAAAAAGCCGAGAAAAGGATCTACACGATATGTATATCCTTCCTGGTATACACCCGAAATTATTAGGCAGATTCAGAATAAGCACTTTCACCTAAAAAAATACAGGCAAACGGGGAAAGTTTTCAACAGGGAGCTATATAAATTTTATAGAGGACGGGTTAAAATGTTAATTGATGATGCGTACAGACAATACATTGAAAACGTTGAGCGGGATATTGTTAAAAAACCATCAACATTTTGGGGTTATGTTAAGAGCAAAAGGCGGGATAGACATGGGACCAATAGCTACTTGTACAAATGCAGGACCGTAATCGGACAGGAGGCGGCCGATTCGTTTGCGGAGTATTTCAGTTCTGTGTTCCACAAGGAAGCGCCGATGTTGGACGCGGATTTGGCTGCGCGCTGTAGTGCGGCGGACGCTGATGCGACGCGTGTGGCTGTGGATAGCGTTGATGAGCGAGAGCTGCGCCGTGCGATTCGAGCTCTCAAGGAACGGTCAGCCGCGGGTCCGGATGGCATTCCTGTCTTCTTGGTTCGAGATTGTATAGGTGTTTTTGAACAACCACTTCTACACATATACAATATGGCCTTGCGTCACTCTACCTACCCACCGTGCTGGAAAGTGACTAGAGTGACACCAGTTCCCAAGGGCGGTGGCAGTTCCGATGTAAGCAATTTTAGGCCCGTAGCTGTGCTGTCTGTGTTTGGAAAAGTTTTTGAAACAATGATCAACTGCAAAATCAAGTATCAGGTGGCCCATCAGCTTGATGACGCTCAACATGGATTTAGGGCTGGTAGATCAACCACAACTAATCACATCTGCTTTGTGGATTATGTGACTACAGCCATGGATCAGCGCTCGCAAGTTGATGCGGCCTATTTTGATTTTAAAAAAGCTTTTGATTTGGTAGACAACGACACACTGTTGTGCAAGTTAGCTATGTTTGGATTCGTACCTAGGCTGCTACACTTTTTCGCGGACTATCTGCGCGGCCGCAGCCAGTACGTAACAGTGTCCGGTTGTCATTCCGAGCCATATTACACTAGGTCGGGGGTGAGTCAGGGTAGCACGCTGGGGCCAACTCTATTTTACTCATGATCAACGATCTGCCGAAAGTCATTAGGGGTTCTAGATGTCTCTTGTTCGCCGACGATCTCAAGCTTTTCCTGCAGATTAGTCAACGGGATGATTGTGCCAGGTTACAGGATGATATTAACGCGGTTGTAGCATGGAGTGATGCTAACAAGCTGCAGTTTAACGCAGCAAAGTGTAAAGTCATGACTTTTACCAGATCTCGCTCTCCTATGTATGCGGTATATCATCTTCAGAGCGCCATTCTGGGGAGAGTTGATGATATGTCGGACTTGGGACTTAAATTGGACGCAGAACTAAGCTTTCGCTCACATATCACACAGATGTGTAAGGCAGCCACAAAAATACTCGGTTTTATAATGAGAGTTGCGGGGCAGTTTAAGACCGTCAGGGTTGCGGTATTGTTATACAATGCCTATGTGCGGAGTAAATTGGAGTTCGCAGCTGTAGCTTGGGACCCAGCCGAGGAAAAATACAGGCTAATGATAGAGAGAGTCCAAAGGCGGTTTGCTCGTTACCTGTATAAGAGGCAATACGGATACTATCCTCTGTTGTATCCGTCGCTATTTGTCCTGGGGATGGTAGGGCTTTATACGCTGGATTTAAGGCGCAAATTGTTATTGTTAATGCACTATTATGGTGTTATTAATAACACAGTAAACAATCCCAGTGTACTGGAGAGACTTGGGTTGTTCGTGCCAGTGTGGCGTCCCTGCCCCCCGGGCCTGAGCGCGCTGCCGGCGCGGCACCCGCGCCGCTTGTTCGCGGGCCGCCCCGCGCGCACGCGAGGAGCCGAAAACGCGCCCACTGCTCGGGCACTTTCGCTACTCAACACCATGTCCGTTGATGCCCCTCATATTGACGTTTTTGCAGACAGTGTTGGTGTATTTGGCAGGAAGCTATTATTGTTTCTTAATGAGTACATTAAAGGTTAATGTAAGACTGAATGGTAATTCTGTAGGTACTGTTAAACGTAGAGAGTTTTATTTAATATATTTATACTGTATAATTAATTATAATAATTATAATTAATCAAAACTGAACAGTTTTGATTAATTATTATGTAATTTATGCTTAATGTTATTTTTTTCTATTAATTATTAAACTTGAAACTTATTTTTAAGGAAGGTATTATGTGTGACTGTAATGTAAATAATCTTGACATGACTTAACTGACTATGTGTAATGTGTAATATAAATGACAATGTAGAGGTAATAATAATATGTAAGCGAATTGGTAATTAACTGTAATGCTTATATTATGTTTAAATAAATGAAATGAAATGAAACAAAATTTCGTTCTGTGCAAACCAATCGCTTCTAAAGACGTTAAAAAGGAAATGGAAGTATTATTACTATTTATCATTCCGATTTATTTTTCATAAAACCGCCATCTTATAACAGCCATGGACAGCGTCACGTGATAGCTCGGAGATCTGTATATAAATTGACACAGCGGCTCGGCCCGGCCCCGATCGGTCTAGCGTAACGTAAGTCATCCTTTAAAAAGCAAATCTAAACATAAAGGAGCTTTCCCGAGCTGACGTGGGGAAAAACAGCCCAATGAACATTGTCGAACATCATTTAGTATTCTTGACAAAAGGGTCCATTTGATATCCACCAAATATTGGGGAAGATCTAATCCACCTAATACTGAGGTAAAGCGTTGGTGACCGACAAGAGTAAGTAGAGTAAGAGTGTGCGACTTTCAATCCGAATTAAGGTTGCGGGTTCAATACCCGGCTCGTAACAATGAGATTTTTGGAACTTATGTATGTACGAAATATCATTTGATATTTACCAACCGCTTTTTGGTGAAGGAAAACATCTTCGTAGTCATCCCAATTAGTCCTAGTATACCTTCTGGGTTGAAAGGTCACATCAGATGGCAGTCGCTTTCGTAAAACTAGCGCCTACGCCAAATTTTGGGATAAGTTGCTATCAGGCTTTCCCTGAGCCATGGCATAAACCGGGAAAATGCTAGAAAGAACATTGGGGTAGGTCTAATCAAATGAATAAAGTTCATTGCTGGTTCCTCCAAGGAACAAAAGATCTCACATTACACTTTTTTGGCACCTCTGTCAATGTTACACTACGCTTCAGCAGCTTCGCATGTCCAAAATGAATTGATATCGATACCATGACACATATTGCAATTCCATAATGGTTCTGATTCGACCTTTGTTGACGACTATTGTCGCGCTTCGTAGCCTGCAGCACAGCCCCACTTGTTTTCTTCAGTGTTAAATTAATATAAAAACCAACGCCCACCTGGTATTGACATCAATCACCGACCAACGTTGAAGTTAACTAGAGCAAAATGTTCAGCAAAGTGAGTTACTTACATTAATGACGCATATTTTTCGCTAATTAAGAAATAATTGAGTCATTCTACCAAGGAAATTTTTAAAATTAAATGTTCAATTTACAACCACATTTTGGACTTTTGACTATAAATAAAATGTTATAAGGCCTATTAGGGTTGACCCAAAAAATCTATGATAGTGCAGTGTTAAGCATTTAGAGCCTCCAAATCTCAAGTCCACATATTATTTAATATTAGTGCAGTGTTAAACCTTAAATAAATGAGTTATCAATATTGATCTTTAAACATCCCAAGTGACAACCATATTAATTTCAAATTAAGAACTTACGGCGGTGTGGCAAAGTCTACATTCCAAGAGAACTTGATTGTCACTTGTCTCGTTTCTGTGTCATAAATTTATCATCACGCATTTAAAGGTAGAGCCTGCAAATCTCAAGTCTACATATTATTTAACAATGTTCCACCTGAGATAAGCTATACTATTTAACCTATTTCCTATAGCCTCCTGAATCATGTATCTAACCCAAACTTTACAAAGATGCATACAAAACTTTTAATCTAATTGTATTCGTTAGCTCGTAGCTTTCGGTGCCATGGTCGCAGCCGCGTACGCGGGCCTGATCCCGGGACACGGACACGCAGTGTCATCCCAGAGCATCGTGCACCACGGTGACTACGCACCCCACGGTGACTACGCGGCCCTTGGTGACTACGCCTATGGTCACCTGGCCGCGCCCGCCCACTACGCCGCACCCCTGGTTCACGCCGCGCCGCTGGCTCACTACGCTGCCCCTGTCGCCTACGATCATGGATACGAAGGACAGGAGGGACATGATGAATATGTAAGTTAACAAAAAAATTAAAGCACATATTAAATAACTAAAAAATCATTGGTTATAAAATCTTGGGCTAATATTTCGACTAAAATTGGCATTCATACACTATGCCTTCACCAAACTGATAACCAACTTGGCTCTTCCAGGCTCATCCCAAATACGACTTTGCGTACTCCGTGTCGGACCCCCACACCGGCGATCACAAGTCGCAGCACGAGTCCCGCGACGGTGATGCCGTGCACGGTTACTACGAGCTGGTGCAGCCCGACGGCTCCGTGCGCAAGGTCGAGTACACCGCTGATGACCACAATGGGTAAGAAAACTTTATCACAAGATATAAATTAAACTCTGAGATATTTCAACCCTCAATAACTCGGGCAAGGAGTTCAACCCCGAAATCGTTAAAAAGAAATAGGCCGGTAGAGATTCATGCTTACCTAATTTTACCCACATCTTATATTCTGAACCAGTTTTACTGACATATTTCCCTTTCCAACCCCTATATTACCTCCAAAATCAATCAATCAATCTATTGCAATCCAGTACGTTCCCGAGGGTAAGCCACAAAGTACTCGTCCAATGGGTACCAGCTACCTTTTTGAAATCATCCATCCACTTGGCAGGGCACCCACGTGACCATCCTTTACTACGTTTGTAAGGCGTGCCCATTTAAGAGCCCTTTTGCTCCAGCAATCATCGGTTCAAAACCGAAGTCGCCAAAAATAATTAAACTATTTTCTATATATTGGCTCATAGAAGTATCGTTATAAAATCTTGATTGATCGATATCAACGTCTGTAAATTGCCAAATTACTAGTGTCTAATCGATTTTAATGCCTCAGGCTATCAGTTGCAGTGGTACACGTTGTATACTCTAGTTAAATTAATATTTGAGCACCGCAAATATTTATCTAGAAACCAATGCAATCTATCATAATTATTAAAACCAATAATTAATAGCGAAATAGGTAGTTAACGTGCCTCCTGTTAACTGATCGTGATCTAATGTTCGTGATCAAAATTAAAGTAATGGGAGTAAAATCATGTCATCATTATAATTTCGAGGGAGAATAAATATTTATTAGGGTAGTTTAAAGGTAAGGGTAGTATTGGAGTGTAGGTAGGTATCTACCCTATAATTAATATTTAAAACGGGATAATTACCATGTATGTTTATTTATTGAGCACCCGATATCGATGTATCTACCTTTACTTTTAAAGTACCTACTTTAGTTATCTTCTGGACGGCCTCCTAATATAAGTAGTTAGTAGTGACCCGCCTATGAATCCGGATCTGGAGTTCCCGGGTTCGAATTCTGTTAATTGCGTGAATCACGAATGTTTGTTTCATTGATATTAATTTACCAAACCTACTAGTTTAAAATGTAAGATGCTTCATAATTATTTTGTTTTATTCTTGACTATTTTTACAAGCTTTTATTAAATTGCAATATTTTTTTGTGGGTGTTTGTTAGGGTCAGATCTTGTTGATTGGATGACAATACAATGTTATGATATCATTGAGCTGATGAGATTATGGAGACTGGAGTTGGCCATAGGAACTCTGATGAAATAACCAAACCCCATTGTGTTTGGGTTCCTTAAAGTTGCTTCGATGAACATAAGTTGACCGTGAAAGGGAGAGTATATGAGATCAGCGATAAAAGATTGTATTTTTTTTTGTGTCCATAGTGTTACTAAAGCAGGATCATATATGATACCAGTATTAATACTTGATTGTATTTGTTTCAGTTTCAACGCGGTCGTGCACAACTCTGCCCCGTCCATCCACCCCGAGTCCCACCACGGCCACTACTAAGATCTCCTGTTGTGTTGTTGATACCATAAAAACAAGTTATGAATGTGTAAATAATAATTTATTAAATATTTGATACAACGATGTAACTGTAAATTATTTATCACTTCCCTGACTACATACCTACGAATTCTATTTTTTTACTTGTAGTATTAGCGGAAAGGCATCAAACATATTCTAAGGCTTGTATAAAAAAATATGCCAATAAATATTATATTTAATATCCTAACCAAAACCTATCTAGGTCAAACACAACACACTACTTCCACAACTACACGTTTTCCGGTGGTTTTACTTCTTTCAATTTAACCATTCATAGCTTTCCAAAAAAAATTTGATAAAGAAAATTGCATTAAAATCAGAAGACCTATTCGAACGTGCTAAACTGACATTTGACATATCCACTTCATATTCCCAACGTCATTATCATGTCATATTGAACATTTCCACGGAAGTTCACTTGCACCACCCAGGTTTAGCTGCTAACCCAGAGTTAAGCTCTCAAATTTATATGTCTAACTCCGGGTGGTGCAAGAGGCCCTTAAACACGTTCGGGAGATTCGATACCACAGACACACACTTATACGCAGACAGATCTAAACACAGTTGCCATACTTGCGCTATATTTCAAGGGGCTACAGGCGGTAACATGCATACGCAAGCGGTATGGATTAGCCTCCACCTATTGTTTCGTTGTTACCAATTTTGGTACGAACTACTAAAAAGTATATGAAACCTTTACGTTTTACTCACTCGAATTATAGCAATTTTTTTTTTTAATGACTTTAATGTATTGTATTATGGTTGTAGCAATTTCATTGTATTCACGTATTCATCCTTGAATAATACTCGTACTTTACCTTCGAAGGTTTAAAAGATTATCAGTGCGGAAAATGAGTATCGGTTGAATTCGGAATTAAAGACCAAATTAAAGGTTTTTGAATAAAGACTAAAACGCTTTTAATAGCCATAATTCATTTAGTTATCAACCTATCTTATTTAAAGATAATTCTATTAATTAAGAGTTAAGGATGTCTTACACCAGCCCGATCCGCTCCGATCTGATACGGGACGATCTGTCAATTTCTATTCAAAACGTCACGTGACCTCCGAGGGTTCCAAGCAATCACGTGATTTTTTCTATACAAACTGACAGATCGTTCCGGATCGGATCGGATCGGGTCGGCCTGGTGTGAGACATCCTTTAAAAATTCTTTAAACACAATACACAATGGTACACAATTTGCTAGCATATTAGGTGCATAATGTCCCTACAATTTTAAGATATTCCGGCTACTTACATCTATCTAAATATCTGCTCTATTTTTATGTGAAGACCTGCCAGGCACCCGGATTTATTAATAATGATAATATGGTACACGACCTAGGGCGTTTCGTAGCTCTATAAATTGTATACCTATTTCTGTGGCTAGCTCTTAGACCATTTGTTATGTGTAAAAAAGTACATTGACATACATACAGGGAATAACAAAAATGATGGTGATCCATTTAAGGGCGTAATCAGTATCGTATTGATGTTCACAATTTAGATAAAAATATTAAAAAAAAATATTTTTTAAGTATGAGATTTTTATACAGTGTCATTGCCAAGTTTGCCAAATCAGTGCAAAGTTAGCGTGGTCGCACTGTTCTTAAGGGTCGCAAAGTTAGGCTGGAGGGTTGGGCTATTGCGATATAGTACCCTCTACAAAATAAAGTACACTTCAAAAAAAAATCAAATTTTTTTCTTTATCAGACTACCATATTGATTATTTAAAAGGATCACCAGCATGTTTGTTACACCTTCATACATACCTATGTATATAAAAGAGATATTATGCAAGTATATAACCCCCCGGGGCTTTTGCACAAGTCAGTATATTTACAGTGACATCATGCAGTGACATGGAAAAACAGAATGTTTGTCTAACAGTAAAAGTATTTCTATAACTCTTGTAACACATAATATTAGAAAAACTGCGACATATCGTCATGGTAACATTGACATACAATTTAATTTACATAGCTGACTTGTGAGGAAGAATGAGGCAATTAGATAAAATTATAATTAGGTAGGCTCAAGTATGGCCACACAGTTTTATGTTTCGCGTTTTCATCACGTCGTTAATTTTACAATAAAATACATATTACCAGAGTTAACACATCAAATATATCACATTATTTCAAAAGTGTTGGACAACTAGAGCACGTATGCCTGCAGATTCAGAGAAGGTAAGAGGGCATTTTCACGAAGAAGAAATCCAAAAAAAATTGAATGTAGATAAATTTAATGTTTTTCTTACTCAGAATAACGAGCTCTTTCAATCTAGGAAAAAAAACTACGAGAAAAAAAGGTTTCAGAATTTTCAAAAGTTTTACGTACTCTCCATTTTGTAACCACTGTACAAAGTGTTTGAAAAATGATAACGGAATGGAATAATAAAATTGGGAATCATTTTTTCTCCTAGTAGTATCCAAAGAGCTCGTGATTCAGAGTAGGCAAAACATTAAAAATACCTGATTTAGAAAAAAGTATTTCTCTTCTCCCGAAAATTCCCACGGTACCCAAAGTACTTTCATGCAAATAGATGAATAGGTACTGAAGAATGTTTAATAGTAATCTTTATGTAATATACCGGGTGGGCTGTAACATCAGGAGCAAAAACTTTTATCCTT